>CM077464.1:108292886-108892886 GCA_039654755.1 Calcarius lapponicus | reverse complement strand
TCCCCATATTCAAGATATCATAGATTTACATGACCACATTTCATCAGGACCCTGAGCTTTTGATGTTTGCTATGGAATAATTTTTCTGCTAGAGAACGACAGTCCTGATTCTCAGTATCTGGCCCACAGTCACAAAAACAACCTTGAAAGCTGGAGCAGGGGACAAGTACATAACTACAGGCTTGCAAACAAAAGTAGTCCCTTAAACCAAAAGCACCTATTGTTTATGATCTCACTCCTATTCCCAGATTACCAGTTCTCTTGGCAAGGGAGTAGGACGTCCTATCTGTCCATATTTGTCTGATTACTTGGGTGCCATCATCACCTCATGCCAGGAAAGAGTAATGGGAAAATAACACTCCTTAAAAATTCACTCCTTCTATAGTTCTCTCAGATCACTCTCCAAAGACCCCACTAGACAGCAAGCCTATGATGGATATTTTGGCAAGCCAAACTTCTACAACAAGCCTGTTTGTTCTTGGGCACGTGAAAAGCAGGTAGTTTTCAAACATGCCACCAGGAAGCAGAAAGGTCCATTTTCCTACATGATTTTGAGAATTTTTCAAACAAAACTACCTCTTTCCAACAATGTAATTACAATACAGAAGAAAAAGATCTTTGTTAGACAGTCCTTATTTTTATGAGCATCATCATTACATCAACTTACAGTAGGCAAGTTGCAACACTTCAGTGACAGAAGTGATACTCACAGAGCAAATAAAACCCACCCACTCCCCACAAGAATTTCAAGTGTAGTATCTGTAGCAATGCTTTTCTTCACAGCACAGCTGTCCTGTAAGGTAAGCTGAACAAATCAAGAATGATGGTCTAGATGGAAATTCACCCAGTCCACAGTAGGTATGGATTAAGGTCTTACTGAGAGCATTCAGAAGTCTTTCCCTTGTTCTGATAGTCCATTATACACTGGATAAGATGGTTGTTTTCATCCAACATCTGAAACAATAAAGAAGAAGTTTGAATTAAATTCCATGTTCTTTCTGGAAAGAAACTGAAGATAAGTTTGAGTCTTGAGTAATGCCCCTCTTAGTTTTAAAAAACAACAAAAAATGTTGTTATCCATAAAGTTCTACTTCACCACTTACTTGCAGAACACTGTTTTACTTCCATTTCCCCCCTCTGATCAGTTTTACAGGTTTTGGCTTAAGGGTTTCACAGTGCTACCATTAGCAGCGACATTTGTGAAGCATCCTGTTCAAACACCTATGCTGATTCTGCACTAAGTTCTTAGAAAGTTTTAAGTTTTCTGCATTCCTTCATTTGATTGCTAACAAGAAAGCCACTTAGAAGTCTATGCCCCAAGCTTCCCTTCTCCTTCTAAAGCCTGCAACTGCTTATAAATTTAATTTTAAAAGACACTGAAATTGTTATTGGTGAAAACTGAGCTGACCAGATTTGTTCAAGGCAAATGCACTGGAAAGCCAGGCAATATTTACATGAAGAATCTCTAACTAAGCTGCATTTTATAAATATTTGGTATAATGGTACATTATGGTTTAGGAATGGTATTGCCCAATTTAGTATTCCCACTGAAACACTCCAAACCATGCATCCCTCTCCTCTCTGGTAGGGTGGAGGGGAGAACTGGAGGTACAAAAGGATCACCAGTTGAGATAGCAAAAATTTACTGGAAACACCACTGAGATAAGAAACAAACAATAACAGCAAAAATACTATTAATGGAGGGTACAAGAGGGCAAATGATTCACATGCAAGTGCTCATCACACAGAGCCCCCAACAATACCTGAGGACACAACAAGTGACTCCTTCCCCCATGCCTGGGAAATGGAGTGCGGTGCTACAGAATAACCTCTGGGTCCGTGCCATGAGCCCTCCTGGCTACTGCAGGAATTAATCCTGTGGAGGCCAGAACCAGGACAAATGGATACAATAAATCTATCATACTTCAGCAGTGTCCGTGAAAATGAACACCTACTTATTAATTAATTTTCTCACCAAAAAAGAGTAGGTCTAAAAATCATGGCCAGTGGCCAATTTCACAACTTTCTACAAAAAGTTCACAAAGTTAGAGTGTTCCAAGCTCTCTAAACAGGGAAAAACCACACAACCTGGCATCCTGGAGTGCATGTGGCCCACACTCATCTTTCTGGCTCATGCTCTGCACTCTGATCAGGCAAGATGCAGCAGAACCGTGGCTAATCTGAGCCACCAGCCAAGTTATCCAAGTGAACTTACAGAAATGGAAAATTTACTGCCAAATGCAAATTTTTGCATCAATTTACTCCTTGGCTTTCTCTCACTGGAAAGCCAGTTTAGATCCCTTTACCCAGCTGCTGAATTTCACAGAACTAGCAGAATCTTAAAACATCCCGCAGATTTTCTCCTTCTTCCAAACACAGTTGACACCAGTCATGACTAGACTCATCCTTCCACAAGGAAAGCACAACATCATTCCACAGCCTTTATTTCCCTAACAAATTCTACAGGGAGGCAAAAAAAAAAAAAAAAAAAAGTAGTGACACTTTTTTCTATACCTAATCCATCTCTACTATGAAAAGAGCATGGAGTCAGAAACCTTATGCAGTTCACTCAGGACTTCCATCCAGTAAGAAGGAGCCAGTCAGCCAAGTTTTCTTAAACTTTAAACAGTAATTCACCAAAATGGACTAGAATGATCCCAGTGCGAGTATTTTGCCTGAAACTGCTGGATCTGGAAACACATGCATTAAGCACTAAACATAGACATAACTGCAGTATTTTCAGCTACTATGTGAGCCTCAGAAAACAGGCAAAGCTACAACTGCACTCTCTGAAGAGGATCACAAACCCACTGCTACACTGGCACACAGCACATGTACTAACTTTAAGTTTTATAAGAAACACAGTGGCCATTTTCATCAGAAAAAGGAAAAAATGAGATAATGCCTTTGATACCAAAGTCTAATAGAGCACTTGCAAAGGAAGCTGTGAATCAAGGCTCTCCTCAGACTACCTCCTACAGTCCTGAGAGAAGCAGCAGATTCTTAAGGCTTAGCAGACAAGGAGACCTTGAAACTGCCCATTAGATGGTTGCATTCTTCATTATAGCCATGTAAGCCAGACCTCTTGGGGAGGAAAGAACCAGAGGGGGCAGGAATGCTAGGGCTAAGAGGAAAGGGAACAAGAAGGAATATAACTGTATCCTAGGTAGGGCTGCAGACAACTGTTTTTAACAAGTTTAACTGAGTGTTTGCTGATAGAAAATTGGGATAGTTATAAAAACCTACCATCGAAAGAGGATTTAGTTTCCGGTTGGATGAAGATACCTTAGGTACATTACAAAAATTCTTCAACTTCAACATTGGGGTTTTGCCAGCACACCACCATGGAACCAAGAGTTTGACTACAGACCCAAGAGAACTTTATCTTCTGTATTCTCCATGGGCACCTTAGCATCCTGAAGTCTCTACTGACTACCTCTGTGCAGCTTCCCACCCAGGGATATGTATTTTTCCTCTACAGTTCCCAAGCACTGACTTCTCCTACAATACCCTGGAAGTACCCATTACAACTCTAGGGTCTTCTCTGAGGTCCGTATTGCTGCAACACCTGCTTTGTAGAGGTTCTAATTCTTTATTAAATCAGAGGCTAGTTCTATTTACCTAAAGGACTCCTCCACATAGGGAGCTGGTACCAATCTGAAATCTGCTTGATCCACGGCCACCCACACCAATGATGGTACGAGTCTTAAGTTCCTAAATACCACAGAGTTACCAGTGAACTTGAACATGCTCTTCTGTTGCTGCTGTGCATTATTATTAATCCTGTACGTGCTTTTTCTTTGATCGCTTTAGCGAGTTAACTTGCTCCCTCCCACACAAGCTTAGGTGGAGTCGTCCGGAGCGGCTGTCATTGGCTCCGAACGCGATTTTCTTCTTCAATCACACCTAAGGCTTGCTGGGAGGCAGCCTTAACTACCAGGTCCACCAAGTTTGGGAAGTGGAGCCGCCTCCTACCCGGCAGCGCCCGGAGTCAGCCAGAGGGTCTGGAACAACCGGGCTGCGGTCCCGCTGTCAGAGCCCCCCCGCAGGAAGGACTTACTCCACTCCTCCGCTTCCAGGCCGAGTCCTCTCGGCTTCATTCAGGCCCGCGGGGGCGATCGGGGCAGCCCAAGTGGAGGAAGAAAAAGGAGGGCTGGAGGCGCCTCCCGCCGGCCCCGGGACCCTCCAACAAGTGTTCAAGCGCAGGGAGAGAGGGGCAGCGCCCCGCCGGGGCCGAGCCCCGGGCACAGCGAGTACGGCCCGGCCGCCTCCCTTCCCCGCCGGGGCCTCGGCGCTCCGGGCCTGAACCGCCGCCGCCGCCCCCGTTCCCCGCGCGGCAGGAAGCGGCAGCTGCAGCCCCCGGGGCCGCCCGGGCCGGGCCGGGCCCTCCTCTTGGCGCCCTCCTCACCTTCTGGATGGCGGCCGGCGTGATCTCGCCCTTGCCCCGCTGCCTCGGGGCCGCGAACGCCACCGACATGTCTGGCGGCTGCCGGGAGCCTCCGCGTCCGCTCCCCCCCCGCTCGCGCGCGCGCCCGCGGACCCAGCAGCGGCGGCGATCCGGGAAGAACGCGGCGCGCGGGGGGGCGGGGGCGCGCGCCCGGTGGGACGGCCCATCCCCATCCCGCCGGGGGAAGGGGTTAAGGAGGACCGGCGGCTCCTCCCCGCTTTTCCCCCTGGCGATGGGGCGCCTCGATGAGACCGTAGCCGCTCCGCACGGCCCAGCCAGAACAACTGGACCGAGAGCCGACACCGAGCCGCTTCGAAAGTCATCCCCCCCACACAGCCTTGTCACGCGCCTTTCTTGTCTATCCCTTTCCCTCCGCCGCCTTGGTACGTTCCTGCCCGACGAGCCTCATAGCAGGGAAGTGGTACGGTCGACTGGGGGGGGGGGGGGGGGGGGGGGGAGTGACGGTGCTGTGGCGCGCACGTTGGAGGGGACACGCTCGGGCTCTGCCGGGCTCTACTCCCCCCTCTGCCCAGTGCCGCAGTTGGTTGCACCCGGGGAGCCCGCTCAGGCGGCAGCGCGGGGCGGGGCGAAGCGGGACGGGCGGTGCTGAAGGGAGGCACTCGGAGTCGGAGGGGACGTGGTCTGGGGCGTCTCTCCTGAGGAGAGGCTGCGGGAAGTGACCCTGTTAGTCTAGAGAATAGACGATTCATTATGCATGTACACATCTCAGAGGAGGGGGCCAAGAGAGTGGTGCCCAGCGACAGGACAGTGGCCATAAACTAGAACACAAGAAGTTTCCACTTCGACATGAGGGAGAACTTTTTTACATGGAGGGTGGCAGAGCACTGGAATAGGCTGCCCAGGGGCTTGGGACGGCTTTCCCCGATGAGCTGGGCAGCTGCAGGTTCCCTCCCTGAGACTGAAACAGAACAAGAAGCTCGGCTGCAGCATTAACATAAAATTACAAACGCTGGAGCCCTGAAACCAGCCTTGATTTGTTTCAGTGCAGCCACTGGAGGGAATCTCGGTGTCACCGCAGAGCTTCATGAACAAGTTTGCAAAGTCTTAGACGGTTTTTGGAGGAATGAAGAGTTGCAATGGGCAGTTGGTACAGGGACATTGCAAGTCCCCAGCCAAAGCATTTTAAACCTTCTTTTTCCTGGGCACATCCATAGCTCAGCCTGAGTGCATTCCCGTGCCACACTACAGGCTGTGGGTACAGAATTCCTTGCCTTTTGCCAACCGGGGGCTGCTCTTGCAGCTGGGTGAGGTGTGTGTGCTTCCATGGCTGGCAGGACACTGACAGGATACCGCAGCCACAAGGCGTGAATCTTGACCCTTGCTTGCTTGCTCTGTTTCTCAGCAGCGCCGCTGGAAGGCCCTGGCGCTTCCCTCCAGCCCTAGCCGGCCCTTTTGGTCACAGCACGCATTTGTCAGTGGCACCCATGGCCACCCCGTGGCTGTGCAGCTGCTTCCCCACTGGCATGCTCTCTCCTCACGCTGGGTCTAGTCCCCAGCCCCACGACGATTACTCGTGCTGGCTCTGCTGTCTGAGGATGTGCTGTGACTGCCCCTTGCTTTTTCCCCTTGGCAGCCGCTTCCCGGGCTCGCTGGCTCCAAGCTGTTGTTTTGTTCCTACAGCATCCCCCTCCCCAAGGGCTCACCACCTGGGCCTGACGCTCTGTGTTACCAGAATGACACTTCTTCTGCCCTGCCTCTTCAGATTATACAGGACCCAGAGCTGATGTGATGCTAATCTAGGTTGCTTTTTTTCAGGAAATATCTGTGGTTCAGTGCTTGCTCTGTAGGTCATGCTAAGATAGAGTAATGCCAGCGTGTCCATTACTTTGTGTTTCTAACCATTTCACTCGTCGCTGTGGTCCATTTTTTGGACTGTTTTGGTCCATTTTTTCTGTCTGCTACGCACTTTATCATCACTGTCATCATCATCATTGTCACTACTATAATACTTGTAGGAAACCAAAAATAAAAAATTTGAAGAAACTGTATTTTTCTAAAGTTGATATGCTTCATGGTGATCTATGTTTATTATTACATGGTCTTGGAGTGAGCTCAGGGATTAACTGTTGTAGTATCTGTGTGTTCAAATTGGTACTTTTTAGTTACTACAAACAGCAGCAAAGAACCCTACAAGTGAAGAATGCCATGGCTAAATCAGTGTAATCAGAACCAACCATCTTCCACCCAGTTAGTAACAGAATTATGAAGACTGTTTTTTTTAGCATATACTTGTCCCTGGAGAACTGGTGAGGTGTCTGAAGGTGTCCAAAGGCTGCAGGCATAGCAAATATGTTCCCATGAAATACACTGAACACTGAGAATGCCACAAAATGTTTTTCTTTTTCCACAAGTGTGATGTCCAGATGCCATGCTCTGGTTACCCAACCCCTGTGTATAAAGTATTTTGCACTGGGGTGTCTTGGCGATCGCAGTGTTTGAGACAATGTGGGTGTTTATCCGCATAAACACTGCTCTTAGGATATGAATGTTCCATTTTGATCTTCCACACTTTCAGGTTGGCTTTTGAGTTGAGGAAGAAAAAGAAAAAAACTTGTGGGAGGCCATAGGTGAGGAACCTTAAAATGAAAGGAGTAATTTCCCATTTTATTTCCCCAAGTGGTCCAAACTAAATATGTGAATTATTTTAGTACATTCCTATTTCCGTGCAAAATACAGGAGAGCAGTGTTTGAAATGCAACTCTGTCAGTTTCTGGAGGGAAGATATAAGATCATTCATTCATAGCCGCTAAAACTATCTCCTTTGCCTCATTTTGTCTGAGGATTAATTTTTTTTTTTTTTTTTTTGCCATTTGTGATGTTTTTTCATTCATATGTTTAACATTTTGGACTTCCACATTCATAAATAGCAGCTAATCTAAACAAACATTGAAAAACAGCCAATCTGAAGCTTGATTTTTTTACCATGCAAAGGGAAATTCACATTCAAAATCAACATTTAAATAATGGCACAGATGCATACAAGCAGGGAAATAGATAGCTACAATGGAAATGTGCCACATGTCTCAGAACACATAACCACAACAGGGTGTCTCTTTTATGACTTCCTTAATGCACTGCAATATGCCTGGATATCAAAGGACATATGGTATATTTTCCCTTTAATTGCACATTTCTTTGCTCTTGTGAGTTACTTGCAACCTTAACATTATTTAATAGTAATTTAGATGCATAAATCTCAGTCATCATCAAGAGTTTCAAATGCAAATATGTTTCAATGAGATCTTATTTCCACCTCTATTCCAACTTTTGTCTGTGTAGTCTTTGTTTTTGTTGATCTGCATTTGAGTGTGTTATATGTTTTGAAGAGAGAAGAATTCAGGCAGAGGAGGATCAGTCCTTTTCTGAAAGACTTTTTCCTATGTTACCGACTGATATTTCTCAGTAACAAGTTGTTTTCTGCCACTTGTATTATCTGAATTTCCAGAGTCACAGACATTTCCATCCACAAAAAGGAAAATACAAAATGCCAATTCATTAACATTTTCAAATGGACATTTAAAATTAAAAAAACAAGAAAGGTAGTATTTATAAAGCTATATATGCAAGAAAGGGACAGCAAAGAATTTTATGGTAGTACCACGTGCTTGAAAACCTTCATTACTACAGGTCTTGGTATGAAAATTAGATTCTTCCTATGAGCCAGGTATTTCTTAGACAAAGCTTTTAACATACATCTTTTTTGGTGAGAGCACCTAATTTTGTGACCTCACTCCAACTGACAGCAACCCACCCACTTTATAACAACGATTATAACTCAGGATCTACTGCTAATAGATAGGATAGTAGTGAATTTGAGCCTCTTTTTCAGATTCCTTTTTCATCTTGAAATAAAAAAAAAAAGAGAGAGGGTGTTTACGCTGGTGTTTTGTAACATCAACAATACCATCAGGTAACAGAGCAGATCCCAAGGAAGAAGGGTCTTCCGGTAGATGAAAAAGGAAAATGGAAAAAATGCCATTTTTTGTTTAGTATTTCTTTACGAACTGAACTTGGCGATCTCCTAACTTTTTTGGGGATTTTCTACATGCTCAGTCTCTGTGTTAATTCATCTTGTGGCAAAATGAAGCTTGCACCTGAAGGTCTGCCTATGTAAATGGTTGATGTTCAAATTCTGTTTATTTAAAACCCAGAAACTTGTTATCAAAATACACAACAATATCAGAGTGGATTTTAGGGTAAATGGTGCTTTTTGCTTCCTAAAAGGGATGATGCTAACAGAAAAAAATTGTCTTGAATTTATTCTGCCAGCTTCTTGCCTGATTGTTGGGGGTTTTTTCCACAGAATTTTGTAATTTCCATTCTGCATTGGCTATTGTATGGAATAGTAATAAAAAGTAGCACATGAAATGCAAGCCTGTATGTTCCAGTATAAAATGAAGTACTCAAACAGCACTGCACACTTCAAGGATATTGGCTGCTCTGCCACATTCCAGAGGGGCAATAACAAACCCAGAAAAAAATCATTGGGATGCTAAACTTTTATTTTACTACCTGTCATTTTAGTCTGCAAATATAAATATTTAGAATAAAGAAGCTCACAGGAGGTTCAGCAGTTTGCACTAATGGGAGTAAGTGCAATATCTGCAGTGAGAAAATCTTTCCATGTCCTGATTTTATTCTTCAAAAGGGAATCTCCAGCTACTAGGAACATATGCTATAAATAAAAAATAGCAGAACATCTAATCTAAACCTCCTTAGAGCTGCAAATTCCTCAAGTATTCTTAGAGGTTAATATTTTATTTTATGGAACAGAAGCAAAGTGCTACAGTTCACTAACTTCTTCAGTTTTTGAATGTTGAAAGCAAAGCAGGAAAGACAAACATGAGAAGGCACTGCCAAGCCATACTGAAGAAGAGGTAGCAATGATCTTGAAGATCACTGAACTTTCATATCTGAGGCAACATATTTGCAGTGGAGAGTCATACTGTTCTTCATGGGACTCTCACTTCTGCATCATCTGCATCATCTCCAGCATCTGCCTTCTGAAGACTCATGACCATGAAGGACAGAGGACATGACTGAACAACCAGAAGGCAGTACTTCCACCTTGTCACAATTCCAATCAACTTCCTAAGGGGAAATAGAAAGTGAAAATTATGTCGAGTGTGATTTCATTTCAGAGACTCTGGTCCCATGAGGTAAGGAAGAACCCCCTAATTCTGCTGGCAGTGCTCTTTCCAGTGCTGTCCAAGATGCTCTTGCCCTTTGTGGCGAGGGCACGTTGCTGGCTTACAACCACCTTGCCCACCAGGTGCTTCTTGCAGTCATTCCTCAGCATGAGCTGGTGCATAGGGTTGGTTCTCCCCAGGTACAGGACTTTGCTTTCCTCTTTGTTGAACTTCATATGATTCATGTCTGACTATTTTTTCAATCTGCTGAGGTCATCCAAGAGCAATGGTGTATCAACAACTCTCGCTCTTGGACTATCTGCGAACTTGCTGAGGGTCCAGTTCCCTGCTGTCAACCAGGTCAGTAATGAAGAAGTTGAGCAGCATTGACCCCAGCAGTGACTCCTGAGGTGTATCACAGTTGGCTGGCCCCAGCTGGACTCTGTGCTGCTGATCCCAACTCTGTGAGACTGACAGTTCAGCCACTGTTCAGTACATCTCATTGTATACTTTAGTCTGTACTCCATCAGCTTGCCTATGGGACTGTTGTGGGAGATAATGTCTAAAGACTTAACTAAAGCTGAGACTATTGAAATACCCCTCTCTGCTCAGGCAGTATTTCTGTATTATTCCTCCAGATTGCCTGTCCTTGCTTCCACCTCTGGTATGCTGCATTTTATGTTTGGGTTTTGTCAGGAGCTCCTTGCTCATGTTCATCCATGCAGACCCCTTGCATCTATGCATGTGTGTTTCTTTTCAAGAAGGAGCAAAAAGGAGGAGAAGGAAGATGCTTTGTGTGAGTACAGTCTGTAAGTAGAATCCCAAGGCAGAGAAGGTCTGCTGTGAAATACAGGAGAAAACATAGAAAAAATAGTAACTATGCTGATTTCTGATATTTCTTTTATGGATGTAGCAATGCTTTTCACCACTTTCTTTTCCTTTTATCCAGCATGAAATTTTAAAGCATGCCTCTGATACAAAAAGATACTTTAACAAAAGTGTTATCCCATAATTTCAATATATTCCTTTCCAAGTAAAATAGCAATATATCTTACTATTAAGTCAGTCTGAAAATCAAGTTGAGTTTGCTCTTGGTATCAGTAAGAAAAATTCTAAGTTAAAAGACTAATTAGAAACCTTGCTGAGGGGAATGTGGGCCATAAAAATACTTATGCCTCTTTTATGTTGTTTCTATAGGAGTAAGAAAGTTTTTCCCTAGACTGTAACCTTCATTATTAAATACTCCTAGTCTTTGAGTAATGACAAAATGTGATTTTGTGTAATTTTCTAAATTCACAGTCTAGCTGTTAGTGTGTATATATTTGTGAAGGAATAAGGTACTATTGCTCAAATAAATTCATTAGCCCCTTTTGCTCTTTTGCTACTCATAAATACTCTATTCTTCCTTGCTCATTCCAAATGAGCCTTAGATTCTCCATCCATGATGCATCCTTTTACCCTGTTGATTTAGCTAGCATAATTCAGTTTGGGATAATTATCTTTTGTAGGATTCAATATTTAGATATCTATTGAAAATACTAAGCATGGATTTTATTTTTGTCTTTTTCAGAATTCCTCATAGTACTTGGTCAGCACCAACTTGGAAAGATGATTAAATACAGTCAAGGAAAATAAATTATAACCCATGAATGAAGAATTGAAATAACTTTGCTCTCTGGAGAAAGGAAACAAAAAAATTTGAATTCATCAGAAATTATGACAAGGAGAGCCAGGTGGAAGAGAGAGTGGTCAAATCTGATGAGGAGAATTAAACCTTCTATGTTTATTGATATTTATTGGTTTAGACCGAATTTTTCTAAGCAATGTAAAGAATTGTAAGGCTAGAACAAAGGACAAAATTTTAGGACTGACATATAATACAAAACTGTCTATAAAAACTCTTTGCTGGCATATTTTAAAATAGAAGTTTTATGAGCTCTAAAACAAGTGTGATCGATGGCTAGATCGTATGTACCTATTGGTTTGGACTTTTGAAAAGAGCAAACATTTTATATTAGAAGTATGAAATCAGACTGTTATTATTCTTAAATTACCAAAATATCAGCTTATGTCTTTTAAAATAATACACCATTGTCTCCATTTATGCATGTAATATTTTACCCTGTGTGTACTTTATATAAAATACTCACAGAAATTGTAAAGTTTGATGTTGGTTGTGATATACCAAGGCTCTTGTCTCAGGTAAACAATAAGGAGAATATTTATCATAAGAAATTTGTGTAAAAAAGGGATGAGTTTTGTATGTAATGTACTAAATGAGCTTTTCTTTCTTCAGTACTGGATAAGAAAATACATTTCTGCAAGGGAAAGACTATGTCTGTTCCTGTAAGCCCTCTTTTACATCAGTTTGTTAGAGTTGGTAGGAGAACATCTTTGAGGAAGACTGACTAAGCAAGGGAGGGGTTGCTTCTGTTGTATTTCAATCATGCTCAAGATGTTCAGCTCAAAATCCTTGTTTATCACTGTTTATCACCCTATCATTCATTTAATTTCTTCAGTCCATTGACAGATCTGACAGAGTGCAGAGTTTCCTTTTTTATTTATTTGCATCTTCTAAGAAAAAGGTTTTATCAGGGGAAGTGCTGAGCTTCAAACAACTGAGAAAGCAACAAAGTTCTTATCTGCTCTTGAGATGCTGACTAATATTTGTTCAGAAATTTTCAAAGCAGCAATTGTCACCTTTCTTTCCTTTATTTACAAAAGGAGCTTCTCAAAAGTCCCTGTAGTGCATCTGCCTTCAAAACTCATCCTCACCAAAATACTTAGGAAACCAGTGACAGCATTTAAGTTCCAGTCTGGTATTACCTTACAGCTAAGTAAACCTCACAGCAAGGTGTTACCAAAATTCTTGTTTTTCCTTCAGTCCCTTCTACACTCACTTGTGTTCCCACTCTGTCTCCTGTGCCATCACTTTTACTTGTCTGATCATGTAGTGATATGTTTAAGGAAGCTAAATTGGCAGAAAACCAATTGCCTTTCTTTAAAAGTGCTTTTCTGCCTGATCAGTTTCACAGATTGAGAGCAGATGAGTTTCAATGTCAAAGCAAGGGAAGATGGTTCCGGGGCAGAAGAGTGGGGCAGCTTTACCCTTCTTTGTCAGCAGTTAACTTTTAGAAGATTGTAGCCATGACTGCACCCATAAACAGTGAATATACTGAGAATACTACTCACCACATTGATCTGTGCAGACCTGCTATCTGCTTGGGCTCTCACGTCTGTAACCACCTTAGTTCCTTTCTTTTCTACTTGGTTATAAGCCTTTTGTCCAGGAGCTACTTATCTGTACTGTATTTGTAAACCACAACTTTTGCAACTTCAAAACTTTTTGGTGTGGTCTTTACCATACCTTAGAATTTTTTCCTTCTTAACAGGTGTCAGACATTATTATTATTTCTAATTTGGAGAGGACGACACAGCCTCCAGATAACTGTTTGCCAATGTCCTTCTGAAAAGACTTATTATTACAACATCTTCTCTGCATAACATAAATAAAGATTTGGATAAGAAAAATTTATCCTTATTTAACAGGATGGAATTTGAGGGCTGGATACAGCTGTGTTTGGTATATGAAAAAAAAATGCTACCAACTTCAAGAGAAAAGAACTGTGAGGAGAACGTATGCCCTGGCTGATCACACCAGTTATTGGTAGGTTATTGATCACACCAGTTATTGCAGGTATTGTACCACAATATGTTGCCTTGCAAGTATATGGTACATAGGAGACCTTTAAAATTGAATTTATGAAGATTGAATATATTAAGATAAATTAATAACTATGAATTTATGAAGAACATTGTGAGGATGGACATTATGGTTTAAGACATTGGTACTAGGACATGAAGGCTTCTGCACAACTGTTTTGAACATGGCCAAGAGATTCTTATGGGGCCAGTGGGAATAATTTGTAATTTTGATTTTGCAAAATTAATGGTACTTTTTTTTTTAATCATCTTTTAGGTCTGTTTGCATCTTGTTATTAGGAGCAAGCCACTTGTTTAGCAGAAGTTGCTCTTTACTAATTCCAATGGCAATAGGCAGACTGAAAGGGACAAGAAATGCTAACCTACAGATAAAATTCATCAAAACAAATGAGGATGATATTGGAAATATTTCTGGAGACTTGGAACACTACTTTGAGCTTTAATCTCTGCTGCTCTCCTCCTCCCCTGCCCTAGCTGCTGCCTCTTGACAAGTCCATCTCTTAAAAGAGACCCCTCTTCCAAACATATATAAGCCAGTGCTTTGGAACTTTTGCCTCCACAAGGAATATTTTTCTTCAGATGAGTACTGAATGAAGGAAAAACTGCATGGAAGCTCAGCAGATGTTTAGCAGAACTGCCTAGAGCATACATATTATCCCCCTGTACAGTTCCACGGCACCCCTAAACGAACTGGTCATTGCTACCGGGCACCTCAAGGCAAAGGTCTTACCCCGGGCTGTGCTCTCCCACTATCCCTTCTGTGCTGGCCTTGCTGCTGGCTGGGGTGTGGTAAAACAGGCTGGAAACCCTGCAGGACAGAGAGATAAGCCAGGAAAACCAGAGAATGTGGTGGGATAGAATGTAAGATAGTGCAGAAGGTAGTCTCACACCTGAGGAGCTGCAGCTGTACTAATCACCAAAGATTAGGAACAGACCTGCCCTTAATAGGCCACAGCTGTGTCCAATAAGAAGAGTGCTACAAAAGAGTGGGTTAGGGGGTTGAGGGGAGAGTTGGAGCTTGTTGGATGTGCTGTGAAGGAGTTGGTGCTGTGAGGAACTGCATGTAAGAAATCACTGAGAAGGTATGGGAGTTTTGCAATAGGATAATGGCAGTTGGTGAGCCCAACATGATCCCATGGTGATTTGGTTAGAGAACTGTAGAGAGAGCAGTAAGGATGTGATTCTGACATCATCTTGTAGTGGTTTGGGAAAAAGGACTTAAATATTAAGTAATGTGATCCCAAGGTGATTCAGGAAGATGACTGTGGACCTAAGAGAAGTGAGATGGTGGGTTCAGGCAGACCAAGAGCCTGAGAGCCTAAAAATCCAGATGAGCTATACCCAGGCGGACCTGGAAGCCTAGAAGTCAGGACAATGTATGAGATACCACTCCCAAGAAGAAGAGTGCTGGATATGAGGAGCAGCTGCTACACATTTTGTTTATTTGGTGCATTGGAGCAAGCCCCATGCCCCCTGCCAAGATATGGCCACAGTCCAGAGGAGACCCAGGATGGTGCCGGGTTCCCCCTGAATGGCAGTGTGTGCAGCAGGACCCAATGGGAAAGTTGCTGCTACATGAGCGGACAATATGTAAGAGAAGCCCTCTAAAACTGTATAGTGGCCATCTCCACAGTAACCTGATGTGATTTGGGATGGGCTGTAGGGCAAGGTGTAGCCAGAGATGGAGCCCAGCATAGCACTGAGAGCAGCAGGGAATGCCACCTGGTCTGGACCTGACAGATTTTGACAGCTGGAGTACAGGTGAGCTGCTGGGGACACATAAATGACATATCAAGCAAAGAACAGATTGTTTCATCTACATGGAAAACAGAGCAGGGCAAGAGAGGCTTGCAGTGGCCGACTAATACAACAAAGAACTGTAAAAGGAAGAAGAGACTTATTAAAACAGCAGTTGGAGCTGGGGAGCTGGAGTAGTTCTGTCATTCAGTGTGGTGTATTTGCTTGCTGATGGAAATGTGCATTTCATTTATGAATTGCAACTACTAATCTTAGATTAGGCATAAGTGTAAAAGTTTATATTCAATAAGCATAAGTACACTCGACAGATACTGGATTGATGTTGTTCAAGTTGTATATTGATAAAATGTAACTGTTGATTTGTTACTAGTGTAATATATAGCCTTTAGCTTATTCTTGTGAGTTGCCTTATAAAATTGTACAGCTATCGATATTGTCAATATTCTAGAAGCATAAGAGTTTCTGATAATATGTAATGTAAGCTTGAGTAATGAATCAAGGTCAGCACACAGAGACATTCCGAAGTTAAATAGAAACTACACAAAAGATGATTGTACTGGGTTTTCTATCTTTTGCAAAGGGCGCTGCAAAAGATAGTAAACACAAAGTTAGTTTATGAAAAGCCTTAGGTTGATGTTCTGGACTGTGAAAAGCAAAACTAAATCAGAACTTAGAAACATATGTTCTTGCTGTGACCTGTAGCCTGAACATTTGTATACTGTTAGTCCTAAGTGAGATATGTGAATATGTTATAATATCAATTTACTCAAACATATCTTTCCAGAGATGCTGCAACTTTGTAATTAAAAGAAAAGGGGGAATTGTAGTGGGATGGGATGGAAGAAAAGATAGTGCAGAAGGTAGTCTCACACTTGAGGAGTTGCAGCTGTACTAATCACCAAAGATTAGGAAGAGGCCTGCCCTTAATAGGCCACAGCTGTGTCCCATAAGAAGACGAGCGCCACAAAAGAGTGGGTTAGCTGGTCGAGAGGAGAGTTGGAGTTTGTGCTGAGTTGGAGTTTGACTGTGCTGAGAAGAGATGGAGTTTGTTGGCTGTGCTGTGAAGGAGGAGTCAGTGCTGTGAGGAGTGCCATGAGGAGCTGCATGAGAGAAATCACTGAGAAGGTATGGAACTTTTGAAATAAGATGACAACAAGAGAAGTTTTACTGCAGTGTCTCACCCAGGCCAGGTGAGAGCAACACACTCAGAAAAGGAAACAATTCAAAGAGCAAAGCCACAGCACTGACTTAGATCAGTTTAACTCTCACATTACTGTGTGCTACTGTGTGGTGGCACTTCTTCCTCCTGCCTCTGCTCTGTCCTAAGCACTGTCATCTCTCTGGTGCCCTTTCTGATGCTGCTTTGGAGCCCTTGTGAGTGGACTTGGCTCACCAACCTTCCAGAAAAAAAAATCTTTACTTTCTTGTTGCACTGATTCAGTGGGAAGCCATATGTATCCCATACCTGTGATGGAAAGGGGGAGTGAAGGAAGAAGTTAGGAGAGAAGATGTAAATGTCCTTTTTTGGGGGTCAGGCCATTAATGTCACCCACTGAAGATGGAATTTGATATTACACCTAACCAATTGTGTATGCAGGCTGCTATTGAGGATAATTGTGCTAAACTCACTGATCTGATGCAAAGTGATTTTTTTTTTTGTGAGTTGCCACAAAGCTGTGTGATTGTTAAATCCAGTTCAAGGAAAACTGCAAGAATGTCTGTGGAAGTGGTTGGGAAGAACAGAACTGCTGTCTTTTGTGGCAATCTCCATTTAGATTATGCTATCAGGACCTGAAGCTATATTCTCTGTGTGCTTTCAAAGGGATGAAAACAAAATTCAGCTTGTCAAAAAAATTAGTTTTGAGTTTGATCCACACAGGTGGATCAGCAGTAATTTAACACCTGTAGAACCCCTCATCTTAAAATAGGGAGAAGATCAAAATATGCAGTAAGAGACAGGAGAGAGGAGAACATCTTCTTTCATAGCAATGGGCTCTTAGATTGGCTGATGCTAAATGTGGAACTGCTCCCAAAAAGGGGAGTCCAAGTGATCAAAGAAATGTTCAGCTTTTT
Source organism: Calcarius lapponicus (assembly GCA_039654755.1). Classification (NCBI taxonomy): domain Eukaryota; kingdom Metazoa; phylum Chordata; class Aves; order Passeriformes; family Fringillidae; genus Calcarius; species Calcarius lapponicus. The sequence continues at coordinate 108,875,735 of CM077464.1, read as the reverse complement.
GTAGTAAACAGCTCATCAGAATGATCTGACTTTAAAAAAAAAAATTATCTTTAGAAACTGCATGTTTTCACAGGCCTCACAAGCAGGTGAATTTGTGGGAGAATGAAGAACTACACCAGAGAGTGAATAATTTACTAGGAAACTGGGAAGTAAGGAACTTACTCAACTGGCTTTACCATCAGGAAAGTTGTGTTGTGGTACTTTGCTTTGGATTTTCTACAGTATCTTGTAATGAAGAAGAAAAAGTCTCTGTAGCCCTCTCTTCTTACACAGTATTATGCTGCTGGAAACCCCCATTTCCTGGTACTGTGGTTGGTGGGAGTGGTACAATACCAAAACCATGACATGTGGTATCTAGAAAAGAAGGTGCTTTTCATATGTGTTTTTGGAGGGGCTAAACCCATATTTAGTTATGCAAGTTAACTTTCTGTAAACTCAAAAACTGTTATGGCTGAAATGTACTTAAAACTGCTATTTGTCAGAATAAAGCTACTTCTGTGTCCAGTTTTAAATTTGTTGGTTTTCACCTACATTCCTCTCTTAGCAGTTTTTGACTTAAAAAAAAAGTTGCAATGGTTTCCTCCTTCTTGAATAACAATTTGTTGTTAGTTAACGAAGGACTCTTCATGAGGACTTTATCATTATGATTATGCAGACCTGACTGCTGGTGCCACAATAGTGATTTAAAGCCCCATAGGCTGACTCTTAAGGGTACAGCCACAGCAGAATACATCAAACACTGAGTTGCAACTTTAGCAGATAAGTGGTTTGACACTTTTAGGTTTCTGCTTAAAAGTGTCAGATGACAGTGAGTATCATGAAGAGGTATGGAAGCTGGTTGAAGTCCTCTGGTTAAAGGAACAGTCACACCTGACAGCAGCTGCTACTGTCCATACTTTGTACTCAGTCCATCAACTATTTACCACTATAATCCAGTGGAGTAATTTCACTGATGAGTTTGTGCTTAGTGGATTCTGAAAGCTCTTACAGTGCCTGAGCTAATGGAGTGCCTCTTCACTAGTGAACAAAACCACTGAAGACCAGGTTTTGTCCTTGAGACCATGTTCAAACCAGAGTCTCTGTGCCTCCAGAATGGACCAGCTGTGCCCTGGCTGCAGGTTCCTGATGTGTGCCAGGGACCATTGAAGAAATAGAGACGAGCATGCTCCAGTGTCTGATGACCTTTCTGTTCTGGCACAGGTATAGCTAAGGCAGCTGGAAGTTGCTGCACTGGATCTGTCTCCCAATGCACAGCAGGAGTGATGTCCACCTTCACTGCCCAGTTTTAAGTAGTTATCTTTGGTGAGGCTGAGTAGGAGAAGAGGAGGGAGGAAAATAGTACATTAGCACATTTTGTAATTGCTTCCATTCTTGGGTTATAAGTAAATTTGAATGTTTTTTTCTGTAGAATTAAAACTTCCCCAGACCTGTAAGAGTATGTGCCTCAGTGAAGGCAAAATCAAGTGTTACATTGGCTTTGAGGCAAAGGACTGAAGGACATAAGGATACTTTAAAGGCTTACACTAATTTTATGTATGTTCTGTGTATTTTATGAATTTCTCTGCTTTTGTCCATCAATGAAATAAAAAAATTCAAGGCTGAATTGTGATAATCACTTCTGTTTTGACTTATTTTCATTTCGAAGTGGGTAGTTTTATTACATAAGTACTTATCATTACTGTGTTGATACTGTAAATGATAGTTTTATCAATTTGATATTTTTGCCAATTTTCTTTAACCTCTTAATGTTATTGATGCTTTGAAGTAGTTGCTAGAACTGGTAAGTAAGTACACACTTTGTGTTGTCTGTACTTAAGAACCTTAGTGGGGAAAGTTGCTTTTTGATAATTTGTCAGATAGTAGCCATTCTTGCTGTTACTGTTATCTCTCTCACAATTCCTTTATGCTCAGAGATTTTGGCTCTTACCTTTTGTCCATAATCTCCAAGTTAATAACAAGTCTAAATTCCTTTTTTTCTCCTTTCTTGAGTATTGCATGGTTTTTTGTGTTGTTTTATTTTTCCCAAGGTAAGCATAGAGTAGCAGAGTTACTTACCAATGCAAGGGATAGTGTTTAACTTTGAAGTCTTCTACTGTTCTATACTCCAATGTGCCCATCACACCTTCTTGGCTCCCTGTCCTGCTGGGGCCTCCCTGTACTTGCCTTTAATTCCCTAGTTTTTGCCTCAAGAGTGTAGTTAATTGGATTACTGTTCACATTCTCTGTTTGATTCCCAAAAGAGAGAAAGCGGGAAAACCCTTGCCCCCACCTGCTTTTCCCATCCTCTGAATATACTTTTTTTTTCACTGTAAACAGTGCAGAATACCTTTCTTGCCATTCTCATCTTAATTTAAAAAAATGCTGATGGATGATGCTTGTCTTCAGGACTGGTGAATGTGTGTTGGCAGCTGGACCAGCAGGGATACCATTTATTGAAAAATCATGGCACAGGTGAAAATGGTCATAATCAGTTCTTCAGTAAACCCAGGTGAAGCTTCTGCCCACCTTCTGCATCTCTTCTAAATGAACAAATGCTAGTTTGTTTTTTTTAGTGCTATTATATTAGAATATTTTTCTTATTATTAAACTTCAGTTTAATAAAATAATCACTGAACCACTACAAATATCTATTCTGTACATAATGTAAGAAAAGAAAACACAGCAGTAGAAGCTAGTCTTGCACATTAGACCATGTGGACAATCTTCAATTCACTAGGAAGTTGATAGTGATTTAGATGCCAATGAAACTGGAAGAAGTTTGGAATTCCATTTGAGAGAAACCCTGTGCATGCCTTTTTTCTTCTCTGATGTAAAGAAGTATGTACCAAACTTTGCAGTTCTTTCAAACTGAGCTTCTTGGCTGTTTTTGCAAAAAAACCCTGCCTAACTCAGCCATGGCATTCCTAAAATGCTGAATATAGATCTACATGGGTTAGTGAAATAGTCTACATCCCAGCTTAATTTTGGAATGCTTCTACCATGGACAGAATTTGAGTTCCTTCAACTGTTGCTCACAAGAGTGTGTTAAAGGATTGAAGTTTTTGTGCTTTCCATAGCTGTTGATCAGAAGAGGTTTTGGCTAACCAGTGTTGCCAGAGAATAAAGAAAAAGACCTGTGGGATAAAAATAGTTGAGAACTGCTGCTCTTGTGTATTTATGTTCCTAGATATCCTACTTAAGTACTGGAACATTAGCAAAGTCTAAACACTAGCTGCAAGGGGAAAAGGTTGACCTGGTAGACAGAAAAGTTGTGCAGTGCATGTTGCACAGTGACTGTGAGGGAGACCCTTTGCAAAATGTACGTGAGCCTTTATGATATCAATTTAAGCAGGTAACTTCATGTGTGTTGTGGTGAGATTTGCCAGTTCCTTTCTCTCACCTGCAATTGCTGGCCATGCTAAAGCTGGGTAAGAGTTTTTGGAACAGGAATACCCCAAAGCTGCTCCAGGAGCTCAAAGGACAACATCAAATTAGCTAAGAAGTCATCCAGTATGAAGTGCGTGCTAAAAGTTTCAATAAAAGCCTGGGCCTCTTTCCTTCATGAAAATGCAAAATACTTGGTAAATATACTTGTTTTAGTGTTTTCATTGTATGCCACACTGTGAAATCTGGTGGAAAAAAACATTGAACTTGCTATAATAAGAAGAAACCAGCCATCCTAGGTATGTATTAAAACTCTATAGGAAACAATTATATAAATGGTATGCAAAATCTTCTCACAAAAATTATTCCAGGTGACACCTGTGCATTCAACTTGATGTATGAAATCGCCCCTAACATCTGGTGGTACAATGTTAGGTGATTTTTGTAGTGTCTCTGTAGATTGATAGTGCTGGGAGCTATAATGGTTGCTGCTGATTTATAATAGTGTAAGACACTGTTGGGAACATTTCATGCAGGAAGCAGCGTAGGAAGGTGTATGGCAACATGCTACTTGTGTGGGTTGTATAAGATATTATCATTGTCTTTGAAACTGATGAAAATTATAGCAGTGTTTTATCAAACAGTGATCCTTACCACAGTGTTTCTGACACGCTGTTGTCCCTTTGTAGCTTAATATCTTCTGTTTCCATCACTACTGGAAGATACAGGCTATAAAAAAACTTGCATTAAAATGTTGTCAGAATGCAGTATTCTCATTTTTTCATAGTAGTTACTGTAATACTACCTCTATAAAGTACTGCCAGCAGGTTAAAGGAAGACAAACTTTCCTCTCTGCTCAGCACTGGTGAGGCCACACCTGGAGTGCTGTATTCCCTTCTGGGCTGCCCAGTACAAGAGAGACATGGATGAACTGGAGAGAGTCCAGCAAAGGGCCCCAAGGATGATGAAAGGACTGGAGCATCTCACCAGTGAGGAAAGGTTGAGAGTGTTGGGACTGCTCAGCCTGCAGAAGAGAAGGCTCAGAGAGATAAAGTCAATGTCTATAAATACCTGATGGGAGGGTATGAAGAGGACAGTGCCAGTGGTCTTCAGTGATAAGACTGGAGGTAACAGGCTCAAACTGAAACATCAGGATTTTTTTAATTTTTAATTTTTTTTTTTACAATGAGGGTGATGGAACACCAGAGGGTATTGCCTCTCTCTAGGTATTCAGCTTGAATAACAAATTTTAATGAGTGCGTACTTTAAAATTCAGTACGCATTTCCTCTCTCCCAGTATGACAGTACAGTAAGTGACTGTGACTTGGAAGTTTTGGAAATGCCACAGAAAGAATAGGGGAGGGAACAATATGTAAATGTATTTTCCCAAATGTTTAAATAGGGCAAACAATTTGCTTTGCATTAACGCTTTTGAAATTAGACTAATTTTTCAGTTTTAACATTTGTTCAAAGTTTAAAATACCCCTCTTTCCCCCTTCATATATGAGAACAGTGTGAAGGAAGAGGAAGGGAAAAAAATCTCAATATTTTTATTAATTATCAAAAGGAAAAAAAGATAAATCCAAGTATTCTTTGCAGGCACTTTTTGATCAAGTAAACTAGTTTTTTTGAATTATCCATTGAACAAAAACAAGGAAACAAGACTGCAGTTCCAGGTTCAGAACTCATTAGCTTTCTCTGCTTTTATGGTCTTTGTGCATTAAGGGTGAATCAAATTATGAATTCCCAGTGGGAGACCACCTGCTTAATCTAAGACAATATGCAAGCATAGAGAGGTGGAAATCTAACACATCACTCCAGCAATAGTTTTCTACAATGTGATACTTGTAAGGATAAAGGAAAAATAGATTGGAGCATCACAACTAAAAATCCATGGCATTAATAAATTGTTTTACTCAGATTTTTAATGCAAAAGATACTGAAATGCAAGTTACAGAAGCAGAGAAGGGACAAACATCTAAGTCACAGAACAATTATGAAAGCATAATGTTTTTGAAGCTCTAAGAGGCAGTAATTGTCTACAGTGCACAGAGTTGCTGAATGAACTTGTTTCCATCTAAGTTGTTTTGTGGTTTTCCTGAAACATGATAGAGCTAGAGTTGTGCTACTTCCAATATGCTGGAGCTGTGTAAAAAAGAGGCTTTTGTTTTCCCCCTTGCACATATATTTGCCATGAAAAATTACTGACGTGTGTTCCAGAAGCTGATGATTGGCCTGGGTTATTGGTGGTACAGGATATGTAAAATCTGTCAGAACCTACTTTTCCTCTGCCTTTTTTATTGTAATTTTTGCAAATAGGCTAATTACTGCTCAGTGGTACTACGAGTCCAGTAAAGATCTTATTTGTGTTCTGTTTCATTTACTAAGTGTTGCAATACTGTACATTATTAATGAGCAATATCAATAAATAAAATAGCAATGTCACCTTACATAATGCTCAAATATATAATGCTGTATTATTAAAGGCCACTGCAGTGTTAATGATAAAACTCTTTTCTTTGAGTGAGTTTTACTGGATAGCAAGTGGTATCCAGTACAATTTCATAGTGCAGTTTTGTAATTCTTACCATATTAAGTTTGAGATAATGGGTTTTATTCTCTGATCTGTTGAGAATATATTTGTGCCCAATGGCACAAATCATGGATCTCTTTTGTAGAGGCATTTTTACTGGACCTGTTTCCTGTTACTGTATATTTTCAGCTCCTCGTGGCTATTGTTCATGCCCATTCTTCCCTTCTTTCTTCCTTTGTATACTTAGTTTTCTGATCTATCTTTTTTACTTAGAGCCAAGCTTGTGAGGTGCACGTGCTTTCCAGACCTTCCCTCCTCACCAGGTAACTTCCAGCTGAACATGAGCCAGCTGTGCCCAGGTGGCCAAGAAGGCCAATGGCACCCTGACCTGTATCAGGAATAGTGTGGCCAGCAGGACCAGGGCAGTGCTTGTCCTCCTGTACTTGCCCCTGGTGAGGCTGCACCTCAAATTCTGTATTCAGTTCTGGGCCCCTCAAGGCAAGAAGGACATGGAGGTGTTGGAGCGTGTCTAGAGAAGGGCAACGGAGCTGGGCAAGGGTCTGGAGCAAAAGTTGTTTGGGGAATGGCAACGGGAGTTGCTAGGAGAAGAGGAGGCTGAGGGATGCCTTTATCTCTCTCTACAACTACCTGAAAGGAGGCTGTAGCCAGGTGAGAGCTGGTCTCTTCTCCCAAGTAACAAGTGATGGGACAAGACAAAATGGCCTCAGATTGTGCCAGGGGAAGCTCAGAGTGGAGATTAGAAAAAAAATCCTTCATTGAAAGGGCTACTGAGCATTGGAACAGGCTGCCCAGGAAATGGTTAAGTTATAATCCCTGGAGGTATTGAAATGATCTGTATGTGTGGTACTGAGGGACAAGGTTTATCGATGGACTTGGCAGTGCAGGTTAATGGGTGGACTTGATGGTCTTGGTGGTCTTCTCCAATATGGTTCTATGACTCTGTGATGTAGCCTGGGGTTTGTCAAATCAGCTGGCACTGCAGGTGCACAGCCAGAGAGGAATTCCTCTGCTGGGACTTCACATGCCTCACTGTTAGCTCTCTTGATATTAGTAGCTCAGTATAGTCAATCGAGCTTTATGTTATGTAACAGTATAAAAGTATATGCCCAATTCTTTTATTATACCTTTCTGTTGTATTTTTAAATATTTTATAAGGTTTTAAAGCTGCAGGGTATTGTACCTCATGGAATAAAGACTTTGACTTGCGCAAATCTGTATATACATTGTGACCTGAATATCAAAAAAAGACACCTCCATAAAAAGATCATCAGTCAAGACAAAAAACAGGGCAGACTGTATCTCTGACTATAAACAAACAAACATATCTATTGAAATTGTAACCAAAATGTAGGTGTGCTTACTGCTGATATTAAATAGCTAGCTATGATTTCACTTTGTTTTCATTAGTAAATAGATACATGTTTACAACTTTGATTCCCCTAACTTAGTATTTTTTGCTCATGTATTCTATTCCTGAATTTCTAACTAAGACAATATAAAACTTTTGTAAAAAGAATCATGGACAGATTAAAAACCCTTGAAGCACACTAGATAGATTTTATAGGATTATAGGAAGCTGAAACCATTGTTGGTAAGTGAAACTGGCTTAACACCTAAGGACCTAAAAAAGTCTGTCTTTGGAAGAGTTAAGGTGGGCTGTGTGGGCAGAAATTTTGGAGGGCGAGTGGCCTTATGGAGGGTGGTTTGTGTTTTAAATATGCTATTTGAAAGCCTCCAGAAACTTAGAGCAGCACAGACTGATGCAACGTGCACTGTGAAGGTCTTGGCTGTTGGAAACAGGTCATGCAGAGCAAACTACGGGCAGTATCTATCTAACCTAATAGCTCCTGGAAAGGAAATTGGAGCTGCTGTTTGCTGTAATGCTTTCCTGTGCCTGGAAGGTAAAGAAGGGACTTCTATATGAACATCAGATGCACCCATTTGTGGGTTATTTGAAGTAGTAGAGCAGGTTAGTTTGCCAAGGCTGGGTGTTCATGGAAGGAACAGTTCCATGGTGAGGTGCAACTTCAGCTGACTTTGAAAAGCAATTACCATGTTTAGCAGTATCCCTCAGACAAGGTCTTGGGGTAAAAAAGAGTGTAGACAAGAATGATGACTTAATGCAGAGTTTTTTAATGTATGCTTGTTTTTTGGGGTTTTTTTTTTTTTTTTTTTTTTTTGGTTTTTTTTTTTTTTTTATATGGTGGCACTTACCCAAGAGAATAGAGATTTTGAAAAACTCCAAAACTCCAGGTAATGACAAAGTAACTTCCTTACATGTGCTGTAACCTCGTCGGTTATGAAAATAGCTTTCAAGTTCCAGATTCGTTGTTCCTTTTTATTCTGAATGACTTTTTGTATTTCTCTTAACTTTGCTAATAAAGAGTGCATTCTGGACCTATATGATAACATGTTTCCAGTGTGGGAAAAGGACCCTTCCTTTTATTTCCTGTGCAGTTTCATACAATGATGGGTGCCTCTGCTTTGTTTGGAGAAGATACTTCGGTCACTTTAACTTTTAATTTTTTTTAATAGATGCATATTTGTACATCTTCTAGATATGGTCTTTTTTTCTTTTTTCTCATTGTTGTAATTGTGGTATGCCTTTTCTTGGAATGCATTTCATATTGCTTCCTTGACTCCTTGATTCATGTATTTCTTTCTCTTACTATGCTGTATTTTATGCTTCTCATTTCCACACACTGCTGTGCTTTGCAGCTTTGGTGCATACACTTCTGTTGTCTTTAGCTGTTTATTTTTGCCTCTTTCAGATGCACTTTCACTCCTGAGAACTTGCATGGGGGTCTCAGAGATTGCCTCTAAAGTTCAATGGCTGCAAGAAGATAAAAATTTGGCTTTAAGCTAGAAGCCAACTCCATTCTTCCTGAAGTCCAAGAATAATAAACATGATTCCTTGCTTTGCATCCTCTTCCCTTCTGCCATCAGTCACTGCTGGTCTTTGCTGAAACTGAATCATCCCGCTCTCCTGGTCTCTGTGTAGCCTTTGTCATGTAGGAGATAACTCACTGCACCCTGGTTATTGCTTTATGTGTGTAACACAGCTTCATGTGTGTAAGAAGTGATGTAATCTGGTCAGACTTGGCAGAGCTGTAAAAGGTACAGAGGATATCCTCTCTTGTGTTACCACCTCTTCTTTCTTACCATCTTCTTAACTTGCTCTGACACCTGCAAACTCTGACCATTGCTGCTGCCACCTCTTTTGAGATTTTGGGCGGATTTGCTCTGGAATAGAGTTGGCATGACAAGAGGTGAGCAATTTCTCTTTTCTGTTTCTGTTGCTGCTGACAGCAATATAAAGCACCAGTGCTGTGGAACCAAGCAAAGTTGTTACTCAAAATGGCCAAAAAGAGGAGTTTCTTGTTTACGTTTCTATCTGAAAAACATAGTTGCAAGGGAAGTTTAATACAAGAGTAATTATTTTTTTTTTTTTGTTCTCCTAATATTTTTTGGACTTTGAGCTTTTTGTACCACTTAATTAAACCATAAAATAGGCCCTGTATTTTGTAATTGCTTATGTTGTGCTCAGTTTTGGTAGTTACAAGCAATACCCCTTAAATTTTATGCATAAAATAAAGCATGGGCATCAACATGCTTCAGAATGAATTTAAATTTAATCTAGACTTAGTTATGACACACAACGACCTCAAAGCAGAATTGCTGAAGGTCATGCTGAGTTCCCTATTATACGTGCAAAACCTTTCCATTATATTTTAAAATTTGCTTTTAGAACCGTGTAGTGTGTGTTCTGTCAGGATCACCCTTGCTTTACAAGGGGGGCTGAGTTCCACGTCCTCCCTCAGCGTTTCTTCAAGTCGAGCCCCGGGCATGAAGGTCAAACGGGACAACGCCGTCCCCTCCATCCGTACTGGTCTGTGCTGCTTTCGCCGTCTCGGCCTGGCAGCAAGCTCCCATCGCGCCAGGACAAACTCTCACACCTGCCGGAGCCGCTCTAGTTTTGAATGGAAGCCCCGAGGGCACCTGCAGCCCAGGTGCAGCCGGGGGTGGTCTGGCGCAGGTAGGCGGGCCGGAGGCTGGCACGGCGGGAGCTCTGCCGTGGCCACCCACGCCTCACCCCCAGCCCGGGGCTCCGGCCGCGTCCCCTCCGGCCGCCCGGACTCTCTCCGCCGCCAACAACAGCGCGGCACAGGCTCTGGAGTCCGCATGGCTCCATAAACACGGGCGGGCTCCAAGGGGCGGCGGGGCCGGGCCGGGCGCCGCCGCAGTAGGACGCGCTGGCGGCATTGGACCGCCCTTCTTGCCTCCTCCCCTCCCTCCCGCCGCCGGCAGGGGAGGCCGGGCCGGCCGGGCCCACGTGCGCGGCGCCCGGGAGCCGGCGGAGCGGCGCTGCCATGTGTTTCCGCGGGCGCGCCGCCGGCCGGGGCACCGCCTGAGCGCCCCCCGCCCGCGATGCTGCGGGGCGCCGCGGGGCTCTGCGCGACGCGGCCGCCCCCCGTCCCCTCGCCGCCTCCTCCTCCATGAGCGCCTCGGCGGCCCCCGTCAGGCTCATGCCCGGCGGGCGCCCGGAGCAGGCGGCCGCCTGCGCCCCAGCCGCGGGCTTGGCGCCCGACCGCGGCGGCCCCGCCGTCGCTGTGCCCGCCGGCCCCGCGGCCGCCCCCGCGGGCACCCCGGTGGTGCGGGGGGGCCGCTCCCGGCGTCCCGCGGCCGGTGGCGCCCAAGGGGCCGCCCGCGGCCACCCTCCAGTTGCCGGCCAACTTGCAGCTTCCCCCAGGTGAGTGGCCCCTCCCGGGCTGCCCCGGCTGCGGGCACGTCCCGTGTCGCGACTTAGCCGGCATGTCGCGGTCGTCGCTGCCGGGGCGCCGGTGGGCAGGACGGAGCCCGGCGCGCTGCCCTTGCTTCTGGAGACGAGCCGTGGCGAAGGACGGGCAGGGCGGCGGGGGTGGCGGTGATGTAGGGGCCGTGTGCGTTTCGGGCTGCTTGTCTGCCCCAAACTTCTGGGAACCGGCTTGTGCGTCTGCCTTGCGGGGCATGGGCAGTGTGGCTGGGCTCAGTCGGGTACCTGCGCTGGGGATGCTTACAGCCTGTCTGCAGGATGGATCTGGAAGTCTCTGGATAAATGCAACTTCTTACTTTGCTGGATAGCACGAAGAGCAGGAGAAGTAACTAAAAACTCAGAGGCCAAGTTACCCTTATGTGTGACTTAGAAAAGACTGCTGGAGGCTTTATGGAACTTGGATGAAGGAGTATCTCGGGCAGGGGGTGTGAGCGTGGGCTGGAGGCTGCAGAGCGGCTCCGTAACTTACCGAGCGGGTCCGGCTGCCCGCACTCGCCTCCGACCGGGCGGTCCCGCGGGAATTCCTGTCACCGGCGCAACCAGGCCGATGCCACTGCTCATGGAACAAAATACTGCCGTACCTAAGGAGGACAGAGTTGAAAGTTCATTACGTGTTGATCCTTGAAACCCTTTTTTTCTATAAAACACTGTGGGAGACGTAAGGGTTCGGAGAGATATTGCTCTTGCAGATGTGCTTCCTATAGCAGGAGTGAAAATATTAGCGTAGGAGTTGCACAGTGCTGATACAGACACCTTAATACTTTGGATAGCAACAGAGGATTGCCAGGACTTCCACCTGCACTTTCTCTTAAGAGGGAGAATGTGCTGTTGGTTCCGATCTTCTCACTTCTCCCTGTTGGGCTGTATTTAAGTGCTTTAAAAAAAAGAAAAAAAATACTTTGCTTCCACTGGTTTTGGTCTCGCTCTGCTGAGACCCCAAGATATGTAATGACTTCATTGCTATTTGATGCTATAATTACTTCCTGCCAGGACAGTTCTGTTGTTGGGGCATCTGTTGCAATTACTTTCAGGTTGTATATTACTGAAAAGGATGACTGGCTTTACAGTAATTCCTGTGCTGGTAGTGCATATTTGCTTTTTTTTTTTCTTTCCTCATTTTTTTTAAATCCTAATGTCTTTATCAAAGACATGCACCTCCCAAGGAGATATATAATGCTAATTAAAAAAAAAGTCTTTAGTCAGTCAGTTTCACTGTAGATTTCCCAGCACTCATGATGCTGTAATGTCTGGGTAGTCAGCAGTCAAGGATGAGTTTAAATCCTTGCCAACTTTCCTCTGAAATAAACCATAATGGAAATATATTAACTTCTTGTAGCAGGGCTTCCCAGGTATTCAGGTTTTGTATCTAATACTTTTGCTTTCTGGAATGTATTGACATTCAGTTAAACACCTTTCTGTGAAGGTGGGTGATCATGTGAGTTGCCTGTGGTTTGGGAACTACAAGTTAGCAAAACTTATAGGTTTTTTGTGGTGGCTTAGGTTCGACTGCATCCAGGTATACTGTTGAATGTCATCTGACTTGTGTTGTGGTAGGAAGCAGATGTCACAGAAGTAGTATTACCCCTCAGTTGCATCAGCTTGTTTTCCTTTCTCCTGGGACAATGCAGTCTTTGTATCAGAAGTTCAGAGGTGCTGGTACTCTGCAGCATTGTAAATAAAAATAACTGTATGGACTTCAGTGCTTCAGAAAAAACTAGATGTTGTCAGATTTCAAATGGATCAATGTTTCAGGGGAACTTGTCTATGTAGTTGTTGCAAGGTTATATAAAAATGCATTCTGTCTTGAAAAAGTGTTATTAGTATTTTACCTCTGTTTTCTAGGTGGATTCAATTTAGTAATTAATAATGAAAAATGCAAGATGGGTAACATTAAAGCTGCAAGTGTTAGCAGCATTAAGAAAAAGAAGTGGAATAAACCATCAAATTCCTAGGCTTGAAAAGTTCTTATTTCAAATAAACTGCCTAATCTAGCCATACAGGATAATATACAGAAGGGAGGGTGCACTTAGGTTTAAAATCATGGCATTCATCTTTTGTGGCACCTGTTAAGAATAATGCATGCAGAAAACACCCTTCCCTTGAGTTTCAAAGGGAAGTATTTGACATGGCTTGTTCTGAGGAAGGCTGGACAGCACTGCCCTGACTGGTCATGCTGAGTTTCTGATGAACTGCTTGCGACCCAGAGTGGGCATTGCTTCCACAGCACTGCAGTCTGGGGAAGCTGTGTTTGCCTCTGTGATCCGGAGGGCAGTGGAGGTTCATGGAAATCCGGGATTTATGCTGCTCTTTCTCCTCCATCTCTACCTCCCCCTTCCTCTTGCTCAGAATAGGTTTTGCTCAGGTTTCTTGCTCAGAAAGGAGATGACTAGCTTATGACTGACTCCTCATGTCCCTGAGCACAGATTGCCCATCTGCCGCTCATCTGATTGCCCAGGAAAGACCACTGAGCTTTACAAGTTCTCTTGGTCTTGAAGGACTCAGGCTTGCTGATAGAGTAACAAGGGTTTTTCATCACCTTCCTATGATTTCCTCTACAAAGTGCTGGTTCTCAGCAGAGCAGGTAGTCCTGCAGATACCCAAGGCCATCCTCCTGCTCCAGTCCATCCCTGGCTGACCACCACTGGAGGCTGTAGCACTCAGTAGGACTCCACCTGGTCTGACTTAAGGGATGGCTTTGGTCTTCTTATCGTGCATATACCATCAGCTCTCGGACTCAGTGGTTGGGCTATGTCCTCCCAAATGAAGGGAATTTGGTCCGCCAGAGGGACGTTTCCTCAGTTGCCCTCTTTGCTGACAAGAGCAGCAAGGCTAGCAGCATTTCAGAAGGCTTTGCACGTCGCAGTCTGGGTCTGCAGAGAGCAGAGTGGCGTGGTGAACGCAGTGCTGCCTCAGTCCTGAGCTCCATGTGGCCTGTGCTGATGCCTACAAACCTGCAAAAGTCTCATGTCATGGACCATCTGCTTAACAAGAAATTGTGTCCTTGGTTAACCTGAGCTTAATGAGGGGGAGAAATGGATGGGCTGTGCTATTAGACAGGAGGAAATAATTGGGAAGGGGAAGGAGAGGCAAGGGCTGTGACAAATGTGTATAGTTCACCTTAGTGTCTTTGGGGCCCCACACTGCTTTGGAGGAGTAGAGGCTAGAAAAAGAGCATAAAAACAAAAAAAAGGATGTTGTTTCTCGGTTTTGTTTACTTTTCTTGAACTTAGGTTTTTGTCACTTCTGTGTCTGTACTTTCAGTCTTTCCCTGGCCCTGGAATGCTCATTACAAGCAGGTGTTCAAAGGACAATTAGTAGATAAATTTGCTTCTTTGCTGATGGTATGAAAAAGGACAGAACTGAAGCAGATGCCTGGGATCCTCCATTGTTACCTTCAATTTGCTTAGAGCAGGAAAATTCTTTGAAAACCTCACCTCATGCCACACAGGGCTGTGGCAGCAGCTGCCATCACTCTCCACTGTAGCACTGGCTGCTTCTGGTGTGTGTATTTCTGTTTTATGCTTTCCATTACTCCTAACACCAGTGGGGCTGAGCAAGCACGGTGTCAGCAAAGAAAAGATGCCCTGAGTGTGCTGTAATTTCACTAGCAAGGCATGGTTTCCATGTAAGGTTTCCTTTGCACCTGACTTAGAGGGGAACAGCAGCAAGTTCAGCTTCTTGGTTTCTGTTTGCAGCTCAGTTGTCTTTGCTTGGATGTTTTTCCTCGTCTGTGGCAGGTTTTCCACTGCTTGCAGCTTATCTAGGCTGATAGTGGGTAACTTCAGAAAGCACAGCCACTGTTTGTGTCAGGTGGCTGGGCTGTGTGGCGTGGGGCAGGCAGGCAGCATGTGCACTCCTGTGGGTGGGAAGGAGAGAGACCTGGCATGGGTATTCCAAAACTGCAATGGGGTGGGATGGAGCCTGGCTTTGCTGAGTTTCTCTTAATTGTCTGTAGAACCTAAGGTAGGTAACCTGAAGAGGTAAGGGCTGATAAACATCAGGATGCTGCTGCCTTCTGCTTTCTCCCTCGTCATGTTCTAGTTGTTGTTTTTCAGTGGTAAAACCATGAGGAATTTGATGATATGAATATTTGGTGATATTTGTATCTGGTCCGTTGCTTTAGAATAGGAGGAAATGCTGATTTTAAAATACTTCTTAATTTATATTATGTTTGAGTAGGAGTAGGCTATTAAAGATTTCTTGTTTCAACAGGCAGAAAACTGCAGAAATTCCTTTAAAGTATGCAGTTTCTGGATGTTGGTAATCCCATGAAGTCTGAGCATAGTACTTGTGCTTAGACCAGTAGGGGCTAAATAATCGGTGCTTAAAACTTTTTGTATCCCAATAACATCTTCTGTTTAGCTGGCTTCCAGGGATGGATTCTCTGCAAACTTCTCTCTTCACGTTAGGTGACACTGATCAACATGTTTTTTCTGAGGAAGAGCGAACAAAGCTTTGGCGGGCTTGAAGAACTAAGTCAAACTCAGATAATAGCAAGGAAGTGTGTTGTGCTAGTTGAAATTTCAGCTGCACTGTAGGACTTGATTTTGCTTTCAGGACTGAGTATGTCTAGCAAAATAATGCCTTCATATGATTAAATGCACGGCCATGTGGGAATTAATATTTAAATCTTGGCAGGAGGTGCAAAGCTAATGTCTAGATTTATGGTTTTTAAACACACAGGAAAAAAAATAGATGCATTCTGAATCCTGAAGCATGGAAATATGATGCTCAGTAAAGTAAATGTTAAATGCTGTTCAGATTTTGCAGTCAATTGGAGTGTATTGCAAAGAATTACAGCTACATTTTGGTGAACAGTAACCTTATTTTAATCCTTAGAAGAGAGAGAACGTGAGCATAACTTGTGTTACTTTTGCAGTATTTAAAGGAACTTTCAGCTTGTAGCAGTAAAAATAACATCACTCACACAGGTGACAGCTGGAGGAAATACTAATTATGTTTCAGTATTCTTTTTCCCAAATATGCTGATAAAATCTAGGTAAGCTCATGTGTTGTTATTTTGAGTAGCGACCATACCAGGTTTTTTAAGTCATTTTAGAGAACCAGGTATTTGTTATGCCACTTGACTGGAGTCTGTGCTGTGCCTAGTGGGTAGGGTTGTATTTACAGATATATGTGTATGCAAGTTTTGATGTAAATTGCAACATTTTTGATAACTATCAAAGATGAATAATTAGTACTGCCTTAACCATTTAGACAAAAGCCAAAGGCAAAAACTTTTTTGAGAATTCTCTTGGCATTTTCTGAAAATTGATGATGTCAGAAGAAAAACAGGTGTAATTTGCAAAATTGAGAAGATCACCATAGATGTTTTTAAGTGTCTTACTATTCAGGTTGTCAGGATTAAGGTCTGCTCGGCTATCTGGATCACCTTTAGAACAAAGTCCACTAACAGATCTTTTCCACCAGTGTCTTGAGGAAATAGTCCCTGATTGCAACTGAAGTGTGGTAAAAATAGCAATAGATGGAAGATCCTTGTTGCCAGTGAGGAAATCTAGGGTCTTTTAAGGCTGGAGAACTGGTGAAGCTCAGTGATCTTATTGTGCTGTAAGAACAGTCTGATGATATGGTAACACTTAATTTTCACAGCTCATGTTTGCAGGCTTCTTCCAGAGCACACTTCCAGTCTGGTGGAGGCAGAGGAGATGCTTTCATTAGTACTGGCTGCTCCTAGGAGTTGCCTGGGAAATCAGAGTTCCTTGGGTGGATGTCCAGGCTAGAATAACAACTGTGTGAAACAGCATGCCCTGGTTGGCGGAGCACCTGAAGACTTTCCTTGGCAGCTTGCCCGGTGGCAGTTGCCACCTGTTCCCAGTGGAGCCCTGGAAGCCAGGTCCAGGGAATGGTGGGTGGTGCATTTCCAGGCAGTCTCAGTGGGGCAGCCAGTGTTCTCTGTTGAAGGGGGTTAGTGCACTCAGAACACCTTTATACATGGCTGCCATACTAGGCACTTACTTGACGAATATCACACAGTTTCCACAGTGACAGTTTCCACAATATCTGTGTAGACAGAAGTTAATGCTCCCCATGAAGGTTTTGCTGTCTTCTGCAATAATTTTTGTTTGCTCCATCACACTTAGAGCAAGGTGGTGATCAGTATTAAAATTCAGTGTTGATCCCTTGTTTGCAAGTGAAAAACCATCCAGCCGAGGAGTGAATTTGCACTTTCAGAAGTGGAATTCAACTTTCTTCTGGTCCCCAAGTGAGCAATGAGGAAACAAATGTCGCATTGTAAAATTAATCCGAATTAACGGACTTGATTCTCTTCTTACTTAAAGGAGACAGAGATTTAAAGGGGACTGATCTTGTCCTTTGTTAAAACACCAATGATGTTTTCAGCGACTCTTGGTTTAAAGTTAAGATTTGTGGTTCAACATTTCAGCTTCAGATTTCTCAGTAACAGCTCAATGGCTGTTCCAGAAATGGTAAGTGCAGGATGTTGGCATACCTTCTGGTCCTTAGAAAGCTGTCTGCTGTATATATATGGCTGCAGTGTGCCAAGCACATAACTTGCTGTTTGAAGAATTTCACTCCAGTGAATACTAGGAGTACACAAGAGAATGTGGTGTAGAGGCTCAATGCTTCTTTCAGTGCAGTAGGAATTGTCTTGAGAGTAAGGAAGTGTCACTTTGCTCCTTTGAGGTACTATTTCACTGCCATCAGCTGAGTCCCCAGCAAATATTTGAAGCTTCTATATGAGGTAATTTGAGTCCCAGAGAATGCTCAAGTCAGATCATCTTAGCTGTAGACAGTCCTAGAACTGTCTGATTACTCAGATAGGAAAGGAACCAAGCCTCAAGGTGCAAAGTTGCAAACCACAAAGATGTGATGGGGAAATGCTGATGGGAAATGATCCCAGTTGCTGAAAGGTGTGGCCCAAGGACAAGAGCTAGATGCTATCACAATATCAAATAAGTCTCTGCCTTATTTGCACAGTGCACAGTGTTGGCTGGGAATCCCTGATGCCTGCACACAATAAAAACAACACCACTTGGGATTCAAGTGTAATAAACACACTCTGAATCCAAATAGAAATGGTATTGCCATCTTGTAACTATGCCCAGAAAACCTATTGGTTGTTGTTGGTTGTAGAGTTATACTTTTGCTTAGGAGTTCTACTGTAATTGTAAAATTCCATGGCTGTAAATGTGTTCTCAAGGAAAGAAGCTCAGCTGTATGTGCTGTCGAGGAGAACTCTTTTAATGCTGAACTATAGGCCTGTATTCTGTGAAACGGCATCAGAAAATGTGAAAACTAAGGCTGCCCAGTTGCTAGACTGTTAAACAAATATCCATCTGGGCACCAAAATACATTGATGAGCAGCTAGTCCTCAACAGCTTGGATGAGACTTGCTGGTTGAGCAGTGCGTGAAACTTGGCTTCAGATTTTTGCAGTTTTTAGCACTTTGTGTCTAGTTCCTGGAGAAAGGAAGAGAGAGGAGACTTTGTTTACACTCTTGAGAAAGATGTGTGGTGTCCATTATTCCAGACTGTCTTAAACAATAGGACACCACAGTCTGCTCCATCCTGCCTAGAAGAGATAGCCAGTGCAGACACAGGTTTTCCAAGCATAGAAAACCAGGAAAGAGATGATGCTATCTCAGAAATTGGTGCTTGCTGTTAGCACAGAAAGATGCTTAGCTAGAGAGAGATTGGAGTTACTGGAGGCAGCAGCCTTTGCTGGGACTGTAAACCCCTCAAGCTGTTGGTGTGTACATGGTGCTTGTTTAAAACACTGCTCACAGCAACCTTGACAGTCTGAGAAATATTAATGCTGGTGGAACTGTGCTGTCAGCTGGACAGTGATGTCTGCAAGGAAAGCTGGTCACTGGCTTTGAAAATGTGAGATGTCAGACATCAGCCTTGGAAGTTGTATTCCAGATTCTACATGAATCTGCAGTGCAGTTTGTGCAGTTGGCAACCATGCCATCAACATCTTTAAAGAACTTATAGGTATAACATTGTGTATAGACTGTTCTGTTGTAGCATGAAAGAATATGGGGATTATGCCCTTTGAATTTTTCTCCTGACATGGAAATGAATGATTTCCATATCCACTGGTAAAACAAAGTGTCTTTCATTGGAATTCAAACTCTGACATTTCATTGTGACTCTGCAATATCTACATGCTGGTCCTGAGCCATTGTTATGAAGACCCATTAGTTTCGAAGCTTCCCTGGAACAAAGGGAAGGAGCACAGAGGGTAATTTCTGAGATATCTAATTATTTAGTTTGTGAAACAAAATGTGAATGGAATTAATTGGTTGAGGGCCTGGATGTGTGGTGAGTGATTCTGGTTGCTGCAATAGCAGTACTTGTTGTGGGTTGGACATTGCTGAATTCTTCTTATTCATTCATTGCTGAATTCTTCAGCTACAATTGACTTCCAAAGGATAGAATGATTTGTTGTATGGAGTAAAATGTTTTGTGGGTGTAGTGCAGTTGTTGAACAACTTATCTTGACCCCATATAGTGTAGATGAACCCTCTCCCCTACTTATCTAGGAAATATGAGAACAAGAACAGGTGTTTTTCCCAAGAAAAGCCTGAATCAGGCAGTCTTTGTGACTTCATAAAAGATCTACTGTCTGAAGTCAATTGCATTTAAAAATAGAAGTTAGAGATCATTACTGGGAGCCTGTGATGAGGTAACTTGGTGTAGCCTCCAGATCACTGTTACGGCTTCATTCCTAAAGCACTGAAATGTTTTAGGAATGAAGATTGATGTTTCCTCCAAACTGGGCTGTTGTCCTTGTTTCTTCATCTCCACTGCAGAAATTTACAGTAGATATCTAGGAAAACTCAAAGACCGAGTGAGGTTCATAGGGAGTAAGTAGTCCTCCTGCACACACTACAGACCAAACTTCATCTGAAAACATTACAGCCCCTTCATATTAGAAGGATTGTCCATCATGTAGAAGTTAAGTTACTGTCTTTCCCAGTATTTCATTGACACTTTGTGCCTCTTTAGCACTCTTTATCAGCTAACATATGACATAATGCACCTTGATACAATCACTGCTGGAACAGTCTGCATCTCTAATAATGCCCTTTTTTGGTCTGTCTTATTCACTCCTGTGATGTATTTGTTAAAACTTTTAGGTGACCTAGTCTGTGGGGCTCAATAAATGGAATTGAAGAGGAAAAAACAGGCTTTTATTTCATAAGGGATGTCTTTAGAGAGAAAAACTGTTGCATGGATTAGTAGTGTCTGGTATGTTATTTTCCAATTTTTGAATGATTCTAAATAGTCAAAGAAACTTAAAACCACTATTTCTTTTTAATTGCCACTTAGTTTCCTATGAAAACATCCCCACTAAATCTTGGTTTTAGCTTGAAATAACTTCTTTAAAAGATATTGCTTTGTTTTGAGTAGGTCAGTGGAAGAATGGGATTTGTTTAGGAACAGAGAGCTCTGACACATTACTGTTGTTTTAAAACATTTTTGTTGTTTAGTTACTGATTTGAGACCTGGAAGTCCCATTTAGCCTTGTTTTTATAACTGGGTTTAAGTGTACTTTACTGAGATTGGCAGCATATAAACTTTGAAATAAGCTAAATTTACCCTTCTTTGAATGCAGCTTTTGTGACTTATGTTCTCTTAAATGAGCTTGGTCTCACTGCGGTTGGTTCTTGCTTGTATTTTATTTTAGGAGCAAAAGACTTCTCTTCATTTCCTCACGTTATTCCCTAAGCAGCAGTTCCCAAGAGCTGTTTGGTTGAGTAGTTGGGTTAGAAACCTTGTAATCAAAGTGGCGGCTTAACATGACAACTTCAGCTTCACTGGTAGGAGCAGCGTAAGGTGTATCTCCACTGGAGCAAAAATGCCAAGCTGGTTCATCTCAGGAAATTCCTGGGCAAAGTTCCCCATCAGAAATGTCTCAGGCTTGTCTTATGTGGTGGAGGTTGCCCTTACAGTGGGGATGCTTTTGCAGTCATTGGTGCTCAGTGCTGCTGGATGAAGCCCAGAGCTTCAGTTGGCAGCACAGGTTTGTGTTAACAGCATTGTGGTTTCCTTAACACTATTCCCTGAAATACAGTGAAGCCCATGCAGGTGGCATAAACAGATCTCTGCTGTTATCCCACAGCTTCTTGCTCATGTCTCCTGTGAGGTTTTGGTGCTTTCTAGTTAAAATGCAGAGCTTTCTGGAAGCTGCTAATCTGTATTTCTTGGTTCCTGGGCTGAGTGCTAAACTGAGCTCAGAATAAGCTGGGTTTCCTTCACCAGTGGTGTTGGGACAGTGAAAATTTGTAGCAGAGGGATCTCAAGTTTGCGAAATGAACTGAAATTTCATTAGAAAACCTCTAATTTTCCATTGCTTACAGTGCAGGCATGTCTCAGTAGAGGCTGATCTGGGTGGTGGCTGCCAGAGCTTTGCAGGACTGTTGCCGGGCTCTCCTCCTCAAGGCAGGAGGAACCTGCAGCCCTGGCTCCAGGAGAAGGCAGGGCACTGGGTGTAGATCTCAATGAGACCTCTTCAAGGTAAGAAGGTATAGCATGGCTCCTTCTGTGTAGCTTTGGAGGAAGCTGAGGTGGGTTTTGGTTGTCAGGTACTTCCTTTCCAGCTCCCTTCACAGGGTTATAGCTGAAGAAAGGTGAGCAGAGAACACATGGCTGAAACGGCTGATTGTGTTTTAACCGCCTTTTCAGCCAGTGCTGGAAAACCAACCTTCCAAAGTATGTTTTTAGCAGGACTGGCAGAATATCTAAGGACAGAAGTCTCCATTCATTGCAAAAAGGGTCTTTTGTTTGTTTTTTTTTTTTTTTTTTAAATCTGCAGGAGACACCTGAGTCCTCCAGTGGAGCATGTAAGAAATAATCCCTGATGGTAGCTGGTCACTTTGGTTTGAAAATAGGAACAGCTTTGTAGCTCCAAAGGGACTGTGCCTTGCTCTTCCTATCAAAGTGCATAAATAGTGAGGAAGTCATTCCTGTTCTCTGAAACAACTCCAGTAAAACTGTCAAACAATGTTCTTGGAAGTGCAGCCCAAAAGAGGGCATCTTTAGTGTTATGAGGATGCTTCATGGCTCTTCATTTACTACTGCTGATGCTGATATTTTGCCCAGATTGCCAATACCTTTTCTGTTTTTAAATGCAGTGCTGAGAGGTGTTAGATGAAACTTCATGCTTCAGCTGTTCAGAGATCCTTGTTGTTTCGTGTGTTCTCTCATTCTTCCCCCCATTTTCTTGTGGAGTTGCAGTGATTGCAAGACGTGATGTGTTTTCACGTTTATTTTGTTAGTATTTGCTTTCTAGTGAATGTGAAAACAGCTCTTGATAAGAAGTACTGTCTTCCCCCCCTGCCAAGTGAAGATGTGGATTCTTGCACTTCCTTCATTTCTGATAGTAGCATCCTGGTAGCTGCATGAGTCTGTTTACGTGACCTTTCTATTGAGGGCCTCAAGGTTACCATCACCTGCTGTCCCTCATTTCACACTTGTGCAGCTGTATAAAGTGTATGAGACTTCAGGAATTGGTTTTGAGAGCCATGGAACCTCTTCTTCTGGCATAAGAGACCTCCTGTGCTGCCTCTTGGAGTCTGTGCTATTGGCTGCAGTATGGGGTCATTGCTTTTGTTTCCAAGTGGAAGGGGAGTATCAAAGTTGTGAAAAACTGTAATTAAATTGTGGCAATGAGAGGTAAAAAATAAGTGCTGTTCTCAACAGCTTTCAAAGTGTTCCAGGCAATTCATGTGTCAGTTTACTGTCCCTTTGTGACATTAGGTTGTAACTGCCCAGAACTGTCCCTCGTGCTTGGACAAGATGTGCCTCTTCAGTGTGTGGAACTATAGCTCTGGCAGCTGTTTCAAATTTGCCTTCAGCTTTATCTGTGCATCAGGCATCAATAGCATTAAGCCTGCAGAAGCAGTAGTTAGTAGATTACCATAATACTGGTTTGGAGTTATAACTTTGCCAGTGTCACAAAGAGCTGCTGCCATGAAAAGGTTACCGTGCTTTATTAAAAATTCTACCAAATGGAACAAAGATAGAGAAATGATTGTTTGTTACTGTAACTTATATTTAAGTAACAGGCATTATCATAGTTGAATGTTCCAAACAAGGCTATGATCACTGGATTAGCCTTAGGTAACTTCTTCTGTGGATGATTTCACCAAGTTATTTTAATTCAGTATGGATGTCCTTGTGTTGCCTTATCCTGTTGCTAGGGCTGGAAACCTGCTTTATGTTTTGGGTTACATCCTTTCCAGGATCACTGCTATCTTGCTCAAATGTAAAGGGGTTACTTGTTTACCTTTTCTTTTTTAGAGATGTTAATGAATTTACATATGAACTGTATTGTATTTGTATAAACTTTCTAGCTCTTGAGGTAATTTCCTGTCAAGCAAGTAGATTGTGCTGGAAACTCACCCCATTCAGGTGGCTGGAGGATGGGATACTTTTCCAGCAGGGTCTCCATCTCTGTTGAATGCCAACTGAAAATGCAGAACACAAGTGCAAAACCAGTCCCAGCCCTGTAATCAAGTTGACTGGTATCAATGTGGTTTCTCAAATGCAGAAATAGGAAATGCACTTCTGATACTTTGACTTGACAGACAAACGTAATGAGTAGTGACAAAATATCCAAGTACATTAAAACTAACTCATGATGCATTCCAGACCTCTAAAGGAATGAAGTTATATGTGCCTTCTCAAAGTAGTAGAGCTGTCAGTGATGTTTTAAACCAGGCTTAAAAAAGAACAGCCTAAAATCTCCAGTAGTAACACTTATTCTGAATGTAGACATAGAGCAGAGAGAAATGCTATTGCTAGCAAAATGTGGTCAGCTTTTCTCTCTTTCAGTGAAATCTGCATAAGCATGTGGTCTGAACAAGGGAAACAATGCTCTTTTCCTGGCTGATGATAAATTGTTTGCCATGAATCACTGTCTAAATGAGATGGCGTGAAAAGAAAATGAGAAATCTAATATGTTTTCTATAATTCCGGTTATTCATTGATTAAATTAAATGATCCATCTGTACCTAAATATAATTATAGTCAAGTCATCAGTGGAGGAGGAGAAAGCTGAGCTGTCAGATGGAGTTAACAGTGTTTTTCAGAATATGCAACTTGCCTTGTGCATCTGCCCCATGTAGTAAAAGCTGCTTGAGGAAGGAGGGGATCATGTAGATGCTGCTCTTGCAGTTCTCAGCTTGTGTCTGCTATGTAAATGGCAATATGTTGATGTTACAGAATTTTATACCAGGTTTTGTGTCGTCTTGCAATATCCTCTTATGCTTTTAGATGTGGAGGATGAAAAGCTGTTTCTAAGCATGTGGTTATAGCTTGATTGTTAAAAAAAAAAAAAACCAAAACATACTCAGCAAAACCCAACTTGTGGAGTTTGTGACTTTTTCTGTGGTATGCATTTAAACTCAGACAGAAGCAGTGTTTTAGACTGTATTGTATGGTTGTATTTTGACGGCTTTCAGACTAACCAAGTAGTAAAAAGGCTTTCATTACAGTCTTGTTTTACACTAGGAAAGATTGTAAGTGTGAATAGAAGATCTGGGTTTCAGATACTGGATAATTTGCAAGGAAGTTTAATGTAGTCCTCCAGAAACATTGAGGTAGTCTTATTTATGTATCTGGATTCTCCTGTACCTTCTCCTTCCTTTTATTTGAAAGATCAGTGTTAAGTGAGGGCGTTTGAGGATGGTGTTTTCAGTGGTGGACTTTGCAGCTGCTGCTGCTGGAGACAAAGGAGGTGAGACGCCACAAAGGTAGGATCCTCTGTAGCTCCCTTGAAGGATCTGACCTGGTACAGACCAAGCATCCAGCTGGGATTTTGTATTTGTGATTGTTTTGAATCCTCTGATTTTTTTCAGAGATGAGCCGTTAGGGGAGGAGGCTTTAGTAGCTGAATGTTTTTTTTTTCCCCCCCGCTTTCTTTTTTAATTCTTTCCCACTGGAATCTCCCTATTTGGCCTCAAACTGCTGCAATAAAACCCTGGGTTTTAATGCTTTTAAACACTTTTGACAGAGGGACAGCTTCAAATATCTCAGTGACCTTGATTTTCATGGGAGACCACTGCCTTCTTGATTGGGGGGGATGATCTTGATACAGGCAGGTGAGCTGAAACTAATCAGGCTTCAGTTCTCACTACAGTTTTCTCTAAGCTGTGTTTTCACCTCTAAGTATGTGCCTAAGTGTTCAGAAACTGAAGAGGCAGCCAAGTGTGATAGTGGTGATGAATTTTGCAGATGAAGAACTGCTTAAAATTAGTGCTAAAATAATCCCAGAGTGTGTGTATATTTTGTGTGTCTGTCTTTTTAATGTTCAGAATATCTTTTTGACTCAAATGGTGAGCTGCTTTGCAATTTGCATCTTGTATGCACACCATATTTCAGTGTGGCCAGTGGTTAAGTTTTTCTCTTGAATTTAGGAATTATTTTCTGTCATGAGATGCATAGTAGAGCTGATGTGCACTTTATTCTTATATTTCTTGACAGCTGTTCCTTGGAGTAATAAAGTAAATATTACATTATCAGTGTGGTCTAGTTATTTCTTCCACAGAAATATAGGAAAGCTGTAATATAACTTAATTTCACAGCCTGAATGTGTTTTTTTTCAACAGGAACTGTTCTTATCAGAAGCAGTAATGGCCACCTAATGCTGGTGTCTCAGCAGTCAATAGGACAAGCACAGAACCAGATACAAAACAACACAAGTGTGAGACCATCTGTGCCAACCAGCACACCTGCAATCAGAATATGTGCTGTGCAGGTAACTTCTCTCATAACTTTAGTTTGGCATAGCTGTATGTTATGTAGTTAGAACAGGGTTTGCAAATAAGTTGTGGAGGGTTAAATAAGCGTTTCACTCTTTTTGAGTGGAGTGATGGTGTTTGGTTTTGCACCAATAAACCATCACTATGTGCTTTGCTTTCTTGCTTGGGAAAAAACTTGAGACCTGTTACATATGGTAAAATAAAGGTCAAATTAGTGAACTTCTCGATGATGACGATGTAAACCATTTTAAGAAAAAAAATGCCAGCCAAAATTGCCTAAATGGTTACTGTTACTATCTAAAACCTTGTGATCCTCTGTTGGGATATTTCTCCAAAGCTGAGTAAAGCTGAAGACCTTTCCCATGTCCCTAGGATGTTCCTCCTTCCCTGAACTCTGCTGGCTTTTTGCTTCCATCTCTTGTGTGGTCAGCACACAAGAGTAAGGAGCTCTAAGTAAGTAGCATAAATAAGAGTAAGTAACATAAAAGTAACAATTTATGTATTTCTTTAACCATTTTATTCTGGTTATGCATTTTCTCTAAATGTCTCTGAATCTGTTATTGAATATTAAAGTGGTAGAGAAAGAGCTTTGTTGAGCAGTGTTTAAATGATATGGACTGTGTGAATGATGCCTGTGTTGTTACTGTTAAGAGGATATGTCTCAGTTTGTATCTGACCCCAACTTCAATGTCTGTTTTGTCATTGACTTGTCTGACAGCTGTTCTCTGCCCATGTGTAATTATTTTTATTTTTATTTTTTCAAAGAATTCTGGCACACAGTTAGTAAAGAAAATAGCAGCTGCTCCTGTGAAAACGTTTTCTCAAACAACAAATGCTGTGGTTTCTACTGTTCAGACACCTGCTGTAATACAGGTACTTTGCAAGCTTTATAGTATGGTGGAATAAGTGGCAGAAAGAACTGGAGAAAATATGGATTCATTCTTGTTATTTCTAACTGTAATCTGGTTTTCAGTAAGCTTAGTAACCTTTGTCCTCATAACAAATTATTTCCCAAATCTGTTTTTTAAATGCGTAATTTAATTAGGCTTCTGTCAGTGTGTGTCAGATAATCTTATCTCACCACAGTAGAAAGCACATGAACAATGAATACAATAAATAGTTCAGAGAGCCATTTCCAGTGCCTTTGTTGGCTGTGACAGAGCTCCTTCAATCTCTTGCTAAATCTTTTCTGGGAGATGTGCTCCTGTTGGGGTTCCCTGATTCCTTAGTGCAGAAAAAGGTATACCTGAGATGATGTTAAGGGGAAAATGAGCTGTCTGCACCAATCAAGCTATTTTTCATGTATATGATGTTTTTCCCCCTCATTGTAAACTGAAGGAAGGTCATAGCTGAAGACCTGTTCTCTAATTGAGTGTGGCAGATGGGTTCCACAGGTACAGCTGTAAATAGGCAGTGGCTGAAAATGCCTCATTATTTTCAGGTAGTATTTTTGTCTTATTTCCTAGGTCTTATTTTGCTTTTTCTAGAGAAAAAATATTATAGACCTCTTCTGGAAGAGGGTTTTATCATACTTCAGAGTATGAGATTTTTCCCACATATGGTTCATCCTCTGTTCTTGGGGACCAGGCTTCTGAATAAGCATGTGGAATGAAAAGAAGCCTACATTTTTCTGCAGATAGTATAGTTCTAGTTCTGGTCATTATCTGGAGGAGGAATCATGAAGAAATCTGGCCTGTACTTGTATTCTGTGAGAAGACTTTGAAGGAGACTTGAGCTGTAGCAGTTAACAAAACACTCAGTAAATGAGGAAGATGAGTCATTCAAAAAAACATGCTGGATGTATGTTCTTGACCCTGAGGGTGTTTGAAGGGTTGGGGGAGTGTGTGTGCTGACAGTGGTAACAGTCTGACTAACAAGTTCATCCTTCTGCTGTTCTTCTGTATCAGCAGCTGAACACTACTCACACTCTGTGATCTTTTTTCACTTAACTCACTACTGATGGATAATGTTGGGGCTAAAGTGGAAAACCCAGAGGCCTCTCTTAATACATTTTCTATTTTGCTCAGAATGGAAACAGTGTATGCTTTGTGTCTAAATACAGTAATAGATATTCCTTACCTTTGTTTTGGAATACTAGCTTGCAAACCCTGTGTTTGTGATCTCTTCATAGAGGTCTTTAGGATATAAAAACAATAGTCATCTACTATACTACCCTTGCACTGGGGACAAGAGATGAAGGTCATCCATCAGATGATGGATGAAGTCGCGTGCATCTTCACACTCTCATGTGGGTAAACACTGAGATTCATCATGCTATTAACTTCTCTTTTTAAAACTTTTATCTGCCTTTGGCTTGGTTTTTCTGTACTTTAATTCAGTTTTGATGTAGTCTGTTGAACTTGTGTTCTTCTGAGATATTTAAAGACATAGACTTCGAGTGTTTTTTGTAAGCTGTTTTTTTCCCCCCACTGTAGAAACTGAAACACTTGGAATGAGCTGTAAGGCTAGATTTAGACAGCAGGAATGATGTCTCTAGGAAAAATTAACAGAGCTGTTTTGTTTGGAGTGGCTTCCTTGAAGCCCCTCTGTTTTACAGAGAATTGCAAAGCACTCTGTATGAGCTCCTTGAACAATGAAGAGTAAATAGAGGCAATGTGGATACATCTTGCCATCATGTGGTCACGTTGCTCCTCACCCTGGGGTGGACAAGGGAAGAGTGCTGAAAAGGGAGTCAGTGCAAAAACTTGGTGGAACCATCTGAGGAAAGGATGGCAGAGCCCTTGAGTCTGATTTCCTTGGCAGCAATTCATTAATCAGTCTTAAAATAACTTCCTGATCTTAGTCTTGATAATTTTTGGAGGTCACAGGAGAGGAGTGTTCATCTGGAAGTATGATGTCACCACAGAAAGTGGTGGAGAGTGGAGAGGAAATAATACTTGGCTTCGTTCTGCATCTTCAGTCTTGTGTGAAATATAACTTGGAACACTCCCTGTAGGTACTGACTGCAGGATTATTCTCCTCATCAAGGAAAATTTTTCCCTTTTCTGACATTCCTGAATGTTTAAGCTCTGAGGTTAGACAAAATTACCTGCACATTCTTATTTTTTACCTGTTTCCCAGATGGCGTAACAAAGCTGCAAAGTGTCTAATTAGCATCATGCTGGGGCACTTTCATTTAGATGCAGACCACTTCTTCTCTTGAAATGACTTCAAAATATGCAGGATTAATGCCATTTTTTGTGGTGACCGTTTCTCTGTTGCTCAAAGTGAGAATGAGAATTGTCGGTAGCGAAAAAGGTTGATGGCAGATGACAGAAATTAATTCCCATATATTCATTTTCCTGGGAAAAGGGTCCAGCAGACTTCCTGTTGTTTCCTCCCTCAGCTGATAAAATGCTGTTCTAGTCTTGATGTGTAAGCATGCTGGAATTTGCAAGAGATCAGCTCCTGTTTTCGACTTTTAAAAGCCCAGGGCATTGCAACTTGGCAGATCTGCACTGTGTCCCCTTCCGTCTTCCTGCTGCCCATCTGTTTGTGGGATTCTTGTGCCCAGTTTGCCTCCCTGTGGTCTCAGAGCTGTTGAGCCTCATCCTTGGAAGAGGCAGTGGTGGTGGCAAAGATCCTGCAGAGAGCTATTAAAGTGTTACCAACAGTGGGAGCTGAAGATAGAAAGCTTTCTGGTATCTGTCTGCTGCTTTCATGTCAAGCTGGCAGCAGCTTGGGGAGGAGAAGACACCCACCCAGAAAAGAAAAATTGTAAATATTTGACAAAAGTGTTATGGTTTTGCTTTAGCTTTAAGTGTTTGTTCATTAATTTTCCCTATCCTGAAAGACTGCTGTTCTGTGTGATGTCTGTCCCACTTTTGATTAGTTTTTGTTTATCCATGGTAGGCTAAGTTAGACTCCTGTCTAACTCTCTTATGATTGACGCAATTAGCCAGTGTTAGTTGTGCCTGTTTGACTAAGCTGGGGTGCTTAAATGTGTTAGGAGTCAGTGAAAGCCATTACATTGTGCAGATCTGAACCTAAAATTTGAACTACAAAACCAGACTTTCCCTTCCTCTTCACAGGCTTGGAAGAAAGATGAGAGCCAACTTTAGCTTTCAAATGTTAACCTGGAACTCTGCCTGTGGGTTACCTATGGCTTTTCAGTTTTTAAGTTGAGAAATCAAAATTTGTGTTTTTTTTGCATGGGCAGATTCTTTTATTTCTGTTGTATTCTGTTGTATCGAATGAACTGTGTTGGTGTTTTGGGGATGGTTTGTTTATTTGTTTGTTCTCTTTAATATCTGAAGTAGCAGTATTTCAGTTTAGTGGGTTTTAGATTTAGCCTAGTTTGCAAAGAAGGGAGGTATTACTCTCCTGTTGCTGGAGCTTCTGAATCTGTTGGTAAATTATAATGAGCTTTTAAAAAGAGGTCTCAAAATAACTGGATTTTATGAGAGTTTGTCAGGGCAGAGGAGAAGGAGATCCAAATTGCTGCCCATGAGGAAAAAGCAGGAAGAACTTGTTAGGTCCATTTGCTGAGCTGGCTGCTTCTGCTGGCACTTGCATCCTTCCGAAGTTGACATGATGTCTTTTGCCTGCTCTGTGTGTGACTGGAAAAGTAAGGGGTGTTGCAACTGGGAGAGGAGCTTCAGGGCAAGACTGGAAGATAAATAATGACTTATGGTTCTGTTTGTCTTCAGAATGGTATCACCTGGCTTAGCATTGTCCAAAATCCATTAGTCTTAGACTGTAGGAGCCTGGCAAAGTTAATATATCGGTTTCTTCAGGACAATTTTACCTTCCTCTCTTCCTTCAAATTTGCAGGCAGTGCTTTTGTCTGGATGTGTCTCTGTAATTTCTTCTCCCCACCCTTGATTTATAAATAGAATTATGGCTGTGGCTGTCACTTACTATATTAAATAGAGCCTCCCAAAACAAATTAATCTAAACTCTAAAAACAAGGAGAAGAATTGTTTCTTTGTGCTTCACATAGCAGTGTGGCGGGAAGCTGCTACCTTATATGCTAGCAGAATCCAGGGAAGTTGCTGCTTTGTATGCTAGCAGAATCCAGTATGTTTGTCACGTTGTTCCTTGGTTAAAAAGTGTTAATTTTTCTCTTCAGCCAGCAGCTGCAACAGCTAGTGTTACTACAGTTACTGCTGTAAAGCCTTTGAGTACTGGAACACCTGTAAAACTTCCAGTTACAGGACCACCTGCACAAGCTATCTCCCAAAAGGCATTCTCTGTGAAAGCAGAGGGCACAACAGTAGCACAGACCAGCGCTTCTACAGTAAGGAAAAAAAAAAGTTTTTAATTAAAAATTAACATTCTGTATGTTCATCAGAGGTTGAAGAGACAGTACAACATCTAACAGTCTTCTCTTTATTTCCACACTAGGAGATGCTGGAGAATGTGAAGAAATGCAAGAATTTTCTTGCTACACTAGTAAAATTGGCGTCTAGCGGACCTCAAGCCCCTGAGATGGGGCAGAATGTGAAGAATCTGGTGCAAAACCTACTGGTGAGACTTTTTCAAAACAAAGTCTGCGTCATTTGTCTATGGATTTTTGACATCTACTTTATATAGTTTTGTGGGTTTTTTTTTAACAGCTCAGGAGTTGGATTTGTGGCTGAATGCATCTGACCCTTGTTAAGTCTTACATTATAATTTTTTTTTTTTAACTGAATCCCATGCTGTGTTATTTCCCCCTCTCATTTCTGTTTGACTTTATGCACACAGGTAACTGACAGCAGGAGGAGCTGGTAGTGTTAACACAGCTTCTGGTTATCTTTTTTTCATGTTAGTGTAGTTTTGAGTCCTCAGTAGCAAGAATCTGATGTGGAGGTTGTAGTGCAATGCTAAGTCCATACTGCTGCTTTACTCCAAGACAGAACTGAGCAGTGGAACAGGAATGACATTATCAATAGCTTTAAACAGTAGGATGGAACAAACAGTGTGGTGGCTGCCAACCTCTCTCTCTTTGCAGGTGGCTTCCGTATGGTGCTTCGTGCTGTATCCCAGCACAGCTGGGTTTTCCTGGTAACGATTTCTCCTGCCACTTCTTGTCATGGCATTTGACCGCTGCTGCTGCGTTGTTGTTCCACCCTAGCAGAAGGCTGTGTGCTGGTGGAGGGGGCTGGCTTTGCTAGGTGCGCCAAAGGGCTTTGCAGTCTGGGAAGGTGTGATGTAGACAGGTGTAATTTCAGAGAGCAGATTGTTTGAAGAATGCAGCCTTGCAAAAATTGGATTCCTTAGCCTCTGTCCCTGCTGGACTGTACACCTTCCTTCTGTGGCAAAAATTGAGTTGTTCTTTCTTGCGCTTACAGTACTTGTTTTTGGTTTTGTTTCTTTTTAAAGACCAGTTATTAAGAGATGTTAATACATTGTTAACTGCACACTTGTTTGCTTTTTGTAGTAGTTTAAAAATCTGCTATTCGGTATGTGTATGATTTAAATGCATTTGTGTGTATGAGAGAAATTAGTAAATTGCAGCAGCAAAATGATTGGGCAGCAAAATGATGCTTAGGCAGTGTTTCATGAAGTGGATGTCAAGTACCCTGTATGCACTGAGCCTTAGTGTGCCAAACCACTTGCATCTGTATCAGCGAGACCTCAGTGACCTGTGTTTGCATCTCAGTGAGATCTAACAGGCAACAGATCAAGTGGCTAAATGGGACAGCTGCTGGAAGCTCTGTTTGTCTGCAAAAACACAGTCTCTAAAATCCTTGTCCTGATTATGTAGCAGCCTGGAACAGTTTCTCCAGAGGTGAATGTAGGTGAGAGGAGTAATTTCTCAGCAGGAATGGAGATTGGTGTTCTCTTTGTGTGTTTATACCTTTTTGGAGGAGGTAATGTTCTTGATGATGCTGGGAGGCTGAGGAAGGGCTGCAGAGTCTGGGGCTTAGCGCTCTGTATAAGTGAGGGGTCTCAGAAGTTTACTTCAGGTTCCTAACCCTTCCAAGCCCTTGAGTCGTTGGGACAGGCTGGAAAGCATTAAGAAAGGAAACAGTACTCTGCAATTCAGAGGACTGTTACCATGGGGGTATGCAGGAATGTTTTGATTGCTTTGGAAAGGCTCTGTTATATGTTCTGTTATGCTGTATATGCAGTAGTCTGGAATTGTCTTACAAAAACTGCTAAGTTGTCATTAGTCTTCGATGTCTCTAAGTTTATTTTTATGCAGATAAACTACCTTTACTGAAAGAAGTACTAGTAGTTGATTTAAAATGCATCTACATAACCATGAGATGCTCAAAATGATCAGTGCTGCTTATAAACTTTTTTCTATCCCTTCACTTCAGTGACTGGGTGTGAACACCTATCCCTAAGTGTGAACTGCCTGTAGCTGAAGAAAGCATTGGGTAAACAACTTGGGTAATACTATATGAACATTACAACATTATTCTATCCTGACTCCCCTTTTTTTTCCTTTTTTAAATAAAGCAGGAAAAAAGCATTTGAGTACTGAAATTGAACAATGCCATGATAATACAAGTTGCCATGACCTTTTGATACATCTTGGGAAAAAAGTGGGATGGATTCACTTATAACTTACTATTGTAATTATATTTTCCTCTTAGGAAGCAAAAATTGAACCAGAAGAATTTACGAAAAAGTTGTACACAGAGCTTAAGTCATCTCCACAACCATATTTAGTTCCTTTTCTCAAGGTAAGTGTCAGATTATGGATATATAGTATTTAAAGAGGGAAGGGAGGAGGACCAGAAGAAAAGAGAGTTGGGGCATTCAGATTTGTTCAGGTCAGTTGAAGAATGATGCTTAGGATACCTCTGTGATTGTTGTGCTCAGAAAGGCAGTTTAAGGGGAAGAGGAGATTTTGAGGAGTAATTTATGCTGTGTTCCTAATGTAGAGTAATTGCCCTCTAGGTGTTAGTGGGGACTGGTGTGTTGGAAGCTGTGTAGCTAATCTACAGAAGAACAGCTGTGTTAAGATGACCTCCTACTTTCTCATCAAAATTGTAGCAATTCTGAGTTCTAACTCAGAGGCTGACAACAGTGGTGATGCACAAGCTTATGCCATGTTAAAGATCAAAGAATCTTCATAAAGCTATTCATCTTCTGCTGGCTTATGTTTAGCTGGAGGCAGAAAAAATCTCTGCCCTTTGCTCCAGAAAGGGTCTGACAAGACTACTGTAGCTTAGGAAAAGAATCCCAGGGACTCTGCTTCTGTTCAAGCAAATAATTATATAAAAGAAAAAATGCTTCCTTGAGACTTTTAGTCATATCATAGAATGGTATTAACAAAATAAACATTAATTATACAGCAAGCATTAAATCTCAGTGAAAACATGGAAAACTATGTTAAATTTACTAAATTCCAATGTACACCATACTCTTAGGTTTGTTAGACCTGTACATTCCTTGTACGCATGATGGCGAATAAAGGAAGAATAGTTAAGTGGTAAAGCTGGGAGAGAGGTTTTCTGGAGTTTGCCCTATTCCTTGGTATTTGACAGGCCATATAACAATGCATGTGATAATGTTGATATTGCTCTAGATGGCTGGTGCTCATCTGCTCAAATCTGGGATAAAATTTTTCCTTATGGTGGCAGCTTTTAAATGCCTTGCTAGTAAGTTTGCCATGAGTGAAAGAGTGCAGTCGTCTCTACAGGACCTTAGGCTGAGATGAGAGATACAGATTTGATATTAGGAAAAAAAAAATTCACAGTTAGGATGGTCAGGCATTGGAATGGGTTGCCCAGGGGAGTAGTGCAGTCACGATTCCTGGAGGTGTTTAATAGGATCTGGATCTGGTGCTGGGTGATGAGATTTAGTGGTTTAGAGGATCCAGTGGTAGTACTGGGCTGATGGTTGGACTTGATGATCTTAAAGGTATAAGGTCTCTTCCAACCTTGATGATTCTATGATACATAAAATTTTATGATTGGTCATTTATTACCTGTTTAATTTCTTGGAGGCTTCTTAAATGACCATGCAAAAGCCAGAAAAATAAACAGCTCTGAAAATGGGTTTTCTGCAATGCAGCGTGGCTCTGGCTGCAGAAGGACCAGGCTGTGAGTACAGGGTCAGTGTGACTGGCACTCACAGAAGTGCTCAGCTCTTACAAGAAGCCATGCAATGATGTGAAGAGCTGCTACACTTGATGCAGAGAACTCAAGGCATTTCTGCAGGGGTTAAGTTGGATTCATCAGCGTGGGTCAGACCCTGACCTGTCACAGCAGAGCCCTTGTGTGTTTATTCTGCAGTGCACTGCCAGGTACTGGCATCATCCGGGCTTCTCTGATTTGGGCAGTATCCATACCACATAATCCTTGGCATGGTGCTCTCTCCCTGTTGTGTGCTACATTAACAAAGATATACTGTGACTTCAGAAGCGTTGTTCAGACATGGTCAGAGTTAGCTGACTTTGCAGTGTTGCCGATCCTTTAAAACATCTTGCACCCAGATTGCCATTTCCTGAAACACTGTAAGGATGTGTGGCTGATACACACAATTAGGTTGATCTGTAACT
Organism: Calcarius lapponicus; assembly: GCA_039654755.1. Lineage (NCBI taxonomy): Eukaryota > Metazoa > Chordata > Aves > Passeriformes > Fringillidae > Calcarius > Calcarius lapponicus. The sequence goes on along the minus strand of CM077464.1, from coordinate 108,840,814 downwards.
CTGAGCAGCTGTGACAGGACTGAGTGCCAAATGGAGGATGACTTCAGGAGCACTTCTCGAAGGTGCTAAGAGGATCAGTGCTGGCCTTGTTTGTGGGGGAAATGTTTGCAGCTTGAGTCTGGAAAGAAATGTGATACGGCTTTATGCCAATCCACTTGTAGCTAGTGAAGTGGAATTTTAGGGAGGTCTCTCTGGAGCCAGCTCTTATCTTCAAGCTGCAGGTTTTTGATGAAGTTGTGCATGTGTTTCGTTTTGTCTGTTCCAAGAGGTAGAAAACGTACAGTGGCTTTGGCTGTGAAACCTGCTTGATTTTCAAGTCTGCTGGATGCTTTTGCTACATAAATTGCATCAGGAGCTAAGCAGCTTTTAAAAGATAAAGAAGTGAATGTTAAAAAACAGATGGGCTGCAAAGGGTCCAGTTGTGCAAACAATATGATTACTTGGTACACTAGCATGTGAGACATGCACCTTTTGCATGATGTCCAAAGTGGCAGCACTGTGTTAGGAGCTCTTAGAAACTTTAGCAACTGCTAAGAGAGGAGGAAAAAATACAAGGGTTTTCAAGAATATACAGGTAGCTGCAGAACTGATTTCCCCTGGTTCAGAGCCATAGCAGATTATAAACAGTGAAGGAGAAAAATCTGTAGAGAGTTTGAAGATTATTCTGTCTATTAACCTTCTCAAACACAGCTGTAGTAAAAATGAAATGTTGCCAGATTCCTTTACTTTTACTTTTGTTCTCCTGTTGCAGAGAAGTGGGTGGCTGAAGTTGTGTTGCTGCAGCTCTACAGACATTATTAAAGTGGTATCCCCCCCTAGTGTAGATACAGCTGTATTGGTATAAAAGTGTTCTTGTCTTCAGAGCTTGTTCCTGACTTTATTGGATAATTCGTAGCTCCCTGTCAGGCTCCATGAAATAAACACAGCTGTTTCAATATAGCAGGGGCTTTTGGCAAAACAAAACTCTTTGAGGTAATAAAGCAGTTAAAATCATCTTACTCTGAAACATAAATTCCAAATTGAAAAATCTAAACAGAAGAACAAAGTTATACGTGAGTTTCCCCATAGATGGGATTACTGTGTGTAGAGTAGCCGTGGTGGTGGTTGACCTTTGCTCAGCTGGTGTTGGTGTTTCTCGTCATCTTCACTGATCAAGATTGTCATCAATTTAAGTGTGCCTGAAATTTAGCAAAACGTGTTTGCCATTTATTGCTTCATGAAAAATTTAATTGGAAAATGAGGAAAAGGATTCAGTTAGAAATGTATTATTATTATTGTGGAAAACTCTGCTGCTGCTACATCCAGTGTTTTTTCATTTTTCTTTTAGAAGAGTGTGCTTGCCTTACGGCAGCTAATGCCTGATCCCCAGAGCTTTATCCAGCAGTGTATGGAGCAGCCAGCTCCAACCCAAGAAGTGGTTTCCACTTGTCCCTCTGCAACACCAGCTCCTTCTACAGGAGCAGCAACCTTGGCTGTAGCAACAACTGCTCTTCCAGCTGTAAAACCCATGCCTGCCTCTGCAGCGGTCACAGCCCCTGTAGTTGTCACACCAGTCCTTGCCAGCACATCAGCAGCAGCTCCTCTGCAGGCTGTGAAGGCCATTCCTTCCCCTGTCACGGGGACAGTGGCTCTGGGGCCCACAGCTTCCGTCCTCACCGCAGCCGTGGCATCATCCGGGCTGACCGCTGTCCAGCCTGGCAAGCCAGTCCTCACCTCTGCGGTACCAGCGCCCTCTCTGCAGGCTGCAAAGCCAGTGCTGGTCTCTACGGTGGCATCTCCAGCAACAACCCCTCTCCAGCCTCTGAAACCAGTCATGGGAACCCCAATTGGCATTAAAATCTCGCAGCCCAGCTCTATCGTGGCACGGTCAGCGGGTGCTCAGCAGGTGGTTAAAGTGAAGCAGCTGGTAAGATGGATTTTCTGATTCTCTGTAATAATCCAGCTCCTTTGCTTTGATTCTTGCCATTTAATAAAGAGGATACCAATTTGGACCTCTGGTTCTTCTTTTGTTTTTTCTTTTAATTTTTGAAGCTAGTCTGAGTCCATCAGTTATGTTTGTTATAGTTTAGAAATGCTGAACCCTTGCTAGAAAGGTGAATCTAAAGCCAAGCTGTGAGCTTGGACTATTGTAAGACACGTTGACCACCATTTCACCAGACTGAACATCCATCTTGAGACTAACCCCCGCTACGCACAGAGCCAGGCTAGGTTGGCACCTGGAAGAACAGGTAGGAAATACAAGTGTCAGAAGCAGAAACTGCTGATGGGATACTTACATTAATTGCTCTTGGATGCCCTATTAGGGCTGTGCCTCAGCTAGCCACCAGGGATGCCAGTCTCTCTACCCTGGTAGTTCCTGCCCTGGCTACTTGGCAGGGACAGGTGGCTTGATATTGTTCAGTGATATGTTATCTGAAATGCATGAGCTACCTCAAGGAGCTTTTTTGAGCTGAGTTGTGACCTCCACATTTACTAAGACATGTTAATTATGAAGTTGTCCAAAAGTGAGTTTTTTCTATCAGGCCTCATTAGCTAACAAATTCCAGGAGGAATAACTGTCTTATTAAAACAATACCCTCAAAAGCAATGTGTTAATGTTTTTTATTCTTGGCACAGGTTAACTTCTTGCTAATATTAATATTAAATACCAAGAAACTGTGGATCACAGGTATACCCGAAAGAGCAACTTTGTGAAATAAACTAGGTTTGGCTTATAGGTGTTTAAGATACCAAGTAGCATGTGTCCAGCTGGTCTACCTGTAAGTAATGCTTTCAAGTATTTTAGAGAATTAGTCTCCCTTTGGCAGATAAAGAACTGAATTCTTGCAAAGGAATTCCTTGTAAAAATATTTTTCTTTAAAAAGTGGGAAAACCATTAGACTTCCTGTGAAACTAGATTTACTTTTCGCTGGTATGGTAGGACATCTGCTGTGTGAGTTTTCTTTTTAGCTTGGATATTGTGTATACTTGATTTAACAGTGTTCAGACCCCTAAAATGATTTGCCTTTTTAGTTCCTTTCCTTTCAAAGGGAATAAGGTAGATATAATACAAGAATCCTGCATTCTAAATAAAGAGTTCTTGCTATGGTAGTGTAAGCATGAGCTTTTTCACCTTTCCAGACTTGCTTAAAACTGTGTGGGGTGGATGGGGAGTCCTTTTTCTGAGTGGATTTGTTAAAAAAAAAAAAAAAAAAAAAAAGGAGGCAAAATACCCTCAACCCCAAAACTCCAAAGAAGAGTTATTAAGCATATGCACTGGCATCTTGGCTAGTAGTAGCTAAAGTCAGATTGGAAAAGGAGTTGGTACTCATATTGTCTTCGAGGACTAAGTTGGAAATTCCAGCCAGAAGAAAAGGAGAATTTGTTAGGTAGTAGAAGGGCAGGAGAGCAGTTTGTTGGCTACACAGCAAGTCTTGTAATCCAGGGGAAAGGTTGACCATCTGTACAAATAGGCAAGGAAGCTTAGCTCCGCACAGGGGAGTCAAAACACTTCTTGAATTTGATATTGGTGAACTCAAGAAATGGCTTCTGCCTCTACACTGCGGCACTGTGGCAGTCTGCTGCAGTTGCCTTTCTTTGCTGTTCCTTACATATATTGAATTGCATACTAAACATGTTTTTATCCTCATTTTGGGTAGGCACAGTGATTAAAATACTTGCTCTTCTCAGATACAGTTGAAGGACTGAGTTGACTGCTTCACAGCTTAGCCATATCAGGAGCTTGGTGTTTGTTCAGACAACTTACTAGCACAAAGGGCAAGTTACTAGAAATGGCTGTGTCTCCTATGGCTACTACCCTGATGCCTTCTCTTGAAAGGGCAGAGGGTCTGTTTTCTCCCATATGAAAACAAATCTGGACCTGCCCTCCCTAAACAGAAGGGTCCTACTGCCAGCTGAAAAAGAAAGCACACTGCCAGCTGTGCAAATCTGTCTATACAATGCTGCCAGCAATTTTTTCCCTTTTCAGCCCACAGGGATGTCTGATGCCATGCACTCCCTCTGTATGCCCCTTTCTAATTTTGGCTTCTTGTGCTTGAGAGAATTTTAACTTTCACATGCCAGCTCCATTGTAATGTTGGTGGTGCTCAAGAGTGCAGCACTGCTGTATTTTAGTATCAAATTTGGGACTGGAGTAATGCAACATGAAACTTTTCATTTCTGAAGTATTATTATCAAAACTCTGTGTGGACACTGAGGGGCCTGTTCTTCAGGCCCTGTTCTGCTGGGATTGATTGCACTCCTGTGCTGTGGCAGTTGCATATTTTGAAGGATTTTCTCCTGTGACTTTCTTAACACCATCTCATTTAAGGTTGTTGGCTTACAAATACTCACCTTGGAAATAAAGTTTGTCTTGCTCTAGTATTGCTTTGTCTCTTGTTAAATTTACTCTTGTAAATTTACATTACCAGATGCTGGCATCCATTGGTGAGACAGCTGCTGTGAGATTACAGCTTCATGTCAGGCATAACTAGCTAGGGGTTTATGGTGTAGTCCCCACAGTTACCAGTGAGAGACACTGCCTGGAGAGTATTAATGACTTAACCAAGGAGTGAAGTGTTTATGCTGTTGAAACTGCTTGTTCTTAGTGAGTTGTTAGTGTCGTGGCCCCTCTGAGCTGAGCTTTCATGAACAATCTTCTCCATCATTTTTTTGTCCTGGTTATTGCTCTTGCATTCAATTAATGAGGCTTCCTTCATGAAGCAGTACTGCTTGTGTGTGATGATACCTCAGCATCCCTCTGCTGATCTCCAGACTTTGTTTTATGAATGTAAAACTGGTTCAGTGAGGCTAATCAAAGTCTCTTTCAGGCAGCTGTCTCTTCATTGTCAGCTGAATGTTGTGTTGCATTTTTTTTAACTTAAGAACATCAATAATTTTATTCTGATGTCTTTGTCAGCCTGCCTAACCGGGCACAAAGGAGCAGTCCCTTTTCTTTATTATTTCTTGCTGCTAACCTGAAGAAAGGATATTCTCACAGATATTACCAATGTTGGTAATGCTTTGTTCTGGCATTGGATCCATGTTGAAATTTCCAGTATTGTTGTTCTCTCCCATTGCAACTCTCAAGGACTTCCAGCTTTTCTTGGTCCAGAGCTAGAATGGCAAACAGAAAATGAGCTCTACTACCAGCACATCCTCTCTGTTTCTTGGCAATGTAGCCTCCTTGGTTACTTGACTTACATCCCAGTCTCCACTTAAGACCATTTTTGTAACATTGCTATCTCTGTTCTTTTGTCTGCTGTACCTCAGTCTGGAATGTTCCAATGTTTTGCATGCTGAAGATGAAGCACCATTCTTCCTGGTGGTAAGGAGGATCTCTAGGTGTGTGTTAGTGCTAGTGTAGCCTGTGAGTAGTGTGTCCAAGCTGCTTGGCTCCTCATTAGTTACCTGAACTCACAGAAGATGCTGCTAATGTTATTCACAACTTGCAGTTTTGGAAGCTGGATCTCTGAGAGATCAAACTGAGCTTTGGGAAAAACTCATAGAAGTAAACCTTAGCACCTGTTCTGCTCCATGAGTGCTGTATATGTGAGCCTCATCTTGGTCCACTGTCTGTCCCTGTATTCCTGTAGTTCTTTCCTCCTCTAGATCTTAATGTTAACTGTCTGTTAGGTTTTCAGATACCACTTTCAGATCAGTTATTCTATTACTGCTGCTACACCAAGCCTTAGTGCTACCAATACAGAGATGGTTGAGAGGTTATCTTGACTCTTTGATGCACAAAGTATCTTTTTGTGATTGTACGATGCTTATTTTGATGATACCTGTTAATAGCAGAGAAGTTAGGTGACAGGAGAGAGCCTAATTTCTGGAGTATTGTAAATGTCAGTTCTTTAATTACACTTGTGCAAGCACTGCCTAGACTTTCTGAAGTAAGAATGAAAGATGCAGAGGAGAAAAATGGCTTCTTGACCCTGACATTTTCTTATTTAGTTTTCTGCTACTAAAAAAAAAGGATTCAGTCTGAAGATGCTGATTTTATGCTTTGGTGAAGTAACATCTTTCTACTGCCTGTAATCAAGAACTTTTTTAAAGCATGTATCAAAGCTCCAGCCCACATTCTGCTAGTTAGGAGGCTTAGAAGTGAGATTTTTAGGGATGCTGCAATTTTATTACTTTCTTGCATTTTAATAGTTGCCCCTGAAGAGGAAGGATTAGTATTTATGGGCTGTGCCTGTAGGTCTGTGTTGTGGTGACATCCTGCTGTCTAGTTTTTTTCTTTGAAGAGTCTCTTTAAACAAAACTATGAACTGCCTTCCTTTTTACCCTTCAGCTGTGTACTGATGTCTTTGTGTAGAGGCTCTACTTGCTATAGGTGTTGCTATTTAGTACTTCATGTTCCTGGCAACTGTTTAGTGTATTTTAGCTTAACACACTTTGAAACTCAGTGTCTCAATTAACAATTGATGTTGCAATTCCAAAAACACATCAGTAATTTTATAGCATGTACTCTTTAATTCTTAGCAGGTACAGTATTTCGTGCAAGACTTCAGTTGTTTTGGTGTTCTCCCTTTTTTGACTAGGTGTTTGTGATACCTACCCTTTTGAAGTTACTGGCAGACTCACTCTTTAATGGTTAGCCTGCTGAGCGAGGTAGAGGAAATCCTCTCGGTGTATTGGCTTGTGTGATAATTAGTGACACTTGTCAAATAGAGTCATCAGTAGAGAATAGGGGTGAAGTGTCTGAATGAGCTTAAAGCTCACTACCACTTGTTAAGATTTCTTGACATGAAGTTTAAAAAAAAAGGTCTTTTCTGAGCATGCTGTTTGCTTTAAACTGAAAACTAGACAAGCATACCTGCCCAGTGGCACTTCTGGCTAAATGGAAACATTGATCCTGTTTACTTCTCTGTATTTTTATCTCTTCTCACCGTTGATATTGGATATTCCACTTCCAGGTAGTCCAGCAACCATCAGGAGCCATTGTCAAGCAAGTATCCACACTCCCACAGCCCTCAGTGGTCACCCTACAGACATCTGCTGAGAAGAAAATGCCACTGAATACACTTGTTCAAACCAACCAGTTTCCTGCAGGTAAAGTGCAGGAACCTCTTTCATGGAGAAGGGGGAGGACTGCTGAGGTATAGAAATAAGTACAGGCTGTTGGTAGATTGTAGGAGTGCAAGAAGGTGGCTGTCTGTCGGGAGCAAGCAGCTCTGTGCGTTAAGTTGAACATCTTTTACTGTCTGGAGCTCTGGTGAGAAAATCAATGTCACATCTACTTCTGGCACTTGTTAAGAGCACATCAATCAAATATTTGTACTTGTTAAAATACTGTGACTGAGCTCCTTGCAGTGAACTTCCTCTAAGCTGATGATTTTGAGAGTTACTTCATGAGGCCTTGCTTTTTCCTTCAACAGGTTCAGGTTGATACACAATAAGAGTTTGTCTCAGCCACTGAAACATTTCCCTGGTCAGCACAGAAGGGAGGGTGTTTGCTGAGAGTGTGTGAGGCTTTGGGCCATACAGAACTTGTAGAATGTAAGATTCTAGAGTTTTCAGACCCACTTAGTTGTTACTGAGTCGGAGTACCCTTACCTAGAATAATGAACTAACTAAACAGTTGTTTTAGCATTTTTCTTTGTACTACAGCATGTTCTTTATTTTGTTTTAGGTTCCATTCTGAAGCAAATTACCTTGCCAAGAAATAAAATTCTGTCGCTTCAAGCATCTCCTGTTCAAAAAGTGAAAATGAAAGAGAATGGAGCAACATCCTTCAGGTAAAAATGGACAATATCAGAAGTTAAGTATAAAAAGAAACAAAAGGAAGAAGCAAGTATAGAGATGGGAATGGAGCCCAAATAATAGCAACTTTCTTCAGAAGCTTTTTTTCTGATACATGTTTTTCACATCACAATACTCACGGGCAATGGGTAACCTTAAAACTTCTGTGCAGATGTTAATTATTCTTAGTGTAAGAAAACTGTCCTGGTGAGGCTGGGTTTTGTGTCAGCTTTTCACTAACATGTTTTCCATCCTATGAGTACAATTACTAATCTAGTTATCTTGTAGTAAAGTCTCTCAACAGGATTAAAGCAGATAGAACCTCTGGTTTTTGCATATAGTCTTGATAGCACTGAGCTGTTACTTGGACTGGCTTGTAACCTGTCAAAAGCTCTGTGCTGCATTTCAGAATCTTTAATTAGGTCTTTGTTTCTGTGTATATGGTGAAAGTCTTTGACTACATGATTTCCAGCATGTTCTCTAGGCCTTTATATTGCAAGAGTGCTTAAAGCTTTTAGTGCTGGCAACTGATTAGCTTTTCAAAGGCAGAAATTATTTTTGCAGCTATGAAGTGTGATGTTGGAATAGAGGTACAGGTACTGCCATAAGCACTATTAGTCGTACCGCTTCAGGGCATGTTTGACATTGCTCTTCCGAGGGAAAAAAGCAGACATGATAACACCTCTAACTTGTTGACCAGTTGACTTACCTGTTGAAAGCTGCAGCTTTGAATGCAGTGGTATAGACAGAAAGTTGCTGCTGTTTACAGTAGCATACAGTATACAGTGAACACTTAAAAACATTGGTTGCCAGAAGCTGAAATGAAAAGCTCATATTAAAGCAAGAGCTCTGTTCATCTGCCTCAAGGTCTTATGAAATATACTTTAGAATGTAATGTGGGATGTAATTTTGGGTAGTGATGTTTAAAAAAAATACCCCTTCATGAATATAGTAATTAAAAAATGCAACAATGAACAAACTCATACCCAAAAAAGAAAAAAAAAATTCAGTGATCTTCCAAATGTAAAATATTAGGTGTCTTATAAGAGAAATTTGAATTCCTGTAAGTTGTTCCCTGAATTGTTAAATTCATACTGTAGGAAAAAATCCTGCTTTTACAATGTGATTCAATAGAGATTTCTCTTCTTGCTTTTGGATTGTGATCTTCAAAGTAGCATAAGTCCATGAGAATTTAGATAGGAAATCTCTAACTCGCCCTAAATTTTCTTTGTGGAGTCTCTTGTCTCTGAAGAATTTGTCTTTGGGTACGCCCTTGGTGTTTCTTCTATTCACTGCTATAATCAAACTTTCTTACCTACGATCAATCAACTGCTGATCATTTGTGAGGCAGAAAGAGGCACCATGGCCTGTTCAGGTTTTGTGATGAAATATATTAAATGCAGAGAGTGTGTCTTGTAATTGATGTGATTATACATGTGACACTAATGAGAGTGCCCTTACTGTGCCCTCTCACTGCAGTGTGTCATCGAGCCTGACTCCCTCTGCCATTCTGTGACTAGGCTAGGTTAGGATTTGAGGAAATCCTACTCACTGAGCTGTACTTAATTAGCTGCAGTTTGACCTCGTCTGCTCTTTAACACGCTGCTTTAGGTTGCCCGAGATAAGCAGTAGAAAGAGTGGTGATTTCCTGCCCCCCAGCAAACAAACAGGAAAAGAAACCCAACAAAAGACAAAGCATTCCAACCTTCTAGATGTTGTTTCAGCTAAGCATGGACATTGCACCATGGCATGTCAAGAAATAGGCTGGTTTTGAAAAAATCAAGATTTTTGTGAACAGATCTACACGTTTCTGTAAAGTATATGCTAGAGCACTCTGGAAAAAAAAAATCATGTATTTCATCTTCAAATATTTGTTTTGAATTTATTCTATTTAATAGAGTTTTTCTCCAAAGCACATGCAACTTTCTGGCTTGGCTGGAATTGTTCTGGCTTGGATAGTTGTCAGGCATGATGCACAGAGGTTTGGGTTCAGTGTGTCTTTCTAGTTTTCCCTTTGACTCTTGGATAAAATGGAGTAAATTAGGGGGATTCAGGTGACAAGTGCGGTCGTCAGACACCAGAGGGTGCCACAGACTCACTTTTCAGGCAGCAAGCAAATCCGTAGATGTGAGGTGCATCTGCATTGCTTGGGCTTCTTTTGCAGTGAATATCCAGTAGAAATGTCAAACCTGACTTTGTGTGGTGTATCTCTCAGGACTCCTGAGCTCTGCTTTCCACCTTGTCCTAGTAAACTTAAATCACTGGAGGCTTGTAACAGTTGGATGAATTTTTCCTGCTCATTTCTGAGTGTGACATGATCAAATGTAAAGAGCATTAAAGGAAGTGGTGCAGGAAAGGGGCTTTATGGAGGGATTGCTGAAAGTGAAAGCAAGTCAATATCCATCAGAAACACCCTCGTGTACACTCTGTAATATTTTAAATTTATCACCTTAGTAGAATGATTTCTACAGCTTACTCAAAGTCTATGACACCTTACTTAAAATTATTGAAGTTTATTTGAACAAAGAAAAAAGAGTAGTTAAAAGTATGAACTTACCATGGCTTCTGAAACTTCCATTAATCTTTAGTGAGTGCTTTTCTAAGGAATATAGTGGTAATTTCTTTGGGTTAAGTGAAATAAGTGCAACAGTGTTTTTTGTATATTTCATCAAAGCTTGACTTAATGCAAACTTAGGTGTCACAGTGAAAAAGTTAGAATGGGTACTGAAGAACAGTACAGGTAGAGATGTCTGATTGCATTTAGCTCCTGTATGCTTGTACCCACTGGAGAGACTGTGTGCATGGAAATAATCAAGAAAATAGTAACCTGGTAAAGGCAGGTTATAAAGAAATGAAACTTTTCTATGTAGAAAAATGGATAGATGTACATTAAAGAAGTTTATCTGTTGTTTGTTTGAGTGTTTTGAGTATGTGGCCAGATTAAAAGCAAAAATGATTTCCTGAAACTGCATGCTATGCACTTGTACCTGGGGTGCAAGCGTCCTTCCTGGGATTCCATAAACAGTTCCACTGGAGTAATGTCAGGTTCCAGCACCGATAGCTTGTGATGTGTGTTCCTGGTGCTGGTTGTGCTGATTTTGTCAGCAGATATGTGGCAGCCGCTGTGCTTCAGTGGGATTTTTGTCTCTGCCATCAGCAAAGGCTTCTCTGTAGTGGTCACTGTGAAGAGGAAACTGGAATGTACTTGTGAAGATCAGTTAGCACTCAATTATCATCCTATGAAGCTTCATTGACACGCTTATTGGAAGTTCAGGGTCTCTGTTAGGCTGATGGAGCCTGAGTATGCACTTGGAGCTGCTCTGCTGCTGGTTGAGAAGGGGTAGGAGGAGGAAAGCTGTTCTGGCACTGTTGGCTTCAGCTTTAAATTGTAGCTGTGGACATCTAACTGTTCTGACAGTCCTGGAATATAACACTTTTCTTAGCATGATGGATTTGGGGCACAAGCCTGGTTGGGAAGTTATTGTGTCTAGTTAGACATAAAGAATTGGAGCTGGTTTGAGAATCTGTTGGGTCTCCTTTTCCCTAAACGCACTCACACATAGAAGCTGCTAGCAACGAGGGCGCACGAATGGAAGGAGGGGTAGAAGAAGGCTGGACTCAAGGCCGGACTCCTTTTCTGTCTGGGTCTCTCACTGGAAGTTTGCAGAAGAATTGTGCCATAGAAATATACTGAAACCCAAAGGAGAAAATGCATCTGTAGTTTTAAGAAAAATATCCCAGCATTTTCTTGTGTCTTTTGAGTATTGCTTAACCTCAACCCCAACTCATGTTCTAATAACTTTAGCTTCTGCCTCTAGTCAGTCAAAGGATAGCCTCCAAGAAATGTCATTTCACCTTAGAATGACAAATTCCTGGCTAACCCTTGTTCAAGAGTTATTGAGGCCACACAGTGTTTTCTGAAGGTGAACTTTATCAAACCTTGGCAGAGAATAGTCTTCAAGAGGGGTGTGTGTGTGTGTGCTGGTTTTGTTTTCTGTGCTTTCCAAATAAAAAGATGTTTGGATTGAGTGATTTTACTTATCTGTCCTAATACTATAGATGTCTGTTTTGGATTGGTCCTAAATCCCTGAAGCCACCATTAGGGTCTTTGCCACATTGTGAAGTAAAAATGCTTTCTCTTGATGGTCTGAACTCATTTGATAAAAACTTGGATTGTTTCACTGCCAAAGTAGTGCAAAAACTTTTCCCTATAAAATTCATTCAGTATTTTAACTTTAATGATCTCTTAAAAAACAACATTAGGCTGAAGCACACTGGCTTCTATAGCTAGTCTGATTGATGTTCCCCCTGAGTTTTTATTTTGAACATATAGTCCAAAGCTGCTACATGAGAATCCAGCTAATGGTGTTCCCAGCTAGAGCTCTGGCATGGTGCTTCAGAAGCAGTGGCATCTTCCCTGCTATGTACACAAGTATGATAGGACTGATCAAGGTGCGAGGTCTGGATTGGTTTTAGTAAGTCATCAAGGAGTGTTTGTGTCCTGTGTTTTAAGGGAACTTGCTAAAGAAAACTGAAGATCATGTCTGTGGTAATAAGCCTGTGCTTTAAGCCTCAGTTTGCAAGATATGCATCTTGGTTAGAAAATGGGCTTGTTTATAGTCCAGTGAGTCAACATTCAACTTCATTCCACACTTGGTTCTACCTGGTGAATTAGTTTTAGGACAAATTTCAGGCTGCGGGAGTGGTGGTGCAGGGTTAGGGGTTGTGGGAACTTTTAATCTGGGTTTAACTCAGTCCCGGATTTCCAAGCTGGCTCAAAATTTCAGTTTCGTATAAAGGATTTGCATGCCTAGCAACTGAGGCATTAGCCAAATTAATGTTTCAGAGGCACCTTGCAGAAGTGTGAGAGCTTTCAGGAGCTCCCTGTCCACACCCACACTGAACATCTGTTGTATAAAGGAAATGTGAATGTGGCTGCTTGTTGATAGTTGAGACTTTTTCTTTGTGTCTATTCTAAATAAAGCATAAAATGTTGGTCTCCTCTTTTGTAGAGATGAAGATGACCTAAATGATGTGACTTCTATGGCTGGGATTAATCTCAGTGAGGAGAATGCCTGCATTTTGGCAGCAAACTCTGAGCTCATTGGTACAGTGATTCACTCTTGTGCAGATGAACCATTTCTGTCTCTGGAAGCTCTTCAGAGTAAGATCTTGAACATAGGTGAGAACAAAGCACACACAGCAGATATGTATGGATGTAGTGTTTCCTTGCCTCTTTCATCAGCCTGCCTCCAATCTTTGAAGAAGGACCTGGAACTATTATGATCTACTATCTCACGTGTTTCTACCAAACAATACTGAGTTTTCACTTCCCCGTCTAGGAAACAACTGTCCTTTAAGTTTTCTTTACACGGAAACAGTGAAGCACAACCAGAAAAAAGAAACTGATGCCGCTTTTAACATGTGAGAAGTGAGCAACTTTCTTATTCTTAAACCTAATGCAACACTTAACAACCATAAAGGTGCTAGCATCAAAACACTTAAATGTGCTTTTTTGTCTCAGCAGCTTCTAACTTGCTGCATTACACTGACTTCCCTAACAGTTTTTGCATTCCTCTGCCTGTTCAGGTATATGTATCTATCAACTAACATTAGGAAGAAGTTTCAAACTTCCAGTACACACAGAGCAGAGCTTTGTTTATGACTCCCTTCATGGAAAAAATTTTTGTTAATTTTATATAAAAGAGATGTTGAAGCTGTTTGTATAGTGAGTAATACTGTGGAATGTATGTTGAATGCCTGTGTTACAGGAAGTTTCTAATGTAGGTATAATTTCTTTTGAGCAACATTAATAAGTATTGCTTAGTAATGCTGTGTTATGTCAGAGCAGGGAGCATGCAGTTGTGTAGCAGCACACTGGCTGGTCCCACTCCTGTCAACAGCAGACTCAATGCTTGTTGCTCAGCTCCTTGCTCGTGCCCTCTGCCCAGTACTTGCTGTACTGGAACACTGAGTTTTACAGCTGGGCATCCAGTAACGCCTGAATGTACAGTCACAATTCTGTCACAGTGGCTTAACCACATGTTCACAAAGTCTTTCTGTTTCCACACACAACTGGTTCTTAGTCCAGAGTGAGCAGCCAGCTTTTGACAAGCATGTAACCTGCAAGTGCTGCCTGTGACCTTGGTGCTCCTGCCCTGGTCAGCCAGATGTGTCATCTCGAGCTGCATGGGGCATAGCAAATGCTGTGTTACTAGTGGCAAAGGGAAAGTGCACATCAGACCTGGTGCCTAGAAAATATTCTCAAAGTTCAGTAGAAGATGAATCAGTCATTCGTGGGAAGTGGATATAAGGAAAAATAAGGAGCTCTGCAAAAACAGAGAGAGTATTTCTGGAATAATTTGCTGGTTGTGAGTATAAAGACATTGTGTTGAAAGATGGAAAATAGAAGCCTGGCTGTTTCATAGCTAGAATGGTAGTTGTTCCAAATTAATATAATAATAATAGCAGTATCAATAATTCATGTCATAAATGATAAGTGCTTGTTTGCAAGGAAAGGAATGCTGCCAGAGAGTAGAGCAATTCAGAAAGTTAACATGTCTGCTTTTCAACCGAGCCATCTTTGGATTAAGAAATGTGTGTGTAGGGAGGTTTTGAGGTTTGGGGGGGATTTTATTTTGTCTTTGAGTTGGTGTTTCAGTAATCTGGTGGTCTAGTGAGAAGCTGCAGAAGTATTGAAAGGTGCTTGAGCAAAACGAGCTTTGCACTCAGTTAAGTTACAGGCCAGTGCTTACTGATCAAACAGGGGAGTATTTTGATTGTATCTGGGAAAGCATTCTAGGTTCTCCCTGCCTTGTGAGGTTGCCATTCATTTTCAGTTACAGTAGCAAAAGCAAATGAAATAGGTGATTAGTTTTTTTACAGTGCGCTGTTTATCCATTCTTAACACTTCGCTTGGCAGTAAATACTGAAATGGGTTTTGAAGGCGTGCTGTATATTGCATCATAAAGTATTACAGCTGCTGTAAATGCAGTGCAGGGCAAGGAAAAGTGCTTCTGACAGGTACAGCGTATGAGGCATGTGGAACTGCTGCCTGCCGTGCCCACCAGGGAAAAGCCGCAGCCGCCCAGGTGTCTCGGCGGCGCCGCGCTGAGTGATGGATGGTGTCAGCCATGGGAAGGCTTCTCCTTGGCAGCCTGCAGCCGTGGGAAGGTCGCAGAGGTGATGCCCAGCTCTGGGTGCAGGGCCAGCACAGCCTTGCCTGGAGCTGTCACCATCCTTGGTCACAGCTGCTGAGATGCTGAGATCCAGCAGCAGCCCGGGAGGAAAGGTTGAAGGTGGCAGCAGGATGAGCCCGGCTGGACTGGAATGCGTGCTGTCCCAGCGGCTGCTGGGGCTCCCTTGGCTCTGGCTGCCCCTGTCGGTCGGCCAAGGCACTTTGGGAGGGTCTCGTGTGCCTGGAGTGCGCTGCAAAACCCATTCCTGCTCGTCAAATAAATGTCATGAGTTGTTAACAAGCACGGTGTCAAGCAGGGCAAAATGTAATTCTGTATTTTTTTAATTACTGGAATTAACAGAATATGGCACTAATTTCTACAGCTACCGCTTCTCCCCCTCCCTGAACATGAAGCTTGATTTGTGTTCTTATTAACTTTGTCCTATAAATGACCTTGCAAGGAGAGTGGTTCTGGAGGCTAAGTGAAACAATGTCTATATTTTCTGAAGCTCCAGGCTAAGTTTTATTAATGTAATGTCTAAGATCTTTGAAGTTGTGACTTTACCAGGAAAATCATAATCTCCAAACCTTTATTCATAATGGGTATGACTTCCAGGGGGAACAGAATACCTGCTGTGCTAATTATTTCAATTATCAGCTACTACTAAAACACGTAATGGATTTTCTCTGCTTCCACAGGTAAAAGGCATGACATTATGGAACTTAACTCTGATGTTGTGAACTTGATCTCCCACGCTACACAGGAAAGATTACGAGGGCTCCTGGAAAAACTAACTGTAATTGCTCGGCACAGAGTATCAACCCACAAGGTAAAGGAAATCATTAGCAAGTTTTGCTCAAAGTTTTCCTGCTTTGCAGCCTTGAAGGTAAACCTCTTCCAAGTGTGGGCACATCACAGGCAACATTTGCCTTCTCAGTATCTACCAAAGGCTGGTTTTAGCTGTCTCTAGCCCAGCATATAACTGTTCCATTTGATTTGTTGGACAGGTGCTCTTAAAACCCAGCATAAGACTGAATGCATATTTTTCTTCTCTTCCATAGCAGTAGTGGCTGTTATACAAAGTCTCTTACATGGTAAATGGAAAGCTGATTTTGAATGTTCTTGATGATGGGTTGATTTAGAGACTTGTGTTTTCCTTATGCATTTACTGTTGGTGGAATTGCAGTCAGTATTGGCTCAGTAAAAAGCCTTGGGAAACTGAATTGATTCTTTTACTTTTGCAAAGTGCTCCATGAAGGCATAGGCCCTTTTCATCTTAAGATTTTTGTCTTTTTTTAGCTTCATTCAATATAAAGTATATTGTGTCCCAGTGAGCTAGTATCCCTTAAGATGCTTGTATGGTGCAAATGGGAAGTGATAATTTACTGGCCAAACTAGCTCTTTCTTTTTTTCTTTTGTCATTCAATAGCAAGATACTAATCCTTACATCTTTCAATGTGAAGCTGTTTTAGAAAAAAAAACAGTGAGAAGCAAATGTATCTGTCAACTCTTAGTTTCCTGTTTCTTCAGGTTTACTTTTTTACAAGAACTTTATACTTAATGAAATTTAACAAGAGCAACCAACTGATGGAATAGGAATTATTTTTGTACTGAACACTTTTTATTGGCTTTTCAGCACTGAAGCAGCAATAGTAAAGAGGAGCAACTGTTTGGAAACTTCTGAGTATTTATGGTGTTTTCTGAAGCAGTAGGAGTACTCTGTTCCGTCCTGGAAGAAGATGTAAAAGAAAAGAAAATCAATACAGAACAAGTACAGTGTTCTGTATGAAAAAACTTCAGAAATCTGCACGTGTTGTATGTTGTTTTCTCCAAAATGGGAGGTAGTATTGAGCTTGTGAGCAAAAGTGAGGAGGAAGCTGAAGTCCAGAGTAACCAGTAGGACATAGTGTCTTGCAGACCCCAAGAACAGAAGGAAATGGTTTTGGACAGTAGGCTGGATAGGGCTAGTTTCTTTCTCATTGAACTAAAGCAATAGAAAAACAGGTTTTTGTCTGATTGAATTGCTAGAAGCAATGATAAGATTATAAGATTGCAATAAGCTGGCTTTCTTTTCCTCTTTTCTCAAAAGCAAAACAAACAAAAAAAATCAAAAGTAGCGGGCATAGTAATCTTAGAGGCACAGAGACCCTCTTTTGTCAGGAAGATGGTATTATGTGACAGAGGAGTGTCCTACAGGATTACCTTTGTGAGCCGTGCTATTGTGAGAGATGCTGACAGGCTTTTAGAAATCTAAAGTTCAAGAAGAGAGCACTGCAGGGTGCTGGAGTCCTGTTATGTATTAATACAAGTATTTATACAGGCCTGTATTCCATCTGCCCTGGTGCTTACCCCCTGTTCTCTTTTCCCTCATGGCTTTTGATTGGTATCCCTGCACAATGTGGGCTACATCTATATCAGATAAATTCCCAGAGTCTTTCCAGGAGGGTTGGGTGGTTGCTCCATAAGGGGATTTGTACTGGCCTATCTTCACTACAAAAAGACAGCAATAGGGGTAGTTGTGGTGAAACCAAAGTAACTATTGTTAGGGTGGGAGTTGGTGTAAAAAGGCCAGTAATTTATGGGATCATAGTCAGGAAACTCTTCTTCCCAGTTTGCTCAGCTCATGCCTACCAGCTTTCATCTGATAGATAGCCCTGAAGAGAGAGTGAATTGGCAGGGTAAAAGCTGCATGCTGTGCTATCACGTAGACTTGTCAACTTTAGTCTTTTTTTTTTTTCCTTAAATTTAAGAAAAGAAATTATAATTGGAAGTCATTGACTTAATTGGGATAAAACTATGATGGTGGTCTCTTTATGGGAAGTAGGAATAGCTTTTCAGATGTTTGGGAACTGTTTTCTGTGATGCAGCTCTTGTTGCAGTGCTTGTATAGAGCC
Source organism: Calcarius lapponicus (assembly GCA_039654755.1). Lineage (NCBI taxonomy): Eukaryota > Metazoa > Chordata > Aves > Passeriformes > Fringillidae > Calcarius > Calcarius lapponicus. The sequence continues at coordinate 108,823,017 of CM077464.1, read as the reverse complement.
TTTGGAAGACCATAAATGGAAAGGGTTTTTATGTGGGTTCATCCCAGCACGAAACAGCTGCCATACTCCTGTGGTTGGAGGCCCTGAGCTCATGGCTCCAAGAGGCATGGTGTGGTGCTGAGCTATAAGTGATGTTCCATGGAAACATTTTCCCCTCATGCAGTAGCCCTGAAATGCTACAGCACTAAACTGCATTATCTGTAGGGGCCTTGGGATGTGGGTGATAATGCTTCATATAACAGCACAGGCGACAACTCATGAGCAGGGGCGCAATGTAATGTTTTCTGTCTCAGCAATTCCCTGCTAAATGACCACAGAGAAGTTCATTGAGTAGGACAAAATATAACTGCAGGTGTTCCTCTTCTAAAAAATCCTGAAATAATCTATCTTAAAACAGGTGATGAGCTGAAATACTGTTACTGAAATAGATGCACCTATTTCTTGTCCCATATAAGCTTATGGTAGTGCATTGGGGAGCTTCTGCTTGAGAGACTTACATTGCTGGTTGGTATAGGGTCATGGATTTGCCTTAAAATGTGTAAATATATGGCTTTTCCAAAGCGAAACACTTCCAAACTTTGGAAAAAATAATCTTCTGGTACTACAGCTTTCTTCTTTGTCCTTTTAAAAGGATTGTGGCATGGTGGTGGATTATAATAAACTGCTGCTTCAAAACAAGTTGTACTGATGTACTGAGAGTGACTCAGAAATAGCTTATGCTTTGTGAGGAGCGGTTAAAAAAGACTTGAGCAGTGACAGAAGAGGAGGGGAAAAGGTTTGTTGGACTTTTTTGCAGAGCCAGAGATGCTCCTTGGGAAAGGCTCTGGTTGCAGTCTATGGTGTGTTTTGAGCCACAGTTGGTAATACATGACAATGAGGTGGCTCATTGAAAAGGACCAAATGTAATACTAGAAAAGGGATTGATTTCATGCTCTGACTCAGTTGTGAAAATTCAGATCAGGAGACAACAGTGCTCCACAAGAAAACTTTTACTTTCCTTCTGTCTTTTCATAGTGCAGGTGTGAGAAGAAGAGTCTGAGTGTAGTATCCTTGAAAACTAAAAACTGAGTAACTGAAGTCACGGATAGTCCATATACTTAACATATAACCTTGCCTAAAATACAGCTGTAAAATATCTTGTGCTTCTTTTAGAATAGCTGTATGTCAGAATTGTTTCATTACAATGTGAGACTGGTCTAAGATAGAACGGAGAGACTCTGAAAGTACATGGTGGTTTTGGCTGATAAATGCCCCAGGATAAATTTCTCAGGGAAAAAAAAAAGCAAGTTCACAAAGTAACAGAGAAAGAAGACAGCTGTAGGACGTACACTAAAAAGTTGTACAAACAGGTGGCACAGACATGCCTCATCTAGAATGGGCTCCTTGTCTTGTGTTGCCTAATTGCCATCTGGCCAACGCATGGCTCAAGAAGTCTGTCTTCAGAAAAGCAGAATAAAACCAAGCTTTTCATTGCCAGTTCACCATGTTTTGGATCTTTCCTTTCTCTGCCTTTCTGAGCTAAAGTAAATGTCAACTCAGGCTTGCCAGTGGGGGCAAAAATAGAATGTAAAATAAACTACTGATCGCTATTCTTGAGACCAAAAGGACCTCAGTCCTGTTTCAATGCCTGTGTGTCCAGTGATTGTTGGACTAAAACTAATCATTAGCATTCACTGGCCCAGCTTTGTACAGGTGGCTGGACCAGATGACTTCCCTAGGTTACCTTTCAACATAAGCTATCCTGGGACTTGAGAGATTCACTGAGACAAAAATACCTATTCTTAAAGCTATAATAAACCAGATATAATATATTTCACCTTATTCACCTCTAAGATTCATTATAACTGGTTCTAGACCACCCCTCCAATACATAAATCATCTTTTTGGAAATACCAGATGATGCTTGTTTCAACTTCTGCATTAAATGGCTGAAACTAGAATACAAAGCACTAGAAATTTATAAAGTCAAATTCTAATTTTTTTTCTCTTCAAAGGAGAAAAGATATTATGCCTTGCTGCTTTACAATTCCTTTTTCTTTCCTGACATGTTTACTGCATAATAAGTTGGTGGTTTAAAACAAAATTTCTTTAATCTAAGGTCAGGGAAGACTTCTGTTATTATAGTCAGTATAGACTGGATATTTTTAATGTCACTTGTTCAATAACCTCTTACTAGTCACAGGCACCTGGAAATATGCTTCAGTGGAGAGGAGACATGTAAATAACTACCTACCACCTAAAGTCTTTATAAAACAGCCCACACTTTCCAGGTTTGAAAAATAGTGTTGGTCTTTTCAGATTGTTCCCATTAGGTTTATGAGCTCCTGGTTGTCTACAACAAAGTTCTTTTTTCAGGGGAGTGATAAGTACATCGTATGTAGTGACACCAGAGCACAACTGAGATTTCTTGAGAAGCTCGATCACCTAGAAAAGCAGAGAAAAGATGAAGAGGAACGTGAAATGTTGCTTCGAGCAGCCAAGGTAAGACTCTTAAGTTTCCAAGGACGTAGGCATGTCCTCTAGATTGGTGACAGTCTTCTGATTTCTCCTACTTCTGCTTTAAATATAGTAACCATTAATTCTGTCACTGAACATCTATAATGTTTAGGACAATTGTGGCTATACAGAAAAGGATTTAAGCTATTTACATTTTTTTCGAAAGTCCACAAGAGTTCTTTGAAATGTATGGTGGGTGAACTACTTTTTTGAGATTATTTCTACTGGTCAAAATGAAGTAAAAATCTGTAAATATTCTTCCTGTATCTCTCTTTGCCTCTGAAACAGAAGCCTGGTGAGATCCACCACCCTTTCAGGTGTATTTGTTTTCTGTAGTCTGGTTCAGAGGGCTGGCCTTGGACCTGGTACCACAGCATCCATGAACTCCTGATGGAGCTGTTGCTAGTACAGAATAAGTTTCTTCTCTCTTCCTTCCCCTCAGGAAGAAGAGGGGAAAAAAACTACAACAGTAGATGTTGCTTCATCAGCTGTGACTTGACCATCTTATGTTGATTCTTTTCTTTTGGTTTTGTTTCAAGCAGAATTCTGGACCTGCTTAGGTGGAAGCCTAATCTAGAGTTGAACGAACAGTGATGTGCTTGCATTAATAGAACTCCCTTTCTTTCCTATACTTCCTGTCCTTTTTAAGTGTCTGCTGCTGACACGAACAACATCATGCCTAGACTGGGCCTGACTGACAGTGTTAGCATCATTTTCAGCTTAATCTTGCCTCTGGCTAGAGCAGAGGCAGCTGGCCCAGATGAGGAGGGGTGTGCACGTATATGTGTGGAGGGGGATGGAAGCCAGTCTGGATTGAGGCATTCAGCCCTGGAGCTAAATCTTTCAATCACCAGAGAAAACTGTCATTTTTTAAATATTTAACAGATAGGATGGTGTTTGGACTCCAGTAATTTCTATTCAACCTTTTTCTTCTTCCTTTGTTAGAGCCGTTCCAATAAAGAAGATCCAGAGCAACTGCGGTTAAAGCAGAAAGCGAAAGAGGTAGGAGTTTCCAGTTACCATGCTTGCCTTTGTGTGTTGAGAGAAGGTTGGCAGCCCTGTCCTGGCAATTAGGTCAGGGTTTATTTTGCTGCTGCATACCATTTGCAGAGGCCTTGGGGAAGGACAGGAACTGCCACAGGCAAGGGCAGTGCTTCAAATGAGGTCAATGAATTATGAGCTCTCTTTTTTTAACATTTTATTTTTGCAGTTTCAGTCCTGTCTCGAAACAGTCCTTTATAAACTGCAGCAGTACACTTGGTAGGAATATAATGTGGGATTAGAAAAAAAAAAAAAAAAAAGAAACTTTGAGATTTAGCATCTGGGACTGTACAATAGGCTACATTTTTCCAGGGTAATTGTTCGTTTTGTAAATCTGATACTGCTTATAATTCTTTGGCTGGGAGGCGGTACTGGGATTTAGTTTTAAATGGAAAACGCCTCTGGCTTTTAATTTTCTGGGCCCAGCAGTTTTCTGTTCTGGAATGGAGCCCTTGTTTCACACAGTTCATGTTTAGCTGCAGGGGTTTTAGTTTATAGCTTAGACTGGTTAAGCTTTTACTCCCAGAGGCCTCTGCATAGCAACTGTAGAAATCAACAAATAAGTTCATTTATGTCTGCAGCCTCCTCTCAGTAGCTGACTTTTTACATTTCCCAATATCCATTTCCTGACTTTTCTAGCCTGAGAGAAAAAAGCTCCACTAATTGGAGCTTATTTTAATTGAGCCTTAATATTGGATCTCACTGGAGTTGCCCCCAGAGCTACTGGGAACAGAATGAAATGAAAGTACCTAAGGTTGAAAATGTGTGTGCGTGTGTATGTGTGTGTGAAATTTTTCACTTGACCTACAGATTCTTGTCCCTGCTGAATAAATCATCAAGCCTGTTCACATTTCTGATTAAGGATCTGACAGCAGACGATAATAAAGACAATTGAGGTGTGAGACGTGTGATACAGAGCTGAAGAAATTGGTTTCTATAGTTACTTGACTGATTTCATGCAATTTTTAAGGATCTTTGTGCTAAATGAGAGTGATTTTCTGAGCAACCTTTTTCCTTAACTGTGCCTCTTGAACTATGAAATTTGTTGTTGCTTAACATTGCTGCACTTGGCTCCTAGGTGCCAGCAGCAGCAGGTTATTTATGAATGCTTTAAAGGCCCTTATTGTTTGGATTAATGTAGGAGCCCAGGCAAAACAAATGGAAATCCAGTAAAATAGTATTTGAATCAATGCTCTGGATTTGCACCACAGTAGATGAAATTTGTAAAATGAGAAAGAAGGAACTTGCTTTACTATCTATCTTTTAATTCTTTGTTTCTGCTTACAACTCTTTCTTCATTGCTATAATCTGTGAGTACAAAGTTGCCCTAAAGCCCTTCCCAGTTTGCCTCTAGTGCCACCAGGATCAACAGTCAGTGGGTGATGCTAATCTGTCTTGTTTTGTAGGTGACTTTACCTCTGCATCATCTGGTCGTTTCTAGATGTACTTTCTTTTAATAAGGCTGCAAAGTAATTCATCTATGCAGCTTCTTTTCTCTTGTTTTCTGAACAATAATGTGTAAAATCATTAAAAGTATTCTGTGGTTTGCATATTTAGAACACAAAGAAGGTTAGATTAGATTCAGTGATATTTTTCATGAGATCTCTTTTAAAAAGTGGCATAGTGGTGTGCAAAAAAATGAGCCAACAGAGCAGGGAAGGCATATAAGTTTAGTGCTTGGTGTTCTAATATGTCTTGAGTTCCCCTCCTTCAGTGCATCTCATCTTGTGCCAGACTAACACAACCTACATCATTCTTTGTCCTGTGTGTTTCTCCATGCTGTGCTGCTCCCAGAGTGAGTCTCCAACTGCTCCACCAAACGGAGAGGAGGCAGATGTGCCTCTTGGGGCAGCACAGATCTTTGTGTTGGTATTCACTTAAAGAACTCTGTCCTGCTGCTTTGTTCTCCAGAGAATGAGGCAGCCAGAAGCTTCTCCAAGCTTCACATGGAGAATGGGGACACCCACCTTCTGTGCCAGTGGTGCTTTTTCATCTGGGACCATCTCAAGATGGAGAGTGGAAATCAGAGCACATGCAGCTGGAAAAAATTAGCACTTTATTGACAGTTTGGAGAAAACTGGTCAGCATACATTTGCATTGAAAAACTGCAAGCTTGAATAGGACTGGAATAAGAGCAAAATAAAAATCAACAAATATCCCAAGATTAAAGCTGGTGACACAGAAGCATGGTGTACAGGCTTGAAGGCTTGAAATGGCTTACCCTTGTCTGTCTGTCTTGTCATGTTGTGGTGATAGTCTGATCCTAAGGAACCAAACTTGGAAACTTTGATGCCTCTGTCAGCTGGAATCAGATCCTTTCCAGGTCACTCCAGTCAAGTATCTGCTGGAAAGCCTCATCTGATTGTCTGCTTATAGTTCTTTAAGAATTAATATGGACCTGCCTTCCTCAAAGCTGCCTTTTGTATGTTGATGGTGACCCCCTGGGAGAAGGAAGAGGGTGTGGAGTAATGGCACTGTAGCATGTTCTAAAGCAAAGTTTCCCAAAATGCAGGGTGCACATCCTGACAATGAATACTTATAAATCCAGGATGTGCTGTCATCCAGTAGCTGGAAGCAATATCTTAACATTGCTGGAAGTACATCCAGAGACTCTGCAGTGGATTCTTTTATCCAAAAGGCTATACATAATTGCTGTGACCTTTTCATCCCTTTTTGCATGACCTATTGCCTCAAACTTCCCCTATGCTAAGTCATTTGCTTTCCTATATTCTTAGCCTATGTAGCTTGCCATGAATTAGTCTGTATTTATTTCCCTCTTTCACCTGTTTCAGCAGATTTTAATACCTATGGAAAGTGCACATTCCTTCTGAGACAGCTGCAAGGCTTGCCCCAAGCTGCTGCTTTGTGCACTCAAGAATTTTGTCCTTGCTCTCCTCACGGACCAGCTCTTTGTGCAGTGGTGTTCCTGCAGTCTGGGTAAATTGCCCCTGTTTTTCATTCTGCTTTATCTGCCTCTTCAGGCTGAGAGGATGCAGCCCTCTCATTGTCCGTGATGTTTGCAGTATTAAACCCTGACTTTTTTTAGTTGGTTTCTGCTATTTCCTGTTCTACTTTCCACAATGCTTCCAGTTACAAAGAAAATGTTCAGTCAATGTGATGCTTGTTGCTGTATTTATAGTTTATCTGTGGCTTCTTCCCCTTTCCTGAAATGAGCTTTCCTAAGTTGAGTAGGTGTAGGATTCTGTCAAATGTGCAAGCCAGCCATATGAACAGTTCATCGCAGAAGACCTGTAAAAATGTCAGTATTAAACAGTGTGTACTATAATTCTAAATAAAAACTCTGATCTGTTTAGTTTGGAAAAGACCTCTAAGATCATTGAGCCCAACTGTTAACCCAGCACTGCCAAGTCTTGGGCCATCATTAAACCGTATTCCTAAGTGCCACATCTAAATATCTTTTAGACCCCTCCAAGGATGGTGACTCAACCACTTCCTAGGACAGCCTGTTCAAACACTTGACAGCCCTTTTGGTGAAGGAATTTTTCCCAAATTCTTTATACTCCTGTCCATCTTCTTCAAAAGTGAGTGCTTTAGTAGTACAGCTTCAGGAAGCTTAAGGCTGAGCCTGGGCAGATCTTTCAGAATGTATCTGGGCAAGATACCTGCTTGGTGTTGAGCAGGTGAAGAGGTATTTTACTGAGAGCACCTTTGCTTATTTCCATGGTAGCCACTTTTATCCCTGCTCTTACCTTGTGTCACCTTGTGGCGCCTGTCAGCACATAAAGGGGAGCAGCTGCATCTTGAGCTAGGGGAGGAGTGTGCGGAGCAAGCGCCTGAGGGACAGCGGATTTGCCTGCCCCATTCTTTGCTCTCTCAGCAGCTCTGTTCACTTGGGATTGCACAGATCTTCCCACTCCTTGTTCCTGCCTGCTTGATGCACTCATGCATTTTTTGACACAGATACAAGATGGCAGTAGATGAGATGCTGAGAAAATTCAATACCTTTAGTATCAGCTGACTGGGAGGAAAAGGGCAAACCCTAGGGTTTTTGAGAGACAAAACAACTCCTATAGAAAACATCAAACAAACAGCCACCATGATTCCAGTGTGTTCTTGATCTTACATAGTAATGACTGAATTTTACTTGTTCTGTAGTACCTTTTCAACAGTTATCTTTTTTTCCTGTTTCATATAACCTAACTCCCTTATTTCCTCTCAGACTCTCAGGTAACAAGTTACTGTAACTTGATTCTTTGCTGCTTGCCCTACCACCTCCAACTCACATTTTCAAGCTGTTTGTTTTCTTTTTCCTCTGTGCTGCTTCTCTATCCTGTCTTCTGGACCCAATGGTTCAAATTATTTAAGACCACTCTTGTGGCAGGGCAGAAGTTAACCATAACTTCTCAAAAAAGCAAGTACAGGTTGCTGCAAACAAAACAAGACCTCATTGTTATCAATTGGCTTTTTTATGGGCCTTCAGTGGCAGCCTAAGAGCTTCTGCCTAATTACCGGATTTATATTATTTTTATTGTTCTGTAGTGTTTCTTACCTGCTTCTGCATGTTTTGAAAAACAAAAAAACCAAGCCATGGTAATCAAAGAGACATAAATTTTATTAGCTGCAGTGTAGCCTTACAAATTACAAAGGGCAATCATCAGAGATTTGGTGTGTTACAAGTCTTGTAGAAAGTCAGGAATGGAAATTCGACGACGTGTTGGATTATTGGGTGAGCTACAAAGCAAACCAAATGCCTGTGACAGTCATATTGGTGTTTTGAAGGAACGTAGGAAAAGAGCAGCTGAGACGCTGCATCTAATACCCTAAAACCATCTGCCTGAAAGATGGCAACAACTATCTTTAGTGAAAAACAGCCCCCCACAAAATGTCATTAAGAGTGTTCTTGGATTTACAAATAGCCTTTTCTCAGTTTGTCTGAGAGACAGAGAATGAACATAAAACTGGCTGTAAGTATGGCCTTGGATTAGAAATTTGCTAACGGAAGAAACTTTAGGGCTGAAAGTACAAAAAGAAAATTATAATGAAGATCCAGAGAGCTGTCTGCCAAGAAGAGTTGGGTGGACTGAATGATGAGATGGACAGCCCTGCTGATGGTCATTGAACAGTCTTCTCCTAAGTGATAGCATCTGAAACAAAACCTGTGGAATATGTTGTTTTGCTGTGGGTCCTGTAGTCTCATTTCTTGTCCTTGCAGCAAAATTAGGCTAAGCAGGGTCTGAAAGCGCATAGAGAACTTGATGGTGGATGCTGGACACCCTAGAACTTCCCTGTAAGTTCTAGGGTGTCCAGCATCCACCAAGTAAGGCAAGCTGATGGGACTGCACAGGGGAAGTGTCCTAGAAAACACAGAAATGTATCAATAATGGTTAAGCAAACAAAAAAAAACAGGTAAAAGGAAATACACACTCCTACCCATTGGAAATTCTTAGCAAGAGTGGGCAAAATAAGGGGTCAGGAAGTCACTGTGTCTGGATTTTTTCCTCGTGTGGAGTTAATTATATATTAGGAAATATCAACTCAAAATACCAATTTTTTTTCCCCTCCTCCTATGGGTAGATTACTTTGTGGGTATCCTGGAAAAATGTTCTGTTGTTCTCCAGAACATTTAATTTTAACCTCTTAGAGAGGCAAAGCACCTGGTCTTGGGGCACACAGCCATGGTAGGGCTTGTCTTGCCACTGAAGCAGGTATGGGGGTTATTAACCTGAAAGAAATCTACAGTACTAAATACAGCTCTGTTATAAGTCAGGGCTGCATTTCAAACCAGTGCATGCTATTCTGCCTTTCTGCTGTTAAATCTAAATTACAACAGAGGGAAAAGTCAGTGGAAACTAATTGTATGGCTAATTAAAACAGTTTGAAAGGAAGCAATTGCAAGAAGAGAAATTGCATTATAGGCAAGAGGAGAGGATGGTAAATGTTTAAATATGCAGCCTCCAAGTGTCAGTTTTCCTCAGAGAATGTCCCCCATATGAGAAGTCTGCTATTCAGCCGCATTCAACCTGTAGGGCAGAAAATTTTGTATAGGAAAGGTAGAAGCTGGAGGCAGTAATGCTCATTGAGCTTTATGACAACCAGTGTGAGAGGCTTGGGATTGAAAGCAGATTTTAAGGTTTATTTTTCATTTTCTTCTCAAGTTCCTTAAAATGCTTAAAGGGAATGTGAAAAAAATTGCAGTTCTTTCTTCCAAAGACAATGAAGAGAGAAGTGACTGAGAGCAGTAGACAACTTTCAAAGCACTAAACAGAGCACATAATGAAACCCAGTGAAACCTTGCTTGAAAAAGCTGGTCAAAAAGAGAGAATGGATACAAAAAAGAGAAAAGTCATTTCAGTGGGATAAGTGGACCCATTAAAAAGGTACCCCTCAGTATTTAGTTCTTTAAAAATACACAGTAAAGGGCAGTAAAAGGCTCAGAGAGGTCCTGAGGTTTCTCTTTCACAGATGCAAGCTAGAAAAGGTAGACATTGAAATTTGGTCACAGTTTCTTTGACTTCTACTATTTGTTAATTTATTGTTTAGTTTCTTTATTGAGGGAGCTGATAGGATTGGGAGCTTCTGTCTCTTTTGTATGCCTATATTCCTTTCTTTCCCCCCCCTCACCCCCCACAAGTCTTATAAAAATTCTTGTTCATCTACTTTAGTGCTTTTATTACTCCTGATGTACTTATTGCTGGATAGCACACATAACCCTTAGGCATACATTAAGTTGTCTTCAGCCTTCCCTGGTTTCCTTTCCTGCCAGTTCTTCTGTTAGTTTAAATATTTATTTAATCTGTCCTGTACTTCATCTGCCTGTAATGTCATATGTGGAGACATCCCCACTTTTTACTTAATATTAAACCCAGTATCTTGTACATGTACTTTTAAGTTCTCTTACATTAATTATAACCAAGTCCAAAATTGTGGTGTTTAGCCACATCTGTCTTGCCAGCATTTTTTCTGAGCTCATTTACATCCATGGGGCTGTATTTATTTGTTAGTGCACTGCCAAGACAATTTTTTGGCCTTTTTTTTCCCGAGGCATAAGTTCTTAGCGTTCAAATGAAGAGAGATTTCTTTTCTCTGCTCCTCAGATTTGTTTCCTAGTATTGAAGTGCCTGCAGAAGCAGACAGTGGTATGAATTTCTCATACCAGCACAATGCTGGCATGTTATCTGCTGGACAAGGGCTGCCTGTCTGGCTTTTCTTTAACCTCAGTCCTGTAACTGCTCTGTGAGCCCTGGCTAAGACAGATGATCTCATCTCTACCTGTAGAAAAACCTTCCATGGTAAAACCGTTTTGTCAGGATCTAGAGAGCAAATGTTTCATGTACTTTGTCCTCTATGAAAGCTTGTATCAAAAATCTGAATCCTGTCCTGGGGACTTTGTGACCAGACACAAAGACTTTAATCTACTCTTTTTCCAAGGTGAACTTGTATTCAGCTAGATAACACTCTTTTTTTCCCCACCTTTGATAATACAGCCACCCTCTGCTGTACACATCATGGATTAGCTGCTGTGAATTAGTTGACTTTATTTGTAGCCATATATACTTTTCATCAGTTGTCTTTAAGGGATTCTTTCTCTTTAGGGAAAGCCTTAAGATTTGCATAACTTGCATTATTGAGGCTCTGATAAGGCAGGCAACCACATTATCATGTACTTCATAACCAAAAGGGTTTAAAACCAGTCTGCAGTATTGCTTTAAGTAAAAGTTTCAGCATCTCATAGCTGAAGTACTTCTTGTCTTCTTGTACAACTTGAAATTTATTTTTTAATACTAAAGTGCCTCAAAAATGTCGTTGGTGTAACAGTAAAAATAGATTTTGCATATTTTCTGAAATGTGTATGAGACGTGAGAGAGTTTCTGTGAGCAGGAAAAAAAATACTTTTCTCAGAGGATTGAGTGAAGAACAGAGAGGTCAATTTTAAAACCTTTCATTCTGTGTGATTACAGCCATGCTGCAAATGCCATTTCACTATAAGGAAGGACTTTAAAACGTACCTTATTTCCTGATTCCTGCTGCAGGTCAGATTAACTAAAATGGTTATTGTGTCACCCTAGAGACTCCTGCTTGCTGCAAGACCAGACTTTAAACCCTATTTTTATTATTAAAAAGGCCAGCAGCAACAAAGACTATTTTACAAGTTCTGAGACGTTTTCATAGCAATTTGATCTTTATACACAGGTTTTTAGAACTCTTTGTACTGCAATTCTTAGCATATGTGAAATCGGAAGGGGGGGAAGGAAGCATGAACATTCATTTGCCACTTGCCTGGAACCCGTCCCCTCTTATTGCCCTTCTTGGGGAATGAATTTTGAATAGAGCATGTGTTGGGTTCTTGTGTTGTGATGGAAGAGCAGCATCTTTCAGCAGAGGAAGTAGGTCAGGTTAAGGGGCAGCCTGCTAGTTTGGGGGTCCGACGTATGGTGCAGCTCCCCCCTGCTCCTCTGGAATTGCCATCTTCAAGGAAGAAGAGCAATCTGTTGTCAAGATGAGTATGATGGTATGATTTCACCAGGGTGTGACAGTTCTCTTTGGTGTCTTTGAGTACCATAGGATACAATGTTAATAAAACTGACCTCTAGAAGGGAAAACATGCGGCTTCTCTATGTTATATTTTAATAAAGTGTATCTACTACTTTTACTGCCCCTTATGCAGTGATCTTTCTTCGCTAACTTACATGCTACAAAACTAACCATTAAAGAAAGATTTGACTCCACACAGTCACCTCTTGCTCTTTCCTAATCTTGTTTAGGAAAATCTGGCAGTAGTTAGCCAGCCAGTATCCTCGGGTATCCCTTGACATTATCTGCCTGTCTTCTCCTTATCCTGTGCTTTTAACTGCTCACACAATGTTTAAACATTTAATCTGCAATTTTTAATGGAACAAAACTTGATGAAAAGATGATTTTGCTGGCTTCAGCAGGGTAATTTGGATGTCTGCCCATATCGCTTAATGGGGATCTGTTGAGTCCATTATAGAAATTGAGTGTTTAAATTCATTTGTCTTAATTATGTTCTCAGAAAAATCCCTGAGATGTGTAGAATGCACCAAGACTGTGATTTTTTTTCTTTTTTTTGCTCCAAACCCTTGGTGAGATTCTTTGTGATTTGAAAAATCCTTTGACTAGCTAGGAGGTGGAAAATGTATTGGAGAGAGCAGATGTTGGTAATGATGTGTGATTCCAGCATTGTCTTGGAAACTGCCTGGTCAAAGATGCATCAGTTCTGTTTCTAGAAAGCACATCTTTCTTAAACAGTCTCCCAAGTGTCCTCCTCTCCTTTGTTACATCAGCCAGCACTGCCCTCCAGCAGAATTGCTCCCTCCTGCAGTGTGTCTGTGCCAGCAGCACGCTCGGTCTGCTAGAATTCCATGGGGTAAATGGTGATGGTGCCAAGGCACTGCCCAGTCCTCAACCAGAGCAGCATCCTGATGCTCCACCATGACAGCCTCAACTTACCCAGACCCCTCCACCCCATGCTGATGCCAGCCCAAAGCCCTCTTGGTATTTAATTCATAGCTCTGCCTTTTGTCCTCACACTCGACCATGGCTGCCCATCAACAGCAGCTATAAAAAGGATAGAGGGGCTTATTTCAATGCTGCTTCAAGCCAGAGGTGTTCAGCAGCCACATGTTTTTGACAAGTCTAAGTGCAGTAAAGCTGGTTGGTGTGTGTTTTGCAGGGTTGACAGGGAGGGGGGTTGTGTTTTCCATTGGTTCCCAGGGATGGAAGCACACAGTTAGACTAATAAAGGCTTTTGGTTTGTTTTACTTTGTCTTAAGTTTAATGGTTTTAAAAGTAGTTTTACTTTGAGTGTAACAGTTCCTAAATGAAAGCAAATCATCTTTCCCCTTCTGATTTTCTTTTCCACTGGAGCCTTTAGGAGTTTAATATTTCCCCAAAGGGGTGCTGTGTTCATGGCATGTTGCAATGCCCCTTCTCATGGCAAGAAGACTGTGGTGTACCTGTGACCATTGTGATGACTGAACTACACTGCTGGCAGGAAGCAGTGCTTTACTTCTGCAGGGATGCTCCATAGCTGCCTGTAAGGAGGAGTGGCTCCAGGTGTTGAAGGCCTGGGCAGCTGAGGCTGGAAGTCAGCACCTGCCTCTGCCAAAAATCTCAGCATTTTGTTGCTGAGATGTAATGCTTACTGTAAGCATTTTATTGCTCCTGCCTCAATCTTTCACAGTTTGCAAAGTTTCAAATTTTTCTTGTAATTTATTTTCACTTTCCCCCATTTCTTATTGAATGAAGTGTGTTACTGAATATAAAGATATGAGATTTAATCTATATATGAGATTAAAAGAAAATTTATCCTAAACATTTTATGCTAGTAAGCTGGCTGGAGTTAACCTCCGACAATTGCAAAATAGTAGTAGTTTGAAAGTTCATAGTGTGTAAAGTATTCTTGAAAGCAATCCTGTATATTTGGATAAAAACAAGCTGACTGAATTGAGTAAATTTTGATAAATAAGGTTTTAATTGTGTACACTGCACGCAAAAAGCAAGAATAGTGTGTGGGGTAAGTGACTGATGGTGTCTAGCTTTGAAGAAATACTACTGTGTGAAGAAGTACTACTACAATAAAAGCCTACATTGGGTGATCAAAGATGACTTGCAAATAGGGCTGTTTTCAAAACTGAAACATACAAACCCCCAAAAAACTTTATTCTCAGCATATTTGTTAAAATCTCACTTTCCCTGATTTCTGCTGAAAAACCTTGAGGAGTTTGATTCTTCTGGGAAACATTGTCCTTTTAGGAATCTTACCCTGAAATACTGTTTTTATTTGAATAGCCTAGTTGCTGCAGTACCTGATGTGAAGCTGCCACCATCACGAAATTTTACATATATGATGTAAAATAAGGCTTGTAACACCACCCATCCAGAAACCACCCAGCCAAAAGCTCTCTTCCCCAAAACATTCCCCATGAGCCCCAAAGTATTTCTTTGCTGTGGATTCTTCTTTGTTTAAGTGGTAGCAAGTAGGGGACTTAACGCCATGTAGGGGCTGCAAGCTCAGTTATCAGCTGCTCTTCTCTCCAGGTGGGATCTCTGAGAGCTGAAAAGCAAGCAAAATCATAGAGTGTGCAAGCTTGGTCAGCAGGATATCTGTATTGACTGGGTGAGGAAGTCCAGTTAATTCACTGGGTTTATGATGGGGGAGGGGAGGAGATTTGGATGCTTTCCTACCCATGGTATGCTTGTACTTCAATTTTTTTAAGACATGCACACACATCTATGCAGAGAATGCCCATCTGAGCAATCTTCTAAGTCCTGGGAATGGGGAGGACATGGGCTCCAGAGCTGTCTATACTAGTTGCAGGTCAGACCATCCCAGGGTTGACATTGCCTAGAGGTATGTTTGGAAAACCTTCCTTCTCCACCCCTGCTGCAAGTTGGACAGCTGGTGGATCTGGAAGCAGTGTGTTTATATTAGCAGGGTGGCTGATCTAAGACCAGAAGTCTGTCAGCAGACTTGACTGGGTTGAGCTCCAGAGCAGCTGGCATTGATAATTATTGAATAGAATGTATCTTAAAATACAAGAATAAAACTTCTTTTTTAATTTTTTTTAATGCTCTTTACTGTGGGTTTCTATCCCACCCCAAGTTTTGCTAACCCAGGTGGAGGTTGTTTCTAATGATTTCTTAATGTTCAACAGTTTTGGAGGTGAGTGAAAATAAACATGCCGTGTATCTCTACCTTGCTTCAGATGTTCTTGAACATTCAAGTATGTACTGGGAAAAGAAAAGACTAGCAGACAAATAGCAGCATCCTGTTAAATTGGATAGTACAGTGCTTCACAACGGCAATATTAAGTGCTGAGTTCAGGTGATAGGGGAAATTGGGTATCTTGCTTGTGCAGTTGGGAATTGAGATTTTGAAATAAGAATAAAACCAGGTCACACAGCCTGGTAACTTCAATTTTTAATACTAATCCAGCTTCATAAACCAGTTCAGACCAAGATTTTCCATTAACTAGAAACAACAAACCTTATGAGGCAGCTGCGAGACTTGTGTTAAGGCTGCATTGATACCACAGTGTGGTCTCCATAAAAGGTGTTAGTTAAACAGTGCTGTTCAGAGGGCTCCAAGCGTGGCTGAGTACTGGGATTTGTCAGAAGTGACCAGAAAGAGGGGAGAGATGCTGTGAAACACATTGTTTCTGTAGGAGCTACAGAGCCATCTGAAACAGCTCTAAAAAGAACCTTGAACATAATGTGTATCATAATTAATGTAGGTGTTTTCTTTTTAAATCAGATGCAGCAGCTGGAATTAGCACAGATGCAACAAAGAGAAGCCAACCTCACAGCTTTGGCAGCCATTGGACCAAGGAAGAAAAGACCATTGGATTCATTGAACATTGGATCTGGGCTCGAGGTACAGACCTGGCTTGTAATGACTTGCATGGTGTTACATCTTCATACTGAAATGCATTTATCTTTCCCTGTAGGAAGAAGTGTGAATTCTCTCACACAAGATGGTTTGTTGCATTCTGTAAGAAACCTAGTTTGTGTGTTAGGTGCTTGAAAGGATTGTTTCTGGTAAATTTGATAGGAGTGTGTAATTATGTGTTAAAGGAAAGACTGCATAAGAGCGCTGGGTGTAAAGGACTAAGTGAAATGATGACTCAGAGAAATTCCCATCTATAGTGGAGGGGGGACCAAGCTGTGGTGGCCTTCCACAGTGGGTAATTGTCGTGGCTCCCCAGGAGAACTCACAGTTCCTGGTTTGGATGGGTTTTGAAATGGTTCTTGATTTGACATTTGACTGTGGACATTAATCCATGCACAATGCATAGGGACTCTTCTCAAATATTCTGTGAGTTCACCTTGGCTAGGTTCTCCCAAAAAGCAGTAAATAAGTCAGTAAAGTAAGACCATTCACTTCCTGCAATGAGCCATATCACCTTCTGTGGCTCATGTTGGATACTGAAAGTGCTTTTAACAAAACTTTTCTGACCAAATCTCTCAATGTGCTGAAGAGTAATTGTTCCTGCTACCCGGGAAGCTTTTGTGGCTGCAGAAGTCCTTTCTTCTGAGGAAACTGACAGCCCACTTCTGTTAGAGGTTATCATCTTTGCTGGAGATGGGAGAAATTGGTGTTACAGCCAGTTTTGCCCCTCTATCATGAAGCCTTGATATTGCTCAGGTGAAAAGCTGGTTGCCCTGACACAATCACAACGATTGGGTGCCTGGAAAGCAACTCTTGTGTGGAGGCAGTGGTGGTAAAGTTGTCCTTTCTGATGAACCTTCAGTCTTTTTCATTCTTGTTGTCTGGGAAGCTTAAATAGATGGTAGGATTGAAAATACTCTGTCATTTTAGCATAGCAGAGTCTGGGAGGACCTTGTCCTCAGTTATTTGCATTGTAACTGAGATAGTGGTGGCAACTGTCCCGTGGTTTTTTCTTCATCTGGACTGTGACAAGAGGCCTCACTAAGGAGGTGAGATAAGAGTTATTTCAGTGAATTTCTAACTTATTTTTTCCCTGACATGGATACAGAATTAGGTCTTTGAATACTCCCTGTTAACCACAAGTGAAGGAAAGCAATCTTTCTCTAAACAAGCTGCAGAAAGCAACGTTCACAGCTTTTGAGCAGCTTTTCTTCTCTTCTTTGAAGTTTTTTAATGCACTTTCACATGAAGCTAAACGTATGGTTATTTTTTTTAATACCACTGGAAAAACTTGAAAAAATCAGTCTAGCACAAGAACAGTTTCCCCCAACCTTTTCTCATCTTCCCCCAAGCTTCTATCGGGTAACTATTCCTGTTCTTCATAGTGGTTTTCTGTAATTATTGTCGGATTTGTTTCTGAATATTTAACAAGTCTGCCTGTTAAGTACTTTTCAGTTATTTCTCATCATCTGTGGTATGTCTGCTTTATTAAAAGCTTCATGAGATTATGCCAAAGCGAGACAGATAACAGTGTTGCTGTTGAAAGCTGGTTATCTATTATTTACTTTGCCACTTTAAAAGAATGTGGACACGACACGCCTAAAACTGACCAGAAACCTTGATAACATTCCATTGTCACAAATTTACCTGCTGTATTGTAAGCAGTTTCTCATATGGTTGCCATACTGGACTGATTTGTAAGGGCAGTAGGTGAAAGTAATTCTGACAGTGAAGCCATTTTTGTTTCTTGCATGCAAGCTTGCATTCCAGTGCCTAGTTCTTAGGCTTCATGCTACTGGAAAGCATTTCTCTGCAGACTTTTTTTTTTTTTCTATTTTGTGAAATTATGCAGGATAGCAATCCTTGAGAAGGATGTTTAGATTTAAATGTTTTTAAGTGTCCCAATATATCTAAGCAGGATTTATAAAAGGCTTAAGACTTCTCATGTAGAATAAAGAATGGTTTTGACAAACACTCTCTAGTTCAAGAAGCAGAACATTTGTAATACATTCATGATAACATGGCAAAACATCCTGAGCAGTAAACAACATTCCATTCTTCAGAGATGAAAGGAGGTCTTTGAAACTGAAAGCAAGTACAATATGGCCTTAGGCTGTTACACATTTGGGCATCTTTAAAATCATCTTTTTGGGCAACCTGTCTGAGAATAATTTAAACAGGCAGGATGTGCTTTTTCATTTCAAATTGCAAATACAGACAAAATACAGAGAGCTTTACTCTCAAATAATCTTAAATGTCAGAACTTCTAGACTGTGCAGTGGCAAGTAAATCTGTGCACAATACTCCTGTGACACTTTTTATTATTGTTACTTTTATTTTTAAAGACTGATAACTTGGTAGACATGTACAATGGAAGAAGTTATTCCTAAGTATGAATGATATGTAACATTATTGAGTGAAATCACTGATGCTAACTGGGTTAAGATTTTTAACTACGACTTCAACTTTCTTTGGATAATGTTCTTTGTACAATGTTTGTGTCTCCTATGGCCGTGTCAGCTCTGTACAGCTTCTTTTTATGGTTGCCTACTGCAATAATTAAAGGAAAGTAATTGTTTCAAGCAATTATTGATGCAAACCAAAGCCCTAATGTATTTGGGTAGACAGGGGAGAAATAATCAGTTACAGTATGTATAAAAAACCTGAAACTCTGTAAGCAAATTTGTCATCTATTTGCCTTTCTTTATTCAGTACCAAAAGGTAATGGATACTGGGAAAGTTCAGTTCAGCAGACTGGGTTGGTTGGATCTGCTGCCTATTGCTGCAGTAAATGTGAAGAGCTCAAACCAACATTTTAGGGAGGATGGTATGCTAACTTATCCACAAATAAGTATCTGTGTTTAACTGGGATGATTCTTCAGCCCTAGGTTTCCTATTTCTCCACAGACCAGCACTGGGCTTTGCTCCTCTTCTGAAAAGTCTTTTTCCCAAGATACTTGAGCACATGATTCCTGCCTGTTCATCTTATTTTGATGTCTGGAATTGTGCTTTACTTGGTCTTTCCAGGAGACCAATTATGGGTCATTTTAATGTGGTAACTAGAACATGTGGTGACACAAGCATGTGCTTTCCAGCTACAAGCCTGCTTGCCAGCAGCCTCATCACCTCATTGTGTATCAAGTACAGAAAGAGGCTCTTGTCCAGAAGAGTGCCTGGCAACTAATTTGGACCTAAAAGCAATATAAAAAGAATAATCGATATGTTGCCATGATTGCTTATGTAGCTCTAAAGTTGAAAAAAGCAGTAGGGACAAATCCATGATGATTATGGAATGAAAAAATAAGGGTAATGCTGTAGGCCTAATTAAAAAAAAAATAAAAGAAAGAAAGAAAAGGCAGCAGTATAATGGGAATTCTTTTTCCTTTCTTGTTGGAAACACTAGTTTGGGTAGTTTTGCATGTTCTCTTCACTGCAACTTAACATTTGAATGGTATTGTTCAGAAAGAGCAATTTGAGAAAGCCTTGGTAAGAAAATCCCTCTGTTGTGAAAATGTGTTAATTGGTGCTACTTGTAATCCAGAGGTGGCAATATCTTCATCTCTCTCATTCTTATCCCTCTGGACACTATTGGATACAATGACTAGGAGAGGCCTTTGGATTTCATTTATATGTGTCTTGGGGTTTGTGCATTTGTTACCCACCTCTCCTCCTCCCCTAGTTTCAGGGCATGTGGTAAACAGTAATGAATTAAAGGGTAGGAAGAATTGAAAACTAACTCATATTGGGAAGGGAGGACACTTCTAAAACAAATAAGAAAAAAGTAAACTTGAAACCACAGACTCATTTTCCCAATTCTTTGTTCTGTTTCATAGCTTTAACTGGTTGGTAACACGCCCCATAATGTTTTCAATGCTGATAAATAGTCAAGGATTTTTTATATTTTTTATTAAGTTTTACTGCTTTTCTGTTGACAAAGACATTTTGGATACAGCTTTTTCTCATTTCTACTGTAACTGGAATCTTAGAAGTTTGAAGACTACAGTTTTAAGTCCTTAAACTTTGTTTCCTTCTATTCAGAGGTGTCTTGGGTGCAAGTCATCTTTGGCCTTGAACCAAGAGCTCTGTATTTGTGCAGAATGATGCACCAGGGAGGAAAAAAGTCTGCAGATGTTTCTGAGAGAAGACTCAGAAGACTGGCTGTTACATTTATGGTCCTCATCTGAATACTGTGGTCATGCCCTTCTTCTACTTTGTATAGGAAAACTTAGTTGAATACCAGTACTACTCTGTAATTTTTGGGGTAGAACACTTGCTTTGCATTGCTTTTCTGGCTCCATGATAACACCTTAAGTACTTTAAAGTGATGCAGTCTCTCCTGCTATGGGCGCTTAGTTCTTCACTTGCTTTCTTCCAGGTTGGTTCCACTGACTGACTAAGGGTTGTATATCTCATGTCTTTTCTTTCTTTTTGCCAGATCCAATGGCAAAGGAAATTTCTCTTCCAGATACTGCTTGTGTCTGTTCTGTCCCCTGCCAAGATTGGCTGCTCTGTTAGTGAGTGTGGGTCTTGCCTCCTTACAGGCCGTCTGGCTTTGCTATGGAAACATGAGCTCCTGCAAGTAGTTGCTACATTGGTAAATCATGCAGCTGATACACTGTGGTCAGTGCAGAGCCATTGAAATACTCCCTTTCTGTCAAACTCCTAGCCCTGGCCAACGTACTTAAAATAATGTGATAACTTCCAGGGTTGTGCACATCTAATACAGCAGTCCACACTTGCATTCTCCTTCTGCAAAGAAGTCTGGCAAGCAAAAATGGAAGAAATGCCTTGTTTACCACAGTGGTCATTGTTCCATTTTTAGCATTGACTGTGGGTGGAGGAAATGAGCTTGTCATCTTCTCTTGTGTCTGCCACATCTGATCATTGTTAGCAGAACTTAAACTTACCCGTCTTGCTTTACAGCTTTGGGATGCTGGTATGCACATCGATTAAACATATTCTGTACACGGTGCTTGTTTGAGCTTTGGAAATGTTCTTTAGGTTGACTGAGGAAGAACTAAGCCTTTGAGCAACAAGTCCTTTCTGCAGAATGGAAGTAACACCAACTCTTCCAAGTGACTGGGGAAGAGACAAGATTTGTTTTTTTCTGGTGTGTGACAATCCAATGACTTATTTTATTTATTTTTTTTTTTCAGAAGGGGTTTATGCTTTTTTAAGTGGTAACTGTAGAAGCTACTGCCACTCTCTTTGGCCATAAGCTCTTCTGATGAGGGAACACTAGCACAATTCATCAGTTTCAGTATTGGTGTTAAGGACATGACTGTGTCTAAGTGTGAATTTAAAGGCATGAATTGGATCTGTAGTAAATGATAGCTCCCTGTGCAATGAGGCCACTGTCTGGTCTTTAGCATGGGTACATGATAGTCTGCTAAAGTATTTTCTTAGAAGCTGCATAAAATTAATTTAAAAGCAATCACTTCAAATTGGGCCACTTATATACAAGTAGGTGTTCATAACAAGGCTACAAAATCTGTTTCTACACTTCAGTGGTTTTCCTCACTTTCTCTATGTCTCTTTCTGTCTGTCACCCCTTCCCTCAGCCCATAGGTATTAAGTGATACTGGAGGGTGAGGTTTTTTCTGCTTTGCATTTGCTTAATGTATGCAGACTCTTGATTTAAATTTCTGGTTCTTATTTAAGCTCTTGGACAACTGAAGTGTCTAGGACATGGTCATACCTTTGAGGAAGAAGGGAGCTAAAAGTTACTGCAATTATAAAATGTCTTCAGCATCTTAGTTACCTGTTTCAAGACCTAACAAAGCGCAGCTCTGTCAGCTAAATAGTTTCCGTTTCTATGCTGAATTTCCTGGCGCCTGTCAGTCTAGGCTATACACTTGATCTGAATTTTTTCCCCATGTAAATAGGCAAAAATATTCTCAACTGCCATTCACACACTTCAGAAATACAGTTCATTGGCCCATATTGTGCCTTCTCTGTGCTACAGATGAACTTAATTCTTCTTATATGTGAAAGAGATCTGCAATTTAAATGACTAATTGCATTGTAGCTTTAGGCTGAACATATTGGTAATGCACAAATGTTGATGACATGTGAAGGGTCAAGAGATTTATAATTTAGTTGACAATACATTGCTTAAAATTATGTGGCAAAGAGCCAGAAAATTTCAGCTTAATAATTGTCTGTTAACTAACATGACATATTTGTATAGGATTCATTACCTCCAGGTACAGATTAAGCATCTGATGTACCCATAAGAAGTGACATGCGTACATGAATCTTGGGCATAATAGTGAATAAACTGACACTGCATTCACAGTAATTTGTTTCAATATGTAAAACATGTTGTTGCCTACATTTGAAAAGACTTGTAGGAATGTTGCAATGAAATCTGAAGAAAAATGTGTAATTGAATGGAGTTTTCTATTATATAGATCTGACAGCTCTGTGAGGCTTTTTTGTAGGCTGCAGATAACATCATAAATACACGTTTGTTTTCAGCTGCACAAGAAGCAATCTGGATATAGAGATTTGAGTCTTTCAGACATTGGCTTGAGCTACCCTAATGGTCTATAAGGTTAAAAAAATATAAAATCCCCAGACCCCAACTTAAAACAACCAACTTTATTCTTTTTTCGAAAAGAATCCTATAAATATTGAGTCATGTAATACTTTAGTGTTGTGAATGTGCGAGTGTTTCTGTCAGACCGAGGTTTGTTAGAATAGGCAGCATCAGTAGCTGGCTTGCCACCAGACTGCTATCAACTTCTTTCACTTTGTTTTCTCTGGCCTACATTAGGCACTTGTGTGTATGAGCAGAAAGGTCACAATTTTGCCAGGGTCTGTTCCTTTCCCCCTGGCTGCTGGAGGAGACTCAGGTAAGTGCTTGAACACAATGTGTTAACACAATGGTTTTTTAACCCTTGTTTCCTATGAGACAGGAATGTGTTCTGTGTTTTACAGCTGAGAGACCAAGTACAGCATACACTAGATATCACTCATCTCAGTGTGACCACACATGACAGAGATGGGGGTTGAACCTGGATGCTTTTGCTTCAATTCACTAGGTGCCCTTACCACCTTTCAGCAACACCTCTGCTGCACACAGCTGGCATTTTTCAGTGTTTGGGGATGTCATTGAAAAGTGTCTCATGACTTTGCTTCCTTCTGCTGGTGGTATTTTTATAATGTGCAGCAGAGCTGCAATAACAGTTCGCTCTCTTGGGATCTTGGCTCTGGGCCTGTGATATGTTTATGCCACACCAAAAATTGAAATGAGAACTCTTGGCTTGACTTTTAAACATTTGACTGAGTTCTTTTCTCCCTTAAAGTGTCTCCCTCACAAGAGTTTTAAAATTCTGAATTTTGGTTGTTGGGAAGTCATTGAATTTGGGAAGGGAGTGTATATTCCACCAGAAACAGCTCACTGAACCTGACTGGAACTTGGTGAGGAGGGAGACGTCTATGAGCTTTCTGTCAGGGCCTGTAGAATAGCTCTGAGCAGTTTTGAAATCCTTGTTGGTATCCATGATCAAAACTTGCAGATGCCAAGCTCCAGATAACTTGCAGACTAGAAGTAGGGTGGAAGTGGTAGCTCTGTATTAACTTCACTCTTGACTTTTCATAGAATTGGTATTTCATTCTCCATCCAGCCACTGGAGAGAGCTCTAGAGATCTTTAAATAGGTTTCCAGAGCAACCTCTGAATAAAACTGGCTGTCCAACAGCTTGGGACTACAGCAGGAGCGCCACAATGGGTTCTGCTCCCAAGTGAGTGTAATTGATCTCTGTCAGGTGTTTTTTATAAAAGGCTCTAAGGGTGACAGTGTGCTGGTGTGGAAAAGGTGCTGATTTGGGCTCAGTTCTGAGGACAGTTCAAAAGTAGGACTGCTGCTGCTGTGACCTCCTGGGGCTGATTTTAAGACAGTTTTTTTCTCCATACCGGGATGGATTGTTCACAGTGGTGCAGTTACATTGCTGTAGTGCCTCACCTGGCTTACAAACAGGGTCTGTCAGCTGTGATACCCAGGCTGACTGGTAGAATCTGCACTGGTAGTTGGCCCTCCTGGGCTGCATGTCTCTGTCATTTCCCTTTTGGAAGGAAGGCAAGATGGTGAGGGTTTACTGAAAGACAGGAACTTCAAGGTAACAAAAAAAAGGAGCAAGAAAAAAAGAAGTTGCTAGTTAGAGCACTAATAATCAGATGTTGCAGAAGGAGGATGCAGGCTGATTGCAGTACCCTTTGTTAGAATTGATTTTACAGGGGGGAATTTTCTCTTTGTTTATCTTTGCACTTGACTGTGACCTGGTTGAAAAGCAGCACGTTTCCCCTAGAAACAGACAAAGCTGTCTTGGGGTGTGCTGAAGACTAGCAGTGAAGAATTCCCCAAAACAGCAAAACACAAGTGGTTGCTGCCTGAATGGGAGGAGCATAATGGAGATGTCTGGGAGTAAAGAGTCAGCTGGTGTTTTTCAGGTCTCAAAAGTTTTGTGCTTTTTAGGAAGGGGTATGTGAGACCTAAAGGAGAGGATTATTGACTGTTGCCTAGGGCCAGACAAGGTTGACCTCCTGCCCAATAGGAATTTGCTAAAGTGGAGCAGCAGAGGACCCTCCCTAAAGTGTGCCTTGTGTCAGCTGGAGAGCTCAGAGCTGGGCATTTCTTAAGTAAAGTCTTGGACATGAACAGAGGGGTCTGTGAAGGTTCTTTGGGATTTGCAGATCTTGGACCACTGTTTGGTCCAAGTTCCAAAACAAAACCAGGAAAAAACAGTGTTTCAATACAACTGTGGAAGACAGTAGCTAACAGTAGATAGTGCTCAGCACTGCATAGATTCACTTAAAAGTGGGTTCCCCAGCATGGTCCCTGTCTGGACTGGAATGACCTAGGCTGTCTGTTGGCTTCTTTAATTTTAAACCATCATGTACTTTGAGAGAAGGACACTTCCTTTTAAAGTGGTAGGAGCTGTTGGTTGTGGTAGGAGCTGTTGGTTGTCAAACAGCTCCCTGTGGTAGGAGCTGTTGGTTGTCAAAGAGCTCCCTGGCCCCTGAAATGCTGTGCTCGGTAGCTTTGATAAGCCAGAGTGATGCTGTGGGAAACTCAGAACTGTGAATGGCTGTCTTAGTAAACAGGGGCCCAGGACAAGCTTTGACTTTGGATGTGGTATTACAGCATAATAGCGCTTTATGTCTCTGCACTGAGCATGATGGGTAGGAATTTAAGAATAAACAAATCCATAACTCTGTCTCAAATTCAGGCAGCTTGGTGCTTCTGCCCTGTTGTAGCATCTTGCAGCTACAGCAGCTTCCAAAGAAGGCTGGTGATTTGTGCCGTCTGTCTCCCTTTTTGTAAGAGTGAACAGGATTGAGGTGGCTTTGTTTGGTGTCTTTTTAAAGGTAAGACTTCAAGTCTAATGACTTATTTAGAGAGAAAATACTTTCACCTCAATAAAGTTCTTTGAATTATAAAGGACATTGCTGTTGGGTTACTGAAAACCCTTGGGGTTTGTTTCATTTATAACATTGCCTCGGGCCTTCTGCTGCATCCTGTTGGACTGACCTCCTTTTCAACCCGTGCTGGCAGCTGCATTGCAGAGCTATCTTTTCCCTGGATCCTTTAGGGTTGTCATATGACAAACTTGAACTGTGACCCTTTTGTGTCTTACCAGGACAGCAGTGCCCTCTGTGCAATGTGGCCAGCAGTCTTCCCCACGCACGCATTTGTTCCGAGCCATTTAACAAACTGAAAGTTTCAAATGATGGCATTTCATAGTGTTTAATAGTATTGACTGTAAAGCAAATGAAATGGTGCTGAATACCCTGCGTGCTGCTTGTAAAAAAAATACAGCTTCCATTTCTGCAATGTGCCCTGGGTTTTCTGTGGCTAGCATGTGCTCTCTGGTGAATCTCTTTATATTTTTAATAAATTTCAATGCTTCCACCCTAACAACAGTAGCATTTGCTGCTATATGTAGTCCAGCACTGGTAGTCATTTCTAATAAATGGGGGGTTTAAACAGATTTCTCTAAGCAAAGTGGGCAAAGTCATTTTGCTGAAGTCTTGCAGAGAGTGTTAGGGTAAGAATTGATATAGTTAACACTGCATCCAAGCAACACCATCTCCAAGTGGTGTTGATGCTGGCAGGCATTGCCCTGCTGAAGTTACAGAGACTGAGCACTCGTATTTGTACAAATTACATTCATTACCAAGAACCCTCCAGTAGTGATAAGAGACTGGCTGTGCAGCACAGATTGGCTCCAAGATAAGTAGCCAGTCTATTGTGCAGCTCATGGTAATCTTCCTCTTCCCCATCCCTAATAATAAATCTTGGGGCATTTTGGAAAGCGTGGGGGTTGCTCATTCCAGTAGCTTGAATATAAAACTACTCAATGGCATCATCTCCTACCAACTGTATTTTCATAACCAAGCAAGGCAGCTGACTGAGGTGGATAGGCTCAGATACAGTGTTCTGAATATCTGGATGCTTTCACTGAGTATTTGTTGCCCTCTTAAAGGACAGAGCACAGATGATGGCTGGGATGAGTTTCACCTGGCCATGTTCCAAAGCTAGGGTGTACTCACAGTGACAGTTTTCCTCATGAAGAGACGGAAACCTCTGGAGCAAGCAGTAGTAAGAGCTGTGCACGACCTGGGGCTCTGCATAGGTACAGTGTTAGTACCTGCTTCATAGCTGGCTGATGCGTTCTCAGTGCAAGTCTGTTTAGCAGACTTCAGTGAAATAGCAGTTATTTATCTTACCATATTAGTATAATTTTAAAGGAAGAAAGAACTTTGTGGTTGCTTTGACTGAAATAAACCATTAGCTGGCAAGCACTTGCTTTGTCTTTTTCAGTATCTAATCTGCAAGGATTTTTGGATTGCTGGTTTTCAACGTGGAAAGCTGAACATCAGTGGGCTAGTTTTATACAAGTAGGCAGTGTAATCCAACCAGTTTAGATAAAACTTCTATTTACATGAAATTCTAATGTTTTTGATGAGTTTTTTCTTCCTCTCTCCCCCATTTAGGGTTTGAAAAGCAATGGAATTGCTGGATCATCAGGTTTTAGCCTTACGAAGCAGATGCTCTGTCCACGAGTAACCCGTGTCTGTCTCAGGGACTTGATATTCTGCATGGAACAAGAGAGGGAGATGAAGCATTCTCTACGCTTGTACCGTGCCCT
Source organism: Calcarius lapponicus (assembly GCA_039654755.1). NCBI lineage: Eukaryota > Metazoa > Chordata > Aves > Passeriformes > Fringillidae > Calcarius > Calcarius lapponicus. The sequence goes on along the minus strand of CM077464.1, from coordinate 108,795,954 downwards.
TCTGAAGTGATTTCAATCTTGCATTTCACCGTGCTGTCTACTGCCAAAGATTACACTGAAGCATTGTTGCACTGTCTTGAAATTCCAGTTTCTGGAAAATGATCCGTTGTAAGGATAACTCTTGTTTACAGATAAACATTTTTATTAAATACCTAACTTAGCACCTGTAAGGTTTTAATAATACTTGGCTTAAATCTGTCTGTAAACCAGTGAAAACACTGAGCTGCACACATAAGCACCTATCTGCTTGCATTGAACTGTCTTACAAGCTCTGAGGGCTTGATAAGTGTCCCTAGTTTATGTATGCCACTTGCTTCACTACTCCAGAGTCTGCAACATCTGTTCTATGTGTAGTGCCACCTTCCAATCCCATCTTATTTAGGGAAACAAATATCATTATAATGGCACAGCATAGCATGGCAACTCTATTTAATCATGAATCAGCAGTCAGTAAACATGCTAATGTATTGCTTGTGTGACTCAACATCTTCTTAAATTTTCTGTGTTTAGAATTACTACTGGATGCTCACTTGTGGAGATCAAATAGCAAGTAAAAGGAATGATGGGTCCTTTGTACCCCATGCTTTGCCTCAATTGCCTTCAGCCTTTTCCTCTGAGAAGGTGACTGAAGGAGGACAAACCAGTCATTCTTGTGATTGAAGTACATCACACAGTGTAGTTAGGGCATACTTGGCTGGTCATGGAAAATTTGGAGTAACTGAAAATAAAAGGAGTAAAAAATCCTAAAAAGGGAGGGTAAACAGAAAAAATAGTGTATCTTTCTGTGGATACAAAAAATAGCATTGAACTTGAGCATAGAAGTGGAAAGATATTAACAAAACCTGTTCTGACTACAAAAAAGGGAAAAGTTGAGATTCATTGAAACTCTGGTGCTGAAGACTCTCCTCGGAGAGGAGCAGTGTTTACAAAGCACAGGATTCACTGCTTTAGAATATTGTTTTAATGCTTTAATGTGGTGTAACAGGGAAGCTTCTCAAATAGAAAGTATTTAGACAGTTGCTTTGTTCCCATTCAGTGAGAAGGAGGACTCTGGATTATAAAGACTGTTAGAACAGGTTCAAAGATTGTCTGCTTGCTGGTAAAGACTGCCTTGTGGTGGAAGGAAAGCCTTCTGGGTCACCCTTCTCCCCAGGCTCCAAACGTGTTGCCTTTCATGACCCAGCACTGTATATATAGCCTGGCTGTTTCCCAGGACTGGTGGGAAAGACGCTGACTGCATTCACGGAATCACAGAATATCCTGAGTTGGAAGGGACCGCCCCAAGGATCATCAATCCAACTCTAAAGTGAACAGCCTGCACAGGGATCGAATACAGAACATTATCAGCACCATGCTCTAACCAACTATTGAATGGCTGAATTTTCTTTTCTTTGACAAGAAACAAGCTTCCTAGGATTACTTGGCATGCTGCTTCAAAACTTGAAGCAACTATTCACACAACTATTCTGCACTGTCAGAATCACTGTAGATGGTTACCAAATTCACAAAGTTGTGAATCAGTTATGGTGGTTTTTGTTGGAACAGTAGTAAACAAATCTAGTAAATGAATGGTGTAAATTATTTATATATGTATATATAGCGCATATATATATATATAAGAAAAGCAGTACTTTGACTATAGTTTGCAAGATATTGATGGCATCAGGCAAAATTGTTTTGTATTATTAAATGCTTAGCTTTACTTTTTATGTAAAGTGCAGCATTTTCCATATTTGTGTACTGTTATCTTATTGATCAGATGTTAAAAATTATTTTAAATACTGCATTAAAGCAATTATTTTATTAAAAATAATAAATTGGTACCTTTGTTTCCTGACATGAGAAGTTCAGCATCTGAAGCTGTCAGCACCATGACTAATGCTGTGACTTGGAGAGCCAGTCCCAGCTGTCTGCCCATCGCAGGGGCTGGCACAGTTTCCTCATGTAACATATTAACTATGAACATCTCTGTTTGAAGGGGTTTTAAAACAGGTAGGTGACAGAGAAAAGGATTGCTGGAAAGGGGGAGTGTGAGCAGGGAGAAAAAGAAATGTCTCTGATTTCCTCCTCTCAGCACAGAGACTGGGTTGTGGGGGTTTTCGGTAGCAGCTGGGCAGAGGTGAGAGCTTTGCACATGTTCTGGGAAGGGAAAGCATGAACTGTGTCAGACTTCAGCAATGTGCTGTGGAAGCACTGTCCTAAATTATTTTTAAAGCAGCTCACAATTAATTAAATGCAGGCTGGAGAACCACAAAGAGAATCTGCAAATTCGCCTGCCTCTTTCTCTTGAAACCAGTGCAATACTGAAGTGAAATATATTGGAGAAAATAATTGATAAATAGATATATCTAAAGGATTATGGATGATTCAGGTGTTTTTATGGCCTGCCTATGATGCAGATCACATGCTTTTATTGCTGCCAGAACAAGTAGTCTCTCACCAGGAGATTCTCCCTGTGTGTTCCCTCTTCCCTCATGTGTCATATCCACACCCACCCCACTCCCAAAAGACCTCTCAAATCCAAAATTTTATTCTGTAAGGAGTAGCAGATGTTTCAAAAAGGTTTTTCAGCAAGTCTTTAGGCCTAATTTCTGACAGGGATGACTTTGTCCTTGGTGCAAAAACTGAAAATACTTGTCTCCTTGCCAAGGGTTCATCCTGCCCCCAGCTGAGCTCAGCTTTGCTTCTGAGAAAAGTGTCCACTCAAGTGGCATTTAGGAGATACCTGGGCTCTGCTCAGCTACATCAGGAATTAAAGGAGAGATCACCGGGGGTTCACTTCCATGCTTTTCCCTGCTCTTCCTGCCCTTTATGGGAATACTGAAATCCCAGTCATAAAGTTATGAGGACAAAACCTGCTATTGTGCTCCCTTGCCTTTCAGTTCTCAGTGTGCTCATGTTCAAGCTTGAGAACCTGGAGGAACCGTCTGTGCCACCGGTGCTGGGAGGGCTCTAAAGCTTGCTCCAGGCACTTCCTCCTTTCCAGCTGGCCTGCTAGCCTAGTGGCTGTTTGTGATGCACTGAGCTGGTGGGGCAACTATCCCTGCCACTGAAGTGCTCAACCTTCAAAGAAAAGGGTATACAGCTGGGGGGAAAGCTGTTGTTTCTTGTTCTTTACTACTATCTCAGCACCATTCTATGCCAAATTTTGTGTGTTACTTGCTGACAAAAGGGGACCTGTACTGTTTCTCCTCCAACTGCTGCTTTTTCCTTTTATTGCCATTTTCAAGTTTTAGCACTGAATCTAGCCCTTTGCACTGTCTTTGACTCCAGCTTTTCCCTTCTCCCCATGGGAAAGCCTAGCTGGAGTGCACTAACACACCCTGCAGCTTTGTTTGAGGTTTAATGAGGAAGGTAGCAGGGGATCGTGAGACATTGCTGGATGATTCCTCAAAGCCATTGCACTCTCTTGGACACTTTGACACGAGTAGCTTAAGGCTACTGTTTGCATCAAGTTGTTCTAGGCCCCCTCTCTTTGTAGGCACCTGTGTCCTGCCATGTGAGTGCACTGTGCTGAGCAAAAGTGCTGTCAGCTGTTCTCCAGGTTCATTTCTTTGCTCTGTTCTTTGCTTTCCTCTTCATTTGTAATCACTGGGGTGAAGAGAGAAAGACTAAAGCAAGTGAGGATGTCCTGAAGGGGCAGACAGTCCAAGTGATTGGACTTGGTGAAACAGACTTGTTCCCAGCAGCTTTTCAAATGAGAGGGCTACTGGGTTTCTGAGGCCAAGTGCTCCACACTCTTCCCTGTGCATGTAGCACACGATGTCTGGGCGTGCTGTGAAAGCTGGATGCCATTGTTATCCCAGGTCCCACAGCTGTAGCTCTGGAAATAACTACAACCTGTAGTGAAGGCTTTACTCCTTTGAGGGGTGCAAAGCTGAGTGCCAAGACTGAAGAGCACAGCACACTGGACCTGTCTGTTTTGGCACTTTGGGTTGTGGGTTCATTACCACGTGTCAGTGCCTTGTCCCTCCCTCACTGGATACAAAGGCTGCTTGTGTGCAGGCCACAACGCCAGTGTTTCACTTGGTGCAGGCCTTCAGTAACCTAGATAAGCATCCCATTTGTAACACTGAAGGAATAAGCAATAAATTTCATCTTTTCCTTTCAGATATATCCTATGGCCTCTTCTTTGCTCTTGCAGGCATGAGATGGTCACTCACTGTCTGCTCTCTGTAGCTATTCTGGCATGTTAGCTGATAACTCTGCTACCCAGTCTCTCCTCATGAGCCCCTGCTTCACAGTTCCCCTTCTGAGGAACCTGGTTTTGAAAGGTTTTTTTTTTTTTTGCTGTGAAGAAGGGAGGAAAAGGAAGATTTTCATCTTGGACTTCAATGGTTATTCTGGAGTGGAAGGAGATGGTGGCACAAGTCAGCCCACAGCCCTGAGGCTGCTACTTTGTGCACCAGGAAGATCCTTGCAGGAAGCTGGTGTTTCATGGTGGCTAAGACTTCCACCATTAAGTCCTATTTCAGTCAGAGGTTTTCTACAAGGTCCTTATAGCAGGAGGTGCCTCCCATCTTCCAAGGGATGTTTCCCTGGCAGAGCCACCCAAAGTTCCTGCTGGACACCCTGTCAGAGATGGTCATCCATCCTCTTCCCCAGCCCCATCTCACAGTCCCACAGCTCTTCCATGTGTCTCATTGTCCGCCTGTGTGTCTCAGATCTAGCAAAGGGTACAGAGTCTGTTCTGTGTGATTCAGGTGGACACTGAGGGGTGTCAGGACCCACACTGAGGCCCCAGAGGGTGACCAGTATGTGTTTCACCAGAGTTCTGCCCCTTTGCAGTGTCACTAAAAGACCACCTCCCCTGGGGCTGTGCCCTGGTGGGAGGGAGCAACAGTGGGGGTCTTCTGCTCCTTTTTATGCTAAAAGAGGCATAAAGTGCCTCTTTTAGCAGCTTGGCATGCCATGCTCCTGCTCCACAGGCTTTGTTTGATAATTACTCTGCAGTTATCAGTAAGCAGTTACTGTCTCTACCAGATCACAGGGAATAGTATTTTTAAATCTATTTGAAATGAAAAAATTATCTGACAAATAATCTGTATCTGTTTCTGAGAGCTAATTCATAATTACGTGTAGTTCCCCAAGCTTCTTGAAATATATGCTCTTCCACTTTGAAGTGTTTAGCATGACAGGGTTTATTATTTACAGTTATTTTAAGGTGTTTCTAATTTCTGTTCTTAGAAGCTGCAACAGAGGATGGAAGTATTTTTTTCAAGTAACTATGTGTGAATATACATGTACTCTGTGTGTATAAGGATGGCTGAGTAACTTTTAAAAAGAAATACTCTATGTAAAGACTGAGTTATAACAGCTCCCAGGTGTGAAACTCCAGCAACAAGGAGAGAGGGAGGAAGGAGATAAATTATCTTCTTTCTTTAAGAGGTTTCAAGTTTTAATGTGTTAAAATCCTTTGATACCTTTGTGCAAAATTGGGCAGAGAATAAAGATTCCCTAGAAGAGCTGATCAGCGGGAAGTCAAGAAGGAAGGGTAGGAAAAGGAGAATGCATACAGAGAATGGAAAACAGAGCTTGCTCCTCTCTTCAGGAGCTTCAGTGATACATTTACAAGCATTCTGGCAGAAGCTTTCTTTTAGAGAAAAGACAGAAAAGGACCTTCCTAAAAACAAAGTAGGTGACTACAGGTAGGCAGGCTGTGTATTTAATGAAGCAGACTTACTGAGGAAGAAATCTTTATATTGTTGCTTCCTGCTCAATGCAATTTTCATTTTTAACTTCATGTCTCTTAAAATTTGGAAAAGCCCTCTGTTATCACCTCATGTCTCTTTGAAGGAATAGCAAGTACTATCACCAGCACAGAACTGAGCTACTGTGGGCTGTGGGCCACATGCTGTCCATGGGAGTCGGTGGCCCGATGCTGAAAGAAGAGGCTGGAGTAAGGAGAAGATGTGTAGCTACATTAGACAGACCAGGAGCTGTGTAAATGCAGCGTGGGCTACTCAACATCTTGTAGCTGAAGTAGTTTTCCTCTGCTGATGTGAATAAACCACGGTTGGAGGCTTATAGCCCATGTGAGCACCCACCTTGCATCAAGCTGAGGTGGTAATCAGGCTTGTGCTACCTTTTGTCAGGGCCAGGTCTGTAATTTTCTGCACCCTTCCTTCCACCAGCCCATTCCTTAGCACTTTGCAGACCGGGGTGGTGGGTGGTGCAAGCTCAAAGAGGCCTCATCTCACACAGCTCTCAGTCTTTGCTTCTAATTTGAAAGCTTTAGCCTTCTTTATTACAGGGGAAAAAAAAAACTGAAAGTGACCCAAACATCAGGTACAGAGGGCAAATATTAAAAGTAAGCTTGTTTTTGCCTTTGAAATTCCACACTTCTTAGAAGCTGTTGGTGAGTGATGCCCCAGAGCTGGGGAGGATGGCTCCAGAAAAAGATCCCCTCGAGTGTGCAATCAGCCCTTCACAGCAGTCTGCTGGGGATGCTGGAACAGAAATCAGCGTTTCGAGTTTTTTTTCCCATGCGGTAAAGAAGAACCTGTGGGAAGGTCCTGCCTATGTCCTTACACAAAACCAGGATATCCAGTTATTAGTGAGAGATACCTCCAGGGCAAGCTCAAATTTTGCAACACTTCCCAAGGCAGAGAAAATGCCCTGGGCTAGGGCAGTCTTGGGAAGAGAATGAGTCAGAAGCCCTTTCTTTCTTTTTTTTCTTTCTTTTCTTCCTTTCTTTCTTTATTCCTTTCTTTCCTCTCTTTCTTTCTCTCTTTTGCTCTCCATTTCTTTTTTTCTTTTCCTTCTTCTCTGTAGTCCTCATCAAGTAAAAACTTTGTAGGGATGAACACCTTTCAGAGACCTGACTGTTCCAGACCTCCCTGTACCTGGGTGAGGCTCCTCCACCTCCTGAGCTAGACTCCTGCCTTTTCAGGCTTTTCTCCTTAACAGGCTCAACTTTCTGCAGTTCTGAGCCACGTCTAGGAGTGGGGAAGCCGAGCTGACCCCAGGTGCAGCATCCCCCAAGGAAGAAAGTCTGGGAGGTGCCACCCGGCCCTGGCAGAGTGGAAGGGGTAGAGTGCTGCCTCATTTGGTGATTCTTTCCCCTCCCCTAGAAACACACGGATGATTTAAAGAAGGGATCAAGAAGAGCTTTAAAATTCCTGTTCAGCTGTCACCCGCCTTGGGCAGCACCCGACACCCGGGAGCAGCCGAATCAGGGGGCTGGGGCAGGGCGGGTGGCACAGGGGCGATGGATGGCGGGCGCTGGCGTTCGACCCTCCGGCAGCTCCTGCGCGGCGACCCAGCCCCGGGAGGGGCGGAGAGGATGCGCTGGCGGAGGCAGCCTTGAGAAAGCTCCGGCTTGGCTCGGGGCCCAGAGGAGCCAGCACCGCCCTGCTGCCCCAGGGCCGCCGGGCCTGCCCGGCCCGGCCCAGCCCCAGGGGAAGGCCCTGCCTGGGGAAGGCGCTTCCCCTCGGCGCGCCGGCGGCTCTCGGCCAGAGGGCGGGTGGGAGGCCTGGCTGGGGGGGCTGTGAGCCCTCACTGAACCATGCCATGATTCCCTGGGTGCTCCGTGATGTGACACGGCACCAGCCTCCCCTGGCATGTCTCTCATTGAGAAGGTCTCCTTGAGACGCCAGTCTGCATCGCGAGCAGTAAGCCATATGTCAGGGGCTCGAGTTCCTCATGTCGGGATGCAGCGCAAGCTCTTGGAGCAAACATCCCGAGGCACATCTGACCAACATACAGTGGCCCTGCTCCCACTCTTGTTCCCTCTACCTGTTTTCTGTGGTGTTGGATCTCCTTCCCACCAGTTCTTTATCCCTACAGCTGCCTTAGTTTTGCATCTTTACCTCCTGCTCGTGCCTTGCACAAACCTGCTGTAGCACTGCCTGCCTTCCCATACTGTTCTTCCTGGACTCCCTTTCTCAATGTTTTAACCCCTGGAATGATATTTTGAAAGTATAAGGTGTACCCCCCTCCAATAAACAATCCTGGGATACTGGTGACAGCAGATGAGGGCAAGGCTGAAGTACTCAACAATTTTTTGGCTTCAATGGTAACTTCTCTTCCACATCACTCAAGTGGATGGACAGCAGGATGAGGACTTTGGGAGCAAAGTGTTTTCCACTGTGTAAGCATGACCACCTGAGGAACCTGAATGTACATAACTCTCCCAGAATCCTGAGGGAATTGGCTGATGTAGTTGTCAAGCCACTCTCCATGATATTTGAAAAGTCATGCCACTCAGCTGAAAACCCAAGTGACTGGAAAAAGGGAAACATTGTACTTATCTCTGGAAAGAGTAGAATGGAGGCCCTTGGGAACTATGGACCCGTCAGCCTCAGCTTCATGCCTGGGAAGATAATGGAACAGATCCTTCCAGAAGCTGTGGTAAGGCACATGAAGGACAGGGATATGATTCAGGACAGCCATCACAGCTTCCCCAGGGGCAAGTCCTGCCTGACCAACCCAGTGGCCTTCTATGATGGAGTGACTACATCAATGGACAAGGGAAAAGCTACAGATGTCATCTAACTGAGTATCTGTAATGCCTTTGACACAACATCCTACAACAACCTTCTCTCTAAATTAGAGAGAGAACAGTCCATCCAAATTGGTGGATGAACTGTTAGATGGATAAGAAATTGGTTTGATGATTATATTTGGAGGATAGTGGTCAATAGCTCAGAGCCCTGAAGGAAATCAATGACAAGTGATGTCCCACAGGGGTCTGTATTGGGACTGGTGTTATTTAATATCTTCATTAATGACATAGACAGAAGATCAAGTGCACCTTCAGCAAGTTTATAGATGACACCAACCTGAGTGATGCAGTTGACACACCTGAAAGATGCTATCCAGAGGGACCTGGACAAGTTCAAGAAGCAGGCCCATGGAAACCTCATGAGATTTAACAAGTCCAAGTGCAAGTGCTGCACCTGGGTTGGGGCAACCCCAGACATAAGTGCAGCCAGGGGAAGAAGTCACTGGGAGCAGCACTGATGTGGACTTGGTGGTGCTGGTGGATGAGAGGCTGGACATGAGCAGGCAGCATATACTTGCAGCCTGGAAAACCATCTGTGTCCTGGGCTGCATCAAATGCAGCATGGTCAGAAGATCAAGGAAGGTGATTCAGCCCCTCTGCTCCGCTATGATGATTCTGTGAATTCTGAACTGGGAGGGAACTGTCTGCTTCATCCAGACACCCTCCAGCCTGACTTGAACTTCTGTGCTTAGGCAAAACCCGAGTGAAATGCTCATGGACCAGCAACACCCAGACCAGGTGCTTCTACCTTCATCTTTCAAAGCTGTTGGGCGCTTCTGCTCTGCCAGAAGGCCTGCCTTCCTCTTCAGGTTCCATGGCTGCTGTGATTCTCCTCCCCATCCCTCAAATAATTTGTTTCCCTTGGATGACTGCCATCGCTTCTCAGCCTTCTTCAGGTTTGCTGCTTTGATTGCCTTCCATGGGAGATGTCTCCTGCACAAGCAAGTCCTCAGCTGCCCCTTGTCTGAGCTGAGAGCTCACAAAGCTTTATTGCAAACCTGTTGTCCAGGCGGGGGTTGTGAGCACTTGGGGGTCCCTGTAGGCATGTAGAGACATTAAATCAATTTGAACGGGGCTAAAATAGGGCTGTTACTTTCTCTCCCATTATCTGTGTTAATGAGTAGCAGTGTCAGTCCTGTGATATTTATGATCTCGAGAGCTTTCAAACCTTGAACTTCTCAAGAGCCTTGAGGAGCACTGGCTGCAAAAGTCTCTGCTGTTATTTCTGCCTTTCCAAGGTGTCAGAAAAAGTTCCCTTTTTCCCAGGGAAGAACAGCCAAGGTGGAGCATTTTTCCTTCCCTAGATTCCTGTGTGCACCTCCTGCAGAAAGAAGGCACGCTGTCCCAGGCAGCTGCAGTGCTTCTAGGTTGTTAAGCTCTTTCAGATGTCTCGTTCAAGTTGGGCTTTGCTGTGATGCCAATAAAAACTTGCTGGTGTTAGGCTTCTGCGGCATCACGGAGAATGCCATGAGAAGGAAGCACTCACTTCTCAGCAGATGAAAACCTGCACTGGGGATTTCCCTCCATCTAGTTTTTGGTAGTTCCCTTTCCCAATGTGCCACCCTCTGTGGATGTCCATGGCCCATTGCTCGAGGCAATGTAGACCAAGGACAGCACTATATTATACCTTCCTAAGATTTACCACAACAAAATCTTTTCCTGAAATTGGCTGTGAAACCTAAACTAACTGAAAGGTCACATCTTGTGACATCTGTGAGCATGTGGGGCCACTTTGGGGGTGGCACTTTGCAAACCCTCTCCCTCATCCTTTTGCTTCCTGATTCTGCTCTGTGTTCAAATGGGCAGGGAGCTCTCAGAGAAAATGGAAAACAGTCTCCACTCCCATGGGTTCGTGATTTTGCCTTCCATTGTGCCAACAGCAGGCTGTCTGAGGGAATACAAATGATGCTCAGCACAGGGCTTGGATAATTAATACTGTTTCATTCAGCTGCAGTATTACTTATGCCTCTGGTTGATATCTACAGTGATAAAGATACAGTCATTTCTGTGACTGAACAAAAGAAATATATGGGAGGAAAAAATGAAATTTTTGCTGGTCCAAATTAATATGGGCCCAAAACTCTCACATTAAATCTCCCAGAACAAAACCATCCTATTTTCATGACCCCAGGAAAAGCCCTTAGATGCTCTCCTAGGAGCTTATGTGCCTCCATGTACCTAGACCTCCCTCCCCAGAGCAGCTGGGGAGGACAGGGGCTCACCTTTCCCACATAAACATGTGGGGGACAGATAGGTCACATCCACCACAACGGTATACAGGGCTTGTCTGCCACCCACAGCATGGCTGCAGTGGGGGGACAGCATTTTCCTGCTGCTCCTTGGGGAGAAAAACCCTTGCTTGGTATATCCTGCCCCAAGGCAAAGCAAAAGCCGTGAGGAGTCGCTCCAACCTGCTGTGGTTGGTTTAGACTATAAAATTGTGGGGGATTTTTTTTGCTGTTATTTAGTGAGCAACTCACTGTGAATTTAATAGATGAGTTTTGCTATCAGTAACAACCCCCCTAACCCCCAAGCAGTTTATTTCATGTGTACAAGAGTAAAAAGAGGGAAAAGTAAGAACACCTCTGGGGAAAATAAGGGGTTGGGAAATGGCTGTAAGTGTAAGCACAGGATTGCCAAACCCACACGTTCAAAAAGTATGAATCAGATCTCCAGGAATCACAAGACTGGTGGTCTGAATTCCAAGTATGAAATCTGGGCAGTTCCTGAAGGGTATTTCCCTCCATGTTTTCAATGCTCTAGGGGAAGCTGTGTGCACTCCCTTGGGGAGAGAGTGTTGGTGGGCTGGAGTTGAGGCTTACACATGCTTATAAATCCATCCTCCCTTTGCTGGAGCCTGAGATGGTTGTGATGCCCTCCAAATCCCCCAAGCCTGCATTGTTGCAGTGCTCTCCCCACTGTGGGGCATTGCTGCTGCTCCCTCACATCCCTGATGCGCTGCCTGGAAGCACAGCCAAGCCCCAGTGCCCACCTTACCACAGTGGGGAATGACAGCTGCTTGTACCAGGATTATTCTCCTCCCTGTGGATAGATGGTGGGGAAGAGGCATCTTTATTTAGTCCTCAGACTTTAATAGGAGGGAGACGCAGCTTTGAATAGTCCAAAGACGTACTTAGCCAGGGCCATAAAGCCAGCTCAGCACGCCTGAGGTAGGGAGAGCTGCCTACAACACCTGTTCTGGAGGGACATCAATTGTTTTTCCATACTATGCAGGAGCTTGCTTTAAGACAAAGCTGAAATCTTTTTATCTGGGGGTACAAATTAATACCTCCTCCCTCAAAGTTACTCAAAACCCCCAAAAACCTGAGAAGAAGAGTGCTGTGACAAACTTCGTTTGTACTAGACCAAGTGGCCCAATTTGTTGGTGCCTGAGCCCCCAGGCAGGGAGCAGCCTTCACCCACACCTCCAAATATGGATATGCTGGCAGGAGAGAGAAGCTTCCTCTGTCTCCCGCCTCACTTGAGGGCCTCTAGATCTATAACTGATCTAAACTGCAGTTGCCCAACTCGGCCTTGCAGAGTCAGCTTTGCAGCAAGTCCTTTCTTGTTTCCCTCTGGAGTCCCTCAGTTACCATCTGCACCACAATGTTGGTCCTTGCAAGCTGGTCAGCTACAGCTGCTCAGCTACAGCTGTCCCCACTGAAGGAGCAGCATGACCTCCATGGGAGAGGACTCCCTTCCTAGGTGATTGGCTACACAGCACCATGAGATAGTCTACCCAAGCCCAGCATGGGGTTGCTTCCCTGTGCTGGACCAACATCTCTTCTGTTTCAGCAGCAGCCACTCTCATCTTTGTGTGTTGCCTCCTTGTTGCTCTTACATCTCAACTCGTACCAGTCAGGACTCATTGGTGTGAAATGTGGGGAAATCCCAGGCTGTATGGCTCTTCCCGAGCTCCTGTGGGTAGGCAAATCACCTGTCGCAGGGAGAGGATTCAGGAGTTAGAGGGAATTGCATGCAAATGGGAAGAGCAACCAAAGAGCCCCAATTCTCCCAGATCTGCTGAGGCTGAAGACTGCAGTTGGCAGTGCACCTGCTTTGGTGAGGGGTGGAGCTGTGGCTGTGCAATGGGTAAACCTCACAGCCTTTCTCCTTCAAAGCCAAGCATCACATTTTTCTCCAAAGCACTTGTACCACTCACCTGTGAAAGAGGAGTACCGTGACTTCCAACTGGATGGACAGCAACCAGCAGGCAGCAAAACCACTCACATCTAACAGGAGCTGCAGCTCTTGTAATGGTAGCTGATGAGCAGAAGCTGGTCGGTTTCCAGGGCAGGAATGACTCACAGCCCATCTATGATTACCTGTGAGTCCTCATGCCCGGCTCTCAGCTCCCCAGGGCCTGGTGCAGCAATGTCTGCTTCCTGAGTTCAGTGAAAGGGAAAAGGTGCCTTGCTCCCTGTTGATGAGTGTGGATTAATCCATGCTTGCCCTAGGTTGGAGATAATACCAATAGCACCAAGCACTCCCTCCTGTTGCATATCAAGTTTGGGAGTATCCTGGCCTGAAAGACCAGACCTATTAGCCTGACCCATAAGTGAAGCATCTGCATTAAAGAGGACACAGGATTAACATGTATATGGACAGCTCGTGGCAGTGACCTTTTGTAACTATCCCTGCTTGCCTCGTTACAGGCCCTTTATCTGGTAGATGGACTCATTTGCCAATATAAATACACACTTGCCAGGAGGGGTCAAACACAGTGCATAAAGTGCTGGAGAAACTGGAAGGGCAAAATGTGTCCAGCATACACGGCAATGCCAGGAGAAGAGCACCACTGGAGCCCAGGAGAACAGACCCAGAGGTATCACAGCATAGTTCTTGCTTTGATTCCTCTTCCCCCAGTCTCTCTATAGCCACAGCTGCCTGAAGGTCAGAGAAAAATAGCAGAAGTCCCTCTCAATGCTCACTGTAATTGCATAGTGATGTGCAATCACAAGAACCCACACCGTTTGTTGGAGCAAGGTGGTGGGACCCTTTGGCTGCTCTCAGGCCAGCTCTCTGCATTGTGGTGTCTCCAGAGCAGGAAAGTTCACTCTCTCTTTCACTCTCAATATACAGCTGGCTCTCACAACCCTCTCTTGTTCACAACAACAGAGCAACCTATGTGGGCCATGCTTCCTAGGGCATCTGCCAACACAAGACTTGATCCGCCTGCTCTCCCACAGCACTGGCTCCAGGGATAAAGCATGTGGATATGACAAAGATGTCTCTGCCTCTTCCCTCCCAGCAGGAGCTCTGGTACAGCTGGATCTTCATCTGAGTGCTGCTGTAGGTCTGCACAGTGAGCACCCTCCAGATCTCTGTGGAATTCCCATTTTTCCTTGGGACCAGGAGTGCACAGTGCAGGGTGCTAGGCTTAGCGTACCAAGCTCTTATCCACATTGCAAGCCTGGTGAGTGATCCTACTTGCTAGGTTTCCTGATATGTTTTTCCATATCCAGATGCTGCCCACAACCTATCTGGAGAGCCATTCCCCACAGCCACCTTGTACACTTCTCCCAGTTGTCTCTCTCTTGGGAGTTGCATGCGGAGTAGATATTTTGAGATTTGGAATGTCAGTCCACAAGCACCCAGTGACCACTTTTACCTGTTCCAAGCTCCCCATTAGGTTCTTCAGTGTATGCAGACTCTGATGAGCTATCAGGTTGTTTCCATGACAGAGTACCTGTCTGGTTGTAGCTACATGTGCCATCACTTTGCTGAATTCTCCTCTCCTTTGAACAGGAAGGGATTTCCCATCCTTGCTGTCAACTTTCACTCATGAAAGAGCACTTCAGTGTGGGCAAGATGGCCTCTCAAGTGATGGCTCCCTTCTGGAATTCTGAATACTGCTGACTCTACAAAAGACTGGATTTGCTGCTCAGCCTTGCCCTCAGAGTAGCAGCCCTTATCCAGCTAAATTCAGCTGGGGGAATTCCACCTGTAAGATGTGCAAGTAAGGGCAAAGACATCCTTTGCCTTGTCCCTGTCAAGTTTCTGCTCCCCAAGGCCTTGCTTTCTCTGTTGGTAGTTCCTGCATGCAGCAGCAAGTCTGCTCCCCGCGTGTTTCGCTAAAGCCAAGATGCCCACACATTTTTTCCATTGTGAACCTGGCTTCATCCCTGCCAGCTCATGCAAGCAGCTATTGTTAAGTAATTGTTTGAGTCATCCACTGAGCCCACACCCAAGCAGGCTTTTCAGATTTAGAACACGGGAGATTCACTGCTGTTGGCGTGGCTTTGGGGTACCCTACCTCCTGCCTCTGCCCAGGAGGATGGCAGCAATGAACACACTCCAGATGGGCCATTTCATGCCCATCCTTGCCTTCCCAGCCTCTAGCCACCAGTAAGAGAAATTAATGCAATACAGAAGAGCCACTAGCTTGCACCCAAGCTGGAGCAAGGGGTTTTTCTCCTGATGCTGCTGGACTTCAGAGGTATCCCTTTCTTCCCCTTTTCTCCCTATCCCCACTGTCATTACCAGAACAAATGTCAGAGCTGCTTCCCTCACCAGTGATGGTGCTTCTCCCTCAACTCTATTTGATGAGTGGGGTTTATACTTAAATTTTAGTTTGGCACAGTTGCTACTCCCCAACCCTGGCAATTAGAGGATTTGAGAAGTTCATTATGGAGCCCTAAGTTTTCATATGGTCATTCTGGCTGACACTGCACTTTTTACCACCTTTTTACATGCACAGCCAAAACACTCAAGTACTCGGCGCATTTTCAGAAGAGGGAAGATTAAAAACCCAACCAAAAAAAAAAAAAAAAAAAAAAAACAGAACACCAAACCACCAAAGAACAAACCACCAAAAAAAAAAACCCAAAAAACTAACCAAAAAAAAACCCCAGGAAAAAACCCAAAGTGAATTACTAAAGTTTATAAGGCTAATACTTTATAGGGCTAGTATGCACAGGCCTGGGGCCTTCAAGATAATATAATCTAATACTTGGAGATCCCCTGATGAAAGGCACTATATATGCAAAGTGCTTTATAAACATTAATTAGTTAATGTTGAAAATTTTGCCGAGGGCAAAAAAAAAAAAATCCTACCAAAAATCCCCCTTCCCTCCCTCTCTCTAGTCCCTAACTATATAAAGTTAATGATTCTGTGTGTGCAAACTTAGAGTACATTTTAATTTCTGTTTACTTCTGGGGAGATGGAAGCACTGGAAGTACTTTCATATATGTTATGCTTCTGCAAGCATTAGTAACATGGTGGCTTCTCCTATTGAATGCTTTAATCTCCATGAATGAGGACACCCCAACATCTACAGCATAACTTTGGACCACAGTGTTTGCAGCAAAACTGCCTAGGCTCTACTCACTCGTCCCTTTGTAGTCTGTAATCACCAAGTAATCAAGCAAGCAAGCAAGCAAGCAAGCAACCAACCAACCAACCCATGTGTTAAGGTCTTTGTGACAATAGTTTCCATTCCAAACCACCTTTTCAAACTTTGGGCAATCAACAGGTGGTTTCAGTGTCATCACCACATCATATGTCACCACATAATGGATGCAGAGGGAGCAACGAACAAAGTAATACACATGTTGCTTATCACAGAAGGAGGAAGTCTGAAGGACAGAGCAGACCTTGCAGGATGAGGACGTGTTTCAAAGTCAGTGGTGTAAAAGGCAACAAGTTCTGCATTCAATGATATTTCCAGCAATGATATTCCAGGTTTATTTCATCTCTCCTTCATGATCATTCCTAGGGAAACATTCAGCTTTTAGATAACACTAGGGGTTGTTTTCGCTGGAAGCCCACATCTGCTCTGGCATAGTAGTCCACCACAGTCCATCCCACTCCTTTCAGAGCACTATGCTCACTTCCAGGCTTTGAAAAGCTTAGGGACCCTCATAGGTAACACTTCTCCTGAAAAAACCCTTTCTATCCCTGACAAATCCTTTACATAGTCCACTCGAGCAAGTCTGCACCATGCATGCTCCTAGTATGCCACAAACTACCAAATCAGCTGCCTGACTTGGACTTCTCTTTACCACATGCACCAGCAAAGGACCAGCAGGCCCCATGCCCTACGTCCAGGGTGGGTGACTGCTTCCCACCACTCTTCTCCCAGATGCAAGGGCAGCAAAGACCCCAAGGGAAGAAGATGTGCAGTCAAGCCCCTTCCTTGAAAAGCTGGTGGTATCTTCTGGAGTCCTTCTTCCCCATCTGTCATGTTGGAACCCCAAACTCATGCCTGTCAGCCCAGACACTGGGATAAAAGTGCTTGATGGAGCAGGAGAAACTTTATTGACTGAGAGGCAGAATGCAATCTGCTTGCAGGAGCAGGGTTGGGCCCAGCAGGGTTTTTCGGGGCTGGGTCAACCAGCTTCCCATAGCAGTGGGCTGAATGCAGAGAGACCTTTTATTCATCTGATGCCTTCCCTGCCAGCTGGGTTTTTGCAGGCATCTGATTTTTCCCAGCACCCAGAGCAGCTAGTGCTGCCTCCCTGACAATGGATCTTTGATGGGGGATGCTTTTCCTTTCCTTCTCCTGGGTCCTGGGAGTCTCAAGGGCTGCTCTTAGGATTCTGGGTCCCCACAGTACTACCCTGTGAGATGTTGCTGTGCACTAGCAGCAGGACACTAAGCCGGACATTTTCTGTCTGCCTGGACTGTCTCTGGGAGAGGCAGCATCCAGGGATGAGACCATGGCAAGATACCACCATTTCCCTTAGCCTCAGACTTGGTAACTGGTATGAGCAAAGTATTCAAGTGAAGTGGAGTCAGCCCAAGTGACCACAGGGGTGGCTGTCTTGTGCCTCCAGCACTTGGCAGCGAGGCAGCTGCATGGCTTGGGAATGCATATCCTCTCCAGCAGCTCATGAAGAGGTGACTTATTGAGCTTCACTGCATGTGGGTGCAGCACTGTTCTTGGCAGGTGAAATGATGGGGCCAAGGAATTGATGCATTCCCAAGGATCTCAGCTTTCATCACAGCCCCCCTTAGTATCAATGGCAGCTATTGGTGGAGTCTTTGGAGAATCAAAGGCTGTAAAGGTTTGCTCTGTTCCAATCACTGCCACCTCTGGGCACAGCCAAGGTTCAGCTGAACATCCAACTCAGGCGAGTCATCTTGGGGGAGTCTTGACTGTACACAAAAGCAGGATGAAGCTAGTGGAGAGCAGTCACTTACACATGTGTAATGCGGATGTACCTGAATGAGCTAAGCTATGCTTTCATCTTGTGCAGTTAGAAATGTTTAATTTTAATCCTGTGTCGATGGGGGAAAAAAATTGTATGAAGTCCTAATAAATAAGTTATGCTGCCGAGTGCTCAGATCAGCGCATCCTAGCTAGAAGCAGTACAGAAAAAGCCGCCTTCCAGCACTGCAGACTGCTTTAAAACATCCCTTCAAATAGATGTTGTTGCAAGCCAGTGATACCAGTGCTGTTGTGTTGGCTTCAGATCATGAAGCATTTGCCATTCTGAGGGTGTGCAACTCTGAGGAAGAAGAAAAATGAGAAATATTTAGTAGTATTTGACAATCAACTTGAGAACTCTTGAAGAGCCCTGATTTTTCAAAATCATTGCACATTTGCTCTCAGACAGCCTGGCTGCTTTCAGGCGTATCACACTGGGCACAAGCCAAGGCAACCACTGAAATTGCAAGTCTGCTTGGAAAATCTAGATGGGAGATTGTGATGGAGGAAACTGTCTGTGCTGCTGTTGCTGAAGTTACTGATTTTTACCTCCTCTGTTTTTAAATTACTTTGTGGCATTATTTGCTCTCAAAGAGACAGCTAGGAATGCAAGGAGAAACTGGAGACTGGAAGCATGTTTTATATTGCTATGGGCAAAAGGCTTGATTTTTCTGGGATTTCTTGGATGCTCAGACTCTGGTTAAGTTCCAGGGAAACAACTAGCACAGGGAACTATTGTGTGTAGGTCAGATACCACCAGTTTCACCAAAGGTGTTGGTCTGTGCCGCAGCTGAATATTTGCAATTGTATTAGGACAGAAGCTGTTTACCATCCACTGATGAACTTTTATGTGTAAAACATCCCTTTCAATTTGGGCTGAAGCAGACACTTGCTTTGATAGTTATATGAAAAAACCCTTAACTTTGCTTTGGGATATTTATAACCAAAACACGCAGAATTATTGCAGCATAAAATCTGCTTCACTGGGTCTTGGTGATATAAAACAGGCAAAAAAAAAAAAAAAAAGAGGAAGAAAAAGAAGGGTAATATAATAAAGAAAAAAAGACAGATGAGTACACAGAACACATTTCAGATCTACAGCCCTATATTGTCCCAGCAATGCCACCAATTCAATTTAAATCCTAAGGAAAAAGCTAATGCTATTGAAGCACTGCAAATTAACAACAGCCCTGGCCTTGTACATCACCCCTTCACAACAACCAGCCCATCACACACCTTTGTGGCTCCACACGAAGACAGAGTGGAGGAAAAGTGAAATGGTTTCTCATCCTCTGCCCTGCCAGAGGCAAGTGCCAGCTCTCACTGTTGTAAACTGTAAGGCAAGGCAATCTGCAGTGCTATGGAAAGAAAACAAATACCACAGTAGCAGGCAGGCAGGCAGAATGAGACAGAGATATTTTTAATTGATGCTAGAGGAACATAAATAGATGAATCTGGCATTAAGCAGCACAGCCCTTTTTCTCTCTCTGCCAGGTACCCATTTACCCGGGCTCATAACCAAAGGCCAACATGACATCAGAAGCCCTGTGGTGTTTTGCCTTTGGGCAACAGCCGGTAAAACTGGTTTCATCTGGCAGATGAGCATGTGAGCTGAGGTAATTGCTGTGTTCTTTTCTGCCTCAGATTCCTTATCTCATCCTGAATATTCCCATAACCTCCCTTTTTCCAGCCCCTTTTGTTTCTCAACAAAAAAAAATATTTACATTGAAATAAACAGTGGGAGCCTCTAGATCACATCGGAGACATGGGTGCCGGTAACTTCACGAACAAAGAGCAGTGCAGTGACAGCTGCAGGAGGGATAAGCGGGAAAGGGGGGCTTTTTCTACTGGGGCTGTTCCTGAACAGAAGGGGTTGGAACAGACACCATTTGATAAAGGAGCCTCACTCAAAACTATCTGCCCTTCCATTTTTCTTTCACTCCTGAGGTCAGTATGGATTATTTTTCTGAGGAGTTTTTCAGCTGCCGAATAAAACCCACCTGAATGTGATCAGAGCACAGTGTGGGAATCTTTCTACACACCAAAGCTGAAAACAACCAGGGCTGCCCATTCCTAGGGCTGTATTAGCCGTGCTTTGGCAGCACAGCCATCCCAGGCTATGCAGAGGTTGGGTAGGCTTCCTGCAGGCATCCCTCACATCTCTGACTGCTTTGCTCACTTGAAGAGAGTAGAGTCACAGAATAAATCCTGCCAGCAAAACTGTATTTTCTAGCATATCACTGAATGTACATTACTGGTGGTTTTGTTGGATTATCTGTGTGGATGAATGACTTCGCCCAAAGCAGTTGTCATTTAGGGATGGCCACAGCATGTCTGCAGGATACATGTGCTCAGAACACTACTGTGGGGCACCACCATAGCCAGGTAATATGTGACTGGGTAAGCTGGGGGATTGGACAGAGATTTCTGGCTTGTTTGGAGCATGTGAACCTCTACAAGCTTCCCCTGGAAAGAAGTTGGAAGGCAAAAAAAAGGTTTTCCTCTTCCCTCCTCTCAAATATACTACTGATACATATAAATGTAGCTGAAGGACTGGGCACCATGCCTAGCAGGGACATGCTGGGGATAAGGTTCCAGGTAGGATGCTGCCTCCATCTCTGTAACTTAAGGAAATGTGACCTGCTTTTCAGAAACATTGATCTTGCTACTTATAGGTCCCTTTGGAGCTCGGACATGCTGGAAGCATGGAGATACTTGGGAAATATAGCAATAGACAAACCCAGACACTTGGGTTTAGCCTCTCACATTTTGAATGTTCTCCTTCTTCTCCTATGGAAATCACTGGTGAAACTTCCCACTGAAGTGAAGCTGGATCCCAGTCTGTTAATGCTGCCATATTAAGAGAAAATGCAGAATATAAGATAGAAAAAAGAGCCTCCAACCTGCTAAACAAGGCTAAAACACAAATCCAGTGGTTATGTTAAACAGTCCAAATTAAAATTATCCAAATGTACAGGATTATAGAAGAAAGAAAACAGACAACTAGAAGGAGATGATGAAAAATGGGCTAAGGGAGGAGGAAGATATAAAAGGTGGGAAATTAATTGGAAAATCCACTTGAAGATAAGAGAGAGGCCAAGGAAGATGTAGAAGGAGGACACAAGTGTAGGAAGGTTGGTGTGAAACCCAGCTAGTTCTGGGTACAGGCACTGATAAAGGGGCTTTGACATCTGGGTATGAGCCTCACAGGTGACAGAAAGAAACACCTGGAGGAGTGTGAACACCTCCAGAGAGGCTGGAAAATGTCTGAGCTCTTTGTGGTCTCTATGGAAAAAAACAGAGGGGAAAATGGAGCAGGGAAGGAATGGAGGGGGGTCCCTTGTCTGACCCACTTTACTGGACATGCCCCAGAGATCAAGCCTGGACAGGTGCTGCAGGAGTTCCTGCTTTTTCCTGAGGGGCTTCAGGGTTTCTGGCAGGACTGAGAAGCCCAGGTAAGGGATGTGGTCCAAGTGGTGAGCAAGGCAAACCCAGCTGGCTCCTCCAGGACATCTCCCTGCCCAGACACAAAAACCTTCCCCCACATCCCTCTTTGCACCACCCTGCTGCTCCCAGCCCATGGTCCAGTGCTGCAGGGCTATCCCGGACCTGAGCAGGAAGCCAAAGGGCTGCAGCTTGTGCTGCTCTGCACCCCTACATGGCACACAGATATTTGGGAGCCAGAGGACTGAGGAGACTTCTGAGCTTGTCCAAGAAGGTGGCTCTTCCTTTGGATCCAGCCCCACAGTGACAGGACACTCCCTTTCTGCCAGGTTTTAAACCAGATCTGCACAGACAAAGCTGGGACCACTGTTTTGACCTCTCCTCCCATCCCTGTCCTCTCTCCTGCACTGAGAATATTTTGGCCAGGGTCTTAGCAGCAGAAGGACATGTCCCCCACTGCTTCTCCCTTTGGTGAAGTACTAACCAGCACACCACTTCGGCAAGGAGACAAATGCCTCAGGTTCACAAAACACATTTTGGGCTTTTAAGAAGAGTGAAATGAGGCAGCTGCCCATTGTGGGCAATTTAGCTTAATGTGATATTGAATTCAGCTGTTTAATACACCCAGATGCTCCAGCAGTGAGTGTATAAAAAACCCCCAACTTCAATAAATAACGAAGATGTGAAGAATTTTTTTTCTGTTTGTTTCCTTTTTTAATGAAAATGGCAAACTATTTGCTACTGTACATCTGCATCAGTTATTTAACATGACATCTTGCTGTAGTAATAATCCATCAACATCCAGTATTACATATGGATTCATAAAAGGGTTTATGCTTGTGTTGGTGCTTTTGCTGTCTGCCAAACTAATTATATACATTTTACAATAAATTATACATATTGAGCTGAGAACCTGCTGTGCTAATTGCTCACATTTTTGTAGGGGAAAAATGTGGTCATGGAGTGCTTTTTTCCTTTTAAGCATATTGAGAACATGGCAGAAGGAGATGCTATGTCTTCAGTTTTTCAGAGCTGAAAAATCAATATTTAGCCCTACAATAAGTAAAACAAACAAAAAAATCAGGGATAGAAAACTTGGGGGAAGCTTTCTCTGGTGTGTTCTTGCCCCTCTGTGTCTTCACTTGGTGAGGTGTAGAAATACAAACACAATTTTCAGTACTGTGGGTGTCTCATGAAATGAAGACCGAACTTCTACTGTACCAAAAGCTAAGGGCCTCCTGAAATGCCTCCCCAAATCAGGACCCCACAAAGAAGATGTGAAGGAGCTCTGCATTTGCCTTTCTTGAAATTCTTTGTTTGCTCTACAGCAACAGTGACGTGTAATTATGAGATACAGGTTCAAAGTTCACAGAATTTCTGTGAGTAATACTTTAAATACAGTTTATTACATTAAGTCCAGCACTTGCACTCAATGACTTTCAAGTCCCATTAGGACAGAATCCCCATTCTGCTCCCTGCTGAAAAAAATGTAAAAGATCTCTCTTGAATGAAAAGAGAGAGGACAGAATTAAATCTCCAGATAATATGACAATGGCACCAAGTAAAGAGGGACACATTTCATGCTTCTTGAGGAACCTTTCACATCACAGTCAGTCCAGTCTTCTTGGAAATGACAGAAAACATACAGTGGTTGAGGTTGGAAGGGGCCTCTAGAGATCATCTTGTTCACTCCCACTCGGCACAAGCAGGGCCCCCTTGAGCCTGTTGCCCAGGACTGTGTCCAGATGCCTTTGATTTCCAGGGGACCCAGAGGATTTGCCTGATGGTGGAACAGGGGCACCCAGAACCCCTGCTGGCAGCAGCCCCTCTCCCAGCCCCAGCAGTGGGTACAGGCACCGCCTGGGGCTGCACCCCCTCTGGCTGCTGCATGGTTACAGCTGTAACACTTTTGGGTGGTTTCCCGTCACTGGTGCTGCTCCTGCAGCTCTCACTCATGCAGCAGGGCCCCTTGAGATGGGCAGGACACCATCACAAAGGCTCTGTGGTGCCAAGCAGTCACCACATCTGCTGTGTGGAGCACTGGCTGAGGCTGGACCAGAGCAGGCTGCTGAGACAAAAATTAAGCCAATCCACGCACCGAGGACAAGTAAATTCCTTAATTTTTTAAGACATGCATTGAAAAGGGTGGTTCATCTTGTATTGCAGCTGTTACCAGGCCAATAAGAAAAGCAAGGAATAAAAGAAAAAACCAAACACATAGCTAAATCTCTCAAGTTGAAAAAAAAATGTGCTTTTTAAATGAAAGCATATCAGCTAAAAAAAACCCCAAAGATTAAGAGTAACATTTACTACAAATGTGTAGGAACATCCTCATCCTCAAAACACTACAGGCCCATATCATGTCTTTGATGGAAGAGATTAGAAAAAGACCCATAGCATATACAACAGGGAACAGGAAAGCAGCATTTCCTAAACACTTTAAAAATGTGCACTTTTTTACCCTAGCAAAACAAACTATATGCTGTTCTGATTGATTTATTATCTCAGCATTGCCCTTCGGGCTCAGTGGATATATTAACATTAAGCAGGTAAAGACTTAGGAATAATTTAAAATAGAGTTTACAGCAGCTGCAGATCTGACTGAATTCTGCCGTGAGATGGTGAAAAAGACAGAAATGCTCTGTCAAATTTAGAGAAAAAGACAGTTGTGTTTAAGTGTGTTAGTGAGAACAGGCTGAGGCTCACTGTGGCTGTGAATTCTCTGCCAAGCTGGCACATGAACATGATGGCACATTTGGTTTGGTCTCACAGAGAAGGTCCGTTCTCAGAGCCTGACATTCCTTCCCTCTCCAAGGAGCAGTGGATGATTTTTCCCTTTCGCCAGGAAGCAGATCAATCAGGAATGAACTTAAATGCATGAAACATGTTAAACCCACCAAGTTACATGCACTGTATTTGGTTTTCCTTAAACATTGTTTCTTTGTACTTCCTTGCTAGCCTTCAAAGTATGCCAAGTACTCTGCTCATGCAATATCTGGTTTCAGGCAAACCAGCATGGCAGTTTGCCTGAGCTGAGAAAATATGCTTGAAGTCGGCATTCACAGGCGGCTTCAACATCCTAAGGAAAATGCTTTGTTTTTGTAGCCCGAAAGTATGTCACAAACATGAATAGAATTATACACTCACTCTCCCTCACCCTCAATCCTCTTTACCTGAGGAAAAAATTATACACTTCCAATTACAGGGCCAGTTAAAATCAATACAAAGGTGGGAGAAAACAGATCATTTTTCTTATGGAAGTAACTGTTTTCATTAATTTTTCATTAGTCCTGCTTTTGTTGTGCTATCCATCACTGAAGAAGCTGGTATGCAGTAGATTACATTTAGGTTATCTTACATGCTTCCAGGATTTAGTAGATATTGCCCGATAAAGCTGTGAGCTTTATGGCTTTAACTTACATCTATCAATAATGCATCAGAAGAGAATTTTTCTACAGAACAGCTGTCCCTGATCCAAGCAGCTTTCTTCTGGAATAGCTGCACTGGTTACAGCAGAGATGATAGCACAGCTTTTACTCATCTAAAGGCTTCAACTGTGAGAAAGATGAGCAGATGCTTAAGGAGGAAGATAATCCATGAGGGTTTGAGCCCTAGTTTCCCACTGTTGTAATTTTTATTGTGGAGCATTTGAAGCTGGGAGCCAGCCATGCCTTGCCCATCTCACCAACCACACCTGAAAAACATTCCTGCCATCCTGGCATGCAGCAGGATTTTGTTGTGACCACTGTATGAACAAATAAAGCTCTTTCACAAACTGCACTGGCTCCTTCTCCCATTTTAATGCCTGAGTTCTGTGTTAAGGAACATAAACAGAAAATTATAGTCCCTGTTGAAGAGCTGAGGCAGAGAAAGGAAATTAAGTAGACCATCAGTTGACTTCACTTAAAACATGTAAGGTAAAGGAAATTTTATTTCATTTAATTTATTTTTCTCTCACTTTGGGAGGAATTAGAAAAAGAAATCGGAAGGTACGTCAAGCCTAGCATGGTTGTAATGCTAACATTTTAAGCTCATTCAGACATCCCAGCAATGCCTTCTATGTGCTTGAATAGCTTCAAACTCTCAGCTTAAAAAAATAAATGTGCCACAGTTCCTCCTTGATTTCCAATTCTTTCTGTACTGCAAGAGGGTTTGTGGAAAAGTGGGATTCCAGATGTGCCGTCTGAGGCCCAAGTGAGTGGCAGTAGAACTTCTTCAGCCTCCCCAGCTGCAAGGTGAGTTTATTGCTGCCTTCTTCCCTTAGAAGTAGAGAGATGCTTAATTGAAGCTCTGTACAATGCTTTGAAGAGACCAAGAACTGCGTTAGGGCCAAAGTTATTACTCTTGAGCTGCCCAGGCACAGCTCCCAGCAGAAGAAAAACAAGCCTCCTGAACTGGAGAAAGCGAGGGAAAGAAATGCACAGCTGCTTTTGGTTTTAATGTAAGCCACCAAGAACTGAAATATTTATTCAGAAGCAGCAGGGATTAGTGAAATTATGGCTCCAGATCTTCAGAACAAGCATCTGTGCTCTGCTTGTTTTGCCTTTTGTTTTTGCAATTTCTTGGCAGTTAATCAAATGAAGTATCAAACATCCACTGGTGAGCCTCACTGAGCCCTCTGGTTTGACCTAAGTCAGAAAGAATGCAGTACATGAATTTAGGGGACTTCACCATATGCACTTTTTGCTTTAAGTCAATGTCACCCTGTCTTTTAGACTGCATCCTAATGGTAAGGAGGCAAGGCCAGCCATCCCATGCCTCACATTTTCCTCAGGAAAATTAATAACAGCACTGACAAGCTACATAACAGAAGCCACAAGACCATTTAGGGTTGTAGATGAGATAATTTATCAGTCCAAACTCCAGAGCACAGAGACAAATGTCCCTCTCTCCATCTCTCCTCAGACCAACAAGCCAGAGCTGTGCTCTGAGGACCACAGGACCTCAGAGGGCTGGGCCATGGCAGCAGCACTCCCTGCTCCCAAGAAGCACGAATCCAGTCTGCTCATACTAGCAACAGCCTCTCCAGAGAGAGCTCATGTATATGGGGCTGTAATGAGGCTGAGAGAGAAGAGTCTCATCAACCCATACTTCCTCTGACCTGCAGTAGAAAATATTGTATCTTTAGAAGTGACAGAGATGGCATACTATTGCTGTGGATGCAATGGCACTGACAGCCCATGGCCACACTGCACCCCTTGGACTTCTGACTGAGGCAAGTTCACCATGGGTACAGAGGGCAGAAGATGGGATCTGGCCCATAATCTCCAACATCACCTGAAAAACATTACACCCTATTATTTTAGGGGCACAGGACTCCTATTGGGTCCCTAGTAAAAAAAAAGTGAAACAAACAAACAAAAACCAAAACAAAAACCAAAGCAGACAAACACCTCCCCCCCCAGAAAAAAAATCCAACAAAAACCCAAACCAAACCAAAAATCCCAAAACAGATTCAAGGAGAAGTGGGCTTTTCTCCATTTGTCAGATGACATTTCCATTTCTGGAGCCCTTACTTGTGCAAACAGAAGATGCTTCAGCAGGCTAGCACTAGGGTTTCCCCACAGCATCAATGTTAACATCCTGGTTACCAGCTAGCAGAGCTAGCTCAGCTTACAAGAGGATGAACTTGTGTACCATGTGCCTGCATTTTTTCTTTTTAAGAGGAGTTAGGGCTATGATTTTAGCAGTTTCAGCCTCAAATAGAAGACCCCTTTGCTAAGTCAGTTTTGGGGTCTTCAAAAAAACAGATCAATGGGGCAGCAGCCAAAGCCAACACTGGGACCTGGTGCAACATATTGATTTTTGGTGGTGGCGATCCCTCCAGACCCTCAAGAAATAATAAACCATTCAAACTGAAATCTGAGAAAAAGCAACTGGTCTACAGACCCTAAGGATATCTTGGTTTCACTTCCACTGTAAATAAACCTCAGGCAGCTTGAATGCCGACATACAAATACCAGTTGTCCATAGAAATAATTCATAATATAGAATTCTGCAGTGAAGAAATGACAGATGGAAATAAATGTTTTTATTTCTCTGAAAAACTGACCACTGGTAAATAAAAATGCTTTTCTCACCCCCCAAAATCCAACCATTCTCCCCCCCAACTCATGCAATGGAAATATTAAAGAAAAATTCATTTGACGACTCATTTGGATGGCAGCAAAAACCCTGTAATTAGTATAGAAATCAATTTTTAAAGCTTGCTGCAAAAAATTATGCTTATGAACAAAATGTTTGACTTCAAATTGAATTCAGTGCCTGTTCAGCATAAAGGAAAATAATTGAATGGGTGGCTCAACTTTCATGTTTTTGGAGTTTACTAAGTTTTCCCCAGTGGTTTTGTTATGCATTTCAGTGGGCATCATAAAACAATGTGTCAACTCGACTTGCTTGTGCCAGTCAATCACTGAGATGATCAGCTTCCTTCTGTAGACGTGTCAACAGAGAGGAAAATCTTTCATTGGGCCAGACTGCCTGGCTAGTACCTACCTGAAGACAGAATAAATTAGCAGCACCTATTTACCTGTACTGCTTCTGGAAAGAGATATTAACCCAGTGACAAAGCAGGACTTCACTTTCTCCAGCACAGAGTAAATTAGCTCAGTCTCCAATGGGACACTCAGTTTTAAGTTTCACCCAAGCATGCCAGGAACCATACTTACTTTACACAGCTGTTTGGTACATTCAGGGAAAGAACTAAACCCTGGGTCGATGGTTGTTGCAGAAATCCAACACTGGCATTACCCAAAGAAAAGGTGAGGACCAAATTCCTCTGCCTGTGTCTCACTGTGGGAAGGGGAGTTGGTGCCATCTGCAATCTCTGCACATCTGCAGGAGTTCTCCTGGCAGCTGCTTAACCAACTTGCTCAAGTACCATGTTGGCAGCTACCACTCACTGCAGTTCTGCCTCTTGTTATTAAATACACCGATGGCATAAAATGGAGTCAACACTTTCTAATAAAAAATTAGATAAATTTAGACGTCAAAATTACTAACCTCCAGAGACAAGCTGACAGTAATCTGGTCCTTCTTGGTTCCCCCCACTCCCCCCATATTCCTGGAGAAATTGCTCATTTGTTTGTTGATCTGAAGTTCTTCTGAAGAACGTTTTAAAAACACATGGTTATAAACCTCAATTGCAAACAGGACTAATCTCATTTTCTCTCTAAAAATCTACAGCCAGTTTACTCCTGCATACATTTTTCATCAGCCATTACTTTGAATATTCATGACCTCTTACTCCATGACCACATTGTAACTGCAGAGACATTTATATTCAGGGTCTCTGAGTGATTTTTGACTCCATCAACAACATAAGCAGGCTTGATGAGAGAGTGCCCAGCCAGCTGAGGATTTGGAAGGAGCACAGTGGTATCTTTAAGGTCATTGACTTGGACAGGTACATGTTGAGCAAGCAAAACCACCAGCAGAGCACAACCTGCTGGCTCTGGGAACCACATGTTGGAGAGCATCAGAGGCAAAGCTCCTGTGCAGCAGCTGCAGGCAGTGTGGGCCCTGCCAGCCCTGGGGGGACACCTTTGGGCCTGCTGATGCAGCAGGCTTGCAGTGCCTGCTTGCCAAGGAGCAGGAAAAGGAGCTGCATTCCCCCTAGCTCCAGCCTGCACAGCAGTCTCTGAAGAATCACATTACCTTGCACTGGGACCCGTGGACTCTCAAACACATGGGAACCAGCATCCTTTTGGACATCACAAATTTCATCACTCCCAATGGTTTGAAGATCTGCTTAAAAGATTTATTTCCCTGGGTTTTAGCCTTCCAACTTCTATGCAGGCTAACAACCAAATTGTGGGCAGTAAGAGCAAGCATTTGTTTATTTTGTAAGAGGACTTCTTGCTGCTAATTGAAAACAAGCATTTTCAATGAGGCAGCTGTTTCAGTACTGTGAATAGACAGATCAGCATCACATTGAAGATTTAATAACCCACTAATTAACCTTAATTTTTAGAGGCCCCTCCCTCACCCATTTTTACAGTTCAGTAATTCCAAAGCATTGATATGTGCTGCCAGTTATTTAAAGATGTCCTCAGACACATTTTAATAAAAACCAGAAAAAATGTAACTTTTTTTTTTTTTTTTTTTAGTTAGACTATATTGGAAAACTTGTTACATGTATCTAACAGTTTCTTTTTTTCTTTTCTTAAATAAATAGCAAAGTGTCACCAAAATGAATGGAATGCCAGCACCATTGTGTTGATAGAAATTTCCACACTAGGATGAACAGATAGTCATATTCTGTAACAGTGCATAAAAAGAGACTTTGGAGGAAAGGTGGTGGTTACTGGTGCATCAACCCATGAGCAGTCCGTGCAGTGGCATCGGGATGTGGTGCCTCTGCAAAATCTCACAGGCCTGGAGCCCGTGCCTGCAGAGGTGGCCCCAGTGAGACTGCAAGAGAGCAGCTGGCAGGGCCTCCAATGAAGAACGTGGAATTACTGCCTGCTACCAAGGGACACAGCCAGTGGTAACGCAAGGGGCTGCCCGTGTCACTCTCTGACAGAAGAACAATGGCTTGAAATGAGGGAAACGAGCAACCTGAAAACCAAACAGGCTGACTAACACTCAGCAAGGCAAGGGCTTGGAGAGTCAAAGCTGCCAACTCCTTAATCAAGAGGGAATGACGCAAGGATTCACTGTTACACCGAAGGTTACAGAACCAGGTGTCATTTTTCAGGTTTCCCTGGGCTGAGCTGGTGTTATTTCCACGTCTGACCAACAGTTTCTCTTCCAACTGTGCTGAAGGAACAGCAGCCATGTGCACCACACCAGAAGATCCCTCAACAGCCTCTGCTGCCTTAAACTCACTCCACCCTGTGCAGGCAGCTCTGCCTGCTCACTGCCTTGCCCCTCTACATGCTGGAGTGCAGTGCAATCCCACCTCTCTGCTTCTGTTGGCTTAAACCAGACCCTTGTTATTTTAAACAGGAATTTATTGTATTTAATACATTATAAAATTTGAAAAAATTGTAGGAAAGCAGCAGATTCAAACCAGAGCATCTCTACCAAATATTAATTATTCTGGCCCCCTTTGAGAAACACAAAACAAAACAACAAAAAAACTCATTCAAAAGAAAAGTTAACCTTTCACATCTGTGAGGGCTGACAAAAAGTGTGCGACTTCTGTACAAACTACATTTAAAATTTCAGCTTTCCAATGCAATGGATGGTCGTCTCCTGAACACCTGCCCATCCACCTCTAAAAACGACAGACATAAACCTCCATATGCAAATAAAGTTGAGTCAAGGTGTGTACACATTAAAAAGTGGATGGCTGTTTGGCAATGAAAATGGGTGAAGAACAGTCCATGAATCCCCCCCCGGCAATGGCTTGTACACCATTAAGTGGGCCCGGGAAGGGCCTTGGACACTTAATGGCCATCACAGCACCAACCTCATCTACCACATTTTGTCATTGCATTTCCTACCCTTTGACATATACATACATATATATATGTACAGACATACATATACATACATATTTTTTATGTGTGTGTGTGTGTGTTTTCTTTTATACCTTGAGGTTATTATTATTATCACTACTATTCCAAGTGTTCCCATATGAATTCAGGTGTGGTCTCTATATTTGATATAAATGTGTCTTTTATTCAATTTTAGTTCCAGGACTTGTTTGGAGTCCAAACTGCACATGAAATGTCCCCTTTTTTGTTTTTCCTCTTTTTTTTTTTTTTTTTTTTTTTTGCATAAAGAAACATGTCCATCTTAGTCCAGAGGCTCTTGCTTTATTCGAATGACAGAGGGTGCACGAGATGTCCTTCTGAGTTCTCGTCTCAGTACGTATTCACTGAATTGGGAAGAGTCCACGCCACCTCCACATGAGCCAACAATCTCAAACCCTCTTTGCTGTAACCTCTCAAGTACCTGCAAAAAAGAGGAAACAAACACCAATGTATAAGTAAATTAACAGACTATTTGCAGTCCAATGATAATAACTGCTGTTTTCAAATGGATTCAGCTAGGGGGAAAAAAGAGTGGTTACACAGCTTAACTGTACTGGATTGATTTCTGCTGACTATGGCCACTGAGCAGTGAAAAAAAAAGAAGAAAAATTTATTTTAATTTTTTAGTACTGTCAACAAATCCAGTCTTCTGGCCACAGAAACAGGACTAGAAAACACATTCTCTGCTTTACAGAATTTAGAACATAGAAGGGTAAATACATGATTGCACAGCAGATGCTGAGCAAACACCACAATGAAATGGTGACAGTGTAGATAACAATGGTCGTAATTTTAGAAAACCTACCATGATATTTACTAGAGACTTAAAAACCAACTCTTTGTTACTTCTATCATCATCTTCACCTGTTCTGGGCTTCCTTTGCCTCGCCTGTGAAGGAGACTTCCTGGGATTTATCAGGGTCAGCCTGACAGCTGCCAAACCCAAGGAAGGGGCTGATGCTCCTGAACCCCAGCGGATGTGGGACTCTCTATTCAGCATGACCAAACCTCACAAGGGCTGTGCTGGAATCAGGTGCCTACCATGGCTTCCCCAGCTGTTTCATCAGTTGTCAAATTGACTTGCATGCATGAACAGCAGAACAGCAGAAGATTGCAAAGGACTAGGGCAGGGGAAGAAGCAAGCTGAGGTTTAAAAATACTTCAAAGAAGACATGCCACATCTTTACGTAAAATGCTTCAGGTTGGCAAATGTGTTTCCAAAGTACTTGAGCATGGCTAATTGCACAGCAGTCATATAAAAAAAGAAGGGATGGGAAAAGAGACTTGGAAACAGCGATCAAAGCACATGTGATCTTTAGCTTTTAACAATATATGCCAAAATCCCCTGCCCAAATGTGTCAGTGCAAGCCACTGGAAAAAAGAACAGGAGAACTTGGGTTCTGAGAAAAAATGTGGTGGAAGCAACTCTGGAAATTAGCTCAGCCCTGGACAACCCATTGGTCTGTACCTCACCCTTCATGTCTATTGGTAGTCTCCTATTTTTAGTACTGGGAGATACTTACGTCCTCCCATTACCAATGTGGGACCATTACACAAGTCTGTACATATTTTGCCACTCTAACTCAGGTTTTTCACATCAGTAAATATGCTTTGTAATTCATTTTTGTGCAACAAAAATGTAAGCATCAGAATAAGTGACAAAGTGTTGAAGAATACAACTGCCTTGATAACTATCCTATGATATGGCTAAGCAGCCACCCTTGAAACTTCTTTTCAGTGGTAATCTGACATCTAAGGCTATCCTAAATTTGCATTAATCTCTATGACAAAACAATTTTGATGTCTCAGCATGACAGTCAAGACCAGTAAGAGACAACTGCCCAAGCATAACATGGGTTAGATAGGTCTATCTAGGTCTATCTAGACCCTTGTGTTTAGTGCTAGCACAAGCGTAGTGCCTGACCAGCCTTCAGTGTGCCTCAGTGCTTCATCTGGAGAAAAAGAGGCTCAGGGGTGACCTTCTAAAACTACCTGAAAGGAGGCTGTAGCAAGGTGGGCGTCAGGCTCTTCCACCAGGAAACCAGCAACAGGTCAAGAGGAAATGGCCTCAAGATGCACCAGGGGGCATTCAGGTTGGGTTGGACATCAGAAAGAATTTCTTCACTATGAGGGTGGTTTAGCATTGGAATGGACTACCCAGGGCAGTGGTGGAGTCACCATCCCTGGAAATATTCAAGAAATGACTGGATGTGGCACTTAGTGCTGTGGTTTAGTTGACGTGGTGGTGTTTGATCAAAGGCTGAACTTGTTGATCTTGGGAGATCTTTTCCAACCTAAATGACTGTGATTCTCTACCTGGACAGTGGGACCTGGCAGATGAAAAGATGCCAAGCTCAGCTTGCAAGCCTGTTCTGTAGAAGAATTCACCCATGAACCTGCAGCATTTAGGAGGTGCGTTTAAACCAAACAACATCGATTGAGCCATTGATGATTTCACATGGGAAGTGCTGGCTATGCAGGATGTGCTAACTAGGGGCAGGCAGGTGTCTGAGGTTGGTTGCTTTTAACCAACAAAGGATAAAATATAACACTAACACTGAAGTTGATTATAATTATTCCAGGAATTACCTGCATTTGTCTCCCAGATTTTTTCTTATCCAATTTCATAACATCTACTGATTTTAGACTTTGCTACATTGCATCATAGAATACATTGGGTTGAAAGGAACCTTTAAAGATCATCAAGTTCAACCCCTCTGCAGTGAGCAGGGACATCTTTAACTAAATCAGGCTGCTCAGAGCCCTGTCCAGCCTGATCCTTGAATATTTCCATGGATGGGGCATCCACCATCTCTCTGGGCAACCTATTCCAGTGTTTCACCACCTGCACTGAAAAATTTCTTCCTCTTATCTAGTAAAAATCTACCCTATTTTAATTTAAATCATTTAATTTAAATCCTGTCAATTGCAAGAGGACTCTACTATGCTATAAAAAATCAGGAAAAAACACTGGAAGTGAAAGTGAAGGGTTTTCCCTATGATCAGAGAAAATTCTAACACTACTGTAGTTTGTTCGCAAAGAGATTTGAATTGATACATGAATTAAATGGAGATACATGAATTAAATGGATTAAATGGTGATACATTAATTAAGTGGAGAAAGACAACTTGACACACAGAAGTAAATAACTTGCTCAAAGCCTCCAGCTGATTCTGCTCACCAAAATGCTCCAGTGACATGGAGCAGGGTCAGCCCCCTGGCACATGGCCAGCAGCTCCCTTTCAAAAACAGCCCGTGTGACGTCCTACCTGAACTGAGTTGAGGTGACAGTATCCGTTCAGCGGGAAGCGGATGACGTGTGTAGAGTCGTGGTTCCAGCCAGCGTTGACAGAATTACACATCACATCCCCGATCTCCGGGAACACCTCCTCTATCAATGACTTATCTCCACTCAGAGTAATCCTCTCGCCGAGATCTGGGGCCACTCGCACCACCAGGCACTCGCAAGACTTTGAGAAGCGGCCGCTCTCCCGGTCCTGTTTCCACCGTTCCATCTCTCCTAGCATGGGCTGAAGCTGGAAGTACTTTGCTTCTTCATATAACAAGCTGTAGTCCTGAAAGACACACACATTAAGAGAGGCATTGCTAATGCGGTGCTCAATTAAGGTAGATGGAGATTCAGGCTGATGCTGCTCTAGGCCTGGAACCCTTTGGACAGAGCTCCTCATGACTGTGTAGGAAGCTGTAATAAAGTAACAGTGCAAGCAAAAAATAACCATTAGCTCTTGGGGGTCTCTGTGGTCACGAAGACCCCAAGATGTGTGAGTCTCTTTTTCCTGCCCGGCAGCTGAAGGAGGAGTCAGGATTCTTCTGTTCTTGTTCTCAAGGTTGTTTATTATTTTTTATCTTTAACATTCTTTCTCTGACCCGTCAAGGTCTATCTGGCAGGTTGGGTTGAGGCACACTGCCTTCAGAGATGGTGTTATCTTTTATACTAAAAACTATGTGTACGTTATTTACAATAATTTCCCAATACCTATCACCTATGTTAGACAGTGTGTTTCTACTCTAAACCAATCTAAAAGTGCCAACATCACCCAGAAGATGGAGGCTAAGAAGAAGAAGGAAGAAAGACAAGGCACACCCAAATCCCTCCATCTTGGCTTCTGAACCCCCATTCTAAAAACTCAAAATTCTACATTTTCACCCTGTGATAAACTCACTAACATTCTATTCAAATTCTTGTGGCTTGTACATCTTCACACAAAGTTGGTAATTGTTTTTTCCAAGGGCTAAAATTGAAGGCACAGGTGTTTTTGACTCCGTGCCAAGGTCTCCAAGCCCCCTGTCAGGGTCTCGAGTCCTCCAGAGAAGCCAGAAGAATTTCCTGGGTTCCAACAATCAGCCACTTGGAACACGAGTATAGCAGCACTTGCAAGAGTAGGGAAAGGCTATGCTTGCTCAACTCCCTTCTGCAAAAAAACCTCAAAACTTCCCACTTTTCCCCATATTTCATCCCCACAGTGATGTCATATAATAATGATCTCATTGAACAGATGGAGCAGAATTCAATCAGGATTCAGAAAATTCATCACTAGGATCCATTGTGTCTTACAGCAATACTAGCAGGCATTATAACAGGTATAAGAATGTAAATGAGGAAGCCTGCAATGTTTGTTAGTGTAAAATGATTCAGATATTTGCATAATGTTTGCACATATTAGTGCATTTTAAAAATTAAGTATTTTTTAATACTTCCCTATTTTGCCACTAGTATTGTTTACTACATCATCTCAAATGCCAGAGCAGAGGGAATGCATTTCTAGGCATAGCCACTGCAGAAGTAATTTAGAACTGATGATGTGGAATCTGCCTACTGCCATTTTTTAAATCAAAAAAGCATTTTTAAAAAAATCTTGTTTTTCTAGGTGTAAGAGCATAAAACCATTTGGAAAATATTTATACGGAGAAAAGAGATACATGAGAATTAGGGATGAGAGAGAAACAGAAGGACAAGAGAAGCCTGCTAACAGTCAGTATGGTCCTGAATTTGAGCTAGAAACCAAATACTTGATGAGGACACCTAAATCATGGTAAAAATACTGCTTACATTTATTGTGTAACAAAAAAGTAATGTAATCCATATATTTCTAAGAAACAAGAAACACTGCTCATTTTAATCACTGTTTTTTTTGTACACCTTAAAGCATACCTGGGGAGGGCACCCCTTTGAACATCACAGTTGGGTGAACTTGCCAGGAATTACATTTTTAATTTCAACACAGCTACAGTATATTTATGTGTTTAAAAAGCTCTACATATGTAATTTCTTAATATTGCATGAAAGGTGGCTTTTCCTTTTTCTGTATTTCTGATTACCTGGAGGAGAAGAGCCGAGAGCAGCACAAAGCCAGACTAAGGCTTCGAAAGAAGGAAATGATGCTTATCTGTTTGCTCCAAACTCCCACATTATTCAGGGAGATCTGCCCTTGTCACTAGGGGAGCAGCAAGAATGTGTCTACAGCAGATGATTCAAAGCTTGCTGAAATACAGCTCTTGAACTCAGCCTCATACCTGTTCTGCCTAAATGCCTGAAAAACTGTCTCAGCTACAAGGGGAAAGGACTGAATACCAGTGTGAACTGCTCCATCCCTGCCTCATCACCCATCACCTCTCCTGTTCAATCCCGACTGCTGCATTTCCTGCAGTGAACCAGGTACACTCATGTGTGGTCATTAAGTGAAGGTAAAGATCTGTTCTGACTGAAGACACCACATATACACCCTCATACCTACTAGCAGATAAACATCACATGGGTTCTGAAGCTCTGCCTCTGTAGGCTTTGTCTGACATTGAAATACCACTAATTCTATTTGTTACTAAATACAAAAAAAAAAAAAAAAAAAAAAAAAAAAAAAAAAAAAAAAAAAGAAGCAGGCTCTTTATTAAAGTTTAAATAATAAACATAGAACTATTCATTCCTGACTTCTCTAAAACTGCAAAATTAAATTTGCAGTATGCATTCAAGAGTCTGAGGGAGAAAACAGTCTATGACTTATTACCATGCGTGCAGTTTATTTTGTCAATATTGTGATTCACACACCATTTTCTGAATTTCAGTGTGGGAGTGGAAACTGGAGTTGCTGCAATCACTGGGGAAGCATAAAAATGGATGAGAGGACAAATAATTAGTAAAGCTCATGAGCAGTCAGTTGCAGATTGTCACTTCTGCTTCCATTGTACCATGAGTATGGTACAACATTTAATTTCCCTGGGTCAAATCTGGCAAGGTTGCTTTATTACCACTACAGGCAGGAGTGGAAAGTTTAATATTGATGCCACTCTAGGAAAGGAAGACACCACTTTAGCAACCCCATTCTTGCTTTTGCCATGTACCTGAAATCAAACACCATACCCTGCAAGTCCACCTTCCCTATCTGTTTTGACTACACACCAGATACTTGCTTTACCAAGGTACATGCAAAACACCCAAGTCCCTGGAAATCTCACCTTGAAATCATCAGGAATGAGGAGTTTTGATGTCCTTAAGAAATTCAAGATATATCTGAACATCTGCCCATCTCTGTCGATGAAATAATGCTGCTTGAGACTGTCGAGGACAATGGGCTCCGTGCCATCGAAAAGCCGGCCAATTCTGGAGAGGAAGCAAGAGACAAGGAGCACAGTCAGACCAAGCTCAGCTCAAGAGCTGCTCAAACAGCCCAGCACTACAAAACCCTCCCATGCAAACTTCACTGAAGCAGCTCTGTGGCTTTGTTTCATTAGAAAAAGGCTGGTTTCAAATGACTGTGTAAGCCACGTATTTTCCAGCATGGCCTCATTAAGTTCCAAGCAGCACAGCTGGGGAGGTGAAAGGGAAGAAGCCAGGCCAGCAGCCTCTCCCACCCACCTCACTGCCCCAGTCTGTATCTCATAAGATGACAATCCCTCAATTATTTTGGACACCTCTTTTGATAGTCTCCTTCAGCACAGCCCATCCCCTCTAGATGCTCCAACGCCCTGGACTGACTCATTCTGCTTTATAGAGCACTGCACAGGGAACTTGATTTAGTTTGGATTTAGTTTGGAAACTGTACCTGGGGAATAGTTTGGTTTGGTTCTTTGCTTGGTTTTCACCTGTTTTTAAACTCAGATCACTTTCTGGATACCATTTACTGCAACCAACATTAGGGCAGGCACAGCTAAGGTGAGGGGCATGACATTGTGGTAATGTAAAGATGGGGGTACAGAGTTGATAACATTTCAATGTGAGGTAATGCTTTAATGTAAAAGCTAAGTGCTTGTGGCAGGTATCAAGCAGAAAACTCAAATAATACAGAAAAATGTCTCAGCTTTTAGACACCACCAGAACCACACAGCCACCTAGAGAGCCTCTGCTTGGCAACAGGTCTTGCAACATCAACCACTGAGTACACATACATTTCTGGATGTGGGCCTCCCAAACCAGCTTTATTTAGAGCAATAGGAAAGGCTGAAATAGCCAAACAAAACCCTCAGAGTGACACCAAATAAATGTTTTGTTACTGCACTGGGGCATTTGCAAAACACTCCTGAGTCACTGGTGGTTTCCCAATGAAATGAGCAGGAGTGACTGGCAGGTCTGATTTTGTGCGTCTGTTCATCTGTCTGTAGTGCAATGTGAAAGTGCTTTTTGACAACAAACAGTCACGGCGCACTGTTTTTGTTTTGTGTTAAAAGCAGTGAATAAACAACGAACCCCCACTACCAGCAATGAAAAGAAAAGCCTCCAAATACTCAGAGGTGATCAGCCCTCCTGGCTGCACAAAGCACCCCAGGCTGGGAGATGCCCCATCCAGTGGCCAGCAGAAGGGGATGT
This sequence comes from Calcarius lapponicus, assembly GCA_039654755.1. Lineage (NCBI taxonomy): Eukaryota > Metazoa > Chordata > Aves > Passeriformes > Fringillidae > Calcarius > Calcarius lapponicus. The sequence goes on along the minus strand of CM077464.1, from coordinate 108,757,550 downwards.
CCAGAAGGTGTTCAAGAGGCAAAAGACAGAAGTGGCTCCCAAAGAGGGGGAGGCAGCAGGGCTTGCAGCAGGACCTCAGGGAACTGCAGAGGGGCAGGGCTCCAGGCAACCGTACACTGTGTTGCATCAACAGCCAAATATCCTCCCTTTGAAAATGGCACAGGCAACCCAAATTGAGTTTGGAACGATGTCTGTGCCTGGAGCAGGTATATATATAAGTTGTGAACAGAATACAAATCTCATCTATAGTTTCTCACCAGCTGGGAGGAGACCAGAAAACAAATAAAACTCCATTAACCCCAGCTGGCCATTAACAATTCTGTAATAAACGCATGAATCAACTCAAGTTGCATGAAATCTGTAACATATAAAGAATTAAATATATTTTGCATCATGAGCAGGTACAAAACACTTTTTTCCAAAGCCATCCCTTGAACTATTCAAGCTTTCTTCCTCAAAGACTTGTTACTGCCTGCCCTGCTGCTCAAAAGCTATGACAGCCCATATAACACAGGCTCCTGTTCACGTGGTGTATGAGCCACATTTTATGTCTAATATGGAAGTACTCAGCATTTAGAATTAATTTTCCCTTCTACTCAAGCATGTCATCTTCAAATTTATCACAGAATTCACACACAAAACATGTATTTGGCCAAGTCAGTCATTACTGAAAAGTATAATTGTAATTGGTTTCTGCAGCATTTTCCTAGTTCTAAATTACTTATATAATTACATATTTTAAACCTCTAGGCTTTTTGTCTCCATTTTATTAATTGTTTAGAGAAGAGCAAGATAGTATCAGAGGATGGAGCCTTTAGACAAAACCATAATGCTGAGGAGAGTGCTCAGCCACTGGGAGTGCTACCTGGGACCTGAATGGCTTTGGGAATGGACTGGAAGAGTTAACAGAAAGCGTTGCCTCAGTGCTCTGCTGCTCTGCAGCAGCAACAGCAGCAGCAGCAAAATCCCACGAACTGCAAAGTCCCAATCCCCTCCTGACTCCCATCCCAGGATCACTCTGCAAGACACTTTCACATATTAAAACAGCATTAGAAGGGAAGACCCCCAGCAGAGAGACTCCTGTAAAGAAAATTATTTTTTTTTCCTTTTCAAATGGAAAAATGTAGATTCCAGCATCCTTCATGTGGCCTTCAGGGAAAAACCTGAGGTACTATGGGATCCAAATCTGGTGACATGGTCCTGGCTCCGAATCTCCATTTGCTACACCCATCTGGTGAGGAGACTGGGCTATGCCAGGATCTGGGGAACAATCAGCACCCTCACTTTCCAGCATCCTCACCAGGAACTCTTGTGTTCCCAGGGGCACAGTGGGAAGCACTCTCTCGTGCCTCACTTGTCACCTCCTCTGTACAATACAATTTGATCACCATCCTCCCTGCCACCCAAAGCTTTGCTGGGTCTCACACTGGGATTATACCTGCTTAAGAAACACCAGTTTGCTAGCACAAGAAGGGACCGGTAAATCATTACAATGTCACTTCCTAAGAAAACCTAAAATATGTTTTTCCCCATCTCCTTCTTGACAATGTTGGCTGATGGCTGGCAAAGACACCTTTCTGTTTTAAATGACAAATACGTAACACCTGAATGGAGTTTTGAGACAGGAAAGCACTTTGAAGGAGGCTTGCAAAATAAGATGATAATTATATGCAGAATTAGCCAAATATCAAGGGTATAGGATAAGAAACTGTAGTCCATTTACAAGAAAATGTGCTTCTGAAATTTTTAATTAAAACTAACAGGCTGGAATTTTCCATATATCAGGAAAATTAACGTCCCATGGGTCGAAAGTGTGACCTCCAATGGGTAATAATTAATGTCTGTGGCTTTAAGTATCATATTCCACTGACAGAAATCGAATGCTTCAAGGGTTGAAAACATAACTAGTGGAAAACCTTGCTTCCATGCGAGAATTTGGTTTTACTTAAAGGACACGAACTAGGTATAGTTACAAGCCCTTGTTTACTGGGGAAAAAACAACAGGGAATGGAAAATAACATTGTTTTAATTCCATAAAATACTACAGGGATGGAACTTTCTTCCCACAGATCAGCACTCCTGTAACAGCATTTCTATACCGAAAAGCTAGCACAGGAAGATGATTGCTTGCAGGATTTTTCAAATTCTTCAGGAAAAAGTCCTGCTTGTCAAGTATAAAAATATACTGCCTGCAGCAAAACTGTATACATAGTGTGTTTATAGCCTTGATCTCTCATTGTATAAATATTTAAATATATTATTATTATACACATAAAGAGAAATCACTTTAGTATATTCTGTCTCAACTGGAAATGTGGGAAAGCAGCAATAATTAGGAACAAGATGGCCAGTAGTAATTAAAAAGTGAACCCTTGCAAAACTTTCTTAATACCAAGAAAAAATGACAGAGTTCTACAGTGTTTTAATGGCTTCACTGGACAGAGCTAAAATTCTTCATTTCTGTAATCAAAAGGATCCAAGGAACATGGAAAAGCTGCAAGCCTTGATGTTTGCAAACATGCAGAATATCACATCACTTTCAAACTAAGGCAGAAATAAACATTTCTTCTCTGAGAAAATACAGGTTTCTTATAATTGAATATATTCAGTATATAATTTCTTATATTAACATCTTTATCAGAGGACACTACAAACTAACTGAAATTTTTTTGTAATAAACTACTTTCAACAGTTCTGAGCTGCCAGAGTTCTGTGCTCCCCATGTCTTTCACAGAACAAGAAAAAGGGAGGGTAACTGGTGAGAAGTCCTTTTCTTAACCCATCAGAGGGGGCTGTGCAGCAGGAGGAGCAGCAGTGATGCCCTGGAACCTGCAACCCCACACTAATGGCAAGACCAGTAACTGCCTGGATTTCACTGAGGGCAGATATTCAGCAGCTAGCAAAGAGCAAAATACTCATGAAAACACATCTCTTTCCCTCCAATAATGAATCACATGACAAAGTAAATGTATTTTATATGAAATCTTACTCATCTGGTTGAAGCCACTGCAGCAGAGTGATTAGGAGTTTGGTCCTTAAAAGTTAAGTGCAAGTTTTATTATCACATCATTATATTTATGTGGCTAATGGGAATGCTTATTTAACACTCTGGAGTGTGTGGAGAGTGAGCTGTAACAAGCTTTTACTTTTTTTTCCTCTGCAACTTTTTAGTTCGAGCCATCCTTATTAATTTCTTTTCATTTTCTTTTACTGAGTGCTCAAAGGCAATTTGCATAAGAGTCCATTATAAATGAGATCTGTTTAATGGTATGCTCATCTCATGATATTTAATTTTACTGCCTTGTATGTCTAAATTATATAATTTTACACTGTCCCCTAGCAGCTAGGACAGTTGAAGTGGTGTCCATGCCAGTGAGAAATGTTATCCTACACAAGTGGAGAATTATGAGGTTTCTATTCTTTTTTTTCAGAGAACCACTTTGACACTATCAACCTGCTTTTCTTTTTTGAATAACTCACATAATTTGGATCCACAGAGACTGAATACATAGCAACCTTTATAAATCTGCATAACAAAAGGTTCATAAACATAACAGAATACATTTGCAATTTTCAGGAACATATATTACGAAAACCACATTTTAACCAAATACCCTGTTGTAATCTCTTGTTCTCAGTGCTATTATAATTTGTTCTTATCTTTTTCTTCTTACATTTAATTTAAGGTTTCATGTCCATGAGTCTCAGGAATTTCTTGGCACATACAGTTCCTACATTTTGAGAAGATGGATTAATACAAATAATTATAAAGCAAAGGTAACAGGGGAAAAATGCATTAAAACCTAAAAGCTCATTAAACTTTCTATAGAAAAAGTATTTATATAGGAGCCAAAATTACAGAGAAGAAGAATGCATGGGAAGAGATATTTAAACACCAGTTCTTACAAGATGTAAAAAAAAAAAGTTACATGGTATTTTAAAGAACAGATAAATGACAAATACTGAGTAAAAGGATGTCAGACCTTTGTAGAAATATTTGCTAAAGATTAAGAACTGAATCATTTACATGAAGAAGATTTCAAACATCTTAAGATTGTTACTTCAGCATGACAATAAAAGAAAAGGTATGGGCAAGCTCAGAGGGCTCATAAGGCATTTAGAAGGCAGTGAGATAGACAAAAAGTGATGAATAATCTTAAAGGCAGAGCAAAGCATGTGAGGAGCTGAAATGGTGACTGACATGGTATCATCAGGGAACACACTAGAGACAAAAAAAAACCCCCAAAAACCAAACAACTAAGAAAAAAGAGAGAAACATGGGATTTGCTACAACCTGCCTGATCAGAGGCAGCATCAGGAGCAGAGATGAAAGCCAATCAGACATATTACAAAATGAACTAATAGTTGCTGGATCTAATCCAGGTGGACAAACTGACACATTAACTGGAAAAGTATGAATTGCACAACATGGTGTAGTCATGCTGCAGGAATGCTACTGACACGAGAGCAAACTACGTCTTTCTACGCCACAGATGAGCGTGGAGAATGAGAGACAGGTATCGAAACGACAGTGGAACAAACATGGACACATGGGTCACTGCAAACACAGGGGTGAATTAAAAAATGGATGGCTAAGACTCCACAAGTCAGTAGAAGCACCCTAACCTCTGTTTTCCCAAAAAGGAAATTTTTCCAAAATAAAAGAAAAGCTGTGTTTTCCCTGCTAAAGAGGTGACCTAGTCACCTAGGAGTTTCACATCAGAACTAATGATTACACCATGAAATAGAGCTAATACAGCAACTCCCCTGGTGTACAGAACGTACTGGTTGACAGTCAGTCACCCTGGTGGGTATAGAGTGCCCAAATGTTCCACAGAAGCCAGTCCAAAAATGTAGTCCCTGTCACTGGCTTCCCTTGAGATGTTCAAACCCTCATTCCCAAACCATGGAATCAGGACCATCATCTGCCCAGAGACAAATGGCACTGGTAGAAATGCTGACATTTTGGAACAGAAAGGAGTAAATACTTGGGATGGGATGTTGAGAGCTGTTGACTCATGACCAGAGAACAGTATATGCAGGTAGATGGAAACCATCTCCCACATTGCAAGATGGCAACAAGGGTGGGGCCAGGAAAGCGCTACCCCAGACCATGGATGGGCCAGGGAGTTTCTGTTTACCATATTCCTTCTCCCTCTGCTCTGGTGTACCACGGAGATGCAGAACTGATAAGAGGAACAGGTTGAAACCCCAATCTGCATTTTTTTCACACAAGGCTGGGCAGGTAAGTGTTTTAAAAGCAATTTCAATACCGTGTCAGCCAAACCTCCCAGATCTTTAGTCTGCATTAAAGGCTTCAGACGTGGCTGAGAGGGATCTATCCTCTGCTCACCAGTTGTTCTCCTTTACCCCACAAACCCCACGACTTTTCAGAAAGTGAGGTTCCTCCATCTGACAGACACTGAAGTTGCTGACACTTCCCAAGACATGTACGGACTGTTCACTTAAAAGCTGGACTCGATGATCCTTGTGGATCCATTCCAATTCAGAATATCCTGTGACTGAATACATCCCTGATCCTCACAGTTTTTCTTGCCTTCAGATACCAAACACACCTTCAAGTCCTTTTGCTACCATACAGATATGTCTCTAGAAAACTTAAGCCTTGCAATCCCCAGTTTGGGGGATTGCTTGGCTGTTTCTTCAGCCAAGCCACAGACTGGTGCCACAGCCCCTCTGTTCCTCTAGGACTTTGAGACACCTCTGGGACCAGCCAGCACCCTGAGTGACCCACCTGTCAAATCTTGGAGACTCAGAGCAGGGCAGGAGGCTGCAGATACCTGCCATCATCCCTCTCATCACAGGGGGCAATTTGCTCAAGGTATTTGTGAGGACATCAGGCAATAAGGAGCTCCACACATGGGCTTTCCTGCACACCCAGAGACCATAGCCACAGCCTGAGCACCAGGATTTTAGCCTTTTAAAATGCCATCTCTACTATTCTTTCTTTTCAGGCTTGTGCATGCACTGGATATACCGAAAAACAGTTTACAAGCCTTTAAGCCCCACATCTCCTACAGTGTTTGGTATCTTGCAAGTAAGTCCTTAAAAACTTTCTAGTTTTCCAGAGCATATCAAAAGCACTTTTCCTAAAATCACTTAAACCAATGAAATGTTAAATCAATTATTAATGCAAATACTTTTGCCATCTCTGTTTTTTGTAACCAAGTTTTCTTGGCAATGATAACATTTCACAGAAAAATTAACAAATACTCTCTTTGCTTGCCAAGATGATTTTACTAAGCTTGAATCCGATTTCACTGAGGTATGTTATTTGTTTTATCTTGAGGGAAGCTGCCTATTAAGTTAGTAGCAACCGTGTCCTTTTGCTTATGATATGGTTATTACTGAGCTATCAGGAGTACCTTTAAGTTATTAGGGTGCAATGGCAAATTAAGTACTTTGCGTCATAATTAGCTAATAACTTTTGAATTATATTTTAATCATGTTTAAGATGGTCAGGTTGGCTGTGGGTGCAGATAATGGAGGATAGGAGCAGAACAGGAGTGTTTATCACTCAATACCAAAAGCCAGAAAGTAGGTAAACCGGCAGATGCACAACATCCCAAAGGCCATGATAATCTATATATTCAGAACACTGAGCTCCTTCACAGGCAGCAATGTAAAAAAGTGGAACTTGGAACTTGTGTCCTAGGATCACATTTAAGTAAAAAGCAAAAAATACATTACTTTCAACTCAGCCTCCTTTGAGCCTGTCAACTTTTTTTTTTTTTTAATAAAATGATGGTTAACAATACCCATCCTCAAATTTCTGTTGATAAACCTGTTCATGCAGACTCCACAAAGAGAGGACACCGTTAAAGCAGCTTGGAAAAAACTACCAGAGCCATTTCCCTTTCAAAACTCACGATCAAGAAAAACCAAACAACCAACAAAAAACCTTCTCAGAATAGGGGAAATCCTTTGATGTATTCCTTTGTACATCAAGTTTGCCCCTCAGCTTTCATGAATTTCATTCAAACCACTACTAGTTCTCAGTATTTCCTCTGTATCCTTGAGAAGACTCAGCATCAAAATTCCACATATGAATCACTGGAAATCAGGAAACACTCAAAGTTTCTCCATGAAATGCCTTAGAAAAGGAGCGGCAAAACAAGTTCTGGATCCAAACCCAGTAGAGATCCCACTACAGCATGTATATGCTTTGTAGAATCAGTAAGGGGTTGCTAATTCTGCCCCTTTCCAGGATGTTACTTTGAGAACCTGGCATCACTCTCACATGCCTGGAACCTCTTTCCATATAAATTACAAACATGGCAGTGAAACGATACTGAATTAAGCTTTCCAAGATCTTCACAACTTTGACTACTTAGCCAGAAATCACATCTATGTTGTTTTGTTAACTGCTGCCTTCTCTCAGAGAAAGGACAGCACGTTTCCATAGACAAGACAAGAACACACTTGCCTTTCCCTTTGCAAGAGTTGCACAAGCTACTTCTTCATTGCAGCCCATAAAAGCAGGAGACTGCACAATTAACCTCTGTGTGCTCTGTGGGAGATTCTACAGGAACTGCTTCCTGAGAGAGAGAGAAAGAGGCCACTACTGCATTAAAGCCTAAGTAAAATCTTCCCATTAATGAATAAAATTCAGAAAGACACAGCGCTTCTAAAACTTTTAGATGTCTGTGTCCTATGTTTGTGCCTGTGTCCCTAGAAAACACCACCCTCCAGAGCCCAGAATGAAGGAATGAGGTATTCCCAAACATCCTCACTCTTCTGCTGTCAACAAATACCCATGAAAGTCACATACAAACTTTGTAACATCTTTCGTAAGTGTGGTTCACGCAGGGGACAATAATTTGCTGCTGTTAGCTTGTGCAGCAGAAGCCTGTAAAACACATTAGCAGGTCCCAACCCTGCTGCTGAGCTAGGGCTTGGACTGTCAGAAGACAAATTTGCCAGGGAAGATGGAAAAGATGTTCAGTCTGCTTTATAAAATCCCTACACAAATAGACAAAGGAGAAAAAAAATGCATGTACAAAGAACACTATTAAGGTAGTCAAAACAAGCTTCACAAGTTAAGGTATGTCAGATATTAGAGATGCTCCTGCAAGTCACATTTGCAAACCTCCCTTTGTGTGAAGGATTTTAGACTTTAGATTTTAATGATCCACTCTTTTCTCACAGCACCCTGAACTTGGCGCCCAAGCCAGGTAGAAGCCAGGGTTGCACAGCCTAGCAGGCTGCTGCCCATGGGACTCCTGCTTCATCTGCTGGAGCTCTAATGGATGAGGAAGGGACTGCAGGAAGGGAAAATGGGTAAGGTAGATGGGGGCTGACCTAGAAAAATGGACTCTGTCCAAGCATGTGCCAGATTTCCTCTGTGATGCTACCAATAAGCACACCTGCCCTAATTTTTTAAGCTCCTTTGAGTGAAGCAAAAAGGTACCAGACTAAGGAATGTTGTGAAGAAAGCACACAAGAATGACTCTTAAGAAAAGGACTCAAGTAATATGCAGAAAATACAGCCCAAGGGACACATGCTGAACAGAGGAGGAACAGGAGATCCTGATGACATGTTCAGTAAATAAGCAACACATCTCTCTGCACAGAGGCGGGCAAATGTATTAGAGATAATATTATTACACATTTACTATGAAAACTACAAAGGTCACCCTGGCTGCCCAAATAATGTTCTTTTCCTATAAAGCTTACTTTAATTGCAATGAAAGAAGCTGCAAGGCCATCTACCCAATAGCACATTTATTATACTTCAAATATTAGTGTTTTCCCTTACTTACTTAGCCCACCTGCTCAGAGATTCCTCTACCTAGACAGAAAGCATTACTTTCAGACTAACATCCTAGATAACAAATTCTTCTAGAAGGGAAATCCATACAGCATAAAAGCATACACAACGGAGGCAAGGAAGAGGGGGGTGTTATGAGCACAGATTTAAATATGGGAAACACAGGACCATACAAAGCTCTTTTCTTGATTAACTCACATCCAGTACAATTACATTGCTGTGATTCCTCCTGTGGACACACACAAGTGTCTACATAGAGAAACATGTTTATACCCGTATAACTCATTCCCACACATTTCCATGTTTAATGGCTTCCATGCTAGAGGTTGCAGTGATTTATGCACTTCAGTAACTAGAAAAATCACACCATTAACCAAATCAGTTCATACAGAACCTGTGTGCTAATCAGTTAAGAGGACAGGAAAGTCCACCTAAAACGTCTTAGACAGTGGCTCTGAGCAATAAATAATGCTTATTGCACAGGTTAGAAATGCCAAAGCCACACCTGATCATTTTGCTGGTGGTGGGGTGATAAAAAAACACACAGATAACATTATTTTCATTGACAAACTTTACATATACAAAACAGCAGCTTTATTGTTTATTAAATTAGATGCTGCCATGGTGTAATCATCCCTGCAGCCATACCAAACCCAACAGTAGGTCAGATGCAATCCTGTGGAGGACGTAGAAAGAGGAGAAAGCAAGAGAAGTGAGACACAGCACAGAAGCAATACAGCCCATAAACTAGTGGTGCAAGGAATAATTTATCCATGGATGTGAAAACAGATGCCGTAACTGTAGAAAGCAAAAACTGCAAAAATACCACATGACAAAAGTAAATGTTACAACATGGTTCCTTTAATAAACAACATCCAGGATGTGATTCAGCTGCCTGTTGCTGCTTGAGATACTCTAGGGCATCCCAAAGTGCTGGGTAATGGCACAGGGACACTACTCTAGGCTTATGCCCTGCTGGAGAAGCCACAGAGTCCAAGCAGAAACTGCACAGGCATTAGCTTCCTATGTCAAAGTGAGTGTATCCCACTCACAAAAATGACTAGAAACTAACTGTACCAAATTAAACAAAATCTAACATTTTCAATTCTTAAAAAGTCAGACTCTATTAAATAAAAAATTACAAATTGATATGATATTAAATTCAGAGCAAAAGTTTGTAGTGGTCCTAAATTGTATTGGAATTTTTAATTTAAGAGTACATTTACCCAGCAGGTCAGGTTACTCTCACACAGAGGAGTTGACTGGTTCTACCTTCCTCCTGAGCTACAGCTTCACTACAGGAATACAGAAGAGTGACATCCAAAGTCATATTTAGGAGCCCTGCTTCCTAAATGCAGGCAGTCAGCCTCAAGTATTTTAGCAGGGTGTTGAGGTGAGCTGACTGTAGAATCAAGCTACAGCCCAAGGACAGACAGAGACTGCCGTGGAGGGCAGCCCACCCACACGGGGCTGGCTCTCATCCACGCACACCTTGCGCACCACCACAGCAGGGAAGGTGCACCCCAAAGATTGCAACAGCTCTGTCATGCAGCAGCTAATAAATGCTGAAGGCAGATGGGAAATGATCGGTGGAGAAGCACTCAAACAAGCTTAACTCCATCAGTCTGGAGGATTTACAGCAGTGAGGATATACATCCTACATCTGTTGTGATCTTCCTGGTGGAAACCAGCACAACCCAACAGTGAAAATCTTCCTGGGGTGGTTCCAGGCTCCTAATAAACAAGAAGATGCCTATTAAGCTGAGCACTGCTTTTAAACTAGTAGAAATATGCTGCTGATGAAGCAGACTACTGCTTGAGTTTCTAAGTTTTCATTATTTCATTCACTTAACTGTGAAGCTTTTCTCTAAAAAGAGGAAAATATAACTACACTTGGAACAACAGAAGCGAAAAAAAGCACCATTTCCTAAGGGTCTCTCCATACTGCATCTGCCCTTTCTCCCAGTTGCTAGTAACACCACACAACCCTCATATCAATAAATTAAGTTGCAGCTTGCACTAATACTGAAAAAAACCCAAACAACTGATCAAGAATCAACAGGGATACATATACCAAAAGACAAGGATTTCCTTAACAACAAGAAGAAAAAACAGCCTAAGAATTTACTGAGAAAAATACTGAATTTCAGACCTACAATTTTTTAGAACAATGCAAGTTCTAATACAGACATTTCTGGGGACAGAAAACTGTTCCAGAAAGTTCTCCTCCCCTCTGTTGAAAATCAAACACATTACTATCACCTTGCATTATTCCCTCCACTTGTGTACTTAGTTAATACCAATGCTTTTTGCTCTGTATGTGAATGTAATAAAATTCTAATTTTGCAGAAATCCAGGTGTCTTGGTAGATTTCCGATTTTTTTTTATTTTCTCTCCCCAAGGCATAGATATAAATTGTTTTCTGCTATCTTTACAGGAGATCTACGGAACCATGTTATCGAAAGTTGCAGAAGACTGAAAATAGTTTAAGGTAATCAAGAGCTGCACTGTTTCATCAAAGCCCCATCTCTCCAAAAGCCACTGGTGTTGCAACAAACAGTTTGGGGCTATAGTTTGATTTTGATTATTTTCCATTACCTTCCTAAAAACCTCCTCTTTTTGTGGCAGGCAGAAGCCAATTAGCACCATGAAAGGAAGAAGTCTGGAGAAAGATAATGTGTTAAAACAACCAACTTTGACTAGGAAGTCAGACTATCTAATTAAATATTGCTAACCACCCTATGCACAAGAGTCTGTATTTTTTTATTTGTTTTAACCTCACAGTCAGTGATGGAAGCTGACAGTGCAGTTCTTGGCCCCTCACTTTTGCACAGCTTTTCTTCCCTCAGTGTATACCACAAGACGACTACCCACAAGTAATGACAGGAGGCAAAATGGACCTGGGCCGGTCCAGCAGAAGGCAGAACCTGCTGCTGAGCACCATGGTGGGTTTTAACAGGAGGGAGAAGGCACCTGAGGTCAGACCGGGCTCTTATATCACCACTGATACTGCAGCAGCACAGTCAACAAAAGCAGCAAGACCACAGGTCTCATTTGCTTGCAGCTGCCCCTCGAATCAGATGCTTTCCCCAAGCCCTACTGCTCAGCAGCTGTGCCCACTCCATCCCTGAATCCTGCAGCCCACCCAGAGCTCCAGCCACAGTGGGTGCAGGCACATAATCCATCTTTGCTGCCTCTAAGTGCCACCAACCACTATCAGTGTGCTTTGATGTCAGAAGACCTCCGGCAGAGATCTGCCCCAGGGATTTATGCTGCAGTAAAGAACAAGTCTGCCACACTCACACGGGTAACACAAAGGCAGCAACAGCTTTGCAGGGATCCCTGAGAAGTGTTTACAAAGAACTGAGCCTCACAACAGGATGACAAAAGGAAGGGGTATTTCTCCACTGTGCTTCAAGAGTTGGTTGATCTTCGAGGAAAATCCTCTGCTAAACAAATACTGAGAGGCACAGAAACAGCCAGCATACGACTGTGGACAGCAGCTCGGGCTACTTTGCAGGATTGAAGTCAGACACAGCATGTTTGCTCCTCATGGTCTGTGAACACAGGCAAAATTAAATTCCACATCTAATTTTGGGAGCACATCACTGGCTTATTATTTATTAGAAACAGAGATTCAGACATGACAATGAAGAAGCTTCACCTCAACTATGAAGCAGGGAGAGTTGACAGCAATGCATTCTTGCTGCCTGAAGCATGTGGAGTCACTTCAGAGCAGGGGCATCAACTCCCTCCACACAACCTGCCCTACCACTGCCAATATTTTGTTACTACGGAAGAATAATATTAGGGCATCAGTGAGGAAAATAAACTCTCTGTTATGATGGATGTGCATTTAGTCAGCAACGTGCTGCAGCAAACTTGACCTTTATCAGGACTAGATTTCACTGACTGCTTTTTTGGGACCTCACCCCATTTATTTTGTTTTGTCTACAACCTCTGTAATTTCCAACTGATAAAACTTTAACCACCTTTCCCAGTGGAAGCACACTGCAAAGAAAAATATTCTTGCATACAAGGTCAAGTATTCTTCTGTGGTCCTTCACAGCAACAGAAAGGGGTATTTGAAGAAATACTCCCAGAAGAGCTGCAGATGAGTTGTCCCAATGTGAAACAGCCTGGCACAGCCCAGCAGAGTTTCTGCAGGCTCAGGTTCAGGTTTGCAGAACAACATGACTCATTTTTCCTCTCTGAATAGGAACTGCTCTGGCAGCTTTACATTTTAACACGGTACCAAACCTGTTACATGTTCTTCATCACTCACAGGGCCATTCATGTTTATCATGTTTCCAGGATTTCATTAATAAACAAAAGGAAGAAGGGCATATGCCTCTGATTGACCTACTTTGCATTTTAATAGGAAATAATAAACTGACCCACATGGAAGTTAAACACAATTGAAAGTTGCACCCATACCAGCTATTTCTATTTTCAAACCAGTGCTTTATGCCTTGTAATGATAGCAGACAGCAGCAACTTCCAATAGCATCTTTTTCATCCTTCATTTTGTTGAGCCTACCCAAGAGAGAAACATGAAACATACCTGATTAGGGCTTTTATTTCTACTTCCCAAGAGGGGAATTAAATGCTCACCTAGAATCAGACCTCTGTGGTCTGGAGAGCAGCATCCATTCAGCTACACCATTAATCCAAACTGGAAGTGGGAAAGTGCAATTGTAGCTCTGCTGATGAGTTTATCGAGGTTAGCTACTAAGCAAGGGAAGGCCAGTAAGAGAGGCATGGCCCAAGGCCCAGCTTTATGAGACTGCAATATTAGAAACTGGGAAAATGAGAATGTCTGATGAAAAGTGGAGCCTCCAAATACACTTTAGCTACAGAAAAGCAGCCGTTTTTCTCCTTTCCCTTTCCCATAAGCTCTTCCAAAGGGGAAATAAGCAGGCAGGTATCCTTCCTGCCACTGTTTTGACAGCTTGTATCTGTCTAGAATAATATTTGCCACCACTTCCCTACTCATGCATCTCCTTTGCATCTCCAACGATGGACACTGGGCTTTTCTCTGTGGCAGCATGATGGAGCCAGAGTGGCTCCCTATGGCATTACTGCATCAGGGCTGGAAGCTGCCATGAGCAGAGCACCACCCTCATCAGGTTTTGAAAGGCCAGAGGGAAGATTATCACTCAGGGGAGCTCATACACAGGAGAAGCCAGTACAGCAAAATTAAACCTTAATATTCTGCAAAGGATAAGGACATTGTTTTTGAAAATGTTAGCAAGGCAAGAGAAAAATGTATTTAAAAGTCAGCCACTGGCACATCAGGAGTCAATTATGCTGGGCAGCAAAATATTCAGAAAAAATATAAGATGAATATAAATATAGCTTACATGTTTGAAAGTAAACATTAACTGCTTTTCACATGCTTTATGGTAACTTCAGTCCTGTGCAGCTGTAGCCACAGCACTTGGAGAAAAAGCAAAACATCTCATTGTTTCAAACAAACATGAGCAGTTTCATGTGACAAGCTCCAAGTATAAAATGAAAAAAATATTCCTAAAACTCCCACATTATACCGCTAGTAAACTAGAATTTCATAGCAAAAGTGAATAAACAATAGCTTTTGAGGCTGGAGAAATTACCATCCTGGTGATACCTAATCTCTCCCCAGAAGTCATGACTAAACCCTTCCAACACAGATATAGCCTGAAATTCTATGTCAGAAGTATGTCCAATTGCATTTGGCAATCCTCAGCCAAGACAGAAGCTGACTATAATTGGATGAATATTTGAAGTGCTTCATTATTCGTGTAGGAAGGCTAGGTAAAAAGTGTTTTGTAGTCCCAAGACACTGGAGGGTGTGTGTTATTGGGTAATAACCAATTAGGAATGTTGACAGTACTCTGCCTTTGGGATCACCCTGGCCAACAAAGCACCTGGGTGTATGTTGTTGTGCAAAGGCACACACCCTCTGCCTACTGCTCAGTTTATTTAAGCTAGGCTTTCACCAAAGGAAATGGAGGACACCCCAAAGGATGTGTGTTTGACAGCTCAGTTACATTCAGAAATAGTGCTTCTGTGTTGTTCTGTATTCCAAAAAAAACACCTTTTTTCAGTAGTATTTCTGAATTACTGATGCTACTTGTTATTGAAAACAAATTCCAGTTCTTCTGTTTTACCGCTTATAATATAGCAAAAGAGCAATATTCTTACTATTTCCAGTAAGGAAACACTGATGGCAAAAGATCAGCTCCTACCCCTGTAATCATACCACTGTGCTGCTATAAATACTTCAAACTCAGAACAACAGAAATCAATGATTTTCCTTTCATGCTAGTCTAAGAAAAACATATGAATCATTAGTGCAGGCATGCAAAAGATTTTTAAAACTTCAGCGTTTCAAAACTAACAATCCTGACACTTGCTCAGGAGAACGAGAAATTCAACACCAATTGAGGTAATGGTAGAGTAGTTCAACCCTATCACTACTTCCCACAACAAGGGCAGAAGATACTAAGGGTACAAACACTGGTTTTTATTTGCTCCTTTATTTTCTTTATCATTGTAATGAAAAAAAACAAACCCTGAAAATTTATGTTCTTATTGAACGCAGACATTACTGTACAAGCTGCCCAACAGGACTTTCTTACCACAAAAGAAACACTCAAAACTTTTCCTGAAAGATTTGCTTGTTTCAAACATGCAAAATTCAATATGTTATAAGGAGGAACACATCAGTTTTTCTGCAGCTCTCATTTTCTGGCTTGTATCACATTTAGCCTGTCCTGTGGCACGGAGAGTACTGCAGCATTTTCTCTGAAATCCCCCAAATGCCCCCTCACCCTCTCCCCCATGCATCACCAAGACGATGATGTTTTGATGAAGCATCAAGCACGGGCCCTCGAGATAATGGATTCAATGGGATACACTTAAAAGATCATTTTTCTCTTTTGTATTGACTGCTTGCACTGCTCTGAGACAGGAAGGGCTTTCATTTTTTATGTAAGCTGCAAGACCCCGAGGGTCCTCTAAACTGTTTAAGAGGGATCAATTTTCAGATGGGTAGAAGGGGCCCAGCAGACCGTCACGGGTTGGAGCACCTTCTTCCCCTCCTATCACTGACAAGTTTGGGCAAACCTAAAACCAGCTCCCAGCTGAGCCATTCTGGCATGGCAGAGCTTCCCACTGTTTGGGATTTGTGGTTAGCCCTCGAACAGAACTATAATTTATAGTGCGCATGGAACAAAATAGGAAAAAAGTTTCACAGAAGCAAAATAATCACAGGGGCTGACGGAGATAAACAGCAATAGAGCTGCTAAGCAAAGCAGTGCTTGGCGCTGGCGTAGGGGCAGGAAACCATTACCCCATGACACGGGTTTAATGCAGTGACATTGCTGCAATTACACCCAGGCAACCTAACAAAACAAATTTATTGTACGGCACAAAATATTTCCAGTTCAACATTGCAACATTTATTTTTTAATTGCAGAACAAAGAACAACTTTTGGGGTGTGGAAGGACATAATCCATCATTTGCTCTGAAGTGACACACTTATGGCAAACGCTGTGTATTATAACTTTCTATGCCACAATAAGCAACTGCAAGAAATTTCTTAGGCAAGGAATGCAAAGGGTTTGGGTGTGGTTCTGTGAGATACTGCTTATCCCTCCATCTCCCTCTGTGTCAGCAGGGAGCCAAAAGCAAGCCACATGTTGCTGCACCGGGACTTCAATCACTCCTGTTTTGCATGTGTCACACAGCTTGTGACAGCCTTTCACCTGCAACACGCCTCATGTGGAAAGGGTTTTTACCGTTCAAATATGGCCTGAACAAGAACTTAAATATAATTTTTAATTAAAAGGAATGGGAGGTTAATAGGTCACTTAAAGAACAATTATGTCTACCGTTTGATTGACAGGCTTCTCACATTTTATCAAGAAAACCCCATTGCGGTCTAGGAGGTAGAATTTATCTTTATAAATTGCTGAACTGTGGAAGCGTACCCCATTGCATTTAACACTGCTTTGTGCAACTATCTCATCTTCTGAACAAAACCCTTTCATCTTTCTGTCACTCTCCCCCTTTACCTCTTTTAATCCTTTGCAAACAGAAAGTTTTTGATTCACAGAAGCTGAATTGCCAGTGTTGCTCTCCATCACCGAATGCCTGTTCTGCAAAATGCAGCAGTGTGAAGAAATTGCAAAGATAGGTCTTCAGTAATTAGCTTGGGTACCAGACGTGGCACAGCTGAGTTTGCTGGAAGCAGGAAAAACGAGTCCAGGTGGAGCGTCGCGCTATATTGCTTTGAGCACCTGAGCTACCCAAGTGTCTGCACACACGCTGCTGCACGGTGGAAGGACTGGATGGCAAAGTGACTGTGAGCCCACTGCTCTCCTAAAGATGTCCCTACAAAGCAGTCCACAAGTAGCAGCTACAAGCTCAGCTTATAATGCTTTCAAACAGTTACAGAAGCTGTTGGTTCTCAGAAGCAGAAAGCGCCTTGAAAATGCCTAGAAAAGTGCCCACATTTTCTGCAGAGAGCTGCAACTGGGCTGGAAGAGTCCTAAAGACCCAAGCTAATGTACACATCAGGGCTAGAAACAATTTATTTGATTACTGATTTAAAGACTCAGTGAAAGGAATCAATGTGAATGAGTCTCAGAGACATCCCTGAACTGATGTCACTAAGAGCAAAAGCAGTGTCTGAGATATCCTTAAAACACGCTGGCTACTTACCTACTCTAAGACAGCTCACTATTAACGAGAGCCAGAAAACCATACATGTGTGGGGGGAAAAGGACAAGCAAGCCAGCAATGTGCTTTGATCTGGTCAGGTAAAGATCATTTGTGACCTCTGTGAGCTCTGACTCCTTCCAGCAGAGATAGAAAAGTGTGTATGAAAAAGAAATGAAGACAAAGCAATGAGGGACTTTAGTTGACAGAAGTAGGGTCAATCCTCAGAGCAGAACAGGGACAGAAAAAAAAATACTGAAAAGCAAGAGTCAAAGAGACATCAATATTTTGCATGGTGTAGACAAAGGCAAAAAAATGGTTGAGAACAAAAGACAAAAGGAGAATAAAGCTTGCCAGATGACACTTGTCTGGTTATGATATTTGAATAAACTGCAGACTGGTTAAGTTAGAGGAAAAGTTCACATAACAGGAACTGGTGACATTCCCTTGGCCAACACAGCATTTGTGCCTTATTTGCATTTAAATGACTGCAGATAACCATGTCCTGAGCAGTTTTCACCATTTCCTATGCAACCTCTGCAAATACATCCCCAAATGGCAAGCATACTTGTATACATGAAACCCAGCCAGAAGGTTGATCATCACCAGAAAGAAGTAAGCCAGAAGTTGGAATCTATATCCTAAAGCTTCATACACACCCAAGAGGTGGCCGGGTGTTGATGGCAAAACTGGAAGCTAAATATGTTTGCTTCTGCAATTATGTATGTACTAGATGCCAATTTTCTTAGCAACTACATTGCAATTTATGAAAGACCAATGAAGTACAAACACTTTATGTGGGAGCAGAATGAAAACCTCGTGCTAACACACTCCTTGCCATCAGGAACCTCTGTAAGTACAGCAAAAGGCAAAACAAACCACTGAACCTCACGACTGTAGTTCAACCTGGGCCCTGTGAGAAGTGACCAGCAAGCAGAA
Source organism: Calcarius lapponicus (assembly GCA_039654755.1). Lineage (NCBI taxonomy): Eukaryota > Metazoa > Chordata > Aves > Passeriformes > Fringillidae > Calcarius > Calcarius lapponicus. Next base: position 108,739,113 of record CM077464.1, on the reverse strand, counting down.
TACTTCAATGCCACCTCAGTTTCTAATGGGATTTTTTCTTATTGGGTCAGCGAGACCCAGAGACTCAGAATATTGTTTTATCTTCCCAGGTATTGGTCAGGCAGAGTGAGAAATATTGCTTGAGTGCCTTCAGTCTAGCTTATGAAACCACGCTATTGGGCAGAAAAATACAAAAGTTGTAAGGTTTCCAGCCACAAATTTCCATCCACCAAGGATTCCAAGCAGCCTTTGCAATCAAATGGTTTCTCAAAGCACAGACCTTTAAACTAGTTATTGACAACCTCCCCTCTGCTGGACTTACAGGCTGATCCAACCCCTACAAACCCACAGAAGCCAACTGGCAAAGGAATCCCTACACTGATCATATGGCTATGGATTTTCTTCCTTCCCCTCAAGAAAAAATGATTGTTACTTCTGAGGATTACTAGCCTCAAAAATAAGGAGCTGAAGTCTTTAGCTTTCTAACACTCCTGAACGTAGACACTTATTCCTCTGAACATATTTCCTTACACACTGTCATAGCCAGGCAGCCAGAACAGGCATGTAATGAACCCCTGTAGCATCAAGTCTGCACATCTACTTTCCCTGGCTCTGCATATGTGGAAAGAGCTCTCCAACAAGCCACTATCTTGATTTTACTGTCATTTTACAGATTTGAGTGCAAAAGTATTGAACAAGCACAGGACATTGCTTTTTACCCTCCAAGTAAATGCACATAAGCCTACTTTTACTGACATTTAGAACAGGAAGACAGACACCAATTTGTGGCCCCTTTCAGTGATGACTCACCACCAGTTATTGACCACATGATGTGAGAACCTGCTAATCTGATGGTGCCATTTCTTTCACCAGTCACCAGCCACAAGCAACAGCAGCAACTTGCTGACCTTGCAAATTAAACATATTACAGGACTACAATTTGAAAAATATTTACTTCTACTGAGGCAACAGTGATGACTGACCTGTGGTGATCATTAATTGAGGCAAAATGAGGTCAATATATACCTTAAGTTCAATATACATACCTAGAGCTACAATTAATCTTGGTTCAGCCAGGACCAGAAAATACTCCTCCAAGCTCTTTATTGACAGATATGTGTTGCAAGAGAGCTCTCTTTAAAATATCAGTTGTGCAAATTCTCTGAATTTCTTTAAATAGGCATGAACCATAGTATCATTCACAATTCTGTTTCTATTTTCTTTCCCAGTCTGTGTATGTGGTTACACCAACCAACACAACTGTACTGCCTGACTGTGTTCAGTCTGGTCCTCATGAATCAACAGTTAATTTTTTATTAATACATGTTACTGATGATACCAACATCAGCAACCTCTATCTCAGTTACTGGATCTATAAATATTTATGCTTAGAGATAATAATCTTTTACACTTTCAATCATCATCCCAAAGCACTCTACAAATTGCTTTTTTGTTAACCTTGGTAGGAAGCAAGTGAAGCTCAAAGTTAAATCAGTTATCTTGGGTCACAGAACAGGTCAGTGAGAGTCAATGTATTTCCCTATCCCAAGCCCTCACTTTTCCTTGCCACAAGACCATGCAGCAATCAAATGATGAAATATAAAAGGTGAATAACGAGATGAGTAAGACAGGATAGATAACAAAGACTGAACTGACCCTCTGCCAACTTCTTCTGCTTCTTCCCCTCCTGCCAGGAATGTTACAAAACATTAAAAAGCTGTGACCTGGACCATTCATGCTAATACAGCAGACAAAGCTGGTTACAGCAATACTGAAAACTTTCATAGAGGCTTGCTCTTTCACAGAAGCTTGCCCTTGATGTTGCTATTCTAGAAAGATACAGATAGAGATGTACCTCTCTGGAAGATAAATCCAAATAAGGACAGTGGAAATAAAGATGCAGTAACACCCACTCTCCCAATATTTCCTTAAAAAAACCAAATCACCAAATGCTCATTAGTTAGAAAATTTTGCATTTCTTCAAGTTTAGCAGAACTTAGAGCAGTTTGAGAAGTACTTTCCAAGGTGAGCAAGAAAGTTGTGACAGGGCTGCTTTCATGGAGGTGTGACAAAGGGAGGCCCATGCAAAGTGCAGACCACCCTCACCTCAGCAGGTCTCCTACCAAGGCAGAAGTCTCCAGCATGGTGCTGCAGTTTGCAGGAGTTTGAGCTAAGGGCCATGTCCGTTTGTTTTGGACCTGGGGACTGATAGCAGAAACTGCCAGAGGTCTGATGCAGGCAAGCAGTGCTGCCTGATTCACAGCACGTCCCTGGAGTCTACCTACACAACTTGTGAAGGATAAGTCCTTCTTGCAAACTGTCAAAAAAGGCCAAGGACAGTCTGGGCATTCTCCTAAGTAATTCTGTGCTCTTGATGCAAAAGAAACCCTTACCAATAAAAAAAAAAATAAAAAATGCCAGTGTCCTAACTGGATCCAAGTGTGTGAAATTTAATTTCCCTGAGGGCTGAGAGTGAAGATTGGGTAAGAAAACTGGGACACGAATGGATTGGTTCATATGAAAACCTGAAATTGCCCTGGGCAGAAATATGGAAGGATTGTGAAATACTGTATAAGAAGAATCCATCTTCATATGCAGGGAGTAACTCAGGATGGGAGATGTAGCAACACAAACAGATACTCCAAAAGGTTCTACAAAGTTACATACAAGGTTTTAAGTGATTTTTTTCCCATTCTGTGGTGGGAATATGTGATGTGGCAATCCAATGCCATGGTGTTATGCAAATATTTGTACCAGATGACTTGGACAGACCTAATTAAAAGTTCAGATGCTTTGAACACGCAAGATAGACAACACTGCTGATATTGCTGATATCAGAGATATCAGACAGCTGATGCTTGTATGATCAAAGTTCAACATCCTCCCATTCAGCTCAGATATTCAGTTGAGGTTGTCTCAGCCTGGTACACAATAACTTTTGGTAGATGCCGTGCAGACAGCATTAAGGCTGAGAGATGTAGGAATGCTGACTCCAAGCAAAGGGTTCAATCCTGCTGCAAGATGATCATGCACTGGAAGGAGAGTAGGCTGCTTGGGTTAAAGTATCTGAGCTAGCCAGCCAGTGCTTCTTCTCCTCACAATCATAAATCCTAACACCTCAAGCTATTCTCCTCAAGCTCTTTGGTGACCACGGGGAACAATGGCACCACATGCATGTGCCCAAGCTCTTGGGGGAGAAAGGCTCCTTTAGCGGACCCTCATCTTGGATGCTCCTTTCCTGGAATAATTCTTTTTTCCCCTGGGCAGTGGAAAAAAAAACTATTAAAAATCTTTATTTTCAAAAAGCAAGCAATTAAAAAAAATTTTGGACACCCAAGTCTTTAACAGATAGCTCACTGTTGCCAGATACCAACCTGAAGATCTGGTAACCTCAAGTAAACCAAAGGTTGTTCAATCTGTGCAGGGGTGAATGCACCAAGGTCTACAGTCTCAGTGGAGAGATCTACATAGAAAAACATCTGCTCCCTCCTCAGACAAAGAAAATTGCTATTTATTTCAGCAGAGAGACCTCACATTAGGTCTTCTTGGTAGACAGGCTGATTCAAACTTAGGCTTCTTCCCAAAGCCTAAGTCTGGCAAGTTGTATTACTGAGCTTCATGAGACCATGTTTGAGGCACGGTCTCACTGGTTTCTTGGGAGAACCTGAAGCCTGTTGAAGAGCTGAAGTATTCACAGGGGATTTTCCTTGTGAAAACAATAGGGTCTCCCTAGTCTAGATTATAACTGGGCTCTTTGAAATTACCTGCTACTAGATTTTAAAATTAACTTTGAGGGCTTTTTTAAAGCATTATTTTAGCCTCAGAATTTATAATTCTAGGATTACCCAATTCAAACCATCTATTAGATAAGCTGCTTGTCTGTTGGATTGCTTCACCGAGTCAGCTTTTGCCCAAAACACAGATCAGGTCTGATTCTTTGGCTTCTTCAAGCACAAGAGCATTTGAGAGAAACACACAATTGTCTTTCCAAAGCAAAGGGCAGGGATCCAGCAACAGTAGCAAGACACTTTTACAGTCACACCAAGGTTTCTTTGGAGGGATGAATAGGTATCTGTCAGTAGGCATTTTACATGTCAAGGCACAAACCAGGCTGGGGAACCTAACATAAGAATTATGGAAAATGATCCCTTCAAGCTACAAGTCTTTACCTGATATCATTTAAGAAACTCTTTTTTAAAGTACTCTTTCCAATTCATACTCTACTGTCCAGGAAGAAGAAAGCAGCGAGGTACAAGATGAGGGCTGTTGACTCCAAAAGGAGAAGGAAGAGTACACTTGCTCCAAAGCAGAGACCGCTCCATCAGACTAGGTCTCCCTCACACCAGCAAGTCAAGAGTGACTCCAGAGCTGCTGGTTTGAATATCATCCTTTCAATCTCACAAAGAAAGATGACTCTGGTACCTGGCCCACAGATGAAAGGTTCATTTTAGGCTTCTGGCCCTTAGACTGCATGTAATACGAGTCAGAAACCTAATGACTTTCGTGTCTCAACCTGCTACAGGCTGGAGCCTGTAACTGATGCCTTGACTCATCCCTGGAGCAGTGCTCTTTCAGGCAAGATAATCAAGACCTTATTTTTCATAGACAATACTTCATATAACAGTAAGTCTCAGGAGGTTTCAACTGGCCCAAAAATATCTATGAGACCTTCCTTAGTTTTGATATTATTCACACATGTGATATTGGCAGAAAAAGAAACATACAAGCAATGTTGACAAAAACCTTGTGAGTAATGAAGTTAGAGTCTAGCTAGATATGAAATTGATCAGGTCAGGCTTCAAGAAACAATTTGTATTAATGTCTAAATATTACTGGATAATTTTTACCTAGCACTCACTCTATATAAATATGTACAGATATATATACACACGTATATACATCCCAACCCTCCACTGGAAAAAAACCTCCTGGCAAAATCTCAGACAAAACCCAAACAACTATATCATGATTACTGGCATATTGCTTTATGCCATTGTCTTGACATTCAAACGAGTATAGTAATTGCTCTTTTGAAGCTGCTAATGTTAAAAAAAATCTCTCTAGTTCTGGAAGTGGCTGGGAATTCCAGGTTCTAACAGCTACGCTGGAAATATTCACTCATCAAGAGGTTCAAAAGACGCTGTCAGAACTGAAACACAAACACATGTCAGAACGACTTGAAACAGAATGACTATAACTCAGAGTTTGGGTTTTCTTTAAATTATGTTTGAAGAGCTTTTAAAATGCTTAATTTATTAAACTGGCTTTGATACTACAGGCATAGCTTTCACTTTCAAGTGCTACAATGGCTCAATTGAGCACAGAATACATTAAGCTTAAATTCCACTGCCACCAGACACATTTCTGAATGACATTTTAGTGTTTCTTCACTTGAAGTAATATACTCTCTCTGTGAATTTGACATGAAAACAGAAGCAGCAGCCTCTCATTCTGCATACACAACAGTGTTAGACACCATCATTGCTCCAACTACCAAAAAATCCACGAAGTCATCACAACTACTAGGAGCTGAACACAAGAGGCTTCTAAAAAAAAAAACCCAAAAGAACAGATTTGGTTTTCTAAGAGCAGTTCAAGTTTTCCCAGACATTACTTCAATCTCTCCTGGCAGACCCAGGCTCTTGCATGGCTTCTTTTGCTCTCCTCTCCTGGGGCCTTCCTTGAGGAGGCTGTCACAAGAGAGGCCATGTGCCTCACTGTGTGTAGGGCTCTCTTCTTCCTCCAGCCCTCTCAGGAGCACTGCTTCAGCCCACCTAACACTGTGAGCTGCTGATGCAGAGGCAGCAGCGTCAAGTGAAACCCAGGCTTTGAACAAGTCACATCCCATGAAGTGGGCTTTGTGCCCTTTGAAAAGGCAGGTCAGAGCTGTGGGATCAAGAAACTGAAAATCTCCCCCCTCAGACTGGACAGAACGCAATGGGAACGCTGCCTGCCCTCTAGAGCAGGATTGGACGGCAAAGGGCAAGGCAGAGATTTATACTGCGGACACAATGACTTCCTGCTCATGACCAACCCTTAGAGTTCCAGCTACACTGCTTGTCTGCCAGCACCACCAGGCAATGCCCACACACACTGTTAAATGCACTCTAGATTTCTTAGAGATGCACCCTTGTTTTAGCTACTCTACAGGCACTGTAGAGTACTCTACATGCAGCAGTTCTCTGCTTAATATCAGTGAGCTACCAGAGTCACAAATACTTAATTCAAAAGATACATGAGAGTTAAGAGCCCAATTATTTGAAAAGTCCTAAAAGTATTCAGTTAATACTATCCTGGAGTTTATTTCATTCAACCTTGCCTTTGCCTCAAGTGACACATCTGAGATGGCGTGTTGACAGCACAGGAGAGTGGTTACTGTTCCAAAAGAAACAAAACAAATACTCCAACACCCCCACCTTTGGGATTAAATGCAGTATCACTACAGTTTTTGAATGTAACAAACCACAGCATGGGTGCCTTGGCATAAACCCAGAATCCTAGGTAGTAGAAAGTAAGTGCTCTTTTCTCCCAGCTTTGTTTTAGTACACGCACATCAGGATTTGCAGAAGTGCCATTTGTCAGGAACACAGCGGAGCAGGGAAACAAAAGTAAGTCTCTAACTGCCTACTAACAAAGAAAGCTAATTTAATTTTGAAACAAAAGGAGCTAAATTCATCATTCTGAGACAGCCCCAGGACGTCCAAGCACGAAAAGGAAGAAAAGGAGTTTGCCAAAGACATGCAGAAGAAGCTTTTTAAAGTTACCTGGAATCGGGATATTTTGTAAGCGTGGCCAAGCTGCTGGTATACATGTGCCCACCCACATCAATGTGAACTGGTGCGTTGGATTTTGTGAGCTGTGCTGGAGTGGGGATGCCTTGATTGTTCAATGGAGATGCAGGGGATCTAGTGATCAGAGGTCTTGACATATTGGGCCGACTGTCCTGTGAAAAGATAGACCTGGGTTAATGATCTCCTTAAAAACCTTACAGAAACCCTCAGTCTTAAATCAGTAGGACTGTCTCATAGCCTCAGATTATGACTTTTATCTTAGTAAAGCACAGACAAATATTTGTCAGTTTTTAAAACGAATCCAGCTCCGAGAGTTCGAAATGGCTACATTTTAAATAAGTGGGGCAAAACGCACTGATAGAACCCACAAAGAAAAAATCACGTTCAAAACCACGTTTTTCCTGAACACTATTTGCAACAGTCAATCCGTACCAACAAAAAGGGTCATCCTCATTTCTAAGAGCTGGTGAAAGCACTGACAGAAAGAAGTACAGACAAAAAGACTGAGAACAATATTTTCCTCAACTGAGACAACCCCAAGTAGACTTTCTGTTCCTTCCCAAGCCCTCCGACACTGCCATACCACCAGAACAGGAATACAAACCCTCAACTCCTCCATCCTGCACACTCTTCTCTTGAATTCCCAATTCACATAGCACAGGAACAGAAGCAGAAACACCTGGACTAGTCAACTGCTCATGGACTGCAGACCACTGGACATCGACAGCCTTTGAGAAAGACATTTTCCATTTAAAAGTTATACGTATGGCGACAGCTGCCCCGGCGTGCCGCGCATAGGCTGCAGGTCTGAGCGGCTCCCCGGGCTGAGGGCGGAGCGGGAGCCGATGCTCCGCTGATGAAGCCAACTTTGGGAGCGCTGCAGCAGCGCGGAGCGGAGCCGACGCTCCGCTGGTGAAGCCAACTTTGAGCCGCGGCAATGGGAGCGCAGCAGCAGCGGCGGCGCGGAGCGGAGCGGAGCCGGGGCTCCGCTGATGAGCCAACTTGGGGAGCGCGGCAGCGGCGGCGCGGAGCGAGCGGCGGCCGCCTGCGCGCTGCGGGCGGGGCAGGGCAGGGCAGGGCAGGGCAGGGCAGGGCAGGGCGGTGAGCTGGAGCCAGGAAGGCAGGCGGCAGGCAAAGTTGGGGATTAAAATAGAAATGCGTTCTCGAGAGCGGTTTTGAGACAACGCCGCTTTCGACTGAAGGACAGCTCCGCGCGGGGCGGAATCTTATAGGGATGCCCTGAGAACTAAAAGCCCTTGCAAATGACCGAGTTTTACATTTAAAAGGTAAGCAAAGCAGCGAGAAGTCAGATACACTTCATCACAAAACTCCCTTTGTTCTTTCAACACCGTCTTTCAGCTGCACAGAGTAATGGATTCCCTGTAAACACCTCCTCGGAGCCAGGCTGCAAACCTCAGCAAAGCGGAGCGCGGCCGTCAGAGAGAGCCACGGGGCGCTCGGACCAGCCAAGTCCGCCGCCCCCAAAAACCAGCGTTTCTCCATTTTTCATGGCTGTTCAAGGGCTCAAATCACAAAGGCAACACGAGCCAGGTAATCGTCTGGCTGAAATGATTTACAGGCCAACGTTGCACAATAAATCCCAGTAGTGTGTAACAAAAGGCATCTATAAACCACAAGGTACTTAACTAATTTTCTTTCATACGCAAAAGCAAGCTTCGGTCTAACACTGATAAAAACTAAGGGAATGAAGAAAAACATCTAGTTTAGATGTTGGGGGGGAGGGAAGGGTTGGGTTTCTTCTCTTTCTTTATAAGCAGAAGTTAATATAAATCTGCAGAAATACCAGGCTTAATCACTACAATTGCTGGAGGAGGTGCCTGCAGCGCAAAGAAGACAAGTCCAGACAAAATAAGGTACACACGCTATGCAAAACTAATGTCTGCTACAAATGCTATGTGGTACAACCACCACCCAAGATGCTACTGATCTGCAGAGCGGTATTTAGTAAAATAATGAAGAAAAAATTAAAAACAACTACAAAGGTGAAAGTAAGAAGTCAAGGACTGATACAAACTAGGGGTGGGGGGAGCATCCGTTGGATGATTAGCAGGAGGAAAGCAGCAGGTCTGAGGAACACATTTCAGTGCTTAAAAGAAGACAGTTTGGCAGAAATAAAGATAACATTATCAATGAAAGTTGAGACTAAAACAAAAACCAAATTCTCTAACTTGTACGAGACGGACACCAGCACGTCCCTTCACAGGATCCTCTCTGGCAGAAAAAATGTAGCTCTCTTGCAATTTAGCACAGAGCAGCACCACTGAGTCTGTCACAGTTTTTCAATTGGACACATTCTCCTGTATATCCTGCCTGGGGCTGCTCGAGAGAAAATGAACAGATTTGCAGGGTTAATATTGTAGTTAGGCTGGAACCTCATTCAGTGTAGCTGTGATAGAACTGGCTGCACAAAACAGTAGAAGAATGTGTAGTATAAACATCACTGCCAGGATAGGAGATAGGTTGGAGGACCGTGGGGATTTTAAAAGGCAAAAGAACCCACAAAGCATAAGAAAAGGGAACCAGTTTCCAAACCCAAGTCATAACTAAGCTGCCGTTTACACAGTTTACCTACTAAAACTCTCAAGAAATAAAAATGCTTTATAGTAAAACCTTTTGCTCTTTTATTTCATCCTCCTCCTTTTCAACGTTTCCCCTTCAAGTTGTGTTCATTGTGCCTCATGAAACAAAGTCCCTCTTCTCAGTGGCTGATATTAAGCACAATAATGCTAACCTTGCTCCAGTCTCAGCCCACAAAGCACATTTCCCTGCATAAAAACAGTTAAGTATAATTTTGGAGATACTTTGAAATTAAACAACCGTATTTCTACTGCAGTTGCCCCAGAGAAACTAAAGCAAAAATGGGATTCAGAGAAGCAAGTCCATAAAAAAAAACCCATTTTTTCAATGTGGCACAACTCAATAGCACTGTCAGAGCACAGATCACCATCCAATGGGTACAGCATTTAACAGATCAGAGTTATATAACTGCATTAGTTAAATCACTGTATTGTCCAGCTATGGAAAGGATAACGCAGGGGCAAACAGTCTCTGAAGAAATACATGGCTTGTGTTGGATTATCGCAAACATGGAAACGAACAAGCTTTGGTAAAAAGTAATTAAAACAAGGCACTGCTGGTAAGCTAAGCTTCCACCACCTAATGTGATTACAAATACAATTCCTTAGCAAGAATTACAGGTGGAGAGAAGGGAGTCAGAGAAATTAAACTCAATGGGCTCCAGCAAGCTATCCAGAACAGCTGACAATGAAAAGAATCAAAAAGCTCTTCAGAAGCCTTTCCTGGTGTCAGGCAGGTGAGACATGAGCCCAGGAACGGGCTCGGAGCTCAGCCACAGCTCTTCCCACACAGGAGATCACAGAGGTTGTTGTCTGCCTTGGGAACTGCATCAGCTTTGTTCATGAGTGGGACACAAACCATGGCCACCACCTGCACTGGCTGGATGGGCAGTGACCCTCCTGACCTGGCAACAGGCTGACCCCTCATAGCTTTCCTTCTCAAACATTTTTATTTATCCTACTAAAAAAAAAAAAAAAAAAAAAAGGTAAGAACAGAAAATACAGCTTTCTACCAGTTCCATGGACCAAAATACTTCAAATACTCTGTAAAGCATTTATCATTATTAATATCCAGATGATCCCCCCCCCCCCACCTCCAACAACTTTTCATAAAAATTTGAAATTTGTTCCCACTTTCACTCAGAATGACTGAAACTATGTAATCAAAAGTGCCTAAATCTGTGTGTTAGGCAGGCTAAAGGCAATTAGGTTGTCTAAAACTTTTCAGTTTTGGTTTAGCACACAAACACACTTCTCTTAGAGCAGTTTGGGGCTCCTCCACTTCCTTGTTGATATTTGAAGGAGTCTCTCCACAACAAGCAGCTCACAGGCACAGGTCTTTGGAGTATATCTGAATCTGCTTCACATTTTCTGCTCTAGGCAAGCCCTCCTGGAGGCTCAGCAAAAGCAAAAGCAACCCTGCTTTAACTGCTCCTCCTGGAATTTACAAAAATCCGTATAATTTAGAAGCCTTCCTACCAAAGGGGGCCAAGGATCATGGAGAAGAGCTTACAAATCCCTTCTCCTCTCCCTGCCTTTTCTTCTATACCATCTTCTCCTCAATTCCTCTCAAAAACATTGTTAAAGATTAGGCCTTTATACCTGGGTTGAAGCAAACCACAGTAGCTGCAGGGCTGAGATGTGCACTTGTGCAACTGGAATACCAAATGACAATAACACAGGAACCATGTCAACGTTCTGGCAGCAAGTGGAAGGAAAAGGAGATATCTGAAGAACATGAGTCACTACAATGTGCTAAGTGTACAAAAATCAAAGAGATGGGAGGCTTACTCCTCCCCTCAAAATATTAGCACTGGTGTCCTAAGTGTTATTTACACTCTGTGGTCTTGAGTAAAGTCATCCTGGTTCCCTTCTTAAGACAGAAACCTTGACAAAAGCCATGCCACCACAAGACAAGCCAAGCTCAGGCACAGAAGGACCGACATTCAAGTACAAACTGTCTGCCTGACTCACCAGACTGTGAGGATCATTTTAGTTTGCAGGTCAAGACACTGCTGGCTGGAATTATTTTAGCCAATGTCTTCCCTGTAAGCCAGCCCAGCTCAAGCAGAAGTGTATATGCTACTCAGTAGCATATATACTCCCTGTCAAAGCCCTAGCAATTATTACTGCTGAGAAACTCAAATTTACACATTTCTAACTCCCTTGGATTTTTTGGGGGAGGTGAGGGCAAGCTTGTCTTATCTGTTCGAGATCTTAGAACAAAAAATCATGCAGTAGTTTATTCTAAAGTATCAAGTCAGTCTGTGTTCATTATCCTTTTTACACAACAGAGAGACATGAGACAGATGCTTCTCCTCACAAAAGTTTGGTGTGCAGGAACAACTGCAAACAGCAGTTAACACATCCACATCAGCCACCTCCAGCAGCACATATCCCACTGTATGGGGAATGCATCCAAAAGCAAGCAAACTTCAGAAGCTGGTGTCAAATCCCTTCTCCTCCAGTACAGAGCAGAAATCACTCAAGTGTCAGGGACATCTGTGTGCCTGCACTCTGAAATAAAGAGCAGGCTGATGCTGTGGGGTGCCTGTGGGATGGGGGAAATTGCAGCTTGAGACCCTCATCCAAACCAGGAACATTAGGACTGCTCTTGGATTTGGCTCCTGCACAAGTGTCCCCATTTCGAAGATTTCAAAACAAACAATTCATTAAAGATTAAAAAAAAAATCATCATCAGGTCTCACCACAATGCTTAGACAAGTACCCCCCACTTTTTTGAATTCAGCAAAAAGAGTTGCCACAACAAAGAGGCTGGAGAAAGCATTTATTCAACATAAACAATATCAGTATAGTACAAACAGCACATCTGGAAGGTGTAGCAAGCAGGCAGAGATACAAAGCTACATGTCCAAGAAACCCAGGAGCTTATCCTGCTGGAAGGGGAAAATCACACCCTGGGTACCTCTATGGGCTGGTGATGTCCTCACACCAAATTCTCTAGCCGTGGCTCTGGTACTCAGCATCTACAGATGGCACCAACTGGGCTGGCCCCTCAGACAGAGCCCTGCAAGGTGGTCAAAGATGACCAAGTGCACCACACAGAGCATGCAAACTGCATTTCGATCTCAAGGTGTGCATGCCATCATGGCGCTTTCTCTTCACCTTCACTCTGAAGAGCCCAGAAGCACAAAGAAATTGCTCAGATCTTTGTCAAAAAGTCTTTACATGTAAGCACATCCATCCTTTTCTTCTGCTTCTTCACCCTGACACCAATGGTTGGTAGCTCCCTGAGGACATGGTTGGGCTTTACTGCTGCCACTGGGTCTGCAAAACAAAGAAACAGCCCATTGTTTTCCCCAGCAGAAATATGCCGATTGCACTGTCATGTTTTGCCTTTCATCAATATAATACAACTGCCCTTTCTCTCACAGCTGCAAGGTTTAGGATTGCTGACTCTGAACATTAGGAATTATGTTTATAAGGCAAAGCTCCAGAACAATTGTGTTTGAGCATCACACGAGAAACAGGCCCAAAACACAATCAGCTGCAATTCAATGCCACAGTAAGCTAAGACACACCAGGTCCACTGAGACTCAATAGTAGTGCTAGATTTATTATTCTAAATCTCTAAAGCTTCATTTTAAACCCTGAATGTCTGTCAATATACAACAGAAGGTCAAATTATCCTATGCAAGACTGTCAAATACAATGGAGAGCTTGAAAAGCAGGAAGGTTTTCTGGATATGCTGAGCCACTGAATTGCAGAAGATCTACTATGCCAAGCAGCTGCTCACTCCTCACACCACAAGTGCCATGCTCGGGGCACTCAGTATTATTTGCAGAAATACATGCAGCAATGCATTTTAGAAAGGTGGGTGTCACAAGGCCACCTGAGAGAGGGGACAGAGATACCCAGAAGGGTCCCTCATAGCCAGAGTGGAGGGTATAGTTCATTGTGAAACAAAAACCTTGGCTGAAACTCTTTCCTGAAGGTGTCAGGGACAGTACTGGGCTGTCCTCTCTGTATCCTGAAATAGTCCAATTGCAGATCAAGCCTACAAAGGAGATAAATGCACCTCTGATCACACCAGAATAGCCACAGCAGTGGTGACTGGAGCACTTACCTGATGGGACAATTTTAACTGGTACATTCTCCTTGTCCCAGAGTCACTGTCCCTGGAGTGGAGCGCTGATCTGGCCCCTCAGGACAGGGGTCCCTTGCAGCACATCCCAAATTCTGGCTGCTTTCAGCCTTCTCCTCCTGGAGATGCTGGCACTGCAGAGCACATGCACACGCTAAGTGCTGCAAGCGCTGGAGAGATGTACTGGCATTTCCTTGGGAAAATGAGCCTTGCTGGGATTTCAGAGCTGACCAGGACCTAGAATAAATGACACAGGTGCAGAGAACCAAATGCAAGGCAAAGGGCTGAAGGAAGTGAGGTGTTTGTTTGTGCTGGGTGGAGAAAGCTGCCTACCTGGAAACGCAGGACAGTTAAAAACTACCCTTGGACAAGAGCTTGGAGGCACCTTGATAATTCCAGAGCCCAGGAGCCAAGTCTATAGCACACAACTAGCTTGAGCAGAACAGCTCTAACCACACTTTCATCAGAAACTTGTCATTGAGCCCATAAGAATAATCTTTAGGTGGAGAAAAAGAGTTCATGGATAATGCCAGAAGTCAAATGAGGGCCCGTGCCTACACCAGTACAGCAGTAAAGGTGAGTTCAAAAACCTGGCAAAATTTACAGAGACAGGATGTATCTTCTCAAGTGCTTATGAAGTTCTCTGAAAACCTCCCTAAGCCTCAAAACTGCAGACAAAAGTTTAATACTTCCCTCAAAATATTTTAAAAGTTTGCACTCTTTATGGAAGATTAACTCAGCTCCTTGCTTGTTTGGGTGAGTACTGCTGAGGTCAGCCCAAATGTTGTCATTTATTACATCCCTGTTCTTCTGTACTGCCTACCCCTTTCTTCCTTGGGTCAAGCACAACCCTTCTGTAGGAGGTGGCTGTGGATGTACACACTTGCTGTGCTTGGGTCAAGCAAATGGCAAACATGGCCAGCACAGAATCTGACTGAAGCCCCTAACACAAGAAGGATCTTTGGAATACATACAACCCACTGTATTATAAAAAAAAAAAAAAACAACAAAACTTGGGGGTCTAGCCCAGATTCACTACCTCCAAACACAAACACTTTGGCTTTCACCATGGAAGGAGAACTTCTACAGACTTTAGAGGTGCCGATTCAATTCTCACTCAGCAAAAGCGTCCATTTAATTTACAAGCAAAACCGGATTTGAAAGCTGCTCCCAGTTAGTGCACAGCACACCACTGCCCACCTGACACTCTAATCACAGGGTGTTCACCCCAGGATGCAGCAGGCAAAAACATCCCCTAACCATGCTGGAGGACACAGTGTTTAGATGCAGGAGGACATGGGACCAAAGGTAACAGACTTGCCATGACGCTGCTAAGGGTGTCCTATGATACAGGAAGGCTGGACAGCTGGCATTTCAGGCCACTTGCTCCACCAAGGGCTTGTCTGTTCTGCACCAGCATCTACTCAAATTAGCAATGAAGCCGAGTTAGGAGTGACCAAACGAAAGTGTAATTCCTGAGCTGGAATGCCTGAGCTGGACGTGACCAGTTCAAAATATTTCATGAGGTACACAATGCAGTGCTTCAGTCACCTTCACTCAAACTTCTTTATTCTCACTTGCAAGAGGGGACAAGTATCCCATCAGATACTGCAGAAACAAGCCAGTAAGCACGAAGTGCTCCCTTGTCTGAGCATGGAATGACTGCAGTCACTGTGGACGCTTAAAAAAAAAAATAGAAGGAAACACTATTAAAAGATGAGCAGTCCCTGGGAAAGGCTTCCAGGTCTGAAGAGCCTTCAGCAGCCTGGCAGCCCTGCCCACAACACTACAGCTTGATACTAAAGACTTTGCTTCTGCTGCCCTGAGGACAGTTTCATTTACTTTCCTTTAAACCTGGAAAATAGGTCGCTTTTCTTCTTGTACCTCTATCAAACCCCAGGTAGCAGAGAAAACGTGAATTTACTTGTACTTCATAGGAAAGCAAGCACACACAAAGGGAGTTCCACCTTTTGCAAAGGGCAGAGATGACAGGCTACTTCCCCACCACACAAGGCTCCACTCATTCCAGTGAGAAGCATAGATCCAAATACCTTGGACCACTTCATCCCTGCTGCAAGAGGTTTGGCATGCCAGCTACTTTGCAGATAGCATACATAAATGCTCTGGGGCTCCATTCAGAGCCTACAGCTCCTCCTTGAAAGAGGCAGCCACTCAGTCAGCTCTCCCCAGTCCCAGGGAATAGCCCAGCACAGAGCAGTCAACACCTCCCAGTGCCTCTGAGAGGGATGCAGCATCTGCCAGCTCATCTCCTGCACCACTGAAGGCAGGAATGTGACAGCCACCTTCACCACATGTACATGGGGTTCGGGCCAGGAACAGCTATGGGAACAAACAGGGGAACTCTGAACACTGGAATCCATCTTTCAGCTGTTCCCAAGTAACTACTTGTAGGTTGAGATTTATTAATAATGTAATTTTAAGTCAGACTTTTCACTCAAGTGCTGTTGCCTTTTATCCACTTCTAGCAGGCACTCTACACAGATTTTGCAAGAGTCTTCACATAAGGAAAGGGGAAAAATAACAACAAACACTCTCTCCTGGGTTTAGAAGGAAAGGACTTCTCTTTGCCAGAACCATGCTGGTTCCATCCACATTTGAATGGAAAGTCAAACAAAACCTCACAAATGGTGTCAAGATTTGAGTGGGAAAGAAACCAAGTGGTTACGTCTTCTTGGACCAAATTTGCAATCTGTCCAATAATCTTCTGGTGAGAAATAACACTAAAAAACAAGCATTGTTAAAATCTGTTTTGTTTGCAAGGTAAGATCCTATCAGCAGTACATGAATAAAGATTAATGTCTTGAATTGCAGTTGTATCTGAAGATTTCAAAGACCCATAAAAACGTAGACTTCAGTGGGATAACTGGAAGATTGTCATGAATTGTCAGAATTTGAGAAATGGGGTTTTTTTCTTTATATTTGACTCACAAACTGAACAAAAAGAAGCCTGTACTGCCTTATTTGAAGTCAGTTTACACTCCAGTTTGAATAGCACCTGCCCTTGGGTATGTTCCAGAAGAACATCTACCTTTCCACAAAGGGAGGCTAACACCCATTGTAAAACTTCCAGAGGCACATTAGATGTCTGTTCTCCCCCCAGCGATTTCACCCTTAGAAGTAGAAGGAACGCTGCCAGTTACAGCCTGTGCTGAGGAAACATGAGTTATAATTTTACCCTGGGAAAATTGCTGAACTGGGAGCTTCTGGTGTGGCATAGGTCTTGCCTTCGCAATCCAATGGTTCTTTTGATTCAGAGAGGCTTTGAAAGGGTGGTGATGAAAAACATAGCCTCTCCCTTTGAATCAGCCAGCCGCCTGCTTTCCTTTGCACTTTTAAATTTGGTTTATTAATTTGCCTAGGAGCAGAAAGAAATAGCACTGACCCATCTAGAGAAGATATCGACTTCAGACCGAACATGAAAACAAAAACCACCCCCACCTGTGGACTATCTGAAGAATTTTGTTTCTAGAATCACCTTTACCACAGTTAAGAAAAATCCAAGAAGCTCTTTACTAAGTCTCCTAGCCATATTAAGAGGAAAAAGGTAAGGGACAAAATAGAAGGATCTGATAGAACCACATATTTGAAACGTAAGACACAAGAGCTCTAAGCACTCTCCAGATGTTTCTTGAAGCAACCAGCAATAAAATATTCTCAGCTGGAGTTGCAATTTTGAAGACATTGAGTCCATTTGGTAATTATGGCAGTAGCCAGTAAAACAGACAGCTTCATCTATAACCTGACTGCAGGAAAAAGGCATGAAAGTGCTTTGAAGCCACACATTTTTAATTATCTAATTTATGATAAAGGCGTAAACAGAACCACAATTTTGAAAGTCACAGCTCAGTCTTGTAGAGAATTAGAAATAGGGTCTGAAATTGTAATATTAAATTATACATTCCTCACTCCGGGATCAATGAAGCTCCACGAGCAAAAAGCCCTGACCTTCAGGACCCCTGTGTCACTCAGTTTTCTTTCTTTCTTTCTCATCTACTCCCCTTCCAACAAGTCTCTGAAGCTGAACTTAGTAAAGCAATGCCCCAGTCTCACTAAAATGATAATTTATCAAAACTTCACTACAGGGACAGACTGCCAAGAGGGAGAATAGTGCAAGGAAAGGGTGAGAGTTGAACTTACTGAGATGACAGGCTTTTTGGAGGCTCTTGTCACGATGGACTACAATAGGGAGCATTTACCTGCCTCTCCCATGCATTTCCAGGGCTAGCTGGGAATTTTTCCTCTCCTCTTTTAACTCCCATTAAAATTATCAGCCTACAGATTTCATAACAAGTAGGAGAATGAAAAAACCCAAACATTATCGTGAGAGAAATCATATTATGATTAACTATTTCAAAATGCCTGTGGGTTACTTAATACCTTGGGACAGGCAGCATAACACCACAAGGGTGTCACTGCATGGGGGCAGGAAACAGCCCCCTGCTGAAAATATGCACGAGGCAGCACACAGCAATGGGAGCCTCTCCCCAGAGCTCTGGGAATGGGCTATGCATGTGGCACACGAAACGTGCACTCAAACCCATTGGTGACCCAGACACTTCTCTACCCCCGCCCTACTCCAAAATCTGTCCACCTTTGGATTTTAAATCCCTAACAGAAGCACGTATTTTTCTGGATGGCTGGTAGGAAGATGCTGAAGTCCCAAACTAAGCTAAATACAGCTGTGAGTAAATTCAAAAGGCTCCTTCAATGCAGTATCACGTGAACTTTTTTTGTTTCACTTTGCCTCTTTTCTGCTGTTTGGAGTTTTCTTAAATGCTGGAAATCTATTCAGGAAGGAATGGAGAAAGTCATATGCCCATTCCCTATGAGGGTCAAGCAGCAATTCTGTTTTGTTAGTGTGAAGGGCAGGATTCAAGGAAAGGAGAACACAGGAGTCTGCTCTGGCAGGCAAAAAGAGTGCTTGGCAAGACAACGACCATATGGCACATGAACAAAGCATATTTTAGATCTGGTTCATTTGATTCCATCATATGTAAAAGATACTCTAAGATCCATGGCTAAGAAATACAATTTTGGTTATTGTTTTCAGACCCGTAGGGATTTCCCCAAGTAGTTCTTGTAGCTTATATGATAAAAACATCCATTTGGCAGCTAATTTTAGCATTTTTTACCCACAGGGGTGATTAACCCCCAATCTATATAACCCTGTGCTATATGCTAACAGCAGCCATCATTGCCTCTGCCAACCTCATGAAGCAGCAATCCACTATTTAGTTGTGGACAAACAATCTCTGCTAAATAGCTCGGCAAATTTTTTATTTTATATTAAAAGGCTTTTACTTAATCCAACACCAAATCAGACCATGCATACAATCTCAGAACAGTGGATGAAATCTACATTATATACAATATGCACTCCTTTGGATGGCATAGCCTGCTTCTAAGTCTGGGGTAGTACTTCTCTGGTCATTACTAAAACAGAAAACAACAGTGGCTGGGCAGCAAAAGGACCTGAAAATGTTTAAAGAAACAGCAAAACCCATGCTGATCAATCAAAGATAAATGCCTGTCTCATTTTCTCTAGCTATTAGCTTTTATTGCCTCTAATGTACAAGACATGTCAATAAAACTGAAATAAAAACACATTGGCATACACCAATAGTCACCCTATCTATGTCATTGCACAGAGAAGAATCACATCCTTGGATGATTCCAAGAGACACCTCAAACTTAAACCAGCAAACAGCAGCTTCATCAAGAAAACAAAAGATAAACATAATAAAGGTACATTATTTTCAAAACACACAGAAGTTAAGTGAGACAACCCTGGACATGGGCTGTCGCTTACCACAGCTGGACCAGCCACCAAGGGGCAAGATGAGGCATTTGGCTATGAAATAAATGTCTCTTCTGCCAGGCTGCCCTGTAATGGGGCTCTCAGAAAAGCTGGCAGTGGCCAGGAGGCTCAGCTCAGCTCACTTAAACTGCTGTTGAGGCAGTGAGCTTTAGATGAACTTACCCTCACTCAGAGTAATACTTGAAGAAATCTTTTGTTGGGTTTGTAGGGAAGCAGGGGAAGACTTCATTTAATCAAAGCTAGAAGAAAGAAACTCACTGAATATTTTGAGTGGTAATAACCAGTAAGACCATGCTGCTCAGGGGCCTCCCTAGGCCCAAACAGAGTTTTGAACCTATCTTCTGCAATACAGAAAAAACAGCTTTGAAGAAGGATAAAGACTACAAGACTGGGGACAAAAAAGATCCAAAAAAATCATTAAAAGAACAGTTTTGAGTATCAAAAGTATGAAAGGAGTCAGGTGCAGAAAACCATCAACTATGATGAAATAATTTTTGAAACCCTTTGCATGAAACCCACCACATTCCAACAGGGATCTGAAAAGTGGAAGAAACATTCACAAGATGAAAGGCTGACAGGTAAAGGGACAATTATATATGGCAACACATCCAGAGTCTTTAAAAATACAATCTCAGATAAGGGAGATAACTGGGAAGGATTTTGTCTGGAATCAGGTAAATTTGAGGGAAACATCAAGAAGGCCTTACAGGTTGGCTCTCACTTCATGCTAGCCTCCCACTCAGGAGCAGTGGAGGAAACCATCAGCTCTCTCCCTGGTGTGGAAAAGAAGGAAAGCAGAGGCTGAAGCACTAGCTTTCCTGAGAAGGGCAAGGACAGTGCAACAGAGACAGGAGCGCATGTCGGGAGTGGGAAACCAAAGAATCCCCTTTTGAAACAACAAACCCCTTAAAGGAAAAGGAAAGAGCAGATAGAAGAAGAATAAGGCATTAAATTGCTAGGAATGGGGGGAAAAAAAAAAACAAAACTAAAGCAAACTCCCCCCCCCCCCAAATGCCAAATATTTCAGTTCATAGCTTTCTCCTCCAGAAAAAATATTTGAGAAGCCTGGCTTCAAGAACAGAAGATTTGTAATGTCAGAAATAAAGGAGCATTTGAGACAAACAGGAAGGGTTTCAGGAGTCTTGTGGTGATCACCCAGTAGAGCGTAAGAGAACTTAACTTCAGTAACAATCCCAAAGTTGTAGATTGTCTCAGCTATCTTCCATCCCATTACAAATACAGTGAACTAGACACTTGACTTCTGATGAACACCATCTTAGAGCTGAAGAACCAAAAAGGAATGGCTTGGGGAGAGGTTTATCCGCGGGGAAAGGGGCTAAAGTGGAAGGATGAATGGCTAGACTTTGTTTTTCAGCATTAAAAACAGACCTCATGATTTCCACCCACACTGCCTTGCACAACGAACAGAACTTCAATCCAGAAATCAACAACGGGTGAGAGTATGTGTGTGCCTTATTCCACATATTTGAAAAGCAGCATGGAATGAGGTGTGGCAAGTGGAATTCCTAACTCCAGCCCTGGCCAGGAAAGATGGCTGGATGCCAACCACGCCATGAAGGTCTTGTCATCTAAAATTCAAGTAAGTCCTGAGGTGCCCAACACTTTCTCACACTGAGGTGTGCCACAGACACAGAAAAAATTTCTATCAGACTCACAGGGTTTGATAGCCACAGGAGTCTTGCCTGCCACATGCTTGCTTCAACAAAACCTCTTAACCCATCTCACAGTGATGAGTCTTACTAAGTGCTCAGCATCAAGTGGCTTCACCAAGAATAACACAGTCCTGCCAACAGCAGCCCCACTTGACCAGAAGCAAGTCTGGAAGTTTCTATGATGCTGCCACTGTGGAATCCAGTAATAAAGGATGAAGATTCACCTCATGAGGGCACAGTGAAGCAAGCCAGGAGGTTCATCTAGGACTAAGGAACCCAGGAGAAATGTGAATGCATGGCTGCACTTAAGCAGTAGCAGTTACATTATAAATGGTTTTAAACACAACAAAGGAATGGAAGATAAGCAAACTCTAATACTCATATGCAAATTAGAATCAATGATGATGATTGATTTTTAGAAAGGTTCTAACAATACAATGCCAAATAATTCTTCCCGCTTTCAGCCTGACACCATTTAGTGTTATTTAATTCAAAAAACCCTGAGTATGGTTTTTTCTTCTCCCACTTTTTCCATGCTAACGCTTGTTTGCATTACATCTATTTTGAGCTAAATTAAATAGGAGAAGCAGAGTTTTGATTCAGTTGTAGCAATAAATGGGGTTAGCCTGGCATTGATCTGTGTAAAGGGGCCAAAGCTAGGACTGCCAGAAGCAAAACATGGTCAGTGAACTCTACAGCACAAAGAGTGACCCTGCAGCTGAATTCCTAGCCCTGATTACAACAGAAAGAGACTTGCCTTCCTGAACAAAGAGTATTTCAAGCAGCAGATTAGTAATAGAAAGTCTACTTGCAATGGCAGTCAGAGGAAACTGACCAAAATTAAGAACCACAGCAGACTGGAGGATTTTTAAAAGCCTCTGAACAGTCCAAAACAAATGCCTGCCTTACTCTGCATTTCTTGTATACCATCATCAAGTCTAAATGCTGACAATATTTTTCTTTTGCAATATTTTTCTTCTGCATCTCAGTTAAATAGCTTCAAGTTAGTAAAGTGTGCAGCAGGGAAGATGAGCCAAAATCTTGTTAAGGATAGCATGCCAAAAAAGTTCCCTTGAAGACTAAGAACATTTATCTTGCAGCCCTACAGAAAGGGCAATCACATTTACTCTAAGAGGAAAGGCCCTTTTTATAAATCACGCTTTAAATTCAGCCAGCAAATTTGTACAGAAGGAGAATTTCACAATCCTAGGAAACACGGATCAAATTTGCTCGCTCTCTGGGCGTTTGTGCTGTTGTGCAATGCAGAGCAGGGAGAGCACAGCAGTAAATCTGGCCTCATGACTACCAAGTTTAAGCACAGTGTATCTATGATGGAGAACAAAGTGCCTCTTATTCCCACTGCACTGTGATCCCACCAGATCTCAAGCCAGGCAGGGTCAGTTCAGGCCAGCTTTTGGCCAGAGGCTGGCACAGCACTGGAATCAGCCATTCCGAGGTTGAAGCAAGCTCACGTCTCACTCCCAGCGAGGCCAATTCACACAGGAGAAGCACACAAGGTGTTGGGTACACAGTCATCCCTAGCAGCACCTTCAGCCACTGCTCCCAATGCTTTGGCAGGTCCTCTGGCTATTCACAGGTCCTGCACACAGTGAGAAGCTGGCAAGAAGCACAGCCCTGCCAAGGGATCCAAGGCTGCTAGCAGCAATGCTTCTTTTATCCTCATTTTTTAACTCAGGACATCTGGGTGGCATGGTGCAGCATGTCCAGAGCTCACCCGTGCTGGAAATCCTGAGGCAGGGCTGATGCTCAGCAGTGCAGCCCAACTCCTCATGCTGGCTTCACCAGGAGCAGCAGGGATCTCAGCCCCCCAGAGCAGTGAGAGAAACAGAGGAGCACTCATTATCACTGCTCTGTCTTTTAACCTACTTCTTTTCCATATTTTACATGAGCATTTCCTTAAAAACAAAACATTCAGCCATGTCAAATCCTTATGTATAAACTATTAAAGGTCCTCAGCCCATTTTCCCTGCACGAAGTTCCATTATGTGATTTTTGCTTGCTTCTTTACCAAGCAGAAAGAGGCAAGGTGGAGACCCACAGAGGAAAGGGGGGAAAGGTTTAAAGAGTCTGTTGGCATACTGACAGCCTGCAAAAAATTAAGTCAGAAATCTGCAAGACAGCACCTTGGTTTTTTTATGCTGCTTGTTTGGTTCGCCACTTTTATTAGGGGTTGATTACATCCCTCTCTTGAGTTCTGCGGTGGCTGCAATGTCAGAGTGTGGGACGTGGTTGTCATGACTGGGAACTTGCTGACTGATTTACAAGAACATACAAACCCACATAACCAGAAGATTTTTATTATTCACTCATGTTCTGAATGTTCCTTTCACCTTTCATTCAATAAATCTTGAGAAAGTGAAGATTTATTTCTAGTTTTAAATTCAGCTTCCCTTTTGGAGAAGGGTGCCTAAGCATAATATACCTTTGCTATGGAAAAATCACCCCACAATAGTCCTCTGAACAGCTCGAGGTCAATATCTACATTGGTAACAGCATCTTAAAATGAGGTTGTCATTTTAACTGTTTAGTGGGCATTTAGCCATCTCAAATAGATCAGTTCATTATTAAAAGTGGCAATTATTGTAAATTATACTCTTCATAAGAGCAGCTACCTAAGCTTTAAATATGATACCTCCCTGACCATTCCCTTTAAATGAGGATAGCTGAGGGCTCAGACATCATCATGCAGCAAATAGCTGTGCAATTTCGGACAACTCTTTTTTAACCACTCCTCTCCCCAGGGCTACCACCCCCATAGCACAGCTGGCAAAACAGACTACATGCCCCTGCCTCCTCTGCTCCAGTTCACAGAATAAATGTGGCAACTCAAGTTACCAGTGACAGTGACAGCACCCAAAAAGCTGAATCCCTTGACTGAGGTTTGTTGTAGCTGCTGAAGTGCAGGCACACGGTTCCTTTTGCTGACTCCACAAGGGAGCAAAAGCCTTCCACAAAGGAGGAGGGCAGCCGAGGGCAGTAACATCAAGCTAAGATTTGCCAGGGCTTGTCTGTCAGAGGACAAAGTTTTGCATTTTAACCACTTTTGGCACATTCCACATTCGGTATTTTCAGGAGCTTTCTAGGATGTTTATGAAACAACTGCAGGGTAGGCAAGTAAATTGATGGCGGCACAAAGAATGCCTTCCCACATTCTTCTCCCATGCTCTTACCGTTGAAGTAAATGAAGATGTAGTTTATGTTTCTGTAATTACAGTTTGTTAAAAGGAGAACAGGTTGTTAAGTTATGGTAAGGAGCTCATGAGCCTGTCCTCTGCTTTGAATACCACAACAGTGTAGATTTTACTGAATAAAAAGACCAGTCAAAACATTACTCAGAGAGGATCTACACTCTGATGCCATCCAGCATAATCTGCAATAGTCACATTAATAAAACCAATCAATTGGAAATTGTTCTTATGAGAGCTATTTTAACATAAGTCAACACGGTCAAGTTTCAGTCATCTCATATTTACTGAAAGGATACTACTACACATTTGCTCTATGACATCTCTGTACCATACATCATCAGCTGTTTGCTTTTAATCCTGCACTTCCCCCATTAAATACTTACAGCATTTATACAGCCTTGTAAAACTCCAGTACAAAAGAATAAGCCACCAGAACTTTTCCCCATACATCACTTACCAACTTAACTATGTAACAGAATGTGAAAGGTTTATGCACACCAGCTGGATCTCATTACAGCTAAGTTTGTGTCTTTTTAAAGTGTACTTTATCTGGAATGCTGAAGTCCCTTAGAATTTCACTTTAAAATACTGAGCTGACATACACACAACTCTCTACTGCAGGATGCTAACTCAGTAAATAGTTTCACAAATCAAACCTAGTGACACTTATTTCTGGAGTTTAAAATGCATCAGGTTCAATTCAAATATCTGAGGCCAAATGAACACCTCAGCCTAATTCAGCCTTTCCTCCTAAGCATCACTACAACTAGAGGTGCTACTCTTTGTACAGTAAGAAAACCAGCAAGAAGACTAAGAAAGGAAGAGTTTCAAGATAGAATTGGTATCACCTCCCTACTGACTGGTACTGAGGTTCAAAGGTACACCAGCTTTATATAGCAAGATACATCTAAAAATCAGGGATCTGAGCTGTGATGAATTCAGTACGAAGATGATCAAAGAGTTTGCTAAATACCCAGATGAACCAAAAAAAGCTTGTCAAACACTTTGGTATTACCAGTTGAGAGATTCCTGTTCAATCGTGAGGCAAGAATTGCGGTTTAATAAAAGCACAGAACAAAACCAAGCATAAAAAAAATCATGTGCAGTGATTTTATTTTTGTTGTATATTTGACTGTAATTACTGTCTTAAGTACTTTAATTGCCTGGCATCTCCTCAAGTGCCTTGCCTGTGGGGAGGGGAGGCAGGGCAGTTTACAGTTTGTTATTAATGAATGAAGTACAAACAAGTTTACCTTGTCTGTAATCAACATTCCCATCAAAACAGTTTGAGAGGAAAATGTAAACGGGTCCATACATCCCACCAATGCGACTCTGTTAATATCTGCTTCTTAATGGTTAATGTGCTTCTGACATGTCACACCTCAGAGGGAGAAGTGGCAAACATCTTTATAACACCCACATGAAAAGCATCACCTATCTGTCTATTTGTGTTCTGTTCTACAGACATCTGCTCTTGGCCACTGATGTGGGGATGGGGTATGGGGACAGGCCTCATATGAACTTCCTTGCATGCATTCTAGCTGAGAAAATGGGGTATGTAAGCGTATCTGTAGGGTCATTTACAATAGTGCTGGAATGACATACATCCAGCCCTTCTTCACTGGAAATAATTTTTGCCTGGAGTGGAAATGGAGTGGAGGAAAACAAGAATAAATGATGAGAAGCAGCTCACACAGGATAAAATAAAATATAATTGTCTGCTTCATTTAGAAATTATTAGAGACAAGAAGCCATAAGTAAAAGTCAGTAAGTTATATGAAAAAGATGGTAAAGCCAGGAGGATGGAGAAGCAAACTGCTATTTTTCACAATTAGTGAAAGAGTGTAGAAATTTGGCCATTAGTCTTGTTTTTCCTCTGAAAATGGTACAGGAGTCTGCTGCTTTGAGGTAACATCACATCAACAGCCTAGCAGACTACCAAGGCAAAAAGTGCCACTGGCAGAGCAAGCTTTCTCTTGTGGCTGTCACCCTGTCCTGCCAGTCAGGAGCTCACCTCTGGGGCAAGAGCAACTCTTCACCACCCAGGCTGCCAACAGCAGGGACAACCAGCATGAATTCAGTGGCTTTCACTAGATACCCACTAAGACCCAGGCTGAGACTGCTAATTTTCTCACAAGTCACCAAAAAAAACGTGCTTTAGGAAAGCTAACACGCTTTCCATTTTTACAGATGGGGACCTTTCCCCTCACCCCCCTTTTTTTGATTCTTTCACTAGTGCAGCCAGAATAACATCTCTGCCATCTATCCTGTATCCTGCCTACAGCCTTCCATTGGCTGGTACAGCATCTCTAACATTGTCCTCTCCTGTGTCTTGAAACATGACTTACTTTGGTGGCACTGTCCCACTGGCATGCAGGCAGCACACTTGTTGCTCCAGGGAGGCTTGATGTTGTGGTGGCCACTTTTCTCCACAGTTAAACACAATTTTCAAGTCACAAAATGGCCAGCATATTTGACAGTTTCTCCAAAGCACATTCCTTATACAACTGTGCTCAAAGCATCCTCCTACCATTGTTAAAAAAGCAGATACTGCTGATCAGATGAACACTTCCCCTTGCATAAGTTTCTTATAAAATGCACAACCATGTATCTTGATATAGCTGCATATTTTAAGCATGAAAGCAGAGAAAGCAGACCCTGTAAATATTGATTTGAGCCTCCTACTCATGCAGATGCAACTTGATAGAAGAGATCATAAAAGTTTAAAATATATTTATGAAAAAAGTGGAGTACAGTATGATAGCAGCTTAACTTCTTCTCAAGAATGGGATGCTGAAAATTAGCACCCAGCCATCTACCTACCAACAAGAAATTCCTGATTTCTCAGAGTTGTGACACCATGTGTTTCCTTGGGGGGGGGGGGGGGGGGGGGAAGTGTTTTGATCAAGCACACCACCAAGGCATTTAAGGTTGTCATGTAACATGAACTGACTACACAAGAGAAATTCAGAAATTAACATACAGAGAATAGACTAGCATGCACAAGTCATTTTGGATGCAGACAGCTATTCATGCAAATAATTCAACAATCCTAGTATTCCACTAGGAAACTGTGAGTCAGATAAACATGGGAAAAACAAGACACTCCAACTGTCTCCCCTTGACTTCCCAAGTGCCCTCCCACCATAGAGTGGAGCTGCTCTCCCTGCTTGGCTTCATCCAGGTGGGATGAAGCTGTCTTTGAAAGCAGGAACCCACCAGGGTTCTTCTCAGGAATTTTATGGAGTAGCTTAAGGATTAAGAGAGTTTATGACTAGCTTCTACAGTGCTCTGATCAAAAACATGCTTTCCCAACTTCCTCAGTGAGCTTTAATAAGATGTGAATGAGAAATTGATCCGGACACTTTAGTTTACAAGGAGTATTTCAAGTAGCTTGAGGAAACTACTTTATTGTCCATTAGGCATAAAACCAAACACAATGCTTACAGGCCATTTTACCACTGTGCTGACAGCAGATTTCTTTCAGAATACATAACCAAGAACCAAGGCTTACTCCAATACAAAACTCTACAGGAAACCACGGTTTAGATTTCACATTTTTGAAGGTTAAGGAAAAAAAACCCTTCAGATTTCAGTTCCCCTAAGAGGCAATAATACAACACACTTAATTTAAGTCCCACTCACTTTTTTTTTAACTGACTCTAAAGTTGAAGAAAACTCCGATTTCCCTCTCTGCCCCTTAACTGTTCTATTTTCCTCTAGATTTTCTACTTTAAAGAAAAATATGCATAGTTCTTCTTTGCCATCCCTCTGGGTCCACCTTTTCCTTGATCAGATTTTGTTTCAGTGCCGCTACTAAATTTGTTATTTAGCATTAGGAAAGAAGGATGTTTTCCACCCTAATTTCTTCCTCCAATTTTAGCCCCTCTCCAAACAGAGACACTATTTTTTGATCCTTGAATCCATTAAACTAATTCAGCAGAAGCACACTGGCATACAGAAGTTAATTGAATTCCCCAACTGATATGCTGCAACAAGGTAGTTAGTAAGGTATTCTCACCCTGCTTTTCCTCCCCTTCTTATTTTCCATTTCAACTTATTAATTCCATCTCTTTCTTCTCACAAAGTAATCATGCTCTGCCTTCAAAATCCTGCGAGCTCAGTTGTTTAACCTTTCTGGCCTCCTGATAGGTTGGAAAGCTCACATCTGCTCCCTTCCCCTCCTAAAATCTAGTCCCTTCAGAGAAAGTAAGTAACAGCTATTTCAGACCACTATCATTAACGTTAAAAACAATTAAAGCTTTTCAGGGTGGGGCTTTTTTGGAGCTTTTTGATTTTATAAAGATTGGGGTGAGGGAGAAGATATTTAATTTTTCCTTCTAGCAGCATTAGTTCTCTTTTTGGGACGAGAGCCTGAGAAGACCTGCAGAACCCTAAACCATGTCCCTGCAGGAGGCAGGGGGCACAGAGGGCACTGCCAGCCCCTGTGCCAGGCCAGGGGCAGCTGCTGACAGGGTTAGGGGAGCTGGGTAGCTCTGGCAGCTCTGCTGCTGGTAATCTATGCTGAACAACACCACAACACCAGAGCATTTCACAGCAACTAAGTTGGTAAGATCATAACCCTGTAGCAAAAGAAGTGTCCAGTCAAATCAGTCCAGCACTTTACAGAAATAAAAATGCCTTAATAAGTTAGAATAGTCAGCTGAGTTACCAAGCAGGAGGAGGAGGAGTGTGTTTTGCTGTTTTAGCAAAAATTTGGACATGGGCCTTCTATATTAAAAAAAAAAAAAAAATCTCATCTATTGTATTTTTTCCTGGAAAGATACAGATTTGACCTGATGACTTTGTATTTCCCAACAATTAAAACAACATACACAAGCTTCTGAATATTTTACATGGCAATCACAGTTACTACCATATCATTATCCTGTACTGCAAATTTAGCCTACTATTACATTCATGATCCTGATGACATCCACTGGCAGCCTGGAATTGAATATACTGAGACTGAGAAAAACCGAGTGGTTAAAATTCTACTTTAGCACAAGAAAGAGAGATCTTTTCTTAATGAATTACCACAATAAACTCTGAAGTCTTCAATTATCCTCCTCTGTACTATGGGGATAATTTTGCCAGTTACACAGTAGTGTAGTGCTACTTCCATACATCAATACAATGCATTAGCAACTCAACTAATACTATATTTAGTATTGAGTCACTGTACATTCTACATGCCATGCCCATTTTGACACATTTTTACTTTCTATTTTGAATAAACATCATTTTCCTTAGCTTTTTAAAAATTCCTTACTTTTGATACTTTCCAATGCCTAAACATGAACAGAACAGCTTGTATCTAGAGTACTTTCAGTGGAAACAACGACAACAAAAATGTATTCAAGTGCATTTCAAAAGTAACACACTAAAAGTCTCCTGAAAAAGGTAACTTACAAAGACTTCTAAGAGATAAAACCAGTAACAAGGTTACTTTGAAAGTGTGTCAAATACCCCAAAAGGAAGGCAAAACTACAAAGTTCTGAAAGGACATAAAAGTTATTTTTGCTTTTCAAAAATCAAACTGTAACTGTTACACATACTGCTCTGGATTGGCAGCAGCTTCAGAAAGCTGATTTTGCAGCAATTTGAGGCTGACACCAAAACCACGTTAGTCCCATTCTTCCTATTTTATTTTCAAACGGTACTTGAGGAGGAAAAAAAGCAGATTCAAAGGCTGAGGAATTTTGCATTGCTATCCCTGCTAAGGAATATGACTTTTTCATGTGTTTGTGCTGGGGAAAAAAAAAATCATAATCATATTCTTACCAGATCCAGTCAGTTCTACAGAACTTAAGTTTTCCTCACATGGTTTCATGGACCACATAGCTTTGCCTTATCTGTTCTTCCTCAAAGAACAATTACTTTTCTACTCCCAAGTCAGTCAGTCACTGATCAGTGTGTGTTTTCAGAAAAAGTGTTTTGTTTTTTTTCCCCAAGAAACTGTATTTTCAAAGAGATAATCAGCAAGATACATACTTCAGCATTACTAAATTAAGAGACAAGAGAAAATAAACCAAAAAGCTCAACAGGTCATTCTGAACTGCTGATTAGTCAAACTGCACAAGCTTAGAGCATCTTATTATTTCCCCCATCCCTTAAAAAGCATTTTAAAAACTTGAGCAAAATGTGAACCTGGTCTTGAAACAGTCTAGGATAGCTTGCAGAAACTACTGTATCATGACAAGAAAGACACAACATTTTCTAAACTCAAGAGTGAAACTCGTACTGATCAACTTGATAAAAGCCTACAAAAAGCATCACCACAAACAGAAGTATCACTGTCATATCTGAGATAAAGAGGAATAGCACACAAGCTTTTTTTGTGACTAGCCAGTACTGCTAGTTAAAAAATCATGAGAAACACAGGGAAACCCTCAAAAAGGCAATCAGCAGAAGCAGGCTCCCTTTTAATCTGAATTTCAAACAGTTTGTACTACAGCCATAGGATTCTGTTAGGACATCTGTGCTCCCACTTACACTTTCCAACTTGTCAACCCAACTCTCAGCTAGGTCCTCCCAATTTGGCATCAAAACTAGATGGGTTAATTACAGCACTTCAGATGACTCAAATTCTTCTGAATGGGGCAATTTCAATACAAGGGAACAAATTTATCAGGCATGTCACAGGTGAAACAGCCAGCCCTTTTTAAGAAGGAAGGAAGGAAGCTATTTAAGTCAACTTCATCTTCCTTGCTTCTCCTCTTCCCCACATTTCAGACAAAAGGTCAAGAAGAGTCTCAAGCCATCCCAAATAGAAATGAAGCGAGGAGGGCAACACAAGCGGATTTCCCCTTCTCTTTCATGCTAAACCCACACACCCATGCTCCCACCCCCACACTGGCCTGACACACCACACGCTTCTGCTGCTACTTCTCCGGAGCAGCTTTCAGCCAGAGGATGCTCAGTAATTAACCACTGGTGCTACTGAGCCCAAGAGTTTCAATGCTGTCCCTTGGTGTGCACTGCAGACACCTCAGCGCCCATGAAACAAGAGCTCTCACCAGCAAGGTGAGGACAAGCTCCCCATCCTTGTCACATTGCATCACAGTAAGGGCTCAGTATGACTACGCTGGACTTGAATGACTCAAAGCCAAGGCATCAAACACAGGATGCTGCCCTTACTGCAAACCGACCTCCCTCTGCCACTTTTGAAGCCTCCTAGAATCATACAGAGAAAAATCAACAGCAGCGGAAGAGCAGCTAAAAATATCACTGTGGTGAGTAAAAGCTCAGGATTCAGCTGAAGGGTGTTGAGAAATCACTCTTGAAATTTTTCCAGCAATATCTCATTTTGAATAAACATAAGCGGACACACGCACACACAAAAGGCTTAAAAGAAGGTGTTTTAGGAATTTCTGCATTACATTTCTGACAGGCTGACACAGAAGTTCTAACAGAGTACACACAGATGCCAATTTGCAGCCTGAGAGCTGTGGCTCCCTCATTAGAGCTACCAACCAGAAGAGTCTCAACCACATAGGCTCCTCTTCCTCTCACTCCTGGTATCAAAAACCAAACTAAAACAAACAACAGCATCTTCAGACCTGGTCCCTGGACACTCTGAGGAGGAGAGTGAGAAGTGAAGCACTGACTGGTAGAGTTAAGCTCAGCTCAGAAATCACCCCAGCACCTCCACAAGACTTTCTGGATAAGGAAACAGAAAAAGGAATGCCAAAATTCCTCTGGAAAGGAAAGCCAAAATTCAGCTTCACACCTTGCCTCCTGTAAAGAGTTTTCTGCTCTCTTCCCTTTACAAAGACAAATGCTCCAGCCTGTGTTACCTGAACAGCATCTAACAAACAACCTCCCTTCCACCCCAAGCTATCCCCACCACCAAAAAAAGCTTCACTCAGTCCTCATCTCCCGTGTCCACCTTGGGGCAGGATTGGTTTCCTACAGCTGGTGACACTGTTTGAAGAGCAGTAATTACCTCTTTCCAGAAGTCACACACTAATGCATTATATCCAGACTACATGACGTATTTTAAGTACCAAGAACACTGCAAACCACATGAGAACACAGGGTAGGATTTGAACCAAGTCAGAAGTCCCAAGAAGGTGCTACCTCAGAACTGTGCTATATGGACTGCATGTGACCTAAACGTACGGTGAAAAAAAAAAAAAAAAATTCCACACATTGGTAAAGTGAATGGGGCTTTAAAATGTCATTCAATTTCCATTTCATTAAAATGATCTGTCCTAGCTACAGAAGTGTACTGGCCCACGCAATAGGTGAGCTTATCAATTAACTAAGAATTTATTGGAAATGTTTATAATACATTTGTGCACTACAATTTTGATTATTTTTGAAACTAGAAGTTGCATTAAGAACACATCAAAGATACTTGTTCTCATCGGGGATTAAGTCCTTAGCAAGTTTGAAGGTTTTCAGATCAACTAAAATTGGCTGAATGCAAAGCATGTAAATTTCTAAAAGCCCAGAAAAGCCATTTTTCTTGTTGATAATCCCCCCAAACCAACAAGAACAGAATTCAATTGTACATCTTTCAATGTTACTTTCAGATCAAGGTATTACAAGAAGTTCCAATCCCTTCCTTATTCCCCATTCTAATGCCTAGAAGAATCTGAAAGCATTCCCTGGAAACATGATTATATATTTTTACTTTCTCAACACTAATAAATCTCTTCCACATCAGATAAAATGCAGTTACCAACACTTGTCCCTTGAATCCAAAATACGATAAAAAAATTATCTTGCACGTACATATTTGGCTACATGCCCTTAACCATTTCCTTCTGAAAAGAAGGGTGCATTTGTTGCTTCAGAAACAGAGAAGCAAAATAATAAGAAAGGACACAGGGAAAAAGATGAACAGAAGGGTTTCGAAAGTGACTGAAAATCTACAACATCTCTAATTAGGTTCCAGCTTCCAACACAATAGTGGGGGTACCATGGCCTGTTATCAAGTTTATAGCCAAGGGCAGAAGACAATACAACCCCACATTCAATTTAATTACAGCCTATGGCTTTTGCAGTGGTGGTATGTTTCAAAGGGTTTAAGCACTCATTTATTTCTACACCATACATGAAATAAGGCAGCTCCCTGTCACACAGACTTACCAATTAGACTGAGCAGTTTCTGATCTCTTGCTCTCTAGAAACAGAGCAGTGGGCAATGGGAAATCTTTTACAGGATAATCACAGAATACTTTTTATGTAAAAAAAAAAAAAATCAGCTCTCTGCTGCCTTTAAGCTTGTGCGTTTTATCTTTGATGTGCATAGAGTACCAACATAGTCATTTCAGATTCTATAGGATGTAAAAGAGTGTCAAAATACAGCAGCACCTTCAGTGATGCTGTTTTCTTTTCTCCTGATTGTATCACAAAAGTCATATTCATTTGAGCTACAAGGAACTGGCCACCTCTTGCATTTCTGCTGAAGGCTGGGCGATGCAAGTTCTCCAACCAGCTCATGTGATGCAACTAAATAAAATTAGTGTAACTTCTAAAAAGGAAAAATATTTTGAAAAGTTAAGTGATAGTAGAAATCACCAGCTGAAATAGTTGCACAATTTAATACCTCCAACATATCATATGCCAATGCAACCAAGAGGACCTACAAAGAGAGTATTGGACCTTTAGCTCCACAGCCACCATTCTAAATGCATGTATCAAAACACCATTCTTGGATCTG
Source organism: Calcarius lapponicus (assembly GCA_039654755.1). Classification (NCBI taxonomy): domain Eukaryota; kingdom Metazoa; phylum Chordata; class Aves; order Passeriformes; family Fringillidae; genus Calcarius; species Calcarius lapponicus. The sequence continues at coordinate 108,705,246 of CM077464.1, read as the reverse complement.
CTCTGAAATACTCTCCCAAGTCACCTAAAATAACTCCCTAACAGCTCATTCAACATGGACCAGCCTCAGCCAAGGAAAGAAAAAGCAGTTCTCTTCATTCCATTCAGTGCATGTACTGCCCCCAAAGCTGTATACAAGATCACTAAGCCTAATCTCTATTCTGCTTGTCTTGTACTCATCTTGGGAAACACTCACATGCCTACCAAGCTTCATCTTCATTATAAGGAATGTATCCTGGGATATCCTACTTTCTTAAAAAGAAAAACCCTATCTCTCTTCAACAATCTTTAGAAGTGCTCAGTTACAAACAACACTGACTTCCACCCAAAAGAGCCATAGCCAGGATTTCTGCATTTCACTATGGAGATTGATAAGAAAGCTTTGGGGACCAAACTCGGCACCACTACTACCTTATCCCCCTGCCCTCCAAGGATTTCAGAGCAATTTTGATGAGTATAATAGTCCCTTCCACAGATCGACTTTCCACATCTGTAACTCAGCAGAAGACCAAAAACCTTCCTCATTAAAAAAATCTGGAAGTAACAAAGTAACAAACAGCAGCCTGAAGTTAGATAGAATTTCTTAAACCATAGATTAAAGTTTCTTTAACTCTTACTTTCTACGATTTTAACCTCAATGCTTATTTTAAAACAGAAAATTAGAAAATTGTGGATTTTCTTGCAACCTGGGATAATCCAGTAATCAAAGAGAAGAGCACTAACTATGCAGTAGGGCAGCCAGCACAGCGCTAACCTCTGAAACCTGATCAATAGCAGTACTGTCACAAGAACTAACAAGGTCTTTAGCAGTCATCAGTCTTAATAGCCACGGTACTTCAAGCCCTTGAGATAGGGATATTGCTGCATCTATTACCCTGGCAGAACTAAAGCCTAGCATCTTTACACCACTATCCTAAGCGTCCTTCCCTGAAGCGACCTGATGAGTTCTGCCCTGCACACTGGGGAAGCACCTACCAACGATTCTGGTCAGAGCACTAGAGATACTTGTACAAAACACAAGTCAAATTTGTGGCCATTTAAGGAACATGCAGGATGTCCCCAGATCAGATTCTTACCCAGTTCCTCCAAAATCCAGGACTAAAAAGGGTTAGACTTGTTAGCTACTTTTGATTTGCTCCCGGTTGTGCCTACTGTCTACTCATATTCCTCACGTGCTATTGTTCTGCCTTCTTTTGCAAAACCTGCAGCCAGAACTAGATTTCTGGTTCAGGTCAAAGTAAGCCCTTCAAAGAGAATGTAAGGCAACGAAAAGGCATGTGCCAGATCACAAGACAGCAAAAAGGGCAACTCTGAATTTAAAGCAGAAGGAAAAAAAAAAAAAAAGGCATTTCAGGATTCCCCAAAACAGCTACGACAAATCGACAAATACACACGGCTCAGGTTTTAATGGCCAAGCTTTTGGTAGATATCTTAATAACTAATAAATTCTTCACAAACAGGCCAGAGAAACACAATTGAGTTACAGAACAAATGTAACCAAAGGCATTTGCAAGTGACAGGCAACTCTCCTCCCTCCTGGCAGAGGCCAAACTATTTTCCTACACCTATTTTTGGGTATTAGTATTACTACTGTAGTAAGTTCAGCATATACCAGATCTATAAAACCCAAAAGCTACCACCACATTGTAGCATCGAAAGTTCAAGCTTTAGCTATTGTTCATCTTTCAACAACATGGGAGATGAACAACAGCCAAATTACATCTCTCTGTCATCAACTTGAACTGAAGTACTGCTGTCAGTGGCAGGAAAATTGCTACACTTCAGAGCAAATAAGAACTGAAAAGAAAGTTGCGCGATGATGGCAGTGCTGTATGCTTAAAATACACTATAAATGCTGCTCTTAAGGTTAAAACCTAAAGCAATGGTTGGATCAAGATGAACATTTAATGTACCTTTCCTGAGCTCTGGAGGAGGCTCCTACAAACTCAGTGCTGAAAAGACAATTCAGGGCTAAACTAAAAATGGGAGCTACAACACAAAAGCACAAAATTAACATTCTTGCTCAGACAGTCAATGCAAATTGAAGACACCCCATTTAGTACTTTCATTTTCCACACTTTGCTAAATGCTATTAAAAAAAAAATCAAAACTCACAGTATAAGGAATATATGCTAAGATACCCACACATTATGCCACCACTTTTCACCAGAGTATTGCACAAATCCATGAGTTCTGCACAATCTGTCCCATGGAAGACTAATTACAAAGACAACCAATAAACCACAAACTTATGACCTTCATGTTTTCAAGGAATCAGTAATATTTGTCAACAGTGGAATTTACTGTCATGGTACTTGATGAGATATATTCAGTAAAAAGGCCTAGAAACTCTTTGTTTATAATTAAGCAATAACGATTGAGGGCCAGGGCATTTCCTGGGGATTAATGACCGGGCTGGGAGAGCCAACGGCTTGAGGCAATGCCTTGGGCCATTAACCTCAGCCAGTCATTAATTTCCCCAGGAAATGCCCTGGACCTCGATTAGTGTAAGTATCATAAAAGGTAGCTAGAGAGAAAAAGTTTAGCATTAACAGTCTCCCAAGGAAATCCATTCCACAGCCATTATTTTCTCATTTTGTCATATCCCAGAAGTGCGTAAGTTAAAACTGACACAAGAAAAATTGGTGATGAAATTGGGGGAAAAAAAGAGAGATGCTTTTTTTCTGTTAAAGATTTAAATTAATGAGGTTTGTAGCAAAGGCAAGATTCAGCTACAAAAGTGAGTAGGCACCTTGTTTAACTCATGAAATTATGAATGGAGGTGAACATTTCCATATAATTACTGATAAAGCTCACATTGTCCAGTTCTATCACCTTTGCCGATTGCTCATTTTCTTTCTTGATACATTTAGGAAGACAGCAGATGCCTGTGTACTCTATTTTAGCTATTTCTCCTTTTCTCCCCACAGCCCACTGCTAACGAGAATTACAGCTCCGAATGCTTCCCGTAGGAAGCTCAGCTTTGCTACAAACACTACAGCAGCTGGATTTCTCCTCGCCTAAGCTTTCTGCAAGTGTGAAGGGATTTGTGGGCCAGGGTAGAGATAGAGTTCTCTAGTCTGACAACTGAAAGAACCAAGACGCCTCATTTAACAGGTTAAGGACACACACACTCCCTGACCACTGACTGCTCTGCTCAGTTCCCTCTTCCCAGTGCAGTGCTCCTCCTCAAAAGCTGAACTGTGCCTGAAGTTTCAAAATTGCTTTCAAGATCATTAAAAGCAAGGGGAAGAAGAATCTAGGGTTAAATACAGCGAGGAGCATTAGCTTTTACCTGAAATAACGAGCTAGAACAAAAACATTATCTGCACATAATCAAGCCTCTAAGCCATTCAGAGACACCAGATACACACAGCAGGGGATCAAGCTACAGCACTCCACTGAAGTGGTCCAAAAAAAAGCCTCCCTGAAAGAAAGGAGAGGTCACAGGTATCTTAAAGAACATAGATGCTTATGCAGGCATTCGCTGGGAGCCCTGCCCTCCCCCTCCCCACCCCAATTAGCCTCCAGGCTGGTTGATTAGTTGGCAAACTCTTTGAAAGGGTCAGTCTGTCCAGAACTGGTATTTCCACTCGGGAAACAGCTCAGGCATGTCATATACCTGTGCTTGCCCAGCGCCGCGCTCCCTGGCTGACGGCTGCGATCCCTGTTATTACTTGACACAAGAATGTCAGAGGGGTTTTGTAATCATGCAGGGCAGCCAGCAGTAAAGCTCTTGCCCGAAACGCGGTATTTTATGGGGCACAACGTAACTGCGTACGCTTTACAGATTTACTTAGAATGGCTTCCAAACTTGAAGCCAATTGCAGAGGTGCAGCGAGGCTTTAATTGAAGTAATTTAGCTCTGGCGCTCAAACACCCGAGAGGAAAGTACTTTTGGAGGGGACGGGGAGCAGGCACCAGCACGTGCTGGCACACGGCTCAGGGGGCTCTGCAAGGCACACATCAAGGCACAGCTCAGCAGCGTTTTCGACAACACCGTTTCACCTCAACCAAACACATCTAATGAATTTGGGCTCATTCCACAGCTAAGCTGCACCTAAACCCGTTTAATTGTGCTCTTACTGTATATTTCGCCACTATGGTAACTAAAGCAACTAAAACCAAATTGCCTTAAAAAAAAAAAAAAAAAGGATCACTGCCAGGAAACAAAGCTATTTTAAATAAACAAATACAAGATGAATGCAATTGCCGTATTAACCCTCTTGTTAACTTCTGAAGTTTAAAATTACACCCTCATTACTAGTGTGTAATTGAGTATTCTCCCGGCTGTTTCTTGCATTTGAGGTTATTCAAATAGTTCATTAGCACATCAAGAACACCACACGCACTAATGATACCTGATGCCCCTATCTACTGTTCTGGCCCGACTTTCGACTTTCATAAGTCACATCTCCCGCAAAAAGAGAAATAAAAGAGGGGGGGGAAAGAATTAAAAAGGAGGAAAAGGGGAGCCCACAGGGCTGAGCTGTCGGTGCTGCCACTCAGGGGGAGCACGGACAGCACCCAGGCACCAGTCAAGACCAATACCCAGGCACACAGTGAGTGGCCACTGGACCAGTGGCAGGGCATGAAGAGACTGAGGGGGGCAAAAGTAAGTTGGATAACTCGCGTCCGGGCTCTTTGGGCGCCTGAAGAGTGAGCATGACCCAAGAGCCACCCCAAAGCTGGCAGTGTGCCTGAGTGCCCAGCCTTGGGGCAAGAAGGAGGGGGTCAGTGCAGACTATGTGGGGCAGGGTGAGGGGCTGCCACTTTGGTTTTTTTTTTTTTTTCCTTTTTCTTTTTCCGGTTACCTGTGTGGGGGTAACAATAGCAGGTGAAACTACTGTGGGTGAGGTGGTGCTTCTGTGCCCATTTGCTTCGGGGAGGAGGTGAGGCAAGGGGTCATGTTTCACTGAGACCACCACCACGGCGGGCGCAGCGGCATCCAGGGGCTCGGCGGGGCGGCGGCAGAGTCTTTTTGGGGAGGCAGAGGGCCCACAGGCATCGCCGCCGGCCGCAGCCCCTGCCGGGAACACTGCCTCGTAGAGCGCCCGCTTGGCCGGGGCCACTGCGGCCGCTTCTGCTTTCACTGGCGCAGCGTCACCGTCTTTGGGCAGCACATAGGGGTTGGCAGCGGGCGGCCGCGGCCGAGGCCCACCATTGAGGGCGGCGGGGGTGTAGCAGCCCCCGCCAGCGGGGTGGTGGAGGAGGTGGTGGTGGTGGGGAGGGGGGGTGGTGGTGCTGGGGCGGCTGCAGTCCTCCCAGCTTGGTGCCAATGCCAGCGATACTGTTGAGGGTGGCAATGGAGACAGCACCAATGCAGTGGTTGGTGTAGGTCTTGGAGAGCTTGGCCGCCTTGGAGAGCATCTGCATGCGGGTACCCAGGAGGTTCTTCCCAATGGCCTTGTTCTCGTACCAGGTGATGTCGCCCTCGCTGCAGTGGTCCCGCGGGCGCTGGAAGAAGGCCTTGCAGAGGGGGTTGCGCTTGGAGAGGTACTTGACAAAGCTGGCGTAGGGGCAGAACTCTGTGCCAGTCTCATACATGCGAGGCAGGTTCTCCTCGTCGCTGCTCTCCGCCCGCTTCTTGCTCCAGGAGGACGAGCGCGACTTGTGGTAGGGCCCCAGCGCCTTGAAGTAGACGAACTTGCGTCCGTCCTCATCCACGGCCAGCCCAAAGGAGTCCTCCTCCAGCTCCCGCTGGTTCTCCCGGCCGCGGGTGCAGAAGTACATGCAGGTCTCAAACCAGACCTTGTTGAGGAGCCCGAAGGGGCTCTGGGTGCTGAAGACGCTGCACGTGTAGAGCTTGCGGAGGTCGGCGCGGGTGATGGCCTGCTTCTGCACCACCGGCCCGGCGCCCTGCTCCTCCAGCTTGCGGATGACAGCAGCCAGGGTGAGGTTGGCGGCGCGCAGCTCGGGGTCCTTGGTGAGGTCGAGGGTGCGGCAGTAGGGCGGCTCGTTGAGGTAGCGGTTGAGGGAGCTGCGGATGCTGATGAGGGAGGACTTGGAGTAGAGCTGCCCGCTCTTGGAGCGCGCCTCGGCGTAGAAGGAGCGCAGGACCCGGCAGAGCGCCCCCTTGTCCATGGTCTCGAAGTCGGGGCTCTGCGCCTTCTCGCTCAGGTACTCGCGGAAGATGCGCACGGCGTAGCGGGTGGCCAGCCGCGTGTTCTCGCTCAGCCGCGCCCGCTCCGGCCGCTGCAGCAGCAGGGCCGCCTCCAGCTCCGCGTCCTCCGCCGCCCCCCCGGGGCCGCCGCCGCCGCCGCCCCCCGGGGCAGCCGCCGCGGCGCCCCCCGGGGCAGCCCCGACGCCGCTGCTGCCGCCGCCCGGCGTACGGCCCGGGGCGGGCGGCAGCGGCTCCGTCTCCTCCTCGCCGTCCCACTCCAGACCCATCTCCTCTTCCTCCTCCTCCTCGTCCAGCAGCAGCCCCCCATCGGCTCCGTCCTCCTCCTCGTCCCCCGTTATCTGCACCTCCTGGATCTCATCCTCCTCCTCGCCCTCCTCCTCCTCGCCGGCGCTGCAGTAGCGGTGCGGGCGGGGGGCGACGCCGCGGCCGGACGGCCGGTCCCCCGCATTGTTCCCGCCGCCTCCGCCGCGTCCGCCGCCCCCTCCGCCGCCGCCGCTCCACTCTCCGCCGCCGCCGCCGCTGCCAGGCATTCTCGCCATATTGCCGTCTCCCTGCCAGTCCTCGGGCAGGGCGCATGCGCTATATTGGACCGCAGCGCTGGAGCGCTTTTGTGTTTTAATGACCTTCAGCTACCGGGAGGCAAAGCCGGGCTCTTAAAGGGGCCGCGCTCCCACTGGCGGCGGCGGGGAAGGGGCGGGAGAGGCTGGCATGGATGGGGAGGAGGCTGAGTCGCGCTGAAGGGGTACCGCGGGGAAGGGAGCGCTACTTACCGCGCCCGCCGCTCACCTCGGGTCCGTCCCGTCGAGCAACGCTGATGGGCGCCGGGAGCGGGGGAGACCCGCCGGGCAGGTGCGCCCCGGCCCGCAGGTTCCCCCGCCACCCCCGGCGCCCGTCCCACCTCCCCATGCCCGAAAAAGAAAGCACTCCGCGTGCGGAGCGGCTCTTTCGGTAGGGACGGACCGCCACCGAGCTGCTACGACGCCTCGCACCTCCTCATTCCACAGTAACTTAAACACAGACCAAAAAGGGGGGGGGGGGGGGGGGAACCCGCAAAGCGAAGGAAAGAAAAACGAAACAAAAACCCAAACGAAACCCCGACCCCCCCACACAAAAGGCTCGGGCTGTGCCTGTCCGCAGCACGGCTCAGACCTCGATAGGATGCTGCCGGGGAGCGGGCGGAGGACCCGGCCCCGTTCCCCGCCTGCCGTGCTGCCGCCACACCGCCTGCCGCCGACCTCGCACCTTTAATCGGGCGCCCGGATTTCGGTCCAGGGGCTCGGGAGGAGACGGACGCTCGGGGCATTGCATCCGTGCGGCTTGCAGTCCGCCCGGGAACAGCCAGTCGGTCGCCGCGGCGCTCGCTTGGCTGGCGGGAGCCCCGGCGAGGCTGGCTGCGGAGAGGGAGCAATAAGGGCTCGGGGGCTGACGGGCGCTCCGGGCCGCCCTCTTGCTCGCTGGGGCTGCAGACCTTAGGGCAGCCGGAGGGGCCTCGCCCCCCCGTGCCGCCGCGCTCTCCCTCCGCCACCCTCTTCCGCGACGGAGCAAAACCCGAGGGGGCTCCCGCCACCGCGCCGGGGTGCGGAGCCGCCGGACCCAAGCCCACCCGACACTTTGCGGGTGTTTTGGCAGAGGGGAGCCCCGGAGCGGCGCAGCGCGGGCGGGGGGCGCGGAGCCCCGCTCAGCCCTGCCCCCGCCCGGCTCTGCCCCGGGAAGGCGGCTGGCTGCGCGCTGCCCTCCTTACCCTGCCAGCCCGGGAAGGCTCCTTGGCCGGGCTGGGCTCGGGCAGGAACGGGGGCATGAGCCTACCGCGGGGAGAGGGAGCCTGTCCCACTCGGGACGGGCGGGGACGAGGCGGTCCCCGCTGGTAGCACCCCAACTCTCCAAACCAAAGTACCCCCCACAACTCCCCGTGCTATTTAGCCGGGCCATTTCTTTTATTCGGTACGATGAAATAAATATTCATTGCGACTGCTGGCTACACCTGAAATTATAGCCCTAATTGCAGAGCTGTTGGCCTGAGTTACCACATTTGCTGCTTACTCATCCGTAAGAATTGCTCAGCGCCGGGCCCCGGCCGCGGTGGTTCCCTTTGGGGGGGCTCGGTGCCCGCCGGTGCTGGGCGCTGCCGAGCCCCGTGGCCGCTCCCCCGGGGCAGAGACCGACGGCCACGGACGGGGCGGCCCGACAGCCCCAGCTCCCACCGTCCCGGGAAACGTGGGATGCCAAAAAAGGGATGTGCAAATTGTTGAGCAAATTAGGCCAATTCGAAATAAATAAGCGCTGCGGGAAGAGAGCCTGCCACTCCCGGGAAATAATTGAAGAGAAACCCGGCGCTGTTATATTGATGTAAGCCTGGAGTAATTACACGGAGGTCAAAGTTGTTGCACGCGCTACAGAAGTTGTGCTCACGCTGAAGTTTGAGAGCGGATTATGTTCTCTCTTAGGTGGATGGCACTTGTATAAAATTCTGCATTTTTTCCCATATGCACGCAAGAGGATATAAATAAAGATTGTTTTTCCTTTCCTTGTCATACTCTATCTGTAACCTAATCCAGAAACAAAGTCTCAAAGACCGTCCCATGAGATGGACCAAATGCTGAAACAGATAGCTAAAACAAACAATACCTTGTTGCGGTTAAAAGCTAAATTCCCCAGATAAGCTCCTTTTAGGAGCTATTACAACCCACCCTAGAAGACAGAGAACTGCAGGGCTTGCAGCATAAACTTTTTTTACAGACATGATTTTTCTTTACTGTTCCTGTAAATGCTAAAAACTATGTGATCGGCATTGACCTTTGATTCTGTTTTACGATCGTGGAAGACGCTTTTTTTTTTTTTTTAAGACCTTTTCAGAGCCATATGAGTGCAAAAGGTAATTGAATTTTTTTTAACTTTAAAAAAGATGAACACGAGGTTGACAGCTTCTGTACTTGGATGTTCATTTAATCACCATTTTCTGATTGCGAGAGGTGAACTATGTTGACAGACTTGCAGATGAATATGCAGCCCAGTATACGAATAGTAAGTCTAAAGGACATAAAGAACTTGCAGTGAGGTTGGAGGGGAAAAATGTATACGGAGCATCCGTATTACACACATCAACTGGAAGCACCTCAGCAGCCAGGGGGAATTTAGAGAGTAGCAAGTGAGGTGTTCAGAGTGCTGCAGGTGCCCATAACTGGGAAGACACATGCATAAGTTATATACCTGTATAATCTATAAGCAAATAGGTAAGTTAATCATATACATATATGTTAACTTACCTATCTGTCTGTGTTCCTAAAAATAGCATTTAGCCTAGTCAGTTGTATTCCAGAAATTTAAATCCTATTGTTCAAGCTCTCCAGTTAGGTAAGGTAATCGAACTGCATTCCAAAACTGACAGAGTTGCACAAGGTTGTCTAATGTGAGCTGGCATATAACATTAAACTTACATCCACTCCACCCTCCACGTCACTAATCAGAGGTTTATCCTGCTGAGAGCTCCGTGCAGGCAGAGACAGCATTCTACATTCTCCCCTAGGACTCAAGGTTTGAGGCTGATTATCAAATAGGTCCTGTCCGCACTTGGAGAATGCATTTTATTACTGCTGTCAGTAAAGAAGATGTGATACCCACAGAACACTAATCATGGACTGGCCTCACTAAGGATTATCCTTACGAGGACTTGGAGATCAGTTCATATACCACGGAATGAGCATACCAGTTTAAAAGCCAAAACAACCTCCTCCGTGAGTCAGTTGGTTTATAATAAAGGTAGTGCTTGTTACCGCATTAGCAAATTGTTTCAGGTCTTTCTTCACTTCTTTTTTAAGCTACTCTTGCCCCTGGCCTCGCCCCTGGCAAGCAGAGAGCTTGTAGAGCTGTGTTCTTTGACAATCGGCTATTGTGCTAAAGCTTTCCACAGCGCAATTCTCCTTCAGACTAACAAAATCTGCTTCTCCCGTAGCCTCTGTAAGTGGTTATTTCATTACAGCCACCTAAACCTTCATGCTTTGGTGAGTCTGGGTAGGTGTTTCACCATGAGGATTCACGAGGAACTAGACTGGAATACCCCAAAACCCAACAAGCAAAGCAAAACCATCGGGTCCGTTTGCTTCTTAGGATCCTGTCTAGGCATCTAGAAAAGTTTATTTAAAAAACGCTGCTTAAAACAAGCTTGTGGGTTAACCCTAATGCTGGCCACCAGGCATTTTTTAAAGAAAATAACTTTTTCTCCACATACACTCTTCCTGTTAAATACAATAAGCATTTTTAAATGTCGTAATACGTTTTCTAAACACAAGATGTTTTTACTGTGGGGGCAGGCTATGTGGAAATTGGTATGAGAAATCCATATTGACACTACAGAACTAGAAGGCAAATAACACTTGGGACTCTTGGAAAATTCACTTAGGGAAAAAGCATGTCCTAGAAATCTTTCTCCCACCTAGAAACATGCAGTTTTGAGATAAGCTTTTTTAGCATTTCAGAACTGTCACTTAAAATGCTAATTCCGTTTTTACTTTACTCTTTTATTTTTGTATATGATATTTCTAGTTGTTTCATTACTTCTTCATACTAGAGACAGCTAATGCTAACATGTGTAGTGTGCTATAACAGATTTTAAATCTCCTTTATTTAAATTTTTTTCTTTTTTATTTTTTTTAGCATCCCCCATCTGCATGGCAACGAAACAGCTTCATATAACTCAACAAAAGAGACATTGATTTAGTAAAGTGAGGATGTATCCATCAGCGCTAAGTTGCAGCTGTTCTTAATGGATTTTAAAAAACAAAAGCTATTTCACCTCTTAGATTGTCATATTATGAAATGTTAGTATAGTTGCACATATCAAAGCACCAGCTACCAGCCAAACCTTCTGAAATGTGAAGGCAGCATCAAGCCAGCCCCTTTGTGAAGCTCCCCAATGCCAATTGAAAGCCTATTTCCCCGTATGCTCCTATTTTATTTTTTTTTCCCCGCGGGTATTTGCCGTTACTCACTCGTGGCTTTTTTTCTTTTTTTTTTTTTTTATCCTTTTACAAAAGCAATATTTCTGCTACTGACACCACAATTTGTTTCCCAATTGCTTTATTTTCAAAATAATCCAGAGAAAACCCAAGCCATCCTCTTTGCAAGAAAGCATACATTCAGGGCTTGGCAAGCTAAAAGGCAAGACTTTGCAAATCACCTTTATTTTCAGTGTCAAGCAGCTGGAGCACTTTTGCTTCCAAAAATATGGAAGAGCTATGTTGTCAGACAGCTTGGAGAGAGGCAGGTAATAAATTGCATTGTGCTGCATAAAGGTTTTAAGGGTCTTTTAAAATGTGCTGGAGGTGAGTTGCCAGCAGATATATTAATGCTTTTATTTAGCTTTATTTCAGTTTGTGTTTGTCTTTGCTTCTCTGGTGTTGAGGCATTTGAAACAAATTGGCTGGTCTGTGTGGCACAGTGGTAGCTGGTTAAAGTTGCTGTAGTAATCGTCTGATCATTTCTATGAACTATTGACACCAAGCAACCTGGTGTGTTAGTGGCACAAAGTTTGCTCTCCATGGAGGCAGAAAGAGCTCTTTCTATCCAAGCTGATAACTGACTGGTTAGTTTTTATTCCTTCTCAGCTGAGTCCATACATTCTACAAGAAGGTGAGGGAAATTTAGAAGGACATAGCCAGTAATCCAAGAAAGGGAGCTCCAAAGAGAGGGACCTCTGTGAAACCACAAAGCTTACAGGTGTTGTAGGTCTAAGTACAAGGTTTTACTTCATACAGTGTTTTAAGTACTATGTAATAGAGCATGAATTTATGCTGTATTGGATATGGAGTTCTTGAAATCCTATTTTCTGATCATAATCTTTCAGTAAAAGTTTATTTTAAACTATGAGTTCTGGCTGGAAGTCACACTGGGCTGGATGAGGTCTACAAATGCAGGGAGGGACAACTGATTATATGATAACAAGGTCTGGCTACGAAAACTCCTTAAACAGTCCTTTAGGAAAAAAGGGGAAAAAACCCCAAACCTCAAATCCAAACAAGAATGTAATAACATGAGACTCTGAAGAAGTGCACTTTCCCACTTGTTTCAGTACCATATGGATTTTATCTTGGTTCCTTTTACCATCCCCATTGCACGACCCAAAGCTTCTGTGTTGCCATGAGGTGTGCTGAGCACTGATTCCTGCACAGGGCCAGAGGTAGAGCTTTATACCCCTTTTCTCAGAGCATGGGGTCCCCAAAGGACAGGACAACAGCTGGCCCACAGCCCAGCATGGAAAAGGGAATCTTCTTTTGACCGTCGACTAGTGGCTTTAAAGCCTCTTTATACAATGAATTCACTGTCAATATACTTTTGTTTTGATTTAGTGACTGAAATAAACTGATTATTCCCCTTTTCCACCAGTATTATGTCTGTGTCATCATGAATTTGGAAATTCCCTTTCAGGTATTTATGTAGCAAAAACCCCAGTACCAATGGTCTGTCTTCTTGGATTTTCTCTTCTCAATTGAGTTATCTCAGCTGGGTTGACACAAACTCAATTTAAGCAACTTTGGAATTGTGTGAGTTCAAAGGAAGCCCACAGAGGGTGTATACACACTGTTAAACAGTGTCAGAGCCCTGCTCAGGCTGTCACCCAGACCCACATTTCCACTGTAATTTTAAGTTACACTAACTTGTAAAGCGGCATTCAAGTAGAAGGGAATAAATTCATAGGTCATATGAAAGAAGAGTGCTGGGATAAAAAAAGTATTGCAATGTTTACTGCCAGACCCCATCACCTCCTTTATCAGCATGGTTTAATTCATACCGAGAAAAAAATGGCAGAAAATGTGGCAGAATATTTAAAAATAAGGGAAGTCCTTTATGCAAAACCATTTGCATTAATTAAATGTTCCCACTGTATCTGTCTTCAAATGAAACTGGGGGTAAAGCCTCAGGATACTGTCAGGACTTTCATTTGAGGTTTAAAGCCAGAGGCCATAAAGGACCTTTCAGGTCTCTTTGCAGTTTGCACCTGCATTTTGCTGCATTTTAAGTTATAGAGAGTAAAGCCTGGAAAAGTAGAAAACCTGAAATGATTCAGAGAAAACAAAAAGAAAATTGATAAAGTTTAGTGAAAAAGACTGGATGTATTGGATATACCTCTCCTTTTTCCAGCACCAGGTAATAAAACAGATTAAAAATACCTTCTAGCATCTGGTAAGCATCAGTATTTTGTAAGAGTTTGGCATTAAAAACACCCCAACAAACCACTTCTGCAACTGTTGAGAATGCTTAACTGCAAAGCTTTTTTGGTCCAGCCCTGAATTGTACTGTGCTTTGAATAGCCTTGCTTTTTCTATCTATGAAAGGTTAAGCTGGGCGTGAATCAAAGTTTTCTTATTTGAAGATCAAGGCTAAAACTCAATTTCTTTTTACAGAACAAAAGGTATCATCAAATAAATTAAAATAATCTTAAAAATCCTAGAGCCAAGAGTTTGCACATTCATGAATTATACAACTACAAGCAGGTAGTTATTTGCTAGTAAAGACTCTGCTTTTAGCAGAAATGAGCATTGTTAAAATAAGCAAGGGAAAAATTACAAGCTCTTCCTTTGCCTTGGACAAAACAAGGTCACATTTGCAATTTGCAGTGCTTGATCTCTCCCTTAGCAATCTTGGCAAAGGTTTATCAAGTTATTTTGAGTAATTTCCTTCAAGTTATGAGTGTGTCTCTTGGTCTGTTATGGACCTGTTCCTTCAGTTTACTCTGCTGTTTACCTGTGAATTGTCATACTTGTTCTTGCAGATCAGTGTCAAAAGAAAAAAAAAAAAATAAAGCAGTGTTTAAAATCAAAGCCTCAGTGTGGAAGGATATAAAGTGTGAAATCCAGACCCATTGCTTTCATTCTGGCTCTAGTGATCATAGAAACCTGCTGTAGGGCAGGACTAATCTGCCAGAAAATTATTATTGAGCCCTGGTAACTCAGATATATGTGCAGACTTGAAAACGTTGTTCTTTGTGCCAACTCCAGGTCCTATAAGAACCTCACACTGGTATTCTCCACCTGGCTCAGAAACATGCCGTAAAGAGGAGGAAGTTTGTTAATTCCCAAGCAGGTGTGAACAATTTAATCTCTTTGCAAACAGCCCAGCATCCTATTCCAGCTGAGAGTTTCTTGGGGGATGGAGAGTTTGAAGAGCGGGTGTGAGATAATAGGGTCTTTCTTTCAAGGCCATTCCTATGGGTTTGGCCTCAACAGTAGCATCTTGATGGCAGGGTTGCCAAATCTCAGAGCCTCACGATACTTGGTTGGAGTTTCCTCCTCCATATGCTGGAACTGAGAGGTTTAAAATTAGTCTTTGGCAGACAACTTTGAAAGCTTGAATTACTTCTCTGTAAATACTTGGAAATCAGGAGGCGAGCCACAGTTTTGCAATTTTAGGAAGAAGAAATCCCTGTAATTTTAAAATATGATTAAGATTTTATTCTGAACGCGGGTGGTTGGAACTCCTGGGATTTCCCAGATAAAATTGCCTTGAGAACTGAGCTGATAACTTGAATTGGTTTTCTGGACAAGTCTCTAAACTACTGACTTCTTTGCCTCACATAATTTCTTAATCAAAAAATCATCATCCAAATCCTACACCCAAGCCATTTTTGCTACCTCTTTGGCAAGATGCGTAGAAAAGTCAGAGAATCACAAAGAACTACTTCAAGAAGTTCATACCCAGATTTCTTCAAGTTCTCAGAACCAAGAACTTTTTTTGGCCTGATTATCAGAAAGTCTCTGCACTCAAAAATGGTTGTATAGGTATTTAAGCCACCTGTACTTTTAAACAGACTTTCACCTGATACGGTTTCCATGGGAGCTGCTTGGTCCTTAGCCATTTGCAAACATGGCTGCTTATGTAGATAATTAAATTAGAGTTAGTGAACACAGTGTTCTTCTGAACAGCTGACCTTCACTCTTTCTGGCACACCATAGTAGAGTGAAGGGAAATACATTCTTTCTGTGGTTTACATTTTCCATACCACATTTTTCTTTCCCTTAAGACTAGCTAGATGTGACTTTCTGGATACTTTACCAAAATCTCCTACTATTTCAGCAGTTACCCTTGGATTGTTCTGCACAACTCCAGACAGAGCATTTAATCAACTTAGTTCCTCTGTTTTCACTGGAGTTCCCAAATTTTCAAACTTCTCTTTTGTCCAGCAAGATGTATTGAGGTTGGCTCACACTAAAATGTTTCATAATATTCTCTAAGAACTAGTTTTATTCAATCTGAAAGTAGTGGAGTTTAAGTACTTAGGAATGTCAGTAATACCTAAAGTGTAGAAGCAGAATTATAGGACCTTTCTTTGTAAAGCTAAATGGATCAAAGTATCTGGAACAATTTTTAACATTTTTTGGGGTAGGCACTGTATTTCAAAGGAAGTTGTAGAATAATTTTGTTAACCCGTTGCTTCAAATGAGTTTGTCAGATCCCATATAGAGAGTGACAGGATTTTGGCTACTGAATTCCAATGTGGCCACTAGTGCCCGGGCTAATTAGGGATGGGTAGAGAGAGCCCCAGACACAGCTGAATAAACTAGAAAAATCCTGATGTCCTACTGAGGTCAGCAGCACTAATTAGCATCCACAGACAGAAAATCTGTTTGAACCTGCCTGCTTTGCTTCCTGGCTTTGATCACATCCAAGCTCATACAGGAAAACGATTCTGAAGCTATATCATGCCAGAAGCACATGGTGGGATGCTCATGGGCCAGCCTGTCCACCCAGGACTTGTAAAATCCCTCTCACTTACTGAAATTTTTGTTGTATGGGGTTGCTGAAATTCTGTTGTATGGAGGACACAAATCCAGAGGCCTTTTGGCTGCTCAGCAGAACGAGTCTGACCCTTGCAGGGGTCCCTGTCTGCCTGGCTCTTAAGCTCCATGAAGTCCAAGAAGCCTGGTACTACTCTAGGAAGTCATGTTGAGAATTCCAGCTCCCTGCAGTAGTACCAGACACACAGAGAAGTTACAAACCACCTCCACGTTGGGAAATTTTGCCAGATCTTCATTTCTTTATACTTTCTGTCCATGAACTCTCAGCTTTCATGAAGGTTCTCCCCAGTACCATGGACAAATGCTACTACCTCCCTTCTCTGCACTGCTCAAAAGCCCACCTGAGGTACAGGCTGCTGAATTCTGGTTTTGTTCATGCTCTCTCAAGGACTGCTCCATCTCTTAAGCTTTCTCTAGAGCTGGGTGACAGTTGATAAAACCACAAATATACGCAAGTCCAACACTTTTTCAGTATTTTTGGTTAAATTAGTGGAGTAATATCTGAAAGCTTAAAGTGTGTTATCTGCTGGTCAACAGAACAATTTTGATGCTAAGAAATAAGAAAAGTTTTCACCATTTAAAAGGTTCAGAAATATAAAGCAACATTTTCCAGCATAATTAGAATGTAAGTACTGTGGTATTTGTATTAGGCAAGACTCCTCCATACAACACATCAGTAATAATACATTTTTTAATTAAAAGTGGCAAATATTGGCCCTACAATAGTAGTTTCTCAAAGTCCTGTGCATAAATGATTACTTTAATAGGCAGTAGGCAAGCTATCACTTGCCCATATGAAAATTTATCCTTCATTTTAACCTCAGAGAGAGAATTGTTCCTCTCAATTTCTTCTGCTTTGCAGAAAGGACATGAAACAAACAGGAAACGTTGTGAATGTTCTACAACTTCAGCTGGAATAAAAAAAAATAAACATAAGGAAAAAATGACTTCAGCTGAAAACCAACTAATATAAATAAGGAAACAATCAAAAACAGTTAATAAAACTTCTGGATCTGATGACACAATTGTTTTACACAGTGCTAAAAGACTGTATCTCTCAAGTGTGTGTAAAATGTTGCCAAATTACAGAATAGCATGCAGAAATGGGCAGGGATTTTATTGTATTGGCGTAACCAGTTTGAAGACACTTGGCTGGAAAATGAAGATCAAACTCTTATCATGTGGAAATTACCTATTGCTTATAAAGCACCTATAACCTAATCATGCAAACTACTTCAAGAAACTCTCCAAAGGCAAGAAAAGAGAATCTAAGACCACTGGTTGCACCTGTCTCTTTGCATCCAGCCATGAAGAACATCCTTCTGTTCTGGGCTGACACTGCCTGGGCTGACTCTGTTGAATCTGCCAACAGAATAAGGCTTAGCAAATAGACTGGGGAAAAGAGAATTCTGTCTCAGCTGTTTGCAGTCATCTGAGGGCTTCTGGTGATCCATGCCACTCTGTTTGTGCTCGCTGCAAAATGCATACACCTTGGGGGAAAATATTAGTAATCTGGGCACAAGAGCTAAAAACTTTCCGGTAGAATAATCTGAATCACAGATTTGGCTTGGTTTCCTCATGGAGGAAATAGAAAGTCCCCTTGCTCTGTGAAATCAACCATCATTCAACTAACTATTATATTTTTAAAGGACATTATCAGTAAACCGCAAGGATGCCAAGACTGCTGCTGTGTCCTAATGATATATGTGAGACCTAAATGTGGATACAGAGCTCAGGGTCATGAAGACTTTCTAAGAGAGAGCAAGAACTCCAGAAAATCTACCACCACATTAGTAAAATTAGCAATGTTGAGGGGAACTCTTCTTGGACCCATGACAACCAGTCTGATGCATTATAACTTAAAAATCATAACACAGAGAAGTAAAATTTCACCATGGATATTCCTCTTGAGTAAAGACCTCCCCCTTGCCAAAAAAAAGCCCAAACAAACCCCACAGAAATCCAGACCAAACAGATGGCTCTTTCCTCCATTAGCATCCCGTCTTGGTCCTTTTGAACCACTGCTACTGCTGTATCAGAGAAGATTTGATGCTGGGATATCAGGGCTGGGCTGGGTTAACCAAGATGGAACAACAGTGAACAACAGAAAAAGGTGGGGGTCTGGAGCTGTACCACAAAAGGACACTAAATAGTTCTGAAATTACACCCACTCAGGTTGTGCTTTCCTCTAACAAGCCCTGTGTGCCCTCTAAGTTTGTTGGAAGTTAGCCAACCTTTAGAGCCCTAAAGCCATCCTATTGTCAAACTGTCTACGATTCTCCAAAATTTTGCTGAGAGGAGCATTTAAGGAAGGAAGATGTGGTTGGTTGCCTGCAGTTCTCCCCATCAGCAGACCCAGTGGATAGAAAGAGTCACTGTAGGAGCATTCCTGTAGCCCTGATCCATTTATGTTCCTTTGCCACATGCAGGTATATTCATGAGCTCTATATCCAAAACAGGTGAATTATTCTCAGCAGCACAACTAAATTTGAACCCTTGTCCTAATAAAGGGCAGGAGTGGACAAGGTTCAGGGCAAGAGCATATTTGACGCAGAAAAGGGAGGGGACAGATGTAATAGAGGCATAAAAGGATGCTGCAGAACCAGATTTCCTTCATCCCACAGCTGACAAGAGGTGGGATTTTTGCCTCTTTTCCCTCCCAGCAGTGACTCTGTCTTGGTGAAGGCAGCAGCAGGAGCAAGTCTCATCTTCTAGGGCTCTGGCACAGATGACATAGACTTGGAACCAGAGCTGATTTGTTCCTCAAGGCAATCTGCTGCCCTCAGCAGCTTCTGTGTTGCTAGAGCCTCAGGTCAGCTCTGTTCAAAACCTCCAGCAACCTTCTCTCAAGACAAACTCCTGCAGTCACAGGTGAAGCCTAAGTAAATTTGCTGTGCCTGCAGAGGCAAGAGAGGATTTCTCCTGGGACACTTGGCAAGGACTCCAAACAGTGGTGCCAAGCAGCACATATCTTGCTTGGCTTCAACCACATTGCCCCAAAGGTGGCTGAAAGTGAAGAAAAGTTGTGTTTTAAGGCACACCAAGGGTTCTCCCATTTGCCATTTTCTCAAAAGGGTACAAAATGTAATAGTTTCTCTTTGTTCACTCCAGTTGAATGAAACAGGAAATTTAATTTTGATGCCACTGTCAACAGTCCAGTCTTGAGCTGGTAAATCTGGCTGATAATTATCTTTGCCCTGGGACTCTTCTTTCTTATTCTTCTAAGATAAACTCCTCTGTTTTTCCCCTCTTCCTTGTGCATCATACCCAGGTGACTGAAATGCTACACATCAGTCCCAGCTTGGACAGTGCTTCCCCTCCTCATTCATGCTCCACTCTCTCCAAATCACATCATGCTTTCTCCCATGCCCTTTCCCTCACCACCTGTTCTTCCTTTGGGAATGAGCAGAATTACATACCCATCTGCCTTAACTGTTTCCTACATTTCTGCCAGAAGAGATTGGAAAGATGAAAGACAGGGAAAAGTGGTGCAGAAAATACACTGAACTGATATGTGAAGCTACAATGAACATGCCTTCTACAATCTCCTCCTTCTGCTTTATCTCTTCTCCTTTGCAATCCTGTGGAGAACAAGAGGAAATAAAACACCGCATGGCTGTCAGCTTCAAAGCAGGAGAAAAGCAAAACCCCTTCCTCTCTGAGCTGTGATTACATCTCATGATAGATGACTTCCCACATTTCTCTGGGAGAATCCCTGGCTGCTCTCTTGTTCCTATGGGGCCACACAAACAGCTGAACAAACAGCAGCAATACCTGTGGGAAAGGCAGGGTGATTCTACCCCTCTTTCTCTAAATTTCTTCATTTTTCTATAACCCTGCCTGCCTCCTCAGGAGGTTCCAGCTCCTCACTTCGGCACATGGTGCCCAACGATTGTAATGCCTTACTCAAGGTGGCACCAAGCACTGCAGTCCTGCCAGGACTGTTGTCCCTAGCCATATGTGGGGGAATCTCTCTGCTTTCAGCCACGTATCCTTGCTGGTGTTTGGGTAAAACAGTGCCCAACTCTTGCTAATCTCTGGTATTCATGACGACATGATGTTCCAAAACAAAGCATGAAGAAAGAGATGAAACCTGGATTATTTTTTAAACAGTGTGTTTGGGAGTAGTCACTTAACTTCTGTGTTTGAGTTTTCAGGCTGCAATAATTTTCAAGTCCTGTCCTACCTTTCCCTTCTCTTACTGCCTTATCCGTTTATCCTCCACTTCAAACATAAAGGCTAAGTATTCTTCATCCCAAACATAAAGGATGATTGTTCTTCCCCTTTTAAATCCAGGAATCTCTTTAATCCTAGATGTGAGACAATGGGAAACATACTAGGAGGTGAGAGGAGAGGCTTGGCAACACAAGAGAGAATGCACTAAACCAGTTATTTCTTTTCCAATCATTAAACTCCACACCCCAGAGTTACTGGTCTTTATAGCACCCTGGTCAAATAGAAAAAGACACAGAAGGGCAGAGGAGAAAGGTCCTATGTTTCCTAACTGATGCATGGACAAGGTGCCAAATGATTGCATTTCATTCATTTGCCACAAACTGGGTTAGCTTTGAGCTTGAAGGAGAGAGAATAGCAGGTTTTTAAGTACTGCTTCTGGGTCTGGCATCAACATTTCTGTTGCCATAATGAGTCAGACATCAGAGGCAATACACATGAAAGGATGCAGGCCAATGCCTAGGCAAACAAAAGTGGGAAAGCAGAACTGAAAAATAAGTGCACACGTCAGGGAAGAAGGACTCCATTCTCACAAAACTTCTGAAATTATATCCTCCATTTCCTTTATTTCATCAAATAAATTCACTTTAAAATAAACCCACTACCACCACCACCGCCAATACAAAAACCCCTCTAGAATTCTGGGCAAAGTTAATTGGCCAGAGGCAGAGTTTGTTCTGTTGATGGCCATTTGCCATGTACCAATGCCACAGTCCCCAAATGCTCTTGCACATTTCCCATCAGGCAAGCACACACACGATTAAGAACATTTGAGCAGTCATCCTTAGAACTGTGAAAAACATTAATCCTTAAATGAAGGGAAATCAGTCTTCTGAGCCCCAGAAACCATGGCCTCAGATGCTCCTTCCCTTTGCCTTTAGCGAGGGCTCCTGAAGGGCTGCTGGATGATAAGGGGTAGATAACTGGCTCTGGCAACAGACTATGGGTGGGAAGGGCTTTGATAGAAAACATTTCAAGCTCTGATTTGCACCCTTACTTGGGGGCTTCGCTGGGAACTCAGGGCAGTCCAGAGACACATATTTGGCACTTTTCAGCCATCAAGTAACTTCCTCAATTGCTCTCTTATGCCTCACATTTCCATTGTCTTTTCTTCCTCCTTTCTTTTTCAGACCATCCCTTCTTCTCTGACTCCTCATTCAACTTGTATCATCATTACCCAGAGAGTTGATATGTGTTGCTTAGTGCTCTTCTTTACTATTCCTTGTTCTCTCCAACACTGTCAAACATAAGTGTCACAAAGAAAATATTTATTCCAAGAAGTTATAGTGATCTGCTAATCAACTAGTACAAAATATCAACTACAGAACTCTAGAAGATCTCCCATGTCCCTTCCTGTCCTCTGTTACTAGGCTTCCTTTACTATATCAGGACTTGTCTGTTGACAGTTTTAATAAAGTGACTGATTAATGGGGAAGTTTTCATTTTATTTTGACCAACAATTGTACTGATAGAGACTCATCACTGTTAGCACAGTTGCACTGATGTGAAGATACAAGTGGGCATCACCTCCTTGATCTTGGGTTAGATGACAGAAACTGCTTTCCATCTTGGGAATCAGAGCTGCAAAATTTTGTCTTGCAAAATTATGCAACATAAAAACCTCTTCTAAAGCGCACAGAATTCAATAACCACGTATATAACCCCCTGGTGCCTCCACTGCTACAGTGTTAGATGGTGTTGATGCAACACCAGCCAAAATGGTGAGGTCACTGCTCCAATAGGAACACAGTAGTGAGGTCCAATATCCACAAAGAACTTGCACTCACATGTCATTGTTCTGGAGCTGGTTAATGATTAACATGGATTAGCTCCTTGTGCCTTATGGATATAATATCAAAAATGTAGGGATGCTCAGAGACAATGTAGGGATTTTGGAATAGATTCTATTATTTGGTGTTGGAAAACAAAGGTCTTGCACAATATTAAAAACGTGTTGAATTCCTGACTCTGCTGCCAAGAATCAGCCACCATTTTACATGTAGTGCCTTGGTATTTCAGGCCATGCCTGCTTTGTGTGATCCCACACATGTGCTGAAAATAAAGAGAACGTGATAAGACAGCAGAAACATGATTGAGCTTTGATCTGAAAAGGGATCCTGACTCTCTTATGCTGCTGAGAGTTTGTGGGCACCAAAGAGAATATGGTAAGTCTGCTCAGCAAACTAGAGGTGTGACATTAATACAAGTTACCCAACACTAGAGCCTTCCATGCAGCCACAGCTAAAATAAATCTGTTTCCCCACTAATTAGCTTAAACCCAGCATAGCTATGTTGCTTCTCCTACTGCCACATTTTCTTTTGCACTTAATGATCTAATCACATCCTCCTTTTTCTACAGGGCCTTTGCCTCATTCAGTGCCCAGGATGGATGCAACTCATTGAATAGGCATCTGTAGTCCGACAGTTTGTCTCAGATTTGCCTGGAGCTGAAGATACATCCTTTGATTATATCCCTGGCTCTGCTGCAAAGTTTCTGTGTTAGGGTACTGGACTAGCAACTTAAACCAAATAAAATGGGCACAAAAACCCTCTACGTTTTTTTTGCTGTGGGTGTCTGACTATAATGACTTGAGACCTCATTTGCGAAAGTGCTCATTACATGTAACTGGGGCAGAATGCTGCAAAATGCTAAATACTCTGAGAAATAGAGACACTCAGAGGTTCAAAATTAAAATTAGTAAGACAGTGTCATCCATGATCTCCCTGGATTCCCTTTTCTGTACCCAAAATACTTCTTCCAGCATAGGGACAGTGTGAAACAAGAAACAAGTACATATCTGGGAAATGGCAGTTTTGAGGTTTCAAATCCCTATTAGGACAAAAGGAAAATCATTCTCAGGTCTGGAGGGGTGGACCTCTGTCTCAGACAGGTTCCAGGTGTTTAGGCTTTCCTATGTAGTTGCTCAAATCAGCAAACTTTTGGTACTTTTAGATAATTTGTCCACTCAGTTTAACCAAGAAAGGTTTGCCCTTTGTGATTTAATCAAAACTGAAAAAATCCTGCAAAAAACTTCAGTTTTGACAGACCTTTTCTTGTCAGACAACTGTTTTCTAAATATTTTCCTATCTGAACTGCTGAGACTATGGCAGGGCTCTGGGATGAGTGTGCCAGTCCCACTGAACAAGTTTTTGTTTGCAAGAGTTGTTGCTCTGTGAGAAGTCAAACTAGGCTTGCAAAGGCACGTCTGGAGCTCATCTGAACTCTTCTGTATCAACTATGGATGCTCCACAGTTCCAGGGGAGCTCTCCTGGCTCAGGACATCATGCCATGCTACGGACACGGAGGGTGACCAGTTTCCTTGGTAAGCCCAGTAACTCTGGGCCATCCATCCAACCTCAAGGCCCTCAGGTTTGCCCTGAAGAAAGTGACACTGCTTCAGGCTTGAAGTGGTCAATGGATACAACATTACATAAACCATTTGAATGAAGCTGGCACCTATGTAAATGTCAAAGCTTCATACCTTCTTCACATACATACATCCCTGTCCACAGCACATCTGAATCTCTTCAAGCAGAAGACTTTAAGTGTCTCAGAAGAGAGATCACCTGTCCTTCAAGGCTGATGTCCAAGGGCAGCCAGGAGCCTCCTAAGCAGCCCTATTTACTAGGCACTACAAAGCAGGTGTAATCAAAGCTGTTCCAAGGAGAGGAGACACTCATCTCATCCCTCTTGGACTCCAGCCAGGTATTTCTATCTCCTTTCCCAGCAAACCTTCCCACTTTCAGAAGACAACAAAATTTAGATAAGACTACTAAAAGAGATGGAAATATTTCAGGAGGCTGTGGCAGCAGTTACAGCCTTTGCTGTCTGGGTTCTGTGCACATCACCTCTAACAGGGATCAGTGCAACCTGGCCTTTCAATAATATTACTGTGGGAGTGGATTTTTTCTGCGGCGTGCTACAGTTTCTTGTGCAGCCTCAAATTTGGGATCATTTTGACATCTGGTCTGTGGCACTCATCCATCTGTTGTAACTGAGTAGGTGTTGGGTGGGGTTGACAGGAGAGACTTGTTTAAGTGCTTGTTTTCATTCTGTAGAGGAATGGTAGAGCCAGTTCAGTAATTAATTAAATACTCATCTTAAAAAAAAAAAAAAGAAAAAGTGTGTGACAATATTTTAAAGAAATGGTGAATAAGGCAGCTGGCATTTCTCACTGCTGAAATGTGGGGACATTGTTACCATTTCTGCTTGATTCCATTTGTTTTAGGATGCCTTCCTCATTGGGCTGGCACTCTGGTTTCTATTCCTGACTCAGCCAATTGCCTCCTGGCTGAATCTGGATAGGTCACTCCATCTTTTGTGCAGCAGTTTTCCTCTCTGGAAAATGCATTCAAAATAAAACACCTTTTTTTTATATAAACTTTGAAATCTGCTGTTAAAAAATGCAGCAGGATAGGTGGCCAATACCATTACTACCATTATATTAATTTGTGGTTTTTCTATTCAAATAATCACAATTTTTACAATGGCTTTGCTGTCATCTGCTCATAGCAAAAGAAAGGTTCTGAGCACAGTGAAAACAAATCCACAACTTCTATGGCTGACTCTCTGTGTCTTTTGGGAACTTGTTTCTCTCATTTCACTCAGAACAGAACACAAAAATACATCTCCTTGTTTAACTGTCTGCCCATAATCCTCCCACCATTCACAAATGCATGGTGCACTGAGCAACCACTTCCTTCCCTGTGAGTGACTAGGGAAGGTTCCACCTGCTCTGTTTTAACTTCTGGACGGACCTCGGTGTTCATTTCTTTGCCTTAGGACAGTGACTCCTGCTGTTCTGTTTGCCAGTCTACTGAGATGCAGTTGTGCTTTCTATTTAGTAGCCAGTTTTACCCTGATCTGTGATTGGCTTATGGATTGAAGAAGTTATTGATAACACTTGAAAATGCCTTCGGTATTACATCTAGTTGCAGATGCACTAGATAACCAAGGGAACAGGGGAACTCCCTATGCATAGCTAAATATAGCAATTTTTGTCCAGCATGTCTAATCCTGTGAGGTTCTGACCACCTCCACAAAACCCTGGCACAGGCAGGGATGCTTGGAGCAGCTTGCAAATTGCTGTTTTGTGACTGGCAGATATGAATGCTATATTCATTAATCCCAGAATATATAAAGATGTGCACCAAACTGTGGAGATTACACAGTCTGTGCTTGTGAACGGGAAACTGTGCAATGTGGCTTTTCACTTTCCTCCTTGCCCTTCTCCTGTACAGACAGCAATAGGTGTTAGCCCAGGAGTCTCTGTAGGAGAGCTTGTGGGAAGGCATTGGATATTGAATGCTTTTGTGTTTTCTGGTGGCCTCTAAAGTCTGGAATCTCAGCACCCTCAGAGCTTAGCAACTTTGCACCTAAGATTATCAGTCCTGTTATAAAAAACAAAAGTCAAATTCTGGGCTTTCAAATGTAGTTTCTTCTAAAATACTCTGTTAGAGAAGATCAGAAGCATCCACTGGGGACACTGATTAAGAAGAACAAAATGCAATCTCTTTTTTTCCTTTTTTGTTTTGTTTTGTTTTAGATAATAAAAAAAATTATCAGTGTTGGTAATATCAACCTGAAGGTATCTACCGTTTTACCTGTAATGTTACTCTTTGCCAGGAAAAGGTGGAGGAATTAAATGGATTTTATTTGTAGATCAGGTTAGGCAGAGAGGTTTCATATGATTATTTCTTAGCTTGCAGACTAAAGCATGTACTGTATGTTGGAACTAAATTCCGTTTCTCTGCTGTGATTTGTGTCCTAAGTTTCTTCTCTAAATTATTTCCCTCTCTGTAATTTCCTCTGGTGATTCCTGGACCCTGAAGTGCCACTAGCTGCAAAATTACAGATAGGAGTATTTTGAACTTCAGTCATTCACAAGAAATTCATAATCCTGACATCCCACAAATACTGTATTTGGTGTGAGATGAAAGGAACTTATTCACTGCTTTAGTCACGTCCTATTCATTTCTATAAATGAGGATTTCTCTTTATTCAAGCATCTCTCCATTTCTTTCCTGCCCGCTCCAGGACTGACAAAATTTTAAATGACTCACAACAAACTGAACACTTTTTGCAGCAGAACATGATCACTGCAGGAGTAAGGGAAGGAAAATGCACAAGAGCAGTGAAAGGAACCTTTGGATTACAAAATGTAGTCAGTTTTATAGGGAAAAAATGTGAAGGCTCCAGTACAGTTCTCCTTAAAACTGGATCACAGCTTTGTTGTGAGGCACAAAGTCCCATTTTTGTAAAGCCTTCTCTTCTGTCTCTCTCCTGAGGACCAACCCTGAGTGAACCTCACTGTGCCAGTCCATGCTGAGCTGAGTGATATTTGCTGTCAGTTATAGAATCTTCAAATCATAGAATAGTTTGGGTTGGAAGGGACCATTAAAGGTCATCTACTCCATCCTGCACCATGGACTTTCCATTTAGTATCAAAATATAATTCCTCTTATCAGCTCTAGACTTTCTGGATTTATGTTTCCTTTTGCATTTCTGATCTTTGTGAGATCCTTGCCCTGGCTGGTGCAGTATGCAAAGGCAGGGAAATAAACATGGAAATAAACATGGAAATTGGCAGGAATGATGCTGCAGCCAGTTCTAGCCAAGAATTTAGAAAAGCTGAGTCTTCACTGGTTAACACTGGGAATAACACTGGTTTCTTTTTTACAAACTAACACTGCTACACAAAAAATTTTCTAACGTTGTGGCAGAGCAAAATGAAAGACTGAATTTACTTTCCCAACTGCATTGATTATATAATTTACTTTTATGATATATTCTGTCTCCTTTCTTAACAAACCAGTCTTTTGGTGCATTTTTGGTCCATTCTGTGTTTAACTCTTGTTCAGCAGGGTGACCAGACCAGCTCACTTGGGTGAGGAGCCTGGCTGTGTTAAGGGAGCCCCTCTTGCTGCCCTCCAGGTTCTGGTGCTGCCTGGAGCCTCTCCAGCTTTGCCTTCAGGGGACTGAGCACCAGTCTGCCCCTTCCACTGCTGCACTGCTCTTACATGACAAGGGAAGTAAGAGGGCTTAAGAGGTATTTCATAACCTGAGAGTGTTTTCAGAGAACACAAAATATTTCCTCTTGTATTTGGCACTTGCAGTGTTGGCAAAGCAATAAAATTTTCCTCTTCATCTCAGTTTATTTGGGTCCCCAAGTTTTTCAGAGTCATCTCTCCCTGTATGACCAAGGGGCCAGATAATTTTCCCAATGTTGTTATGTTTACATGTCCCACCTTATTGTTCTGATAATTCATCAAAGTATTCTACTGGCTTCCTTGCCAACCTTTCATTTTTCATTCCTGCAACAGTTCCTGTGTTTTGTAAAATAGATCTAGGGCAGAATTTCACATCTCGCTTCATGATTTAGAATTTCTTAACAACACCTTCTGAGATAAATTATCAAAGACTTTCTGAAATTTCCTTAAAACTTTATATTAAATGGTTCTGCATAATCACTGAGAACTTCAAGATTTTTTTAGGAAATGATAAAAGGCATGTTTCACTGTTATTGGATCAGCCATGCTTAGCATTAAGCAGATTTTTTAGTTTGCTAACATATACTTCAACATTTCTTTCTTTTTCATTTGGTTCAGATGATCCTGATTTTAAAGTAAAATACATGCAATGCTCCATTGCTTTGGTATAGCAGAATAGCCTATTTGTAAGGGGAACTTGCATGATTTTGTTAACAGCTATCAGTCTTGATTGATGCCATCTGCTCTGGGAGGTTTGTTACTTTAGCATGTCAATCCTGCAGTTTCTCTTCTGATACCTCAGTGTTTGACAGGCACCCATCTACAGTAATTAAATAGAATATCTAGAGACTGACTGCATTTTCAATTGGTAAAGACTGATGGAGGATATAATGTAGTCTCTATAATTGTATCTTGTCATTTTTAACTGCCCCTTTGATCCAGCAAATTCACTAATTCTGTTTTAGATATTTTAATTTCTCATTTGTTTGTAGAAATGTGTCTCTTTGCATTTGAAATATCCTCTCAGTTCTCCTTCATTTTCCCTTGCCAGTTCACGTTCCTGTCTTTTGGGTTAGCCAGGGCTAGATTTCCTTTTCCTGAAGGTTACCTGTTTGGTTCATCATGCTGTGTTTGTTTTTTCTAGCCTTCCTGCTTCCTTTTTGGTTTCAGGGTATGCATACCTTCTGTGATGCAATTATGGTAAGCTTAAGTAGTTCCATGTTGAGGGTAAAGATTGTAATGCCGCCACTTCTGACTCCTTCTCTGCACTTCTGTCCAACTCTCTCCTCCCTCCAAATGCAAGAAATTTTAAGGATTATATTTTAATTGCAGTGCAGTTTAAGTGTTATTTTGTTATTAAGCTTCTATCTGCACCTGAGGAGGCTTTATATGATGCTCTGTATTTCCTGTCTTTCACCAGGCTGGGGGGGAAATTGTGTATTGGCTTCTTTATTTAGGACTGGGCCAGACCCAAGTCTCTACACTTCCAGAAACTGCATGAAGTGCAGTTGTGACACAAACAAGCAACAAATACGATTTCAAATAAAGGTCCTGCCAAGGCGCTTTGAAGGGAAATGATAAATTCAGATTGGTCAGACCATTCGATGCTGCCGCAGGCTTCAGTGAGTTCAAGGGCACTAGCAGGGTTTTGGAAAAAAGCTGAGTGTGTTTTCAGGCTGGTGGTCTCTAGAAAGGTAAGAGCTGCTTTGTTTTTTTTACACCATGATCCTGTTTACCATGTTTGCTAAACAAGTAGCTGGGGAAAAAGAGTAAGAAAAATCCTGGTTTAAGACCAAGAGACACACATGCTTTGTTTTAGCATCTCTCTGCCATGGTAGGACAAACTGCTTTAATCAGTTTCAAAAACCATGCACAGCTCTGGAACCCAGAGGAAAAATAGAGGCATTTAAAGGAAAAAGCCTGGAGCATAGAGAAGGGGAGGAAAGGGAGGAAAGAAGTGACATCTTGCCTTCTGCTCACACACTGACTGGAGGAACATGATCCGTACAGGGAGTAAAAATTAGGGAAGGGTCAGGCAAAGCTCTGACTATGAACAAATGGTTTGCATATAGAGCCTGGCTATGAGTGACACCAGATCACTGGACTGCAAAGAGGCAACCAAATCCACACAGGTCCAGCTTAGACTGGGGAACCTGGGAGTGCTCCAAGTCTGGATAAGCTGGATCCAGTTCCATCCCAGTTCCCTTCCCTGCAGGTGAGCATGGCAGCCAGGGGGGAGCTGTGCATCCTTCAAGCCACATCATCGCCAGTTTGGGCATCTCAGGAGCACAGCACTGCACACGGTGGAGGCCACTTCAGAGAGATTGTCACCAATTTCAGAGAGTGTCATCAACTTCAGCATGGTGGGGTGGGCCCTATTTGGCTGTGGCTGACTGAAGTGAATAGGAAAAGTCTCCTTCCGGATGCAAGTGCAGGACTGACACCTTTACAGAGAATGAGCAAAAATCTCCAGCTTTATATTAAGTCCTCTGTGGCCATGGCAGTAAGACAAATTACATTCACTGAAATTCAGCTTTGAAAGGAGTGGCATAAAAGAAAACAACAGCACCACCATACTTTTTAGGAGAAAACTAAAGAAGAAATTTTTTTTTGAAACTGACCCTTGGCAGCCTGTTTAAAAGAGCTTGAAACTATCTGAACTACACAAGAAAAAAAAAAAAAAAAAAAGAAGAAAGAAAAACATGCCCACAAGGGCTGAAAAATCACTTCAGTAATAGATGGCTTTTAACTTTATATCAGAAAATGTTTGGCAGGCATAATTTTAAAGTGTTAGGAAAATGTGTGTGATGACTGTTTGGGTGAAAGAGCAAATGTAGTCCACAGTGAGATTTATCAAATGTTCACATAAGCAATCAGAATCTGGCAGGGCCAGCCGCCCGTGGAGAGGGGCAAAGAAGATCACAGCTCTAAACTTTGAAAATTTAATGAAGCCCACTGACTTCTCACAGGAAGTTTTTTTGAGCATGTTCATGTGTCATGGGAATGCTAGTGAGCAGAAGGCTATGACAAAATGCCAGCTATAAGGCATAAGGGAAACAAAGAACTCCAAACCCCACCAAAATCCAATACCCCTGAGCATCCTTATATGTTATCCTTAATCACACAAACAAGGCTATCGACCTGAATGGGGTTATCAGGAGTCTTCCAGGATTGGCCTCTTTTCACAGAGACCACAAGAGCACCAAATTTCCTGGGGCTTGCACAGGAATATGTACAGAGGCTTGAGCTCCAGTGGAAGGAGCAGACAGTGCTGTCTGGGGGATTCATGAAAGCAGGAGCTGACTATCTGTTTATAAAGGGAAAGAGGGACATCAAGGCAAAAAAAAAAAAAAAAAAAAAGGAGCTATGGGGCTAGGGGGGAAACAAGCAGACAAAAAAATGTAGTGCAAAGAACAATGTAGTTTCCTTAGTTTAAAGCTACAAATGTCAAAGCAGCTTGCTTTTGTCATTCTGCTGGAATAGCATCCTATCAAAGTGTATCTTTGCAGCATCTTTTGTGGCACAAGAAGATTTTAAAAGAAAGGTTTTATAGTTCAGACACCTCGTAGATCTCTACTCCCACTGCTTGACACATGGCCTTTTTGCAGCAAGTGATGACACTTGGGAAGGTGTGTGCTGGGGAGATTCCTTGGACTCTGGGGCTGTGACAGCAATGTACACCCATCCAGAGTGTTCCTGGCTCCCGCGTGCCAGAAATGAGGCACCAAATGACACACCCAGGCAGTAAGGGGTCCAGACCTGATGTGGGCTTTTGGAGAGTGACAGAGGTGCTAAAAATATGTAACAGCCAGGCCCTGCTGTAAACGTCAGAGGAGGGAACCAGATGGGTGAGTCTTATGCTCCTTGTAAGAGCCTTGACAGGTTGTGGATAATTAGTTTGTGTAGACTGGAGGCAAGCCAGCAATACCTTGGTCTAGTTCCCACACGTGGGAAGTATGAGTGGGAGCTGGGTGTACCTTGGGTCTCCCAGGAACAGGCTGTGTCCTACATGTAAAAAGTCAGAATTTCATCCTGGTTTTCACTTTCATCAGAACTGTGCTGACTTTCCAAATCCCCAAGGATACACGAAAGTCATATGTCTGTTTGGCCCAAATTGCTAGCAACTCATACTTTCCATACGAAGCTCACCATAAAATAACAAAAAAGAAATTACTTAATTGAATATGTTTGAAACCTAATATCAGAGGAGTGTAACAAATAGGAAACAGTCAAGCACCATACAATCAAAGAGTTAGGGAGAAGTTACAAATTTCAACACACATGCAGCTGCCTTGTGGGAAAACAACCAAAACCATTACATTTAACATGGCTATGCATCTAGAATAATTTCCATCTAGACATGGAGAAATACTTAGGATATTTTGCTTGAGATTTCCCTGTTGTATTTTCTGGAACTAAAAGGGAAACTGTGAAACTCTGCAGCCAAGTGATTAGTCTAAGGTCACAGGGCAGGAGATCTGGAAGAAGAAATTTGGAGTCTCGGTAATGTATTTTAACCACAATACCATCCTTCAGTCTCTTTCACACTGATGACTTTGGAACTAGCTTTAAAAGATCCAGTGAGAAGCAAGATGGGAGTGATAGATAGCTACACTAGATAGCCAAAGGCAACAAAAAAGATTAGAGACATGTGGGGGTATTTCTAAACAAAAAGATTAAAACCAGAACTATTTCATTTAGAAAGGAAAACAGTAAAAGATGATGGAATTGAGGTATATAAAATAATGAATGGTGTGAAGGAGAAATCAGATGCCCTTCATAAAACAAGAGGGCACCTAATGGAATTAAAAAAGGCATTAGCTTATAAATGAATAAGGATATCACTCCATGGCTTATCTCTCAGCAACCTGTGGAACTCTCAGTTGCAGGACATGGATGCAAGTACTTGAGGAAGACTAAAGAAAAAAAGGAAAGACTGTATGCAGCCAGTAATATACACAGATTTTTGAGTTAAAGAAAATGCCTCTTCAAAGCCACAATTTTCCCTGAAAGAACTACCTCTCTCCCTGAGAAAGAGCTGTTTTATTCTTGACCAGAGTTCTTCCCAAACAGGAACACTCCTGCCTATTGGTTTCTCAGGATGTCTCTTCCTTGAAAAAGCATTACCAAGCCTCTGAAATTCAGTTTTCTGCTAATAGCAAAAATCATGTCCTCATTTTGCCTCCAGGAATCCCAAGCTATTTTTGTACCAGAGAGGCCACTGTAAGGAAAAGCTGGAGGATATGGAAGGTTGCACTATCTCATTTTGTCTCTCAGCTCACATCTGCAGCCATCTTGAACTCCACTGCTTCTTTCCCCCTTCTCCAGAGCCGAGCTGCAGATCCATGTAAGATTTCACCTGGATCTCATCAGTGACCATCTCTTGAATGCCGAGAATAAACCCATTGGCCTTCTGTTTGTCCTCACAGGCTGGAGTCCTACCTGCTCTCCCTTTTGACTCTGTTTGAATTCCTCCCTAACTTCCTTGCATCTGTGAGCCCCCTTTGATAACCAGGGTGTAAACTGTCCTCTGCCCATTTTGTCAGCCCTTTTCTCATTTTCTCCTGTCATGGTCTCCAAGCCTCACCTCCAGCCACCAGCTGGGACAGCTGCCCTGCTGTCCATCACTCTGGGTCCTCTACCATACAGATGTTAACAAGCTGACCCTCCCAGATGTCTCAACTCCAGCTGTCCTAGATAACCACGCGAGGGGGTAAAACCTTACTATAAATCTATAAAACTTTTCTTAACCTATATACATGATATTTGTCTATTAATTGTGAGAGTCAATCATCGCATTACTCATCTATCACACTTCACCTCCAGCCACCAGCTGGGACAGCTGCCCTGCTGTCCATTACTCTGGGCCCTCTCCCAAACCATGTCAAGCCTGTCAAACCCCTCTCCTGCCGTCCCACTTAGAGCAGAGCGGGCTGCTGTAGATAAATGGTGTCACACCTGCCTGTTAGTGGCAAGCCAGGAATGTCTGTTTACCTTGTGTGAGTGGTCCTTAGCGCATGGATTATCTCTCTTTAGTGTTTAGAAAGGATTGGGTGTAATGGGTACATAATGGGCTACAGAAATGGTAATGACCTGTGAATCATTCATTCAGCAGCGGTCCCCTGTGCTGAACGGCCCATCAGCCTCTGTTAGGGCGACTTAACTAAACCTCTTGGTGAGTCATGCCCTGTTTAGAAAGCATCCTGGGGAGACCCGCATGGGTATTTTAGCTAGAGACCCACATTTCATTCCATTCCATTCCTTAGATCCTGGCTCTTCCCTCCTTCCCTTGGCATCTCTGTGATCATGCTGATGGACCTGTATTCACCTTGTAAGCACCTCTTCCACCTAATGCTGCCGCCGAGCTCAGTTCACGGAGGGAAATAAAGCTGTTTTAAGGCAAACAGGAAGCAAACTTCCAGCTGCTTCGGCAGCCCCTGGAGTCTTTGGCTTCCAAAAGTAATTCGGAGTTATACTCAACACCTGCCCTCTCCTCTCCCTGCTCTCCTGGCAACACCGATGGCAGCAGATATTATTCATTGTGGAATACCTGCAGTGCTCTGCTGCAGGAGGGGAGACGGTCCTGCCCCACCAGGATTTACAGACTGGGCATGAAAGCAAATTAGAAAGTTGACTGGGTGACTGAATGATCGAGAGGATGTTTTTAAGTTACGTTTGTAAGAAAGCGAGGTAAAGAAAAATGGGGGTTTTGTTCATGTTTCTTTGCTGAATCTCCCCTCTCCTTCTTAAAAAAATGTGTTGAAAATAAAGTGAATGCCACTAAATAAATCATAGGAAAACTGTAAGCATTAAAGGTCTAATTTGGAAAAAAATAAGTACTATAGAAAGATAAATAGTTTTGCAGATGGAATGAAAATAAACTAAGGATCCTATGTGAAGAGCAAATCAGAAATCCCTCCCACTGACAAAATTTATACAAAATTTTCACCAATTATAAAAATAGATATTGATGGTTTTTTTCTGTGAAAAATTCTGTGTTTTAAATATGCTTCTGTCAGTTGGCGTTTTTCAAATTTCTATCTAAGGAACATTCAAAATAAATAGTGGTTTTTGGCTATGGAAATTGATTGTTGACACACATATCTATATACACATACACACACACACACACACATATAAATGTGAATATTCTTTAAAAAAGCCAACAATTTTGTCCACTGATAGAAATGTTGATTAAAAAACTTAGTCAATCATAGCCTATTGGTCACAACTAAGGTCACAGAGGTCTTTTTTGGAAATATTCTCCAAGTAGCCCAGGTTTTAAAGGCATGCACAAATCAGAGTGTTACCAAATTTAAGGTCTCACTTTAAATGCTGCATCTTCTAGATAAGGCATCCCAAAGTGTTCTGGGGAACTATTGCCTAAACAGGCCCAGTTTATATCCACATTTATTGTCATTTAGCTTGAACAGCCACCTCTCTCCTCTCTGGGATTCACTGCCTGTGTGACTTGACAGGGAATTCTCATATCACTTTGCAGACTACACATTACTAAAAAGGACATTCAAGCCTCTACTAATTTCCTTTTGAAAGACAGACTTTCACCAGTCAGCCTTCTAGCTGTGGTTCCAGCTCAAGCTCACTCTCCTCAAAGATGAATGCTTGGAGATGCACACTGTGCTACAGATTAGGTTTCACCTGTGACTTAGGCAGAAGTCTAAGAAAATATCTCCTCCTGTCTGCTGGAGATATTTTGCCTGAGACAACCTCCCATCATTTCTTCCCAATCCAATCATGGTGTGGTTTCAGAGATCACCTGCGAGGACTAAAAGCTGACAGGTGAGGTCTGACAAAGCCTGGTACAGCAGTTTTGTTCCCACAGCAGCAGCCTGTTAGATAGAGGCAACCACAATCACAGAGTCAGAAGCGGGATCCACATGCCTGTGGCTCTGTCCTGCAAATCACCCTGAACTACACCAAGGAAAATAAGGGAAAACCCACAGATGCCTATCCTGAACCTGAGGTTTGAGGCAGAACTGAGTCATAAACACTGGCTGAGGAGGAACAACCACAGATGTAAAGGTCTTGTTTGAGAATGAGAAGCAGAAAGAGCCATTAACCTGTGTGAGACAGAACTCCTTTTCCTATCATCTTCAAACAACCCTGCTGTTGAGAGGTGTTTTATATCAGTTTTGGGTTTTTTTAAAGGCTTTTCCTTATCCGTAAGTGCACTGGGCAAGGAAGACTAGTTGAGTAAAAGCCACTAAATAACTTGTCAGGGTGAGCTGTCCTTTGTCCCAGCAAGCACTCCTAAACTTTGTATCCTTCGCCCGCAGACTTCGGCTGCCTACAAACCACCTGCAAAGTCTGCACAAACCTGCCAACCACATCAAACCCCGACTTCCACCGCCAGTGGGGGAAGGCAGCCAGATGAGGAGCTGTCAGGAAGAGGTTATCAGGTGAGCCATTCACTTCATAAACACGGGATTACAACTGAACTTTCTACAGCATCAGCTTTGGCTCATTTGGATATGGGATGTTGTTCATTTGATTACTGGATTAAGAGCATGATTAAAATGCACATTAGAGAACCCAAGATTATTAAAGCTACAGCACACATCATCAATATGGAATGTGCTAATGGCTTTCACTTCTAGATTTTTTTGAAAGTGTTATCAGCTAGGAAGATAGTAGCTACTCCCCTCTCCTGCCTACACATTCTCTAAACATACATAATCAACCTAATTTACCAAAGAAGTAGAGAAAGAAGAAATCTCTGCCTGCATGAGTAGTTAAGGTGGGCAAAATAAAAATGAAGATGTACATTTTATATTTGTCTCCTTCTAAAATCAAACTTCTTTCTCTAAAAAAGAGTATTCTATGGAAAGTGAGACCACAGAAATCTGTATTTTAACACAGAAAAACAAATTAATGCTTTGTGAAACAACACAGAAGTCAATGGCACTATACCAGAGATTAATTTTACCCAGGCTGTAAAAAGAAAACATAAATGCAACACAGACGAACAGAAAATATTCCATTTAGAGTAAGAATTATGTTTCTGTCAGAAAAAAACCAACAACTAACTAAATTTATTTCCTGGAAGGAGATCCAACTTGGCTCCGCTGCAAGAGTGTAAAAGGATCCAAAATAAGTAACAGCAGGCATCTCTGCTAAAATTTGCTTCTGATCAACATTATTTTTCCTCTGGTACAAGAGAAGAGTTGAACGTGTACTGCAAGTGAGGCACAGTAGTTTAGTGCACACAACATGAGAAAGGAGGCTAAAGCTCCGGCAGTTAAACCTCTGCTCAGCCAGGGAGCCAGTACAAGGTCTTAAACAAACCATATGCACTCTGTGGAGCTAATTCCCAACTAAATGCTTTCTATTTCAGACATATAAGCTCAAATTGGAGCAGGGGGAGGGGGTGGAATAGTCTTAATTACACCCAAATTCTATGCCTGCATCCCCACACATGAGGATGTCAGGTCAGACCCTCACTGCAGCGATGTCAGCAACACTTGAGGGAATGTCAGCTCCTTGAAGTACCAGTATCTTCCTAAATTCATCTGATGACATGAAAGCAGGAACTTTATATTGTGCTTCTGTGGAGGCAGTTTGTATATACCAGCACACATTAATAAATGAAGAGTAAAGTACTACACCCACAATCTGTACATCTGTGTCTGCTTTATGGTATCCTGAAAATATTTCTAAAGTAGTTGGAATACAGAAAGCAGAAATTATCATTCCTTCCCAGCTAGGCTCATGTGAAATGCTTTCTGACTGTGACTGGCAGATTTGGTATTTCGTTAATTGTGGGAGACCCCACTTTGAATAATGTACAAACATTTGTTATGATCAGTGAATACTTCCCTTCACATTGCATTTTCTCCATACATAAACTTACCATAATCCAATAAAGAGCCTATGTGAGCAAGTCTTCTACATGCAGCCTTTCCACTCTGCAGGGGAAAGCCTGGCTGTTTTTTGCAAACAACGTTCATGCAATTTTTCATTTCTGTCTGAGCGAGATCTGCAATGAATGGAAGTTTTCCTCACGCAAAATCTTAGGGTGTTCTTAGGGTGTTCCAACATAAAACTGAAGGTTTCATTCAGAGACATCTAGCAAGAAATGCTTCTCAGAATCCTGAGTAAAAAAACCTGCACTAGACATGAGGAAATAGTTCATTAAAAAACCTCCACAATATCAAAACCCAACTAGGGAACTACACTGAGGTGACAAATGAAACTCTAATGAGGAAAAAAAAAAAAAATCAAAAGCCAACTGAATCCTAAAGTTTCACTGCAATTTGTCTTTCAAAAGTGGATGTACACCAAATACTCCCCCTAAAATCTTGCATATAATTCACTCATGGTCAAAATGGAATTTACATTAAGTCAGAGTTTCTAAGGGACAGAGGAACACCTAAGGTCCAAACTTGACTTAAATCCAGATGAATTCCACTGAAATCAATGGTTACAGCAGTGCAAATCAGCAAGAGATCTAAATCTGTCCTAGCTGATTCCAGATCTATCTTTTATTTGCTATATGGCTTCAGGCAAGTCAGTGACCTTCTTTTTTTTCTCAGTTTCTCCATCCGTAAAATGCTGATAATATTGTTGTAATACATGAAGATTGGGGGGACTAATTAGTTCTCTAACACGGTCTGGATATGTAAATTTCTCGGGATCAATGATTTTTAGTTACCTCCATCATCTTTATTGACTCTTTATAATCTTAATTCTTGGCTTTTTGCTTGCTTGCATGTTTCTCTTTTAAAAACCACAAGCCGTTGCCTGGCATCCTTATTCAAGTTTTACGCTGTTTACTTCCATGGCGGGATTCACATGAGAAAACCGAGTACAAAATTTGGAATTGGCCCCAACAACAAACGGTGAGGCTATTTCAAACAAAACTCGTAAATCACTGCATGAAATTAATACCGTTTACGTTCGTTTTTCCAAGAGCGTAGTTTATTAACTGATGCCCAAACAACCAGGGCACAAACAAGAAAGTCGCAAATCTTTTTTCACCTTTATTTGAACAAAGCACGCTGCGGTGGCATTTGAAGGGACAGCCGGTTTTGTTCAAACAGTTAAAGCGGGGAAAAAATAAATAATGAAGAACAACCCAACCTGAAAACACCCTCACGTCTGACAGCTCTGAGAGGGACCTCTAGCGTGTGCTGGAACATTTTGTGTTGCGCTTCGGGCGCAATTAATACACCAAAATCACCGCAGTCATTTTGAATAGGCAAAGGGAAGTTTCGCCAAGTGCCTCCGACCCGCGGGGCCTGCATCCTTCCGCGGGCGCTGCCGAGCCCCACCCGCAACTATTAAACTGACACTTTTTCCTTTTTTTTTCTTTCTTTTTTTTTTTTTTTTTTTTTTTTTTTTTTGCCCGCCGCACTCGGCGTGCGCAAGGGGCCAACTTCCCCGGTCACCCCGGAGTTTCCCCGCTCCCCACGCCCGCAGCGCCCAGCCCCCTTCCTTCCACGGCCCCCGGGAGCTCGGGGGCAGCTGAAGCTGGAAAGTTGCGTTCCAGGCCCAGCTTCTCCTCCGGGCTTGTGACCGGGAACAACAATTACGGGAGCCGCCAGCCGCACCGCGCTCCCCCCGCGCACCGGGCGCTGCCTGCGGGCACCGGGCGCTGCGGCCCGGCCCCTTCCCTTCCCTTCCCTTCCCTTCCCTTCCCTTCCCTTCCCGGGAGCAGCAGCCCTCCTCGGCAGCCCCCGCCGCCCAGGAGAGGGAAGCGTTTCGCCCATCTTTAATTCCCCCGAACAGTCCGAGCACGCTCGGTGCCCGCGGGGCGCGCTCACAT
The DNA here is from genome assembly GCA_039654755.1 of Calcarius lapponicus. NCBI lineage: Eukaryota > Metazoa > Chordata > Aves > Passeriformes > Fringillidae > Calcarius > Calcarius lapponicus. The sequence continues at coordinate 108,666,327 of CM077464.1, read as the reverse complement.
AAACTTGTACCGCGCTGATTGGAAACAGGCGGCGGGCGGCTTGCTTTCTTCTTCCTTTTTCTTTCTTTTTTTTTTTTAATATTTTTTTTCTTTTTTCTTTTTTTTTTTTTTAACCGGCGGACCCGGCTCCCTGATCCGGGCCGGCGTCGGACACAGGGGACGGGGCAGCGCTGCCGGTCCCGGGGGGCACCCGCGGTCCCGGCGCGGAGGGAGAACCGCGGGGCCGCCCTTCCCTCCGCCGCCCCGGCAACAAAGGGCGCCGCGGGGCGCTCCGGAGGGGGCGCGGGCACGGGGGAAGGTGCCTCCCGCTCTCGCACAGACACACACAGACACAATGGCGGCCCCCTCCTGCAGCCCGGCGAGAACAATGCCGGGCGCGCAGCCCCAGCGCGGAAACGCTCACGTTTAATTTAAACACATCCCCCCTCCCTCCCTCCCTCCCCCCCCGCCCCGCGCACACCGCCGCCGCCCGAGTCCCCCCATGGCAGCGGCGGGGAAAGGAGGCGCCCCCCGCGCGGCCCCCCTCCCTCCCTCCTTCCCTCCTTCCCTCCTTGCCCGCCGCTGCCGCCCGCCTCCCCGCGGCGCTGCGCGGGGGCGCGGGTTGCGCGGGGAGCGCGGCGAGAGAGGCGGCCGCGCCGCGTCCCCGCGCGGGGTGCGAGCGCCCGGCACATGCGTGGAAGCGAGAGGCGCCCGAGTCCCTCCGCACCCTCCGCTGCAAACAACAACAATCCCGAGCAGCCCTTACCTGGAACATCGGAGCCGCCAAAGTGTCCCTCCTTTTTTTTTTTTTTTTTTTTTTTCCTCCCCCCTTCCTTTTTTTTTTTTTTTTTTTTTTCTTCCCCCCTTCTTTCTCCCCTTTCCCCCCACAACTCACACTTCCGATATTTCTCTCTCCCGGCAGCGGTCTGCTCTCCTCGCTACACCAGAGAGAAATGCAATAGCTTGGCTAAGGTAGACAGAGCAAAATACAGAGAATAGTTGCTCCAGGGCTTTGAAACCCCTCAAGGCAAGGATCAGGATACAATTAGCTCATGTCTCTACCTCCAGTCTGAATCAATCTCCGAAATAAAAGTTAAATTAAATTAACTGATCACACGGGCATAAAATTGATCTCCTTCGAAACGTGCATATAGAAAGATATATATATATATCGCGTGTATATTTTTTCGGATTTTTTTGGTGGAAAAAACAGTCTCATTCCAGCCTACAACTTGCTTTTTACTCTCCTCTTGCACAGAAAAGCTGATTTTAATCGTTGTGATTAGTTTTGATGTAACGTTTCCGCGGGCGATTTCTGCAAATGGATGGAGTGTTTCTTTGCCAGAAGAGGGAAAAGCAGCAGATGATGATAATTATAAGGATTGTTGGTTGTTTCTTTCTTCCTTTCTGTCTCTCTCTTTCTTTTTATTTGTATTTAGCTCTGTCTCTTCACTTTCTCGAGTTGACCTGACATTGCCATTGCACTAAGGTCGCACAACTTGTTGATTAGGATCACCTCCCGTTTTGATCGAGGGATATGGGATAATTTGGCAGTGGAGCAACACATTTTCTGTTCCCTTGGCTATATAACTTCCCAAATGACGTGTATAAAAATAAGCACATGGAGTCTGCTTTGCCCCAGTCGAGTCTGAATCAATGCCTGGGGGTGATACACAAACTCATTTCAAATGTTCAACCATGCAGAATTGCAAAAAGATTGAAGGAGTTGCACTGGAATTTTAAAAATTTTTCTATATGTGTCGATCTATATTTATCTTTTTTTAAGCAGCAAAATTAAAATAAAACAAATCCGTGTAAGGAAATCCTAGAATTTACCACTTAGGTTCATGTGACATATTTCCAAACGCTACTAACTTTCTTTCTCCAATTACCCAATTACAATGGAGCCTTGCCTTTTTAATTTTCTTTACCCTGCAGTTTGCAGCTGCCCTCTCCTGAAGACAACGAAACCGTAAATAGACAAATAATTTACAAATCTTATTCATGGTCACTTTTCCCTTATTCTACCTTTCTTCGCCTCCCACGCCACTGTGTATTGCTTTGTTCGAAGCCCCTGCGCAGACAAGCTGTATTAATTTGTTGTTGTTCCTGTTAGAGTGGACTATTTTGTCATAAACCCACGGGTCACCTCCCATTAGTGTCACATCCTCGCTGTATACTTTTGTGAAACGGTATGTTTCTAAGCACTTCACAGTCCATTAATTCAGGGACTTTACTGACATTTCTTAGGAGAAAGACCAGGCTACGAGGCCAAAGCTGCCCAGTAAAGCCCCTGAATAGAACCAGACTTGTCCAGAGAATATCTGCAATTAGCTGTTTATGATACGTTTTTAGTATTTTAGAGAAAGTAATGCAAAATATAACAATCGTCTTTTCTCCTACGGCAGCTGCTGCAGCCTGAGGAATGACTAATTCCCTTGCTTAAAAACACATCCAACCCAATGCATTCTTTTTGGTTTTCCTCTTTTCTTTAAGTGATAAGCCTAATAACATGGTGGGACTTCCCATGTAGGAATCTCACACCATTTGCGAATGCTTTGTCATTCTGTTATAACGAGAACAAATAGGTTAATTAACCAGGAATGGCTGACAGAAATTAAAAGGAAAAGCTAGAGTAATCGCACGCTTACGTGCCCCAAGAAACGTGGCTTCATCTTCAAATTCTATTTTTAATATTCTTCCAAAAACTAGCAGCGCAAAACTCCCCTCAGCCATATGCGCCTTCCCCAACTGGGTTTGTATGAAACAGGATCACTGCAACCCTTACTAATGTTATGCAGCTTGAGCACAGTGATTTTAAAGTACTTAAAGCTGGTTCAACAATTTAAAGGTTCTCATGGTTTGTTAGTTCACAGTAAAGAAAAATTCCAGTTTTCCATCCAGATGAAATAAAACGTTACATAAAGTCCAGTACACCTGTGTCGTGACCCAACTTTATTTCTGTATTACAATGTGTCAACACACACACAAAAAAAATTATGGCCTGTGTATGTGACTTTTAAATGCTTCACTGCACTTCTCTTTCTAATAAATAAATAAAGTCATGCCAGCAGCCTGGCACTCATTAGCGACCTGCATAATACAGAGAAAAATAATCAGTAAAGGAACAAACTTTAATTTCAAGCCAGCAAATGGCTATTATGGTGAAAGGGGAAGAAAAATAGCAATATAGCATCCTTTAAAAATATGAAAAATATCCTTGTACAGTTATTTTACCTACAGCAAGGAGTTTATCAAATGATGTCAGCACTAGATAAGAAAAGGTAAATTTTCTCATGAAGTAAAAAATCATATTATTTTTTATGTTAAGGAGGCTCATTTGGTAAAACTCTCTTCTCCAAGACAGAAAATCATGGGCTGAAGTGGGATAGGGTAAATGCCCGCAGGGGCAGCTGCAAGTCCTTTGGGGCAGATATTGCTGCCTCAGTTTGTCCACTACCATATCAAGATGGGACTGCAGCATGGTTCTTCCCTCTACACGGGGATAGAAAACATATAGGCATATGAAGAAAATGGAGATTTACTCAAAGAAGTCGATATTAACTGCTCCACTGAAATACTATCTGCATCTCTTTTCACATGCAAATTAAACGTTTCCATAGTAAGTCCCCAGAAGAGGAGAGAGACCCTGGCTGTGGTTATTCTTTCTTCTCACAGTTTAGAGTATCCTCAGCCTTCACTGTCTAAACTCAGGCCTGAGTTTACTACTGATGAGGCCAAACTCTGATCTAGGGGTGTATTTTGATATTGGTAATGTTCACAAGATATAAATATAACCCGTACAGGCTGCCACATATATCTAAATAAGATAGCAGTGTTTACCTTTATTAACTCCTGGGAGGTAATTTGCATACAAAGGAGAACACATTAAACCAAATTCTGTTCCATTTTACTTGGAGTTATCTTTTTTTAAACAGGTTTATAAAAACTACAACATGTTTGTGCATTATGAATATTTTACTGATGCTGAATAGCAACCTTAATGAGCTCAAACTGAGCTCAGTGTTTGACTTCTGAATTTTTCTTCAAATCATCACCTGTTCACAATTAGCCTCTGGAAGACTACAGTAGTTTTTCCATATCATTGTCAATGTTAACAGTTTGGAAAATTGCAGCTTTTGAACGGGCAGGTTTTCCAACGGCTGCAGATCATATGTGTCCACTTGCTAAAGGGCATTATTTCTGATTTAGCTATAATCCTGTCTGGAAACAAGTATATTGGCTCTTCTCAGGAAGGCCCTCTTGTCAGCTTGACCTTCTCTTAAAAGTTCCGTCCTGCAGTTCATGGACTTCATGTGTGCTGCAGTCTTGTTTCAAAAATACTGTGAAGAGCAGCTTAGTGTGGAAATATAAAGCTAGCAGCCGTTGCCTGCACTAGATATTTTGTCAGCGGGTCTTTTTTCCTTTGAGAAAAATAAAAAGGATTTTGCATTGCATTTGAATGGGGGAGATTTATAAACACACTTTTTCCAGATTGGTTTTCCCCAAGGAATGTTAAAAATAGTGTATCTTTTTCTTTATTACCAGCAATATTTTGATGCAGTATTTTAAGAAATAGATTTTGTTATTTAGCCGTGAAATGGATTGAACAGTGTGAACCCTACCAAACAGTGAAGTAGCCTAAGCAACAACATCCCTTCTGCATTTGTGAGAATTACAGGGTGTTGAATCTTCTATGGGAAGAGAACTGAACTTGAGCAGCAGCAAGTGCTTCTACCATATTTCTACAATAGTCCTTGTGTACTCCTTGCACTAATGTCCTTTTGCTGCTGGTTGAACAAGACCAAGTTGAACAAAACTGCTTCTACATCCCACTACACTTCCTGGTTACGTGGTTGTCCCTGTGTTATACAATGCAAATCCACACAGAAACAGGAATGGTGGATTTCCTTGTGGATACTTTAGCTCTGGCCTCATGTCATGACCAGATATAACAGCTCTGCCTGCCAGTCACTATAAGAGGGGGTGATGGCTCTCTCTGCATCCCAAAATCTCTTGTACTGCAAGCTCCTTCAGTTGTCTGCTTCAGAGAGTAACATCAGACTCGTTGAGTCGCCGTTTTAAGGTGAAATAGCATCACTAGAATGGGACACGAGGCTCCTTTTTTTGTAATTTTATCACTGGTATGAAAACTCCTAGAGTGAACTCCCTTCTCCAGAAACTTTTACAGAAGGAGTGTTCAAAACTCTCCTGGGAGCTTCTTGCTCCCTTGTGAAGCTATGGATAATCTTACAGCCTGGATGGGTAATAAAGGGATCATAGAGTAGTTTCACAGAAAGCCTCTCTTCTGGTTTGGGGGCCTGTTTTGTGAGTGTCTTTTGGAAGCCTTTAGCACTTCTAAATCCCTCTGCCAGCAATGGAGGCTAAAGGTGCTAAAACCTCTAGCAAATCACACCACTTGTGGATAGGTTAAAAAGGTTAGAGTATTGCCTTTGAGCATGTAGGTTTGAAAATGTGAACCCTACCCTAGTGTCATTGCCTCCCATGTGTATATGCATTTATAATTAACTTTGGGAAATTCTCTTCATTTCTCACATGTTCTCTGTGTTTCTCTTCCCTCCCCAGTTATTCTTTCCCCTGAGAAGCAGCTCCTCTGCTTGCTTGGTGATTGCAAAGGCTTTTGGGGGGCACAAGAGGATAGTACTATGCTTTGTTTCCTACCTTCAGACATTTCTGTACAGAAAACCTGTCTCAGCTGCAAAATAGGTGAGAAAGGACCCATTCTATACAACTTGTGAGGGCAGAGGCAAGTCAGAGTTCACCTCTGCTCCTGCTGTCTTTTACTCTGACTGGATTTCCCCGATGCATATTAGAAACTTCTACCCCCTCACTGCAAGCCAGATGTTTTTTTTTCAGATTAGTCAATTTGTCAATTAGTCCTTTGCAAAAGGATTAATGCACTCTTGCAGTTACTGTAAGCTTTTCTGGGCTGGATCATGTGAAATACAGCAGGGTTGAATATGGAAGGAGCCTCAGATGGTCTCACTGTTCAGAGAGACTGTGCAGAATTCAGGGCATAACTGATAATGTATCTCATGAGATTGTACAAATTGCTCTAAGATGGTTCCAATTTAACTGCTCAACTCATTCTAATTAAAGACTACACTGAGGAAAAGTGGGTAAAATGTACTTTTGAGGGTATGTGTGTGTAGGTTGGGGGAGAAGGGAAATCGTAAGGAGAGACAAATAAGCATTTGATTAACTTGTTTTGCTTTTTCATATTTCAGTAGCCTATAACAGAAAACATGGTTTCTACAGGTAGTATAATCTGCCTCATTCTCAGTTCATCTAGTCCAGAAACACTCAGTTTTACTTCGTGGTCCTGTTGCCTGGGCCAGAACTGCTCATGAGAAGCTCTATAATACAATGGAAGTACCTTCAGGGCACCATAGAAATTTATGTTAGTGTATCTCTTTGTGCATCCTTTGGGTGTCAGAATCTCTCTGCATTCCTACCTATAAAAATGATTCCCTGAGCACACCTATATACACAGACACAATGAACAGAGGTCTTTGGTGTTGTTAAATAATAAAACACACCAACAACCTTCCCTTGTGGATTTTTAACATTAAAACAATCACTCTCAGAAGTGTTACTCAAGTGTACCTTGAGATTTCAGAAAGAAAATTGACATTGATGTTACACCATTCTATTTCAACAGAGATGTGTTTCTAAACATTCTCCTCCAGAAAATGTGTGATTCAGCATAATATGGAAATACATTGAGATTATTATTTGATGTATGAATTTCTACCCAAGATACCATCCTACTGAACTGAGGAAATATTTCAGAGTGATACACAATACAGCTGCAAGAGAAACTCAGGCTGTGAAATCTGGGTTCGTGTCTATGCTTTGAATAGCCCAAAGTCTGGGAGTGGCTATTAAGATCTGGGATTTTCAAGCATCTGGATAAAGAAAGAGGCAGATCACAGAATGTGAACAGGGCTGTTGCTTCATTCCATTCTTCAAAAAACAGTGTATTCCAAGTCTTTAGACTTAGAAATACTGCTTGTAAGGAGTGACCTGGAGATTTTGAAACCAGACTAATTTTCTAGAATCATTGTAGAGTAAGTGTTTCTTGTCAAAAGGATGTTTGAAGGAGATACTCACTACCCTTCTGCTAAAGAAGCAGCAAGTGTCTGAAACAATCCCTTTCCAAAGCAAAGCCATGTTATTATTCGTATTATATTTGTGTGTGGCAGAAATTATGTTATGCCATCAACATTATACATGAGCTTTGAAAAACTGGTGTTGCTAGCATCTCCTGTTCTTTCATTGTAGAAACAGGAATCTGTTGAAAGCAGTGGAGCTTTTCTGTTTCGAATAATTTGGAGAAATGCACTTTTAAATCAATAATGTTTTTCTCCCGGCCACTTCCTGAAAAGCAACAGTTTTTCACATACTGATTTTATATCACTGTAATTTTCTGGGTTTGCAGGGAATTACAGGACCTGGGCTACTCTGGCCATATTTGATGGATGAATTTACGCAAAGGAGGGAAGTTGCTTAAATGTTAAGTACTGTGTGTCTCCTTCTTGGTTCCATATATAGTGTATATATCCCAGCTGCAGTTATAAAGGTAATTTTCATGTTTTATTAATGTCTCAGTAGCTATTTTTGTATAAGAAAAATGTAAATGTATATAGTAGGTGGTGATAGACAACAGTATTTTTTTGGGTAATGATAGCAGTCAGGGATATGAGCCTTGTGGCCTCATCACAATCCATATTTGTTAATTTCTTGGTCAAAACCAGTGGCTTTACCAGAAGCTCATCGATATTTTAATCCATGCCCTGCTGGTCCTATCACAGCTGCTGGAGGGGCATGAAGAGACCTACAAGTTAAAGAGGATTTTACTTGACTGCCTGTGAAAATAAACACAGTCACATCTCCTAAGGCAGAGGCTGAAAATGTCTGCCAGGGAAAAATGTCCATCTGGCAAAACTCTCCCTCTGATGCCACAGTCAATGAAAATTGCTGTGCTAGTTCATGCAAAGGCAATACTGCCATACATACCTCCGGGCAACCTTGCTCCATCCAGACCAGCAGAAGACAGATGTTGAGAGAAGTCCCTCCTGCTAGACTGCTCTGGGTTTTCTTGTGGTATTTCTTCTAGTCTTCAGCCTTTTGGTGAGCAACAGAACCATGGAGAGTACACAGGAAAGGGGAGCTCCTAGAAGAGAAAGGACATGATGATCACCAAACATAAATCCAGAGACAATTCAAAGTAGGTGGCACAAAAGAGGCATCTCAAAAGTAAGAGCACATCAGCAGGAAAGCATTGCTGCCAAGATGATATCTGTGCTAGGAACACTCCCCTGACAGATATAAAAGCAAACAGTGCTGGCAAGGAGTCAGAGGCTTGATGTAGTTGGCATAGCTGCTGGTGCAAGGAAGGGAGAAGGGCTTGGCCAAGGCAGCTGATTGTCTTCTCCTCTCCCTGCAATTACACTACCTGTGCGCATGGAGAGCTACTCCAAAGTGAAAAACAACTTACTGCAGATGCACCCACAGTGCCAAAAGTGGCTTATCCCTCTGGGTTCTGAACGTCTCTTCCACAGGAGAAAATGCGGCTAATGCAGCAGCAACCTTCACTCTTACGACATCAGCCAACAGGGAAAAGCAGTTCCAAAATTATCAGGAAGGATTACAAATGCTGAGAAAATATTCCTTTGGCTTTGGCTGGTGATTTGCTGCCACTTATCAATGGCTTGGCTGTGGTATTGTCTCTTTTGATTTCTCTCTTAGCTTTTGTTTTCAATTTGCCTTTTAAACTCAGTGGTCAGTTAAAACCACACTGATGCCTAGGAGTGATCCTCAGTTATTTCTCTATTCTATCATACAGACATGAAAATGTACTGGTTGTGACTGCGCAGCAAATTCAAGCCAAACTTAAATCAAAGTAAAAGCTATGAGGTCACAGAGAAAACCCTGCCAATGTTTATTCCCTTATAGTCATCCAAGATAAATTTCATTTGCAAAGCTTTTCAGTTCCTCTCAGGCTTCTCACAGTCCTCTTCAATGGCATGGGACAATGAGTATCAGCCAGTGTCACTCACTCACTGTTTATTTTCCTCTGCCAGCTCACTAGTGCAAACACTCACTGAGGGAGGTTTTGGTGTCCCCTTTGGGAGCAATTCCTTGTCCTCTGTCTCAACAGCAGCCACACCCAAAACCTGAAGGACCTGGGCAGGTCCTGGGGTCCTTTAATAGCTGTGGAAAGAGAGTTGGTGTATGCAGACTTTTCAGGAACAAGTTGAACTAAACTAGGTGGAGTCTGTGTCAAAACTGGGTTTGTTTTTCTTCTGGTTTTCATTTTCTGTAGCATGCCTTAAAGTTTATTGGTCATGACTTCCCAAGAAGCTAAGTGTCCCTGCGTCCCTGGGAGAATCCAGTGAATGCTCTTTCAGCTGCTTTGCAAACATTGACAAACTAATCCATGCAATACCCCTCGAGATAGGAAAACGAGGCAGAGAGATTATATGACTTGCCCAAAGCCACAGAAGGAATAAGTGTCAGGGGTATTATGAACAGGGCATATAGATCAAAGGAAATACAATGAGCACTCAGGAGTTCCTGTCTCCCAGTTTGCTTTTTACAACAGAGAACAACACTACTTTTCTACTGTGTAGTTTTTACAGGATTTTTTTAGTAAAGGATCTTGTCAAAAGCTTGAAGGAAATCCAAATAAATCATCTTAACTGTACTATATTGGTGCAGATGACTTCTGTTTGTGAGAAGAATTTACGTGTTTGCCGGATTTCAGTGAGAAATGATGCTCTAAGATCACAAAGGCACAATCTATTTCTCAAGTAAAGTTAATACAACAACTTTCCTCTATGGTCTTAGCTATACAGCTGAGAGATTTGTTTTTATGTTTGTGTTTTCAGTCTTCTTAATTAACTTAGTTGCAAAACTTTACCAAGTGAAAGGTTTAAGTTGTGAACTTTCTTGTAATGAATGCTTGGCTTCCAATCACAGCACTTCAGGGAATGAGGAACCTACAAATGGATGTGTACCACATACCCCCCTTCTGGATTTTTTTGACAGTTGCTTGGTATTTCAGGGGCTTGTATTTCCCAAGAAAAAAATAATTTCCATGGCAACTGTACTCCTTGTCAAACTGAAGTAAATAGCAAAGTTCCTATAGATTTAAATACCCCAGGTTTGTACTTCTCATTTCTATCTTGATCTCAAATTAATTTTACTGTGGGGATCATATCACAGATCCAAAGTGTAAGCTTGTGGAAACAAGCATACTGCAATTTCATGTTACCTTTAGTACTGGCAACAAATATGTTGTGTTACTTTTTTTCAGGTTTTAAAAATTTCTTGGCTTATGAGAACTCCTTTAGAGGAATAGTAATACTGAATACTCTTCTGTGTATATCTGTATGTGTATATAAACACATACATATCTATCTGTGAGCAGCAGAGTTAAAGCTATGCACAAATCTCTCAACTTCCTAATTTTAAAATTATGAGCTATACAATCAATGCTTTATTCAGAATGACTTTCTCCAACTGAGTTTCGAAAAAATATTTTTAAAGAAAGATGGGACGATCAGAAAGACTGCTCAGCAAACTGTGGAGAGACTTGCAGGAAGATGTGTAAACACACATCTTGTCCTAAATGGCTGAGTTGGATCACAGACTACCCGGAGGCTCTCTCGAGGTCCAGGGGCTCATTACCAGCTCAGCCACTGGGTGCTCCTGGGTGACTGCAGATGGCAGCCACCCCTGCACACAGTGGGATCAGCAGTGATGGGAGGTGACATGTTTCCTGGTCACTATTTGGAGACAATCTCATCTTTTCAAAGGGTGTTTTCTAAATTTGACTTGCTGGAGTCTGCAGAGTAGTGCCTATTGATTGGTTTTTACTGATTCTTTTTAGCACGGAAATGCCAACAGGATCCTCCTTAGAGAGACTCCTCACAATACCTGAATACTGTGCTCTTTGTTGGGCTCCTCACTACAAGACATTGAGGTGCTGGAGTGTGTCCAGAGAAGGGCAATGAAGCTGGTGGAGAGTTTAGAGCACCCCTCTGATGAGGAGCAGCTGAGGGAAGTGGGGTGTCTGGAGAAAAGGTGATTCAAAAAGGGAGACCTTATCTCAAGTTGCACCAAGGGAGGATTAGATTGGGTATTAGGAAAAATTTCTTCACTAAAAGGGTTGCCAAACACTGGAACAGGTTTTCCAGGGAAGCAGTTGAGTCACCATCCCTGGAGGTATTTAAGAGACGCGTAGATGTGGCACTTAGGGTTTAGTGGTGGACTTGGATAATCTGTTGGACTCAATGATCTTAAAGGTCTTTTCCAACCAAAATTATTCTATTCCATGATTCTACAATAGCAGCAACTTCATTCACTGGTTTTAAGAGTTTTACTTTGCCCTTCAGCCCTGCTTATTATTTTGTTCTTGTTGCACAAGTGCAATGATACTTAGCACATGTTTAAATGCTTTGATAAGCTGGGGCCTAAATCCTCCATACTGCCCTGATTAAGGTGGCAATTAAAATTTGCTGTTTGGAAAAAGGAGTTATTTTTGACATTATTGTTAGGATGGACATTAATTTGAGCATACTTATTACCATATGACTTGACAGAAATGCATATTTTGCTCCTCCAGCACAAAGTGAAAATAAATAGCAGCAAAAGGGAACCCCCTTGCTTGTGGGGATGCTGGTGCTTCCAGAATGTCCGGGTCATGGTATCTCAGAAAAATGCTGCTCCCAGCCAGTCATCCAAAATAAGCTGGCAGTAGGTAAAATAGTTGCTGTCCTTGCCATGCTGAATTCTGCAGGTAATTCTGTACCAGGTTGCCTTTGCCTGTATGGAAAGCATTCCTTCTAATGTCACTTGCTACATCATTTGAGCATGTTTGTAAAATACCGGGATTCATACATCTCTTAGCTATGATGATTAAATAAACACAGTCCCTACATGTTTGGTTTTTTTTTTATTTTTTATTTTTTTACTTGGTTTGGTTTTTTTGGAGTTTGTTTTAATTTTTTTTTTCAATTTCTTAATGCCTGGTTATACCCTGTGCATTCACAGGGTAAACGCCTAAACCCTACAGTTGTATTTAGTTTTGGTTTGCTGAGCTTCATTTCAGATTTCAGAGGATTCTGAAAGGTAGGTGATGTTGTGCCACCCCAGGCACATTTTGGCAGGTGCTGGCACAATTTCCAGGACTCCTGGGGACTGCAGTTCCCCTGCAGGCATGGGCGGGCCTTTCCATTGTTTCTGCCTCACTGGGTTGAGAGCTTAGCAGGCTCACCTTGCTTCCTATCATGCGTTTCTTTGCTTTTCTGCTGTGCTTCCTAGCTGGAGAGTGCTGTTTTTTCACTATTTAACTGAGTATCCTGAGTGGCAGTCATTGCCTCCTTAGGTTCACCTTCTTAACTCCTGCTTAGAAATGACAGGAACTTAAAAATATCTGAAAGGTGGACAAACAGCTCTGGACTGTGTGGATACAGGTAAGACGGGTAGGTTTAAGAAGGAAAATTTTGCTCTTCTTGCATGAATTTGATCAATTTACCGTTTGATTTGTTACTCTGACACCAAAGACTTTAGGGGAGAAAAGAGGCCTCATCTGATTACACAGCTGACTCCAGCAGTGATTTGTTTACTAAGTTGAAATACCTTTAAATTTGGGTAACACCCTCCTTGTGAATGAGATTAATACACCCAGTGTGAAGGTGTAAGTGTTGCTTCATCCCTGCTGTCACAACTGCATTGATGACATCTTCCAGGAATCAACAAAATCATCTTGGATTTTCCATGAAGAATCACATGGCAGGGAGCTGATGCAGGAAAGGGACAGCAGCCCTGGTTGAACCCCAGGCCAGCGTGTGTCCACAGACACTTTGCTTTCATGGAAATGTATAAATAGTGGTTAGATGGTTTTATATTTTAGGATTAAAAAAAAGAAAAAGCAAAAAAAAAAAAAAAAAGAAAGAAAAAAAGTAAGATCCAGCTACCTATTAAGTGCTTCAGGGTAATGGCAAATGCAGGATGCAGCCCTGCAGGATGGAACAGCCTCATGCCTGGCTCGTGTCAATGACAGCACAAGGTTATCAGCACCATCAGCTCTATCACTAAGCACCATCAAGACAATAAAAGCAGGGATTCTTCTCCCGGTCTAAGAAAACAGCTTAGTGCATCTCTGCCGGATGCCTGACACTTTTGATTGCCTGTTTGTCCCATTGTTGCTGATATTAAGATACAAATATTAGTTCTTAATTGAGTGTGATTGTGTGAAAAGACAATGAAAAAATGACTGTCTCATAGCTGTCTCACTGACCAGGGACTATAGCACCAGAAATGCAGATTTGTGGCTTGCTTCAGAACAGAGGGGCAAGAGAAACCAGATTGAAAGTAAAATCTTGTAAACACAATAAAAAATGCAGTTAATATAAGCACTGGTTTTAGTTGAGCTGAGATCTTTGTTCCAAAGTGAAGTAGTTCACAAAAAATTAAATCAAAAGGGTTATGAAACGAATGAGTTTCCTTAATCTGCTCCTGCTCTTCTGGGCCAAAACCTCAGAAGGCATGAGCACCCTCTGTAAATGAATCATTCATCATGGAGCCTGCTTTTACTTTTACTTTTGGCATCCCAATAAATGAAATCAATTTAATGTTATTTACACAGACACACTGTAAATGAAATAGTCTGATTTATTTCATCTGAAGGTCTGGACGATTATTATTTACGTTAAAAAACTCTGTGTAGAAAGAATCCTCACAATTCTTGTCATTTCCCCAAATGAACCTAAATAATGAAGTGTGTGTCGTGTAAAGAAGTGCAGAAGAAAGGAAGAACAAGTATCTTGATAATTAGTCTTGTCCCCTTCTCTTCAGCCAGACTATCCTTAACATCCCTTTTTTAGAAGATGCAATATTATAATCTTCCAAAGGAGACTGCTCTAATTATCCAGTGGAATTTACTGTACAGAAACTGTGTAGTTTTATAGTGGAATCTACAGTGTGATCATAAACCAGCTTTGCCGTGTCCTAAATTTTACGACCCAAAGATTGCTTGAAGGAATAACCCCTTTTGTTTGGCACATTGGAGCCCAGATTGCTATGACTATGGCTCATGTTTTGTTCATGTGTATACATATGTATATATTTTCACTTTCCGCTTCTTTTCATTTCTCTTGGAGCGCTGAGGCTTGTGTATGCGCTAGTTTAAAATTTCTGCAGTAGGGGAGCCAAGGAGTTTGCTTTTTATTTTTTTCCCCCTGTTTGTTCCCTGAACTCTTCTTGCAGTTTAACAAGTCAAATACAAAACACAGGGGGAATAAACATCCACATGACGGTACCACGCGTGATATGGCATCATTGATTGGTTATACTGCATTGGAACATCACACAAAAGAGCCTGTAACGAAAAAAAATCAGTTGCCTGAAGCTTTGAGCTTTCAAATTAGGCTAAAGAGGTTCCCCTGATAACAAGCAGTGTTGAAGCTTTCAGTTATTATTTGGCTGCCCTGGTATCAGTAACAGTTTTCAGTTAGAAGAACCCGGAGACCTAACGCCCTGGTAAGGTAACCCACCTGCCCTCTCAATACTTTGGGATCAAAAAGCCTATCTAAAAATCTCCAGTTTACCAAGCATGACTGGGAGCAAATGCAACTCTCCCTTCTTCAACACTATCTCTGTCTGTGCAGCCTATTTTGCATCAAAAGATCCATTTGAAAGTAGAGATCCCTTAGAGCTAAATATTCTAAACTGACAGAAGAATTTCTAGTGGCACACCAGCCTAGAGCCATATTTTTATGAGGACATCACTTTCTATTTCTAAGCTTCAGTATGCACTCATGCTTCCTCATTGCCAGGAGCCATGCCACATCAGGTTGCCTCCTCCCAGCTTTTATGTTCTTTTTTCTTTTTTTTTTAAATAGAGTCCGGTTTTCTGCCGAATTTATGGCTATCTCCTTGACAAATTGTCAGACACCTATGTCACTGGGATGGAGGTGTCCTGGTGCAGCACAAGCCAGAAAGGACACCGTAGGTGTCATTAAAAAATTTATATGGGACAACCATTTGTAAGTCTGATTAGTCTTGAAGGTTGGAAGAGATTTAAAAACACCCCAAAACGCAGACATGATATGCAGTATTCAGTCCTTAAGTATAAGCCAGGAACTCACCATAGACAGGAGCTTTAAGTTCATGGGGCTGACTCCGAATTGCTTGGCACCTCACAGTGCTGCAGAGGAGGGAAGCTGTGCTGGACCCTTGGCACCAGCAATGCTTTGCAGAGCTGCCCTTGGGTGACAGTCACCTCAGGGCAAGGCTCCGGACTCCTTGGATGTCTTATTCAGCCCTGAGCTGGCTGCTTGCACTTAAATAAACTGCAATCCCTTCAGTGTCTGGCTAGAGCCTGGCCAGTCACACTGCTGGGCTTTAAGAAACAATAATGGGCCTTCCTCAATTTCATGTCATGGGAAAACACTGCTTTTACAGTAATGAAGCTGATTTTTTCCCCAGTGAAAAGGCATCAGGGTTTAGTTGCTCCCACGCAGTGTCAGGGAGTTTAACATTCGCTAAAATATTCTCAAGGACTAGCACCGGATTTCAGTCTTAAAAATTCCACATCCATCAAAGAAGGTAGGAATTTTTATGTTAAAAGAAGAAAGATGTGCTGTTATAAGTCAGCAACTTAAAATGCCTTTATCTATACAGCCTGCAAGACATCTGCAGAACATTCAGCAATTAAATATGCCCCCAGCTGAACAATAATGTTGCTGCTTGGTCTGCATATAAATTAAGAATGAGTTAAGGGTGTGTGTTCAAGATGGGCTCTGTTGTTGTCAATATCCTCTGCCATAAGCTGCCCTTGAAATCACCCTGGAGTCTGCTGAGGGCACTTGTAAAGGTCCCAGCCACACATCTCTTCCCCTCTCACCCCAATAAAAGAGAGTGCAGATCCTTGAAAGAGGGATAAATAGTAATCATTCATCATCTTAGATAGCTTAGATTTTCTCTCAGCCTCCCACAATATGCCTGTTTGGGAGGGACAGAGGAAGAAGAAGAAAAAAAGGTGTAATTTATCCAGGAGTAAATTTATCCAGGTCCCTGATTCATGTGAGCACCAAGCAAGGCTGGGAGTGACTGGTGAAGCTCCCTTCCCACCACAGTACCAGGGGTTTTCCAGAGGTGCCACCATACCTGGAGGTTGGTTTTTAGGCTGCTGAACTCTCTGCAGCTTTCCTTGCTTGGCAGCTTTGACTGGAGGGCCAACAGTCTGTGTTTACTCCCCGTAGCAAATGTCCTGTCCAGCTGTGGTTTGGAGCTCCCAGGTGTGTGTATATCTCTGTGTGTGTGCGCACGCTGGAGGGACTGGAAAAAAAACAGCTGGAGATGCCCTGCTTTTCTTCTACTGCATCATTTCTGAGGTTGACTAGAGGGTGTTGGCACACCTGTCTACCCATCAAGACTTTACAAATATATATTTTCTCTAGTGCCTTCTGTGTAAGGATCCCAAAGTATTTTCAAGATGTTAAGGTGCTTCTTGAAGCTGCTGTATTGTTCTAGTGAGGCAGACACCCTGGGAAGGAGCTCTGGGTGCCCACTCACAAGTGGAGCAGCGCAGCTGCGGTTGCTCAAGGGACAGCAGCCCTTGCTCAGGTCACTGGCCCTCTCCTCGGCCAGAAGTCACCCCTTGCAGGAGCAGAGGCAATGAGACAGATGCCTGTCCGTGTGTCTGTGGCTCCTGTGGGTGCTGGAGCAATGCTGCACATCCATCCTGGACCCCCAGGAAAGCACAGGGAGATGGATCAGGGAGGGCACTGGCACATGATGTGACCCTGTGACCCTGCTCAGAGGAGGAACAGGAACACTCACATCTGCAGCAGCCGGGATGGGGTTTGCCAGAGCTCATTGTTCAGGACCCTAAGGCATTATTTCTGCTGTGACCTACACCATCCTTATGACTGTAGCACCTTTCTGTTTACATTGAATTGCCTTGAAATTACAACAAAAGATAAAATTAAAAAAAAAAATAAATTAGCCTTTGCCCATTGGGCCTTATTGTCCTACAAAGCAAGGGAAGCCATATCTGTATCTGAAAAAGAGAAGCACTCTCTTGCTTATTGTTCCTGGTAGCAGCTTTGTGTGAATAGTCTGGAGAGCACAAGAAAACATATAGCTATGTGACACCGCATGTGGGGCCTGGGCACATGTAGATTTACAGTAAAAAATCCAGTTGGAGGTCTTTCTTCTGGGCAGAGTTTCCCATGTCACCTCTCAGCAGGAGAGAGCTGCTTATTCTGTACCCGGATTCTAATTTTAACAATACATTTCTATATAAGCACTACAGAATATCTGTTTTCTTTCAGCATCTTGTAACAGCAAACAGGTTATACCTCTCTTTCCTTGTCAGTTTTTTCTTCTCCTTCTTTTTCATTCATTTTTTTGGGACTATTTGAAAAGAAAGCCTGAATTTTGCCTGGTACAAATATCACTTGACTTGTTAGAGGTGATATAATGGGGTAAAGAGACTTAAAGTGTGCAGGGAAACCAGCATGTCTCGATAACAATAAAATCTTCTGGGAGAAAGGCACAGAAATATCCAGAAGCAGTAAATATGGTAAGGTATGCATAGGGCAACTCCAGACCATTAGCTAGGGACCCATAATGGAACATTGGCATCTTTAAAGGCATTTTTGTTTCTACAATTTTTATGACAGTTTTATGGCAATTCTGTAACTACTGTACTTCACTGCTTCACAGTGATTCCTTTTTATCTCTTGAGATTTTTCTGAGATGTTAAGATGTAATATATGGAGAGAAGAGCAATCGTCGCATAGCAAGCTACACATAAAAGAGTCATACAATCAATTGTTCTGATGTCATAAAAGTCACAGTCCACTGATCTGATGTCACTGTGATGGATTGGGAGTTTTAAGGCTTCATTTATGGTGTTTAAAAGAAATGTGGGAAGGGGTGGTTATGTCAAAACACATGCCATTCTTAATGTGGCATTAACAGAGCTAAATGGGATGCAGTGATATTTATTTATTTGACTGCAGAAGTGTGAGCCAAGATCAGTGTTAACAGCATAAATGTGACTACTTCTGGGTGCTTTCAGAAACCAGTGGGCAAGAGCCAGGAGCAATGAATATTTACTCCAGCTGAGGATCTCCTCCAATGTTTTAATTAATAATAAGGGAAGTAAGGGCTCAAATTTGACTTTGCCCCAGGTCAGGGGCACATGGCTGTGGTATCCAAAGAGCAGCCTGGGAGGCTGTGGCTGGTGGTGTTGAGGTCTGCTGCTGCTTCCCACGTGCTTTGGCAAAGGAAATACCCTCAGCTTGCCCTTCCCTTGCTTACAGTAACCAGCAGCTGGGGAGAAGAAGAGGACTGGGGGCTGGAACAAAGGTCTGTGAGTATTGCCATGGACAGAACTGAAGGGACACAGAGTCACACAGAGGTGGCTCTGCTCCCTTCACTGTGGCCCACAGCTAGGGAAAGTTGCTTGAAGGGAATGTGTCATGGCTCTTTTTAGGTGAGACAGTGCAAGATGGGTCATGTGGGGCCATAAGATTCAAGACATCCATAGATCACATACTCCTAGGATTTAGGAATTGAAAACTGTCCTGTTTCAGTGTTTGCACTCCTGAGGCAATAGGTCACCCAGCAGGGCATGGACTGGTACCATTTTTGTGGTCACTGTGTGGTGAGGAGAGGGAGAACATTACTTTTACAGTGGAGGAGCTTGAGGCTGGCATTTCTCATCCTGGCAGTCAGCCACAGCCCTCTACTAAAACACATCAGGTGGCTGTTTCTGCTCTAACTTTTATTGGGCTGGTCTTGAAAGTGCCACTAACAGGTTTCAGGGTCTGTGTGTGCTGGGGACATGGACAGGTCATGAGCCCCAGAAACTGCCCTGGACTCACAGGACTTGGTTTAATTTTGAGTCTTGTTAAGAAGCTTTTATTTGCAACCAAGAGGACTGCAAAAATGAAAGTCACTCCTTATCAAAAACCACAGCTGTGAAATCACCATCTACATGGGTGTTATGCATGAGAGCACTACTGCCTCAGATTGTGATGGGCATGTGAGCTTTTACACCTGGCCAGGTGTATGTCTGGAAAAAAATAAGTCAATCCTGTGCAACGTTCTTGCTCATATTGGCTGCAGTTAAAAGATGATTTTGTGCCATTGCCAGACAGAGAAGTTATCACTCTTCTGCCAGTGCTGTTCTTAGCTCCTGTCTCCCTCCCCTCATCTCCCCTTTCTCCAGTCTCCTCTTTCACTCCTTTGCCCATAAAGTCCTTTCAGCCTAGGAGTGTCCTTCCTGGCTCAGCACAGCTGGAAACAGTGACTCTAGAAGGATTTCAAGCAGGGTCTCCAGGGCATAGCAGCCCAGCACTGCAGAGGATTTGTGGGTGTGCAGGCAGATAACACTGGGCTTCCCTCTGCAGTGGGACAGCACCCACTTAGTGCCCAGTGATGGCCAGAAAGGGAGCACAAGAGCTCACTTGCAGAGAGGGATCCTCTGACTTCGCTTGGAAACCCATTGTGGGTTCGCTGGACAAAAGTGAAACACTTTCTTTGCGTTCTTGTGCTTCTGAGGCTTGGGAGCAGGGCTTTCACTGCCACCAGGAACCCCTAACAGAACCACTGCCCTGTGCTGGTCTGCATCTTCCCCCTTATCTAGCTTATTTTCTCCTCCTCAAACACAAAGTTGGAAAAGGAGCCAAGGGATCGATTGCAGGGATCTGTACTAGTGTGTGGTTTTTTTCACCATCATTTTTGAAGTATCATACAGTTCCCTTCCTTCATGTTGAAAGCAGAGTAAGAGAACTCCAATTTCATGCCCTCAGGCCTGAATGAAAGAATAAAAACAACGCAACATTTGCATCTGTTTAGCAAGCTCTGTTCTAGAAGTCTCCATGCAGGAAAAAAAAATGGGGGGAAAAGCCCCATCATTTCAGGTGACATGGAGCTGTCAGAGAGTACTGAGGAAAGGAAAGGCACAGAAGAAAATTATTGTCATAAATGACCTAAGAATTCATGGCCTTATGATTGCAAACACAAAGTCTAAAAAGGTTACATTCTCTTGCTTCTCTGCCTACCCCCGATATCAATGAACATCAGCTAAAGGTGGCTGAAGAACCAATTTCATGCATCTACTGTAGAAGGAAATGAACTGAGCCAAGGGCAAAAATAAAATTATACAAATGTTATTATAGACTAGCCTGCTTCTGTCCTAGTTTAATTCAAATTTCAGTGCTGCAGGCTTTGCTGCTGGCAGTAGCCTTCCTGAATAAATCAACATTTGCTTACATCTAAATTATTAGAGAAACATGTGACTTTGTTTATTGTATAAATTATACGCAAGGTTAAAGCATTAACTGTTCAACGGGCTTTGTGCAGCCACACAATCACCCCCATCCCCCCCAGACCTTTCTCTCCCAACACTGTTTTGAGGACAAGGCATCCAGGCTGGGCTCGGTGGGGGCTGCCTGGCAGGGGTGCAGCTAAAGGCATCATTTTAGGGCCTTTCCTTTCATTGTGCTGCCCTGGGGGGAATCACTCACTGCCATGCAGAGCACGCAGAGGATGTAAAGCACCCTTGTGCTGACTGGGAAGCTGTTCAGACCTACTTTGCAGCAGTGTTTGTGGGTGTAGGAGGCAATGGGGAGAGAGATGTTCAGTACCTAGGTGTCTCGGGGCCTCTCACTGGTCAGAGTGGCCCCAAGAAATGTTAGAAAGTCTCTTTTCCCGACCCGGTGTTTGAAGGAATCAGAGCTCCTCAGTTGTCAGTCTCAAGGTTGTTTATTGTTCCTTATCTATAAAATATTGTCTCCTGTCCAGCTGAGGTTCCTTCAGCAAGACAGTCCAGACACCCTGCCTGCCCCCAGGGCAGTGTTATGTCTTTATACTAAAAACTACGTATACAATGTTTATAATTACTTTCCAATACCTATCACCTATGTTAGACAGTGAGCTTCTACTCTAAACCAGTCTAAAAGTGCCAACATCACAGCAGAAGATGGAGGCCGAGAAGAAGAAGAAGAAAGGCTGGACACATCCAGATCCCTCCATCTTGCCCCCTGAACCCCCATTCTAGAAACCCCAAAATCTACTTTTTCACCCCATGATAAATTCACTATCATTCTACTTAACTGTTGTGGCTTGCAGTTCTTCATCTAAAGTTGGTAACTTGTTCCATGGGTCATAATCAAAACCACAGGAGTTTTGGGCTCTGTGCCAGGGTGTCTGAGCCCCCTGGCAGGGGTCTTGGCTGCTCAGGACACCCAGAGGGATGTCCTGGGTTCCAACACCTAGATACGTGCACAGGCAGAAGGAAGGAATCTGCTGCTACCAGCACTTGGGATGGGTGGTGGGATCCCATCCGCCGCAGCCTGGCTCCAGAGCAGGTTCCTGTCTGGAGCCACAGCAACCCAGGGACTGGGATCACAGCAGCTCTGGGGCTCCAGTGAGGTTGTGTGCCACAATCCCCAGACTCCCTGTGGCTTTTCCAAGCTTTGTGGTGACAGCTGCTGAAGTTCATCTGGGAAGGTGCTCATGAGGAAAACCAGGCAGCTCTGCTGCCTTCACCACGCATGTCCAGCCCTGAAGGAGCCAGGGGCTGCTGGGGCAGGCAGAGCCCCATCCCCTGGCTGCCAGCTCTGTGTCTGTGTAGTGACAACTGGTGTGGTCCCTCCCAGATGGACTCCCTCTCCATAGCTGCTCTCCTTACTGCTCTCCACATAACAGAAGCACTTCCTTTGTTGTACAGGAAAGCTCTCTGCAGCAGTCCTAAGCACTGCAGCAGCGTAACTTCCAACTGCAATATCTGGGATTATTGCTGCAAAGTATGGAAGGATCCTCTTTTTAAAACAAAGCAAGGAAAAAATCCAAAGGAGCTCTTCTCCCCCAAGGCCAGTAATGTCTCACAGGCCAGTTGGTGTGGTGCTTTTTGTCACAAGTATGTCACCACACAGCAGCTGCGTAAATCTTTTCCACAAAGGTATCAGATGCCACTAGCTCTAGGATATGGAGTCTAGGATATGGAATCCAAATATATGTCTCCTGAATTCCTGCCCTGAAATACTATCAGGAGGTCTCTGTGGCCATACTGAACTGAATATTTTGTTTACATTTCATTGACACTTACAAATTAATATATACTTTCAATGCTGTTAAAGGGCCATTGAACAGAGCTGTAGTTTTATATTCAGCAACAGGATGTAATTTCTCTATCAATAAAATTGTTGTTTGTTTTTCTCTGCACTCGATTATTATGGAAATTTCACAGTTTCTCAGCTACAGTAGTGTCTAGTGAAATGAGCAGGCCATTTATGTGGAACTTTTTTCAAGTGTCCTTACTCTTTTCTATTTATGCTAATGTTATTTCATGCTAATAGCAGACTATATTTTGCTTTGATACTATTAAAACCTGGCTGGCTTGAGTAAAAGGAACATTTTTTATAGTGTTTTCTGGAAATGATCTAACACAGTAAAATCATCTCCATTACATGTGTGGTTTTAGAGGAGACTGTTTCCCTACACTTCAGTCCAAAAAGTGAAAAATCCTTTAGACATAAATTAATTTCACTGGCTCCTTTTCCTATTTTTGTTCTTTGTAAATGATAACTTACTGTGTAATTTAGCTATGCTGCAAGGAGTTCTTCTTCCAAGAGGGATTCGGGAAGCATATATTGTTTATCTCAGCCTGTGAACATGAGGTTTACAAATCCCATTACCAAATAATGGGATTGGAATTCCTATTTCAATTTTTATGCATCTTGCAAAAATGTGACCTCCTTCTCCATCCTGAATAGCTGAGATTTTCCTTCTCCATTAGACAGGGCTCTGCACCTGGTTTCCTTCCTGGGTATTGCCAAAAAACAGGTGGGATCTTTAAATATGAGAAATTCACTTTCAGCCTGGAATGGAAGCTAAAGAGAACTCCAGATCCTATGCCTGAAATTTATGTCAGATCTGTGAGAGGAGACTCACTGAATGAGAAGATTCAGGGCAGAAAATGTAATCAATATTTGGGCATTTCTAATGACAGAGTTACTCCGTCTTCTATAGTGGTTCTGTTCATGCCTGCCTTCAGAGCATCCTATCCCAGTGGCACTGACAAAGTGCTGAGGAAAATGAGTTCAGGTTCCCCACAGGCACCCCACTAGGGGAAGGTTCCCATGAATCCCATGGCAGTTTTGGGGGAGATGTCAAAATGCAAGCCAACTCTTCCTTGGCCTTATGCTGCTGCCTCCGAGCTCGAGCTCTTAAACCAGGGATAAAAATCTGGCGCAGCAGCGTCTTCCCTCGGTTGGAAAATTTGCCTCATCTGACAGACAAGCCCGGGCACTGAGGTCAGCTGGGAGGCCTGGCTGAACAGAAGGCTGTAATGAAGACATTTTCTCTCTCCTGGCTGACCTCCTACAGCCGACAGATTTGAATAGCCTCTTCTCCAGCTGACAGAATGAAATGCAGGCTAGCAGAGATCAAAAGCACTTACCATTTATCTACCTAGTTATTCATGAAGTCCCCCATCACCATGGTATCTGAAAGCCTCCAGTGAACTGGGGAGAGTTCCCTGGGGCTAAGAGCCTCCAGTGCTTCCTCACAGCAATCAAAATTGCTTCCTGAGGGTTGGTTTGTTTTTTTCCCTTCTTTCTCCTGCTCATAATTTTTACCCATTACTGCAGATCATCATGGGGATTAAAAGGAAGATTGAATCAACTGGGCAAAGTCTTTGACTGAATTTGCATAAACTCTCATCCAGCTCCAGTACTCTAGCTTTTGATCAAAAGATTTATTATAACAGCAAAAAAGTGGCTGAAGAGAGGAATTAAAAGTTCCCAGCCACAAAGTCTAATCTGAGAGGAAATTAACAGAGACAAGACTACCATTTTAAGATGAAGACTAAGTGTATTTCACACACTGAAAAGACAAGTAAATGCATGGCTGAAATATTTTTACAAAAAGGTACAGAATGTTCATGTGAGAGTTTTCTCCTTGCAATTTGCACAGTGCTTTGACAGTTCATCATGCAAAGCAAATAGCTCAATGATGTTAA
This sequence comes from Calcarius lapponicus, assembly GCA_039654755.1. Taxonomy (NCBI): domain Eukaryota; kingdom Metazoa; phylum Chordata; class Aves; order Passeriformes; family Fringillidae; genus Calcarius; species Calcarius lapponicus. The sequence goes on along the minus strand of CM077464.1, from coordinate 108,642,275 downwards.
AGAGAAAAAACGAACAAATGTGAAAACTAAAAAGAGCATTTATTTGAAAACATTCCGAAAATTTTTGCACTAATCTCATAATTTCTCAAGATCTAATTCATGGTTACTGAAATTTACCTCTGACCATCGCTAAAATTCCCTGGCACAGATTTTTCCAAGCAGAGACTCCAGCTTTACACAAAAGCAAATATGTATCTGGTATCTGATATCAAATGTCAAACTACAAGCAGGTTTGGCTATTGACTTTCATCTATAGCCTGTTTCTATTTCTACAGTCTTCCAATCTAAACTAAAGACTAACCCCAGGACTGCAAAATGGTTGTCAGATAGGACAAACTGATAAACAGACTACTCTGCCTTCACATTGGTGTTTCCCATTTCTTTTAGGACTGAAAACAAGTCTTTTAATTGATCTTTTATCTGCTTCCTACTTGCCAGCCTCTTTTTACATCACTCTTGCTCTTTCCCATTGCTGCTATGAGACCAAATCCTTCATTTTGTGAGAGGTGCTGGGATGCTTCAGTGACAAATATCCCCGTGTTTCTATTAACAAACGATGAAAAAATTTAGTCATGGGATGCCAGTGTTTTCTTCTTCTGGTTCATATTAAACAATCAGTGATTTATTAAGAGCTTGTTAATTAGTAATGTGGCAAACTTGATGATTAAAAAGAAACCCAAAGCAACAGAGAGGAGAACCTCTACAGGATTATCTTATGAAAAATGCAATCAGGCTGTAAAAGCAACTAAAAATAAAACTAATGCCTTCTTCATTGACCTCAGGCAGTTGCAATTGGATAAAACACTCTTCAGTTTGTTCCCAGCAGTTTTGTGCAGTGTTGCTCTATGATAGGACTGGCAAGTGTATTCTGCTTGGAGGAAGATTCATCTTGGCTGAGTGTGCGGGAATTTTGAGTTCAAGAGCAGCCTTAGAAGAATCATATTTCAGGTGCCTACAAGTTTATAAACACAGGTTCATAGAGAAGTGGTTGCTGCCAGAGAAGTACCTACTTACCCCTTTATTTAAACATCTGAATGTCATGAGCCATAGCCATAGTACAGGTCATTAATGTGACATGGTAAAAAAACCTGGTTTAAAATAAATCTGTCGTTTATTGCCCAGGTGATAGACATCCCTTTATTTTGTAATCTGGCTCTGTTGGAAACTGCAGTACAGAGCTCCATTTGGGTGAACTTGCTTGGGTTTTTTTTACAGGATTTGCTTTGTCATTATTAATATATTAAACTATTTAAAGTTTATACCAAACTTTACCAGAACAACTGCTGTAAACACAGAGTACTATAAAACTGTACTACAGTATATACTATGTTATAGTAATCTACCATATTACCACACTGTAGTATAAAACTATACTACATCTGTCAAGGAAATAAATCTAATGTCTGAGAAAATATCCTTTGCTGGTTTGTATGATTGTCTTTAGTCACATTGCTATTAGTTTACAAAATTACGTATTCCATAGTGGGGCTTCCACTAGCTATTGCTAATTAGACAAATTCAATGTGTAAAAGTTATTGGAATGTATTCTGAGCAATAAGCTCTCCTGCCCACGAGGGATATATAAATCAGGCACAGGGCAGTGCAAAAGGTATTAAGCTCCAGAGTCCTGTGTGTATAAACAGTCTTGATTTTTTGGTTAGGAGCATATCAATGTTCTATCACATGAGAAACCTGGGCTGTGGTGTTAACCTCACCTAGCTCAGAGTTAGGAGCATCGCAGAGGTGATACTTTCAGCCTTGGAGGGATAATGTATCATACTTGAGCACCTTGTTCACAGCAGTGCTGCAGTCCTGAAATAGGCTATCATCACTTCTCGGAGCTGATGGCTTTCTGCTGCGAGGTAGCACTGTCACCTAACACTGTGAGGCGAGGGGATGAGGGTGTGGAAGGACAGAATTTAATGAGGAACAATACTTTGCAGCAGTTCTTTAAATGCTTCAGGCCTGGTGTCCTAGAAAGCTCTGGATAAGTGACAAAAGGCACAAATAGCTTGGACTTCCACATTTAAAAAAAAAGTTTATTTAGCTTACAATTATGCAGGGATCGTTCAGGGAGCTTTAATTTTTCAGGGAGTATCTGCAGTGATGATTTCAATGCTATGCAATTACACACAGCCAGACCTAAAGCAGGTTTTTGCTTCAGCTGGCACACAAACCTAAACCCTGCCCAGGAGAGATGAGACACGTGCCATGAAGTTTTCAGTTCTCTGCTCCCCTCTGTCCAAGGGAATTCAACCTCCTCTCTCATTCCCAGCTGGAGGGAGCCCAAAGAATAAGGGTTTTTGGGTCGTCCCTCCCCACTTGCTGAGTCCTTCATACAAGGTCAGTTTCAGCTGTTGAAAGGACCATCTCCTTTTCTGACAACTGCTAGAAAAGGAGTCCCATGACCCACTTGGAACAGGATTCTAGGCAGTGAACCCTAAATATATGTTAATTATGTCTTAGAAGAGATTAAATACCTCAGCACCTGAAACAGGCAAAACTGAAGATACACCCATTTTCCCACAGTTTCATGTCATGCTGTATCTGTGTTTTGGCCTCTGTTATGTGATGCTCTCTCTTTTGTCAAGCACTCTGTAGTGTCTTTTGGCAGAATCTTTTGTAGTGACCAGACACTCAAAAGTTAGCCAATAGCAAATGGCATGACCCTGCCCAAAGAAATTCTAGTTAATTTTTGTGCCTTTAAGATGTGAACTTTGAAGCAGCACATAAGTCTGTGTTAAGAAATTGGTTCAGCATTGACAGAGAAGTGTGGTACCTGATGTGTCAGTACTGCAAGCTCAGGCATGATGCTGCAGTAACACAAACATGGCTTTGTCTGGCCCACTGATGACTCTGTCATTTCAGTGGGAGATTCAGGTGATCAGTCTTAGCGGGTAAAATTGTCAAAATCTGAATTCCAAACATTATGAAGGCAAATGGTTGCATGGCTTTTAAGACTCTCTGCATCAAGGGCTTGGTGTCTCTTTTCCAGAGCCATAAAACTAAAACCAACAGAAGCGAATGACAAATATAGACATCTCCATTCTTCTTGTGGCTACAGAGTTTCTGAGATGTCCACAGGAAGGACAGAATACATGAGCAAGGATAGTCTTGTACCTGCTGCTGGTGCTGCAGAGTGAAGCTCTAGGGGTATGTTCCTCATGTACTCAACAGCCCTGGATGAAGGTGTTCCTGTCCTAATTGTTGGAAGCTATTACTCCTGCCAGAAGACATGATTCAGTGAGAGTTCCTCAGCAAGGCAGATGATGAGGTTATATAGATGAGGAAGGCAATTTTTCTAACTGTCTGGCTTGAAGCAGATAAGGAAGGGCTTGTGTGCCCCTTTCTTGGCAGAGCTGAGGTGGCAATGCTTTCTGGTAGTGGCATGGTAACCCCCAATTAGGAATGATAGTCTTTGACAGGCACAGCTGTTTGTAGAATCCATGACCTAGTATCAAGACTTCAAGTGTCACTTGAAAGCTAGCTAGACAATGGCAAATAATATTTACAGATGGGGAAAATCTGGCGCTAGAGGCATTAGAGGGCTTGGCACACAGTACTCTGGCAGCCACAGGGTTGCAGGACTCCTGGCTCACATCTTCCTCCTTCAGTCTCTCCCCACCTCTGCCTTCCAGTGTCCCCCAGTGTCAGGGTCAGATGGAGGGGTGGTGCAAGGGATGCCCTCCCCATGTTGTCATCCAGTTTGGTCTGTCCAGGAGCAGAGCTCCACACCCCTGATACCAAAGAAAGCACATGCATACAGCCTGCAGTTCTGGCTGCCTGCAAAAGCAAGTGCTGGCCTTCAGCCCTGGCAGCTGGAATGCAGAAGTGCAAAGTGAAAGGAACAAAAGCACTGCTTCCTTTCTCTCCTCTTAATCTGTGCACTCAGTTAGTTAAGATGGCTCAGGATGCTGTCTTTTCTGTGGGTAGTCTGTCATCCTCAAGCTGCTGTAACCTTGATTAAATCCAAGTACTTTAATTAGAAGAGAGCTGTGTCTCTGCATGGTAGTCCCCCACTCTGCAAACAGCGGTAGGGAAGTACAATTACACATAGTGACAGATGGAGAGCACTAACGTAGGTGTTAAACCCGTGCGCAGCTCTCAGCCCAACAGGGCTGTTTCAGCCCCATGGCTCTTCAGGGAGAATAAGCTGAGGACTTGGAAGTTGACAGAGTGCATGTGTCTTTCATAGTATGACTGAAAAATTGAAGGCACAACACCTTTCATCTGCTGGGGAAAGGTTAGCAGTAACTTTTCCATTCCCTTCTGGCCATTCTTGCCAGAGGTGAGTCCCGGTTTTCTCATATTTGGGGAAATTAAGCAAAAGAGATTTTAGTAAGAACCTGCTTTGGATAGGTAAACTAAACAAAATGGAAGATGGTTTTAGCATTGAATTTTTCATCTGATTTAAGAGTTGATCTTCAACTCTCCTCTTTATAGTATCTTCATTCTGAGTGGATCCTTCGCCCTTAGCATGTCTGAGACCCATGAACTTGAAAAGGACAGAAAGAGGGAGGGAGAGAAAAAATAAGATCAGAGATATTTTTTTAATCTCTTGATCAGCATCTTTCGAAGAGAGGCATGTGCAGAAGTTTCCACTGCATTGGCTGCAGTTAATGAGGCTGCAAGGGACTTTTTCTCAGCAGGTGACAAGTCACTTTTGAGTGCTCAGAGTAATATCACATAGTATTTCCAGACTTAGCAACCTCTTTTGGAAGCTGGGCTTGGCAACACTCCAGGATGGCAGCTATGGCACATAGTCCAGTGACTTCCTTCTCGCCAATTAAAGGGCTAATGTAGTAAATCTCCCCGTAGCTGAACAAGCCGGGTTTTTCTCTAGGATCTTCTGCATCCCCACAAGGAGGATGGGGAGAAGGGTGAGAGCTTTCAGCCTCAGAATGGTACAAAGAGTCTTGCTAGCTGTGGAAAACAGAGGGTTTATTGTTCAGCATGCCCATGTTTCATGCACAGCCAGGGAAGTGCTGCTGAGGCAGTCACACCTGGGGGAAAGGGAGGAAAGAGCAATGCTTATTCAGTGGGGAAATTATAGAGACATGGACAAACATTGCTCCTGCTCCTCCAAAGTGCACCACTGCTCAAAAGGCAACATCTGAGGTCATTTGTTAATAGGATTTATGCTACTGAGCAAGCTGTCTGGAGAATACAATAGAAATTAATTACAGAGCACCTTTGCTTCCTGATCCTTTTGCAATCCAAACAACAAAGTCAAGATTCCTATCTATATTTCTTTGAACATATAAACTTCCATCTCAAATTTGGCCAAGGGTAAGTAAATGCCATCCAAATGCACTTTTTTCTCTCAGTCTGCTTAAAAATCAGCACTAAGAATTCCTCCTTGACTTTAATAAGGTTAGAAGGGAAGGAGTAGAGGAAGAAAGAAGCAACTTTCTTGTTACTTCAGACAAACAATTGGCTGCTGCACAGGGCTGTGAGGTATACGAGGTAGGAAAAGCTGTGGTGATAGAGTTTCTGGGATGCAACTCTATCTCATCTCAGGAATTGCCTAAATTGGCTGGAACGCTGCGGCTCCCACATGGGAGCTGGAGTCAGGACATTCCTCTTGCTGTCCCTGCCCTTTTCACTCCCTACAGAAAAATGCTTCCATATAGACCTTTGCTGCAGTTAAAGGTCTGCCAAGCACATCTCTGCTTCATATCTTTTCCCCACTGGCTTAAGTGCATAAATTCTGGATTTCTCCTTGACTGTGCCAGTGTGTGCTGGAGGGGAGGGGGAGGCACGGAGCACAGAGCCAGCCCTGCTGACTGAGCCCTGGGGATATGTCTGCTCAGCCTCCAGCAGGCAGATATGGGCTTGCTTCAACCAAAAGCTGCACACAAGGGTTACCTTGCTGTCTGTCTTGTCTGCCTCCAGCTATGTGGCTTCATCTGAAGAACACAAGGCTTGAACCCAGGCCTTGAACCCAGGCCTTGAACCCTTGATCAACCCAAGATTTGATACCTCCAGCAGATAAATCTGCTCTTGGTGGTACAGCTGTGTAAGGAGACCTCCTCACTGACACTGTGTGAGTGAGTAGAAATTCTGAGAGGGAATTTAGAGCTGATTTTTCCACCTAGGTGAAAGGAATTGGTGTGTTAGCAGAAGGAAAAACTTCTGGTCCTGCTGTAGATGTGTTATTTTTGCCAAAGGACAGAAAAGGTTCCTGGACCATAGGCAGCCTGAAGGCTACGATCCATGAGAAGATGAAGGAGAAGCACAACTTGAAATAAAAATTGCAGGTCATGTCTCTCCAAAAAAACCCTATACTACAGACAGCACAAAAGAGGAGGCTACAAACACAGAAATTCAGTAAGTTTTGAACAACAGGGGAGAGAAAACTAGAGGACATTAAAGATGATATTCTTAAACATTTTCTTCAGGGCTCTGGAATCGGAACATCAACTGTTGGCAAAATTTGCATACAATTGTGTGTGATAAACAAAAGTGGGGACAATTACATAGTGATTAAATACCTTGGAAGAATAGGACCATTTAAGAAAAAATCCATGCTAAAAATACAAGTTGAGGGAGGTGGTCTGTGTGGTATGGCAGAAGAGGGAGAGTGCTCAGAAAAGGAGCTGAAAATGAACATCTTGTGGTACTCAGTAGGTCTACAAAGAGAAGGAATAGGCTTTTGTGAAAGCCTTGTGAGGCCAATACTGGTGTGCTACCTGCAGATCTTGCACTCCTATGGTAAAGGGAAGGTGGTAAGAACAGAAAATAGCAGTGACGAGAGTCACAGTGGTGGTTGTGCTGCGGTGTATGAATGAGAGACAGAAAAAAATTACTGGCTACTGAAGGGCTCTAAATTAGAGCTAGATGGCTGGAACTTGAAACCACCATAATTTACAGGAAGTAAATGCAGTTCTCAATACAGAGGGTGAGTAAATGTGAAGTAAAGGGGCTGGGGAATTGATGGGGTTTTGTTTCTCAGTATCTTTAAATCAACATAAATCAGAGAATAAATTTCTTTAACATATATTTTTTTTTCTTAAGTTTGATGTATCTTTGATCCTAGATGAGCCACCACAGCTCGTGAGCATAAGGGAATGTGCTGGTATTTAGGGTTCAGGGTCTGATTTGCCCCTAGTAGATTCACACAGACATTTTGATTTGGCAATGGGAAAAAGGATAGAGGACAGTTAAAGGACGTAGGATATAACATGATCAAAGTCCAAGTGTCACAAGAATAGCAGTAATTAAAATATTCTGATCTGAGTGTAATAGAGATGGCAGATTTTTCATTCCAAAGGTAATGCTGCTGAAACTTTTAAGGCTTGTACATATCTATCCAGTTCTACTAAATGTGGGGTAGTGAAATCTTTCTCTTTGAGGAAAGGATCACTTTCAATTGCAGGGAGATAATCTCTGCTTCACCAATTTCCTTATGCTCCTTTGAGATGGTGTGGTTTCTAGCACAGTTTTCCTATGCCAATTCTGCCCAAGTCTGTTGTGATTTTTGATGCTGAAGAAATAACACTGCAGATTATCTTGAAGGTCACACGAAAGCAGGAGAACTGCAAACCAGAATGGCTTTGCACCCAACTGAAAGCTGATTGGGAACAAAATGGTTGCAACTGGACAGCTTATATCCTGCTAGCCTAAACCTCATGGGGACAAATGTCTTTCTTCATCTAAAGGGTTAGCATTTCTTACTGGAACTGTGCAAAGAAAAGAAATTAGCCTCCCCCCCCCTTGTGGGATGTGATGTTCTTTTAGCCAATATTACCATCTTTGTTTATCCACTCCTACACCACAAACCCTGAACATGTGCTACATGTCCTTAGGCACCCATTGGTTAATTTACTTGTGCAGAGTAAGGCAACAAAATTATAATAATAAATTACGAAACATAGTACAACTGGAACAAAGATGCTCTATAAAAATTCTTCCTGCTTTTTTTCCTTGGTATTTCTTCTCAGCCAGGGATATTATATAAAACTACAGGTCAAAGTATGGTCTGTCACATTAATAAGTCTTATGAGAAAAAATAAATAATTCATTAAAACAAATTAACAAGTTAATAAGAACAGAAGTGAGTTAAAATACAATAAAATATTATTAATACATCTCAGCCTGTATGTAGAGCCTCTTTAAAGTGAATCAATGTACAATTAATGGGAAGCTGAGCTCAAGTTTTTGTATGATTATGTATAGGGTATATCTTGCAATATCATCTAATCTGCAAGGTGTTTAATCTCTTTAGCACTTCTGAAATGAAACTAAATGTAATCTGGACTTCAGGGTCCTCAGCTACTGCAGTGATGGGAATTTTAGAAGTAAGAGAAACTGGTAGTCAGAAAATAGCATATATATTTGTGAGACTACACTCTATAGCCTCCCACTGCATTTTCCTCTCTTCATAATTTTTCAGTTTAAATAGAAATATTTGTGTTGGAATGAAACCATCAGAATTCTGGATAAAATAATGACAATTTTAATTGTCACACATTTGTTTTGAATGTGTTGTTACAGTTATTATAACTGCAGCATTAATTCATGACATTTTCCTCTTTTTGTATTGGGATTTCTGTGGCTGCAAAAGAAAAAAAAAGAATAAAGGAGACTGTTATGGAAGAAAAAGCTAAAGGCATTTTGGAGGCCAGGAAAATGAACTACAGCATAACCCTTCTGAGCTTTTTGGATGGAGACAAAATTTGAAGTCCTGCTGAGTGAAACCATTTATGTGCTATCCAGGGAATGATGATTTCACTGAGACTTTCTGGACTTGACATTGAAGAGGCAGGTCTCATCACTCAGAGATTTTTGCATAACAACACTTTGATATCTTAAAGTAAATACTGTGAGGTTTGTGTGACTTCAGTTTATCATGTGATTTACATCCTTGTCACATAGGTAAATGATCTGAGAACTCACAGAAATTCCTGATTTAAATAAACATCAAATACCAGGTGGCAAGCAAAGTTTTGTCAGTGAGAAAATCGTCATATTTGTCTCTGAAAGAACTTACAGTCCATACTTGAACTTCTCTTTTGAGATAAGTCTTGCTTTTCTCAGGGACAAGGCTGGGCTTTTCTATCTCACCAGCGCTGTGCTTCCTGAGGACTTTGGTAAAAGGCTGTACTTGGATTTTCTTTTTACTTTGGTGGATGTTGTGGAGATAAAAAGATTGTGGTGGCAGCAGGGGGAGTTGAGGTCATTGAATTTTCACTGCTGCAGAGGAGACCACAAAAGAGGGAAAGCTGAGGCTAAATCTTAATTCCAAAGAAAGAGAGGCATTTCCCTCTTCTACTGTAATTAGCAATGAGAGCTGCAAAGGCATACCCTGTCTTGCAATGCAATAATTTGTTTGCCTTTCCCCTACCAACAAGCACGGCCCTTTCTGGCTGCCTAATATTAAATATTGGTGGCCCAGCCTGGGAGACAGCATAGCAGGCAGCTCTGGACACAACCTCTAGGAGGAACATATAGGTCAGCTTGGTGAGTTGTGAGAAACAGGTGGCTCCTGAAAGCAGACGGGTAGGGGTAGGAAGAGTACAGAGAGGGGCATACAACCATTTGGTCCATGTCACCAACACCTTCTGCACTGGGCAGGTAATATCTCAAGCAGAGTTGATTGTGAGGAAAATCAGGAGCAAGTATGATTTCTAGAGTAATCTCCCAGCTTCCCTTCCTTGTGTCCGCCCTGGTTTTATGAGGTACATCACAAATCAGTGCCAGTACCTTTGCCACAACAAAGCCCCAGATGCTGCTCTGGGTGAAACCCATCTCTGTAGAGGCTGAAGTCAGACTGATATCATGTGTCTCCAGTGCCTTGTCCACTTGCCACTCAGGAAGGAATTAAGCTGCCCTCTGGATAGGCGCCCACAAAGGATGCGATAACTCTGCTCTGGACATGCCCTGGTTCTCAGGGTTGACCATACAGAGGCTCAGATGCCTGACTTTTTGATAGCTGAGGAAGTTACTGCCACTTGGTCCCAGCAGCCTGGAGGTTTTTAATACTCCTTCCCACAAAAGTTTTTTACCAAGGACTTGCTCCTCAGCATGCACATTGAGATGCACGGAATGCAGTAAATGCAATTGTACTCGACTTCCTGTCTAATACTAAGATATGGTGTTTGAAACTCTTTTTGCCACCTCAACAGCAAAACAACAGATTCAGCATGGGTCAGAAGACAGGAATACCCCTTGAAAAGGAAGTCCTGGTCCCATGTAAAGGCGCTTTATATTTTCCGTACTTAACTAAGCCCTATGGAAACTTCCAGGGTGCTCCAGACCCATGGAAGGCTTTCCCCTCTGTCTGCAGTTCAGCAGCTTGGGGCAGTAAGGGCAGAAGGAGCCTTCAGAAGTGTGGGTCTCCCTGCTCTGGTGCTGCTGCCAGCTTCATGGCAATTTTGGTTTTTCCTCCTGCTTTTTTTTGAAACCTTTATCTGAGCTGACCTTCAGTCTGGTGGTGCAGATGTTCATCGGCCTGCATTCCTTTGAAAATAATGGGCTATTTGTAGGGCAGTGATTGTCTCCATTAAAAAAAAAAGGAAAAGAAAAAGAAAAGGACAAAACCCCTTATCCTTGAAAATGAAAAGGCATGCCTCTCCTACTCTGTCATCTCTTCTAACACATTGCACTGAGGGTTAAAGGCGTGTCTCCATCTCCTCCCCAAATGTCTTTATTAATAGCTTTCAAATATTGGCCTCCTTAGGCCATGGACAGATGCAGCTCTGGACATGCTAGAGGCTGCATAGCACTCAAGGAGATAAGACAGTTTAGTTTAACACAGCACGAATGATTCCAGCCTCAAGTCCCAATCAAAGAGATTTACAGCTGTTTTAAAAAGACAGTAACGTTGACTTGACTGGTGAAAGAATGCATGAAACCACTCTCAATAAAAGGTCTGCTTTTAGCAAGTAAATAAATATTAGAAGCAGAACACACACAACTTGATTGTTATTTCATTAAAAATTAGCGCAGCAGCCTAATTGTAACACACCACCAATATTTGTGCTTTTGGAATTAACAGTCAATACCCCACAAGACAGACACATCCTTTAGTTAAAACAATTATCAAACAGACATTGAAACAGATTTCCTTTGTCACCATTTAGGAGGAATTTAGTGCACTCTGTTCCTAATATTTTCTGATGCAGAAATTCTATTCTCTAATTTCCTTTTCAAGCCTCTATCCCAAAGGGGTTTTAATTTGATATTTTCGACTTTAATGTAAGAGACCTTGCTCAGCACCTCCCCGGATCAAGCCCACGGAGAGGCATTAAGAGATCGGAGCAAGCCACCCATCCCCTTCTGCAGAGGGACCCCACACTGTGTGAGGGGTGCCTCTGCATCGATGCTGATGAAGTGACCATCTGCAACCTGCACCAAATAATTATAAGCTGCCTCCCCTGGCTGCCCTGCGTGCGCTGGCGCAGGCGGGTGGGAGGCGCAGCGCGGGCTGCGGGCGGCTGGTGCCCGGGCGCGGGGGCTCGCAGGAGCGGATCATGTCCCTCCCTTCACCACGAGGCACACAACCTGCTGAGCAGACAGGTGCTGGCTCTGCTGATGTCCATGGGCGATGAAGCCTGGTTGTCCTAGTAGCTGACATCTATATCTAGATCTATCTGGATTTTTAAACTGATACAACATGAAGAATGTCACTCTCTGTTACTGTATGTGTGTATCTCATGGATATCCTCTAAGCACAATGCCTTGACCATGTCTGCCCTGCTTTCTTCAGCTGATGGGTTTTGCCATTGTAATGGGCTATTGTTTTCCACAGTTTCTTAAATTTATCCTTCAGTTCAAATGCTTCTGGACATGATTACAGCTAGACTGTTTCCTCAGTACTTTAACAACTCTATTGTTTCTACTTATGCTTAAAAACTTAAGACTTCATCATAATAAAGCACAGTTATTGAAACCAAAATAAATTCTGCCTTAACATATTAAAAAACTTTAGAAGAAGCCTACAGAGCTAAGCATGCCTAAACCCCATTGATGTCACAGGGAACCTATTACATTACATGCACTACAGCACTGCAGTAAGTTTAGGGCTTCCTTTTTTCTTCCTTTTTCTGCCTTGTATCCAGCTGCCTCTCTGTTGGTATTAAAATATTTTGTTGGCTTTGCTTGGTCCAAAGTTTAAGTAAAGAAAGCACAAGCTTTTATAAAATACGTTCCCAAGATTTTCTGTGAAAAACAAGGATGACATAAAATTTTACATCAGTGTACTTTCTTCAGTGCATTTGAGACCTTGTTATAACAGAACTAGAGCCAGCTAGAGAAAAAGACAATTATAAATAAAAGACTTTTTTTCTGTGAACAGAAAAACATTTCACTTAATTGAGTTTTCACTGTCTTGCTCACAAGAGGAAACAAACTGTATGGTCAAAGGACTTTCAAGAAAACATTGTGGGTGTTACCCAAGCAAGATTGGCAAGATAACTCTTATGTAGTCTTTGGTCCATTTTAGGTCGGCAGCATCCTGTACCAAAGGCTTTTCTGTTCCAGACCAGAGCTGAAGTCAGAACAGGAAGACAAGAGGGTGTTTGAGGTTTCAGCCCAATTCTGGTCAGCAGCAGTCCTGCCCTGATTGCCTGTCCTGGAGATCCAGCTGTGGTCACTGGTGGGTGCACTGTGACTGCTCCCCAGCTGCCTGTCCCCTCATGGAAAAACCAAGGCAAGCATTTTCTAGCAGTGCTGGTGGTGACAGCCTTGGAGCAGCAGGGATTTGCATGGAGGTAATGAAGTCTTGGTTTGTGACCACCACCTGCCAGCAGAGGTTTACAGATGATGGGGTTAATGGGACAGCCCTCCTCTCTGTCAGCCCCTGGCAGGCACAGAAGTGGTGACAACCATCCAGCTGTGCAGCTTTCCTTGCTGCCACCCACAGGTCATGGAGCAGCTGAATCCAGGCTCAACAATACTGCAGGTTTCTAGCAACATGCCTGCACACACAAGGAGGGATAACTCCAGGCAAGTGGCCCTGAGAAATTGTATCAGGCCCTTGTCTCAAAGCAGCTTTGTGTTCTACATCCTCACATAACAATCTGGGACATTGGGCTCGTCTTTTGTACCTCTTCCTTATTCTTTGGAAGTCTTCCCTTGCCCCCATACAGTATCTGACTGACAGATACAGGGAATCACAGGACCAGAAATCACTGTGATATGTAGGAGTAGTGGCTAATCTGTTGGGATTGTACAGACATTGTCACATGCCTTTAAAACTCAGTTTCATCTTCTCCCTCCAGGCTGTTTTCAGCATCCTTGATAGCCTTGTAGATAAATGAAGCTGGCAGAGAGACCACCTTTATAAACAATGAATTTTTCATCTCTCTAGTAACCCATGTTGACCCTGTGCAGGCTTGCCCATATTTTGTAGATGCTCAGGTGAGTACTAAAACAGCAGTGAAGACCTTGCAGCAGTCCTTTGCAGTGGAAAAAGACAGCTAAAAATTGAAGGTAACTTAGGGCCTGGGGCACACTCCTTCTGCTGCCAGGATTGCAGCTGTCTTCCTAGGACTCCCTCCCTTAGGAGCTGCTTTTAGGGCTCTTGAGCTTAGCTGGTGCCAGAGCTGCCTTGCACCTGTGTCACAGCCCAGCCATTGCTGCAAACAAAGAGAAAAAGGTCATCTTTCCTTCAAAGGAGATTTTAAAGTAAAATGAGTGGTTTTAGCTGGCAGGAGGCAGATCTTACAGACCCATTCCCTTTGCAGATGTGCAGCTGCCTCTCACCTTCCTCTCTCCCATCATCAAACAGATGGAAGCAAAGGGGCTGCAGTCTAGACAGGTGTGAGGAAAAGGCTTTGGGGAGGGTCCAGGACAGAGGTAAGAACTTTAAATTGGGATTTGGACAGAAACTCAGCTGTACTTTGTGTTCTCCAGCCCCACCCAATGATCGAATGCACCTGGAACATCCCTTTCTTCTCCACAGCTGCGAGGACTGAAAGAGCACAGCTGTCTGTTTCAAACACTGCCAAGGACACAGAAGGAACTTGCCATAAGAAAAGTCACCACAGTGAGTGCTTGAGATAAGTACAGAAAGGAGGAATTTGTGACAGGAAGGTGCTAATTCCAAGGCTGGGTGAGGTAAGATCTGGTTAGCAAATCCTGGTTGATGCATCCAGACAGAAGTTCCTGCTGTGGCTGGGAAAGGAAGGACCTGCTCATACATCTCTGGTCAAACAAAGATCACCCCAGGTTTGACTGCCAATGACCACTGAAGCACCCCCACACTCATTTCTGGTACCTTCTGCCAGAGAACTGCACTTATCACTCTTGTGACCTTATCACTCTTAACTACAACCTGAAACGACGGCATAGCCAGGTGGCACATGGTCTCCTCTCCCAAATAACAAGTAATTTTTTTTTTATTATTTTTGGTTTTAAAGAGATATGTATCATTATCATTAGCAAAGAAACGCTGCTTGAAGAACAATATCTGCCACAAAGATTTGCAAGTCCTAATTCAATCCATTTGTATTAGTGGAAATATTTCCTGTGACTTCAGTATACCATGGATTATTCTTTTGTTATAATACTTGCCTGATCAAGAGCATCGTGCTTCAGGCACTACTGCAACAACTAATCCTTATGTGGCCTTCTAGCAAATGGATTTATCATACTAGAGCTGGGCTTGACAACTGAAATGTTGTGGGGAGGGATAGCTGGTAATTTAGGGTACAAATCAGCAGAAAAAAACCAAGCAGCAGGTTTACATCTCTAAAACAGCCTTTGGTAGGTGGAAGCAAAATGCAAAGAAATGGATCCTACAGATGGACAGTCTGGCAGCTGGTGGCTGCCCTTGCACACATATTTTTTTTTGCAGAATGAGGTCTCCTATAACCTAGAATTTACTTGCACCTCACTATGGAAGTGTTTGCTGTGTTAGACAGCTCTTAACACCTGCAGTGTCAAAATAAAGCCATTATAGATGGGGAATATGTATTCTGCAGTGAAAAAAACCACTTGTGCATAGCTCACTCACCAGTTATTTAGGGCACTTAAAGATGAAAAAACCCCAGAGTTAGAGGAAGTTCTTTACTTTATAATGAACTGCCAAAGTTGTCAGAAGCTCAGTGGCAAACACCCAAAAAAGAGAAAAAGGTCAGCAAATTGAAAAAGGTTGGTAGCTTTTCTACAGGGCTTTATCTTTTGCCCCAGCATAAGTCATAAATACACAAACAAATGATCAGAAATAATTTTGATTGCGGATTTTAGGGATATTGCTAATCTCCCTCCTATTAAGACATCCCATAATTGGCTGTACCAGTTAGTCAAGGTGAGTGGCTCAGATTTCTTCTACTGACATTCCTCTACTAACAAACAGAAAATGAGCTGTCTGCTTTGTAGAGTATATTTGTATAGAAATAGCAAGCTTCGTAGCAGGATCATAAGGTCCAAAATGTAAATCCAATCCTAAAAATACCCCATCTGGCTCTTTAAACCAAAAGTTATAGAATGCCAATGTAAAAGAGCAGGAACATTTATTAATCTTCAGGTGTGGCACCAAGACTGCACCATCCCACATCTGGATAGTCAGCAAAGAATCATTCCAGCCTGAAGGAGCCAGCTTTGTACGGTAACTTTTACCATTTTTACTTCATCTTTAGTTTGTTCAATGAGAAGGACGTTAAAGATGCCAATTGAGCCAAATGTGTGTTTTGAGCATGCAAACATCTGCCTTCATCAGGTGGCTGGTGACTGCCAGTCATAACTGGATCAATGCAGTGAACTCCAGGTGAAAGTTTTCCTTTTCTTAACACACAAGGTCCCTTCATGATGTCAGATGTTGTCAAGGAACATAACATTCTTCAGAAATATCTTCAGTGACCTGAGCTATATGCATACACTCTTGTAGTTCCAGTGGGAACTACACAACAAGCAAAAGTTTGCAGCTGTATCCCCAGACTTTAACTGCAGGAGCAAGCAGCTTGTCTAGAGGAGTCTGATCTCCTCTTGGTATTGATTGATTTGCATCTTATTTCTTCCTACGATTTTATAAACATCCATTTCTCATTCATCCTCTCTGCTACTAAATTTTTTTAAAGGGATAGGGAGACAGCCTTGGTGTTTCATAAGCTGTAGTCACCTCACTCTGAACAGGAATTTGTTAGCCAGGACAACCCAGAGAGCACCCACATGGAACACAAAGAGACAGTCAGTGTCAGCTGTGATAACTGAGATTCAGACTGAGGCTAATCTACTGTGGCTAATAAATATCCACCTTTGTAACAGCATCTTCCTGTGCTTGGAACATATGAGCTCCACAGAAACAGATGAGAAACTGGCCTTGACTGCTTCCCACACACAGCTTTGAACAAAAATGATGTAGGTTTGTTCTGATGATATTTGTTAGGCAAAATTAGAAAGAAAAATTCAGAGATGTCATTTATCAAGCGCAGGGGAGAAACTAGAAGGAACAGTAACAATAATCTTTCTTTCCTGCATCAGCATTTGCATTTTTTCTCTCCAGCAGATTTTGACAGAAAACATGTTAATGTGATCTGGGAATGGTCAATTTTTTTTTCCAAACTGTGGCTAAAGGTGAACCCAGCACCTTTTGTGACAATTTTTTTTCCTGTCTGGCTAACAGTGATTCTGATCAACCAATTCTGTGGTCAGGAAATAATTAAATCTGGGATGTGCTCTCAGGGATATACAAATTCTTATTTTCCTTCTAGATATTAAGAAGGGATTAACTAGGACTGTTTAAAAAGATATTATTTCTATGTTTACAGAGAAAAGAATGTGATGGGTTTTAACCTTTCAGGGTGTTTTTTCCCTTTTTGTTTCTTATCTGCACTCAAAAACAATTATGAGACTGTCCAAGGGGGGGAAAACCTGAAACAACCACATGAACACCAATTGATGGCGATAAAAGGAACAAGAGATTAATAGGAGGGGCTCACCCCTGGTTTATGCTTTATAGTTTCCTCTAATGAAGTACAATGTTGGTAACTGGTGTCATGTGTCATGTCATAATACATCATATCCATATCAGGGTCCATCATGTCACACAGAGTAATAGGAGATGACAGATTCAATGGGACACCATCAGCCCAGAAATTAAAAAAAAATTCCTGGGTAAAGATTTAAAATATATAAAACATGCTAGTGATAAGTTAAAAAAGATGAGGAGGAGAGAAAGAGGAGGGAGCTGAGAATAGTCTTTACAAGACAGAAAGCAGGCCAGGGCAAAATGTCAAGTCTCAGACACATCACTCCGAAACTCAGACAAGCTGGATCTGTGTCACCTCAACCTGTGGGAGTAGCTTAGCAATAACATCTGAGCTGCTCAGAATTTGAGCTCTAACTTTTGAGACTCTACCCACTCTAAATTAGGGAAGGTTCTAGTTAATTCCATTATTTTTTTGGTTTGGTCTACACCCAAGGAATTTGGATTAAGGAGTACATACAGGTTCCTAATTTCCTGCAAGTTCTTATCCCAGAGTTTGTCTCTGAACAAAAGGTTTGTGCTTCCCTGTGCCAGGCCAGAGCTTGCCTTGGGAGAATCTGTGGGGGAGGAAGGAACCAGAGCCATCCTTAACACCTACCCAAGGGCCTGGCAGGCAAAGGGCTGCACCAATGCAGCTGTGCCATGTTCACACCTGGCACTTATTGTGGTTTCTGCAGATCCTGCATTAGCTGATTTGGAGCCCCTGTTGCAGCACCAGTGTGCACACAAGCCTTAGCCACTGCTGACTCAGTTGTGGCCACACCTCACTGCCATACTTCAGCATACTTCAACAGGGAAATCTGGTCAGGCACCCCACTGTGCCCTGTCCTGCTGCTCCATGATGGTCTGCAGGGAGACAACACAAGCTCGGGACTGAGCTATTTATCTCCCAGCATTCTCCCAATTTCATCCCACTGTACCTCCACTTGTGAGACAGACAATGTCATTCTCCAGGTGGCAGCATGGCAGAGACACTGTTGGGTGTTGTGGTCTTCATGGTGATGAACACAGACAGGCATGGCTTAGCTTAACTTCCCCCAGGCTGCAATTTCATGGCTCAGGACACCTCTGGCAAGGCCTGAATTCAAGCATATGTTCCTTTGGATTTATTTTTTTCTGGGGAGCCCCATCTTCAGAGCCAAGCCAAGATACTGCTCTCTTGGGGCATGGTGCCCTTGCTGACCTTCAGGGCCACGATGCTCGAGCAACTGCCACAAACTTCACTCCAAGTGCCAGACACCATGACCATCCTTTCCTGCAGACTTGATAAGTGATCCCCAGAGTAGCTGTTACTTCAGCCTTTCAGAGAGAATTGGTTTGCTGTCTGGGTCAAAACCTCTCACAGATTGTTTGGATAGAAGCAAGGAGTACCAGTGGTACCTGAGTGACTGAAGGACAGATTAAGGAGTCCAATAATAACTCTGATGAGTAGCAAGAAGTAGCTGAA
The DNA here is from genome assembly GCA_039654755.1 of Calcarius lapponicus. Classification (NCBI taxonomy): domain Eukaryota; kingdom Metazoa; phylum Chordata; class Aves; order Passeriformes; family Fringillidae; genus Calcarius; species Calcarius lapponicus. Next base: position 108,623,898 of record CM077464.1, on the reverse strand, counting down.
ATCATTGCAATGGTTTTATTTGCTCTGCAGAGCTTTGGTAAGCCTAGGAGTGAGACTTTCTGTGTGTCTGAGAAGGGAGGCCGTAGGAGGTGCTGAGCAAATGGAAAGGAGGCTTCCACAAAAGGCTACTCTATGCTCAGAGCATACAGGTGGGGATGTGTTGTGCTGCTGTAATACACCTGAGGATGACTGAAAATTATGCACATTCCTTTGGGTTTGGCTCTAATCCTAAATCTGTTCTACGTGCTCTTTATATGTGAGTTTAGCAGCGCACTTATTGCAGTTCATGTTGGGATTTTTGTTTGCTTTGTGACAGATTTTATTGCACTAAAAGCTGGTGTTATAATGAACTGATTATAAGGTAGAACTGTAATGGTAAAAATATTTTAAAAGGTGTTTTAACTATAAACAAAACTAGATGAGTGTTGGTAAATATGAGAAACAACCAGGCAAACTTGGAAACTCTATAATCTTTATACTACAGATTTCTTAGTGATTACTTTTATTTTAAGCTACACAGTATAGAAAAGCAAACACTTTCAAGGTTAAAATAATGTCTGTGCATGATGCTCAGGAATGCATTCTGTTTCTTAGGGTTTGAGGATAATGGGAGAAGGACATATCTCTCCTATTAGAGTAAAATCCCTCTCAACCATACTCAGAATTGTGCATATTATCTTTTTTATTTGTTTTTTGTTACAGTGTGCAAGCTGCCAGAAACCTATTCCAGGTCACTGTGGCAAGAAAGGTTCATCCTAATCTCCTGAGGCATCCCATACAGGTGATGGAGTGCAAGGAGTTTGTGACAAAGAACTTGACTGAACATGAAGAAGCAACACAGGTTCTGTCTTAACAGAAATTATAGCATGGACAAGAGGGACATTGTCTTTTTCTTTTCATTTTTCCCTACCAGCAACTGCGGCGCGGTAGGGTGGGTGCTAAGGCTGATTTAACACCTGTCTCCACCCCCAGCCGGATGAAAGGGGACTCAAGAGATGACATGTCCCAGGAATTCACCCGTGCATTCCAGGGGCAGCTCACACAGCGGTGGGAGAGGCGCCGAAGCGCAGGGCAGGGTGCCTGGGGAAGATAAGGCTCCTGATCTCAGAGCCCCAGGTGCTACAGAGCATCTTTGCCTCAAACACTTCATTGGCAGCTCCTTTGCATCAACACTGTCTGTGCAGTACACTGAGGTACAGGATGGGTGGCTGTGAACTTATTTAAAGTCCTTCAAAACAGCTTTGGAAGAAAGAGCAGGAATATTTATTGGGAATAGTCAGGCTTCATGTCACATTACATCAAAGCTGAGAGAACTAGTGAAGCTGTGAGACACAGAAATTATCTTTGTGCTTTTATTTTCCTGTACCTATTGATACAAGAAAAGTTCTTTCTTTTCAAGCTCCTAATTAATCTGTGTGAAGCCACTGTTTTTGCTAGAAGTGAAGTTGGCAAAAAATGTTTGAAAAACAGAACAAGAGCTACACAGACCCAAATTTATCATCAAATGGTGTGTAACTGTGTATGGTTGCTGACACTGCAAACTCAGCTATGGTATCATAGTTTAGAGAAGGGATTGATGGAGAGTATGTACTTTCTGCATTTTGAACTGCACATATTGAAAGCAGAGCAGTTAGAAAGAGGCTAAATCAACATGGCAGCATGCTGGCTGCTCCCTGGAATAAGGTGTTCCTGTCCCCTGCAGCTATAATGCATCAATATAATGCTATGAGATCAATAGCTCAGGCCTGTAGCTGTAGATCTAGTTAAGGCAGTATTTGTATTAAACACTTTACTCTTATTAAAGTTTACTATTGCTGCTCTAAACTCCAAGGGAAACTTCTGCAGGTCTGCTATTTATGTCAGCTGAACTCTCCATGACCTGCAGCCTAGTTAACTCCTTTTCATATTTCCCATGTCACTGACAAAAAGCTTTCTTGTTCCATGCCATGATTAACCATTTTTGGTATGCATTTTCCCAATTAATATATTTACTTGTTACTTTAAGGAAAAAAAAAATCCTCTTCTATTTATTGTCATGGTATTATAGTGGTTTTCTTCCCTTCTGCTTATGAAATAGGAGATGGAAATCAGGGAGCAGTTTAGGATTTTTGTAGTGAATAAATGAGGTATATATTTTGCTAAATAATCATTTTGTCAAGTGATCTTGGCTGTTTCTCAGCTGGTGGGACACTTGTATTGAAGCAAAGACATGAGATTACGAAAACTGCTTTGCTTATTAGCAGTGAACATTTGTATTTAATAAACTGAGTGAGCTGAGTCTGTTTGCTCTATGTTCCTTCTATTTACACATGATTTTTAATAGTCAACAAAATAGATAATAGGACACAGTCCCCTGTAAGGCTTGCATTTATTTGGGTTTCAGGTAATGTCTTTGTCCATGACTTCAGATGTTCATGGGGAATTTCTGGGTTCCGTTGAGCCATTAAGGTCAACAAAATCTTGGGATTACTGTTTTCAGGAACTGGTTACACAAAGGCTTTAGCAGGTCCTAGCATCTTATGAGGTGATGATACCCTTGCACAATAAAGGGTACAATAAAGTACATAATGAAGCATTGCATACAGAAGTGGGAAGCCAGAGCTGCTGTAGAAAGAAGCCCCTTCACACCTGTTCTATGGAGGACAACTCATAATTCTGAAGGAACCATCATCACCACATCCACTCTGGAAGCCCAGACCTCTGACATAAATGATTTCCTGATCCTCAGGTGCCTCAACAGAGCAGCTGTAATACTCAGAGTTTCATCTTGGGAACAATTAATCTGTTGCAGCTTTTTGGAAGACACAGAACATTAAAAAGATCTTCAACTGTAGATTCTTTTCATGTGTTCATCCTCAGTAAAATCAGATGAGACCCACTTCTATGGGCCTATACTTCTATGGGACCCCCTTGTTTGAATGGGTAAAGTTTCCAGTTTCACCCTTGAGAGGAAATATACTCCTTTCAGAATATTGAATTCCTGACACTTTTTGATGACCTCCTTTTTAGCTCTAAAGGAACATTTGCTTTACAAGGAAAAATGGTGGTTCCCTTTCTTTGGGCTGAGAAAAATAAAATGACGTGTAAACAGCTTAGTAAGCATTATCTCTCCAAGGTGGTCCATGACACAGTTCTCCCCTTGTCCACTTGTGCAGAGGGTTTATTCTGGCACAGAGCAGGTGATACAGACAATTGTGCCATCCTTAGCCCTTTCACCTCTGTTGCCTTGTCAGAAGTCGTGAGAGAGAAGTGGAACCAGCCACGTGTTTGATCTCTGAACTTGCCTCTGAACTCTGAGGCACACAGTGCAGTAATACAGCCCTCACACAGCTGGAGAAAACTGCCATGCCATAGCAACAAAAGTCAGGAAGGCTACTTGTCCCAGCAGGAGTTTTTCAGTGAAACTGAGCAATACAGTCATTGGAGTTGGTCTGCAGTGAGGCTTCTCTCCAAGCAGAGCCACAAACCCTGCCCAGGGCACTTGGGCATCAGAGACATTGAGGATGGGTTGGTTTTCATGAGAAGATTCTTCACTTGATTACCTGCGCCCAAAAGCATTTTAGTAATAAAAATTGTTTGATTTGTTAGAAATTGATATGCATTATTTTGGGTATTTTTTCACTCTTCAGCCAAGAAATAGAAAATATTAAAATCAGAAAAAGCCCATAGACATATATGTTTATGTTTAAGCCTACTTCCTGTTTTGGGTTGATTGCACTGCAAAAGTCACTGATCTAAACCAGAATATCAACTTCAGAAAAAAAAGAGTTTAGTAAACCAAATCATATAAGTGCTTGTTCTTTGTTTTCCTTCTTTCTTTCTGTTAACAATCTGGCTAAATTATGTTAATAACCTTACATATACCAAAAGTAGGGAAATACATACATGTAAGCCATCCAGAGTTTATGCTTCAGGAGAAATGTATCACTTTCCCATAAGATTATACAGCCAGAGACAGTACCTGTCTCTTAACTGTTTGCATATGAAACATACATTAATTCAATTAGACTTCAGACCAGATCTTGAGGTGTTATGTATAATTCAGAATACTCTCACTAAAGCTATAAAGGTTTATGCCAGTGCAGCATCTAATGCATTACCTAGCCGTCTTTCAGATAAATCCTTCAGTACTAAACTTTTGTTAAGATTACACATGAAGTCTAAGGTGGGCAGAAGAACATTGCATTGATGAATACTTTGCAATGTGTTATAGACCTCACTCCAGAGGGTGTTCAGCCTGATGGCTCTGCTCCCTTCTGCCACATATGATTCACTGCCCCAAGGTGGAAGTGATTGTGGGAGTCAAGAGCTGTGTATGGTGCAAAGGAGAATAGACTGTCCTTGTTAGACACTTTTATAAATCCCTTATCTGTGCCATGGCACCTAAACATGTTGAATATATTTATCCTTGAAAACATCCTAGAAGGTAGAAGGGGGTTATTTTTATGGGAGAAGAACAGAGGAATAGTTATATCAAGGAAACATTCATGAAATCTAGTATGGAGAGCAATTAAATTCCTGTCTCCTGGGCATGCGCATGAACCAGGTACTCTCCTAACTCTCCTTACATCCAGAATGGGTCACATTGCTTTTAGGAGAAAAACTGCAGCAACTTTATATGATCCATCTGTTTTTTATGGGAAGAAAGAGCTTCAAAAATAGCATGTATTCACTAAATTTATCTGTGGCTTTTTTGCAGGTGGGAAAACATTTGTTTAAACAAGATTCAGATTATTGGTGGAGCCAATGAATATGTGCTTTTCCACCAATTCATAAAAAGGTATTGCATTTGAAAACTGTAGATTTTCTCCCTGGTTGCTGAATTATTTGACACAAGAGAATTCATTTGCCTCATTCACGTTTCTAACAACCTATATTAAAGCAGGTGCAAACCTTATTTTTTTGTGGAAAATCTGCCCGGAAGGAAGAAACCTAAACAGCGTTGGCATTTCCAGCAGTTTTCCCTCTGCTGCCTGGCAGAGGATAAGAAAAGAAGCTTTCCATTTGCTGATTGTTTGCTGAGCTGCCCCTCCAAGAGTGTAGGATCTATGCTTTGGCTTTTCCTCTCTCGGGTCATGTTTGGAGTAATACAGCCCACCACCAACTTCTCCTACCCAGTCACTGGCAGCCTGTTCTCCTGGAGTATTGCTGCAATTGGTCTTCAGAGCAGAACCTTGGTCTGAGGCTCCTTTTTCCTGCTCCATAACTACACCAGAATGGGAAAAGGGAAAAGGGGGGACAGAGAGAGAAAAGGCTTTGTGCAACTCAGGCAAATTCTGTCCAAGAAACAGAGAATACAGGCATGGTACCTGTGGATTAACATGAACATTGTAATGATAAAGCAAGAATGTATCTTGACATTAACTATATATTCCATTTATCTCTCACATGGTAATTGCCTACTCATCTATTTTAAAAAGAATTTCAATGGGAAACAAGTCATGGCTACTCTGTGGAAATCAGTCAAGCTTGTCTCCCCTGGAAATTGCAGAGGCAAATTTGTAGATACCACATGCTCGTTCAAGAGGACTTCCCTTGTAAACACATCAGTTCTGCCCCACAAAGAAAGGAGAACATTGTCTACCTCTTCTTATCTAGATGGGCTAATTGAGTCATAACAATGATTTCAGCTGCTAGAAAAGCTGAAATAATAACAATCTTATTATCTCTATGCAAAGAAATTTTTTCCCAGAACTTGGGATATATTGCCAAGGAAGTGATTCTGATCCCTATTGTCCCTCACACAAACAGATACAGATATATTTTTGTAAGAGTCATGCTACAGCTTAGTTTGCTGTCCTTGGTGTCAGTGTCAAAATTAGAACATAATTTACCATTGGAAATCTAGTTCAAAGGGTAAGATTGAGAGGTTCCTTGAAAAGCAGTACTTTTTCCATTACACATACCACAAGATCTACAATTAGGTGCTCCTACAGCTTTGTGTAGAAGAAACCAGAAAGGGCTAATTTATAATGTAGACCTGTTGCTTTTTATCTGCTTTGTGATGGTACAAATGATGCCCACTCCCACTCAGGGCTCTCCCATGTGGGGAAGCAAATGCACAGTGATGGACATACTCCATGGACAAAGCTCCAAGGTGGTCCTTAGTGACTTCTGCTTTGAAAACAGAGGAAGGTACAGGTGGTACTAATTGAAAGGATGATCTGAAAATATAATCTTTTTCAGGTCTGTCATTGTCTCTTTGTTTACTTCTTTTTCAACCCTGCTGGCCTCCACAACATTTCATAGTGATTTCCACTTCTGCATTTCTATAAATTTGCTTTAAATCTGCCATCTAATCATTACCCAAGGTGTTTTTTTAAAAAAATTGAATAATAATTTCCTGTTTGTCTTCTCTGTATCACCATTTCCTATATCATAATTAAACTGCCTGAGAATTCAGATTTGATTATTTATTCACATTCTCTTCTACACTTTCCCCATCACATATGTCTATCTAACTTCATTCTTTGACCTTTCCAGAATAAAGCCCATCAATCTGCTCACTCCCTCCTTCTCTGAAGCACGATGTTCTGTCCCCTCACCAAGTCCTTGCATGCCAATTTCCAACAAAGCCAGTCCTAGGCTTGTACCAGCTTCCAGAAATAACTCCTCGTTGCCCAGTTTGCTCTCAGAACTTCTAAGGATCCTCTTCAAAAATATCTGATCTCCCCTTGAGGCAAGGATGTCCCCTTCCTACCTGATTTTTGCGCTGCAGAGAGAGGAATAACTCCAATCCCACACCACCCTCATCAACCTGGCTCTTGGCACCCTGACAGTACAGCTGCCTTTCTTAGCCTGGGCTCTGGTAAGAGGTAGGTCACCCTGTGGACCCCAGTCTGAGCTGGATCCTTTGGTTCTGCTCACTTCTCAATTCCACAGTGCTACAAGGCAAATTCTGTGTCTTAAACAGGCACTAAAGTGGGAAAAAAATTACTGTGGACAAGAGAGGTGGAAAGAGAAAAAGTTATATGGCACATTCCTGGAGTTTCTATCAGTTTCTGTCTATTACTCCCCTCTTCTGCTCCTGTAAGAAAGGCCCGTTCCTACAGTTTTTGTGTCATCATGTGTTCCATCATCTCTTTTTCAATGTAGAAATGTTCTGACCTATTTGCTCTCCTTCATTTCTCTGTGATTCTTCTCACTATATTTCCTAATGTTATCATAGCCTATTCCAAAGAGGTAACTTTGGAGGTAAAATTACCAGTAATACTTAAGATACAAATTCACCATGCAGGTATGTAATGTTACAAGGATGCTCTGTTTTATTTTCACTTCCATATTCCCAATGCACTATTTGCCACTTCACTGCCATGGAGCTGACTTTTCTGAGCACTATCCATAATGACTCCCAGATCTCTTGCTAGACTGGTAATAGCTAATTTCCCTAGCTAATTGCTAATTTGGAGTTCATCGCTGTGTATATAGTCATATAGATAGTTGTTTTTTCTCCTTCATGCACCTTACTTGCATTTATTGACATTTCATTTGTGATTCTCATGGAATTTAATTTGTGATTTTATTGCCTAATCACTCAGTATTGTGAGATCCTTTTGTAGCTGTTTGCAGCCAATTGCACATTTCACTATCCCAAATAATTATTTTCTTCTGCAGACTTCCTTGCCTCATTTTTAACCTGTGCATACAGGTTACTTATGACAACTTTGAAGTGCACAAATCCCAGTACAGATCTTGTGGAACTCTCCTGGTAACAGTCAACTATCATGAAGTTTATTTAAATACTTGCTTCACTTATCAGTTTATTTAAATGCTGACTGAGGAACTCCCCCACCAGACACCTCTCACCTCTTTTATTTCTTTCCAGCTGTGCTTGAGCTATAGCTGGTGAGCCTGTGTGTTGTGTCCCATGGGCCAAGTCCCTGGGACTCCTTAACCTCTGGAGATAAGTGATGACTGAAGAAGACCATGAGCTGTCATGGGGAAGACTCTCAGCATCATGGTGATACTGCAGGGTCACGGTGCCACCACATGATGCTGCTAAGGGACCAAGAGCCCCACAGGGATTCCATCCTGGTGTCCCTCCATCCTCAAGCACTCACCCTCACTGTGAAGAACTGAGTTGCTTTTAGAGCAGGGTAGCAGCTAAGATTTTAATTTTGATTTGGATGTGGCTGGTGTATTGGAGAGTGCTTGCTGCTAGAGTAAGCATAAATAATTCTAAGTTTTCATTTATAGCTTGCAAGGATCCACTAAGCACCCCAAAACTTTTGTTCAGTATACGAGAACCTGATAGAAATAACCTGTAAGATTGAGGGGAAAAAATAATTTCTTAGGTCTCTTTGATTTATAGGTACAAGTGAATATGTGACTCTACTTTGAACATACAAAAACTTTTGCAACTGTGCTATCAACATAGTTTCCTTGTGCAGATGCCATATTTTTCTCCTTCTATTGATGAATTAAGAACCCAGCTCAGTCTTTTCTGAATTATTTGCACCATTCATATGAGACTCAACTGTACAGGAGCCAATACAGTTTAGAAGGAAGACAAATTATTGTATGTGTTGAGAACAATTGCAAGGCAGTGTGAGTTTCACATTCTAGCTGCCTTGGACCTCTTTGCTAATCTGCATCATACTGCAGAAACAGCAAGTCTTACGTTAATGTAGGATTAGTCTATTGCTGTAATAGAATATTTTTAATGCCAGTTAGATAGTCCCTCTCAGGAGAAGTGATAAGGTATTGTCCCTTTTCTCATACAGCAAAACTGTACCTAATCCAATATTTAAAAGACCAGCCCAAATATAGTTCCCCACCCTGTCTCAGCTTGTCAGCCATTCATAAGTAAGGATTCATAAGTATGAACATGTTTAAATGTTAAAGTGAAACAGGACAATAAAGGACTTTTGCCCAACCTTCTAAGCCATATAAACCCAATTATGAGACTTATGAATAGAAAGAAAACAATGGTTATATTTCACTTAACTTGACCTTTTAAGCTGCCAACCTTTTTTTTTAGTAAAACATCTTTATATGGTTGAGCTGTTCTCACTGTGCTTTTCTGACATATATAATGTTTTTTGTGAGGTCCTCAGTGAAGGTCTGGAATAAGTAAACATCTACAGCACAATCTGAGTGCAACAACGTACCACATGTCTTCACAAAAATGTCCATCAATGATCTTAGGTTAGGGTGGAATTCCCACACCATTTAGATTAATCACAATTGCTGGCATGCAATGCAAGGGAACATCCTTTTTAGATAAAATGTGACTCTGGCTTTTAACCTTTCCTCTAAATGCACTGGTACAGCTCAGAAACAGCCCTTCCTCTAAATGGCATAGTTTTCCATAGCTCTTCTCCCTCTGGGACCAACAAAGTCAAAAGTGGTTGGAAATGTACTGAAAATGCTATTAGTTTATTTTTTTAAGGGGGAGAGCAGTCAATGATGCCAGGATATGAGTCCATTAGTGGTTTCTTTTTTCCGTGCACCTCCAGAGACACATGTCCAAATCATATTCTGCACAGCCAATCTGAATTTTGTTGTGAAAACAACATAAGCACAGAGCAGGAATAAGTCTCAGTAGGGAAAAATATGCCTTGGCTCTTTGTGCACCAGGCCCAGCTGTCCATCCAGGTAGGGTAGTAAGAGACCTTCTGTTAATACAGGAGCAAGGAGCTCAGGCCTCGGTGTAATTCCTGCTGGAAAAGTGAATTAAATACTGTCTAGTATTAGTAAAAAAGAAACACGTGGGTCTTGGGGGATATTCACAAGACACTTCCACCAATTATAAGCCTCTCCCACCAGGTAACTGCTAGGAGAGAGGAGCTCATCTGGAGTTTCAGTGGCTGCTTGTAGCAGCTACTAGTTTCTGAGAAATGCTGAAGATACCCTGTATAGGACCAAGAGAGGTGATTTCACAGACTTTGATTTGTCTGCACCTGTGCTTTGATGTATCTATCTAACCAGCTCAGAATCAAACAAAATTTTGGGCTGAACTACTGCAAAATTGAACCTAACTCTCCTGAGTTCAGTGCTCTGATGTAGAGGCTGGTTTCCATTGCCTCAGTGAGAACTTTATGTTCTCTGGGTTTGACTCCACATAACAATTCCTTTCCATACAGGTTTCTTGCTGCAGTCCTGGGCCTGATGGGACTAATTCCCCTACTCACACACCCTTCTGAGCACCGAGATGCACTGGAAACAGCTGCACCCACCTGTGCTTGCAGCAGCAGAGGCTGTGTAGGCAATTAGCACCTGCAATTAGCACCTGCAATTAGCACCTGCAATAACGCTGCCTTTCATGCAGTGGGAACATGCAGAGAACAAGAGCATGGACCTCACCTGTCACTGGCATGCAGTGTGTGAGAAAATAGCAATAGGAGGACAAACGGGGCTTCTGGCTGAGGAAGGTAGACTACTCTGCATGCCAGCTTGTGCACCAGCCACAACAGGCTTTTTTCTTCCAGCAGTTTCTATTCTCTTTTGTCACTTTGTTGCTTTTGCTGAGGCCTGAATTTTTTTAAATAGGAAAAGAAACAAAATAGATGTTCGCTGAGAATGCCCTTGGAAACAGTAGTCAGAAAAAAGTGACATTTGAAAATATGTTCCAGCTGTTCAGCATTTGACTAAGTTAAAACTCGGTCTGGGCCCCAGAGACTTTTTTTTTTCTTTTTAGTCTCACAGATAGCACCAACAAATGCACTGGAACTATTTGTGTGAACTAAAGCAATAGGGAGATGTCTCAAACTCATCCTAGGTTGTATTTTAGCATGCTGCTCCCTCTGTATGTAAGTGTTTGCACACTATACATTACAACTTGAGTAACTGTGGTTGCTATAGATTAATATAAACTCACATTTTGGTGCAAGAGGCTTCATGCTTCCAATCCCTTGCAACGCTTTTGCCTGCAGCTTTCTGCCACACCAATTCCTCCATTTCCCCTACATTTTATTAAAAAACTATTTTTTCACCCTTTGCTTATAACTTTTAATTTCTGTCTACTTTTTAGTGCCGCAGCTCTTGAACTTTGCTGGATATTGCAAATCATACAGCATAAAAACTTTCTCTGAAGTTTGGACTAACAATTTCTTTTCATCCTCAGGGATACTTGTTTCCTTCTTTCCCATGAATGAGTAAAAGCTTTTTTTGCTCCTTTCATGTAAAAGGAAACATTCTCCTGTGGATACAGCCTGGGAAATTAGGGATACCTGAATTTCTTTTTACACCACTGTCTTGCTCTATCCTTGGGTGAGTCATCTGGACATTATGTGCTTTTCTTATGCCAGTGATCAAAAATGGTATAAAACCCACACCTATTCAACTTTTCTTGTGATTGAGATATATGGATGAAAAGCATTAGATAAGGGCTTTGGGTATCCACTAATTTTTTTTTTTTTCAATTCTGGTTTATTACAAGAAGAAACAATCTAATTTTAAAAGCTTTTCAGAAGATAATGAGAAAAAGGGAGGACAGAAAGTGAAGGCCACCCAAATCAATGGGGAGGTGCACCCTGACTTCACCAGGTTTGATGTAGGTGCCAAGCGTATTTTACAGATACTGCTGTAGGTCAAACATTCTATATCACAATATGCACAGTCCCCATCATTGTAGGACTCATATGATTTCAAACAAAGGGCCTGCCTGTGACTTTTTCCTGCATAAATCTTCACTGATTTCATGGAGGAAGGGAAGCACCTACATGTATCTCTTTCTGGATCAGGGGTTTTCTTCCAACACACTGATTGGAGGAATGTGTTTATGCAATCTGAATGTTTAAATATCCAAATTATGAAAACAGTGTAATTTAGAGGCCCATTGTTTTAATTAATAAAGTGCTAAAAAGGACGCTCTGTCCCCCTTTAGCTGTGCTATTTGTTCAATTCTCTGGATGTACAGTCTATGAACGCTATAAGCATGTGAGTCCTTATCCTTACTTTAAAAGCTTGTTTGTGGTTCATTATGAGCTATTAGGGAGAGCACATCAAGCAATTGTTTTGGCAGGGTTACAGGAATTGCTTCATATTCTGGCAGGAATGTTTCTCTCCTGTGGAACAGGAATACAAGGCTTAGTGGATGGATTTGTTGCTCCCTCCCTTCTCCTGAGCATGCTTACGTTAGGAGAACTCATCTTTGAAGGAGAATATGACAAGCAGTCAGTCTCAAAGGGTCAATTGTGGTTTTAATGTGCAAGGTATTTTTTCCTTATCCCACACTTCCAAAAATAACAGCACAAAAATCACTTTAGCATATCCAGAAATACAAGAACTGGAGAGAGGTGTAGGTATTAGGATTAGATTTTGAAGTAAAGGTGTTGTCAGCAACCTCTAGGCTTGGGAGAAGGGCTGGCTGAAAACCATTAGGAGTGCAATACTAGGAAGCCTGTATGTGGAATTTCTAAGTTAGAAATTTGCAGGTAGAACCTGACACATTAAGGCTTTTCTCAGACTGACAGCAGGTGGAGATGAGGAGAGACCACCATGAGCACTAAGCTGTACAAAACCAGCCATCACAGCTCCTACATGCTCCTTCACCTTTTGCAAATTGAACAAACTCCAGAAAGGTTGGAGTTTTGTCAGAGAATTTCCACAAAATATTAGGAACTTTGGCTTTGATGTTTTGGCTTATGTATCCAGCTCAGAGCGTAAATGCTTCCAGATCTCTCTCTATTCCCCCAAATCATTTACTTTCTTGGTTATTCTTCCCATATTCCAGGCAGAGGATGAGGTTTTCCCATTTGAAGATGGTACTATGTGTAAGATGAGCCTGACAAAGAAGAAAACACCATGCTCCCTTCCTAATCATAAAATCATAATGATAAAATTACCCAGCAGAAAATAGTAAAAATGGTTTAAGTAGCCCTGCTATAAATTCTTGACAGCCAATTTCCTGAGGCAGAAACACTATCAGTGCTATATGTGTGTCTGGTGACCAGCCTGGGAGAAAGCTGATTCTCTGCTGGGGTGCTGTGACAAAGTGATAACTTCTTGGAAGGCACCAGCCCATAACACTCCTGCTCCTAGAAAGCATTCATCTCAATCCTCTTGGCTGCAGAGGGGACCAGGAGTGAGGGGGATGGTGTCTGAGGCACCTGTTGCAGCTCTGGAGGTGAGATTGTGGACGAATGGATGCAACTGGCAGCTGGAGCAGGGTGAGAAGCCCCTGGGGGCAGCCCAGAACTCAGGACAGGCTAATGGCACCTGACTGCTCACTGACCCTCTCTGACAGCCAGGGGGAAATGCGGGGATGGGGCCGGGGTCTGTCCTGTGATGTGCTGTGATTGCAGAGTTCACACCTCGTGCTGGAGGACTTGAGCTGTCTGGGCTCTGAGCCTCCTTCCCTGCCCAGGGAGCAGCTCTGCTAGCAGCTGAAAACTGTGCTGGCTAGGGCCCCCCATCTACTATAGCTCAGACAATCACATAATACTGTAATAAATGCAGGCATTTCTGAAGAACTTTTTGAAATCCCCAGACCTTGACTGAAACTCTGTTAAGCCAGCTCCCATTAACTTCAGCCAGATTTGAAGCAGGTACTTACAACATTATTTTTAAACCTATAAGAAAATAATTTTAGCCCTAATGTTGTTACAGACACAGCAGGGAAAGGCACTGATGCCTTCAAAACTCTCAAGTAATTTACAGAAGCTGCAGCCAAGGCAAGGAGCCGAGCACTGAGAGACAAATTTGATAACTTGATGCAATACAGGTTTGTATCTGTTAATCCAGCACTCATGAACTTCTGCACTGTGTAAAGGATGACTTCTGTGCAAAATCCATCTGCTGTGCTCCCTCATGTCTTTGCTCTGGAAAATATTGCAAAAGCTACATACGGGCTGGGACTTTCACATGCAGGTGATTTCTGCAGTTTGAACTCTGGCTTTGTTCTGTGGCTACGTCTGAAACACAGAATAAGTTTAAATCGGTCTAATCTCCTCTTTGCACAGTTTCTGGTCATTTTGAGCCACTCCATTCTGTGGTTGAAACGAGCCTTGCCCCTGTCCTGGGGCAACTTGGCAGCTGGGAAAAGGGGTTTCAAAGGAGGGCAGAAGCCATTCAGGGTCAGGCACCCCCAGTTTATTTTGGCATGGCAAATATTTTGTTCAAATTAAAAAATCCAAACATCAGGCAGCTTGCCAACGTTCTAAAAAGAGATTTGAATCTGCTTGAATAGGCATGTTTAGATGAAATCCTGTATCACATTGGTAATTACAGACCCTGTTATCACTGTAACTCACTACCAGGTGGGAAGTCCCTTGGAAAATAACTACACCTAAGATGAAGTACTTATGCAAGGGAAGGCAGTAGAAGCAGATGCTCCACTCTTTGGTGTCAGAGGGCCAAACTGCTCTGTACCGGGGAAAAAATGCAGAATAAGTCCAAGGAAGCCAGACATTCACATATGCAAACCTAACCTGAATAAGTGCAAAGCAGGGCTTACAACTAATTTCTGACTGGAAACAATTATGCACAGAAAACAAGCAAAAATGCTTTAAATGTGTGTGGATTTAAAAGGAAGGAGACAGAAATTAGAGTAGGGGATGGAGGTGGTCTGCAGGTAAATAGGAGGTAAAGGAGATAATTAAAAAGGGGATTAATTATCTGCCAAGCCACATGGATCTTTGCTTATAGTGAACAGCCAGTGCTTAGTATTCAGAACAATTTCCAAGAAGACCTACACTTTCAGCCTAATGGTGGCAGGCACCAGAACCTCCCAAGCTGTTTAGTTATCTTTTAAATTCTTAATTTTGCCTCCCCTTGAAAAGAGACAAATGTAAACAGCAGACAGGAATTACTGTCTCTCCAGAAGAGACATGTTCTCAAGGAACAGCTTCAGAACATAAAGTGCTTGTGTTACTGGAAGAATTCAAGGAAGAAATCTGCAGTTTTCCCCAGAAGAATTCTAGGCATGGAATTAATGATTTTTCTTCGCGTAATTTCTTAGGTCCATAGAAATGGGTAAAGCCTCAAAGGTACATGCAAGTCTTTCATTAGCAATCCCTGAAAGACAAAAGCAGAAAGTCCACTTTGATACAAGGTATTGCAGGTTTGATATTCAGACTCCTTCCCAAAAATTGATGACAAAATTTGCTAGCGGCATTTAATTTTGGTATTTATTTTTCTGTCCAGGCATGTAGCTGGTCTGTGGGCTCACCTGCTGAGCAGTCACACCAAACAGAGATGATCATCAGCTGTGTGCATAACCAGTGACCTCTGTGTACCAACTCTGTTCCCAGGAGAGCCTGAAGCTGATGGCTACAACACACTGTTTCACTGCTCTGTTGTTCAGCTTCCTTCTTCTTTTGCTTTTCACATCTCTCAGTTTTCAGGGGCTTACTTCATGGAGGCCATCAGGGTCTTCCTGCAAGAGGTGATGCATTCAAACTGCCCACCCAGCTGTAAAGCCTCTCTGTTCACCAAGGTTTCACAACTGTTGCGGCTTTGGGGAAAATACACTTCATTGCAAAGTGCAAACAAACTCCTCATATCTGAAGATTTCAGAACAAAATCTTTGAGACAGTGCTTGGGCCACTAGTTTGATCACCATCAATCTAGAGAGTGATGCTCAAAATTCTACTACCTTCCTTAGCATTGCAGAAGGTAGAAGGATGATATGATGTCCAAGTGGAAGGTCCTATCCATTCCCCTCCAGCTCCTGGGAGCCAACAGTGGTAAAAATGAAAAGGAAGATGTGCCCAAAGCCTTATCATAGCCTTACTAGTAGAAAGATAGCAGAGAAGATGGAGTTTTGTAGGAGTGGACGTAGCAGAGGTAATATGAAACTGCTTGATTCTGAAAGTGTTAGGGGGCAGTCTCCAAACAGTGAAAACACCCCATGTCTCCAGTGGATTTTACTGAAAGTTTTCCTTCTTGGGAAAGGATAATGTGGATATTTAAAAATAATAGTAATTTGGGTGACCAGATGAGGTTTCAGAAGAAAGTAGAATAATCCCACATCATCCTTTGAATGGATATCCTGAGTTTTCAACCTGCAAGGTTTGCAGTATTGATATTCCATTAGCAGATCTCTAAGCTTTCTAACATCTTACTGCCAGCTAATCAATGTCCAAATTCTATGGAGCTGCTGAGAAAGCACACATTTCTGGTGAGGGAATTGATATTTTTATCCCAGCTTCCATTCTCCTGAATGGAGCAGTGCAGTAAGACAGTGACACATTTGTGTGAATATTCCAGAGCACAAGTATTAAAGTGGAGACTGACAATGGTAGCAGCAATTGTTTTGCTTGCAGTTAACACACAGTGTGTTCAGTCCATTGGTAACTGCCTTATTCAGATTAGATATAGGGAAGGAATTTTTTACAATGAGGATGGTAAAACACTGGGGCATGTTGCCCAGAGAGGTGGTTGATGTTCTGTCCCTTGAAAGATTCAAGACTTGAATGCTCAGGGCCCTGAGCAACTTGATCTAGTTCACGATGTTTCTGCTTATTGCAGGGAAGCGGAACTGGACGACATTTAAATGCCCCTTCCATCTTTGATTCTATGATTCTATGGTTCATGTTGCGTCATAACTCAGGATATAAAAATATTCCTTTGTACTCCACCAAGTCAATACCACCCTTTACTAATGATACCACTAATAATGCTGGACCTCAGGGCTCCTCAGGCAGAATTCTAGTGGCAGCCAAAGAGAAACTGACACAGGAAATGAGGCACTGGCTGCTGCAGGCTGCAGCATCTTCATCTCTGCCTTTGCTGCAAAGACGTGACTTTTTCGAAGTACACAGCAAAGCTTCAGGAAGAAGCCAACATCAAATAAGCACATGGAGAGCTGCTTTCTTCTACCATTGATCAAAGAGCAGTGTCAGGAGAAGGAGAAATAGTACTGCCACTAAGACAACTTTGTCTCCATGCCTCATCAAATTGCGTACAGAGGAGAGCAACAAAGCTGGTGAAAAGGCTGGAAGGCACGTCCTAGGAGGAAGGGCTGAGGATTAAGGACTTGTCTAGTTTGCAGTAAAGAAGGCTGGGGGCAACCTCATTGCTGCCTACAGCTTCCTGAGGAGGGAAAGTGGAGAGGCAGGTGCTGGTCTCTTCTCTCCAGTGACAGGACACAGGGGAATCATCACAGCTGTGATAGGAGAGGTTTGGACTGGACATCAAGAAGCGTTTTTTTACTAAGGGTGTGGTCAAAAACTGGGACAGACTTCCTGGGGAGGTGATTGATGCCCTAGGACTATCAATATTTATAATAATAATAAGAACAACAATAATAACAATAATAATATCAATAAGAATGATAATGATAATGATAATAATAATAATAATAATAATAATAGCAATAGATAATGCCCTCAGTAATTTACTCTAACTTTTGGACACACCTGAAGTGGTCAGTCAATTTGACTAGATTACTATTATAGTCCCTTCAAGCTGAAATATTCTATTCTATTCTATTCTATTCTATTCTATTCTATTCTATTCTATTCTATTCTATTCTATTCTATTCTATATTCTTCTATTTTATTCTTCTATCCCCCAGCCTTGGTACAGATGCTTCCTGGCATCTCTCAACCACTCACTTCCTGGAAGTGTTTCCAGGCTGGAAGGTTCCATCTGGAGATCAGGCACACAGCAAAGACCCAGCTTCTCTGTTCTGCATGCTCCATTTGGTGCTTCTCATCCCAACTGGGAGAGGCTGGGGAGCTGCTGGGCAGGAGGGCCTGGGAATGTGCTGTGGATCTCGGCAGCTGTTTCTGAAGCTCTTTTGCCACGGGCAGAGTTCCCTGCGTTCTGCGCGCTGCCTGACGGACCTCGGGGGAGCATGTCTTGCAAAATGAACACCAGAGCTACTCCCTAAGGACCTTTATTAAAAAAGGAAAAAAAGGCAACCTCTGTGTAAATGAAATGCTTGTTTACAGCACAGTGCCACAGCTCTATGTGCTAAGCTTCGTAGCCTTAGTGGGTTATTAAAAATACCCACATTGTAGATATAGATGGTGCAGAAGGTGTAGAAGACATAGAAGATAAGAATAATAGAGATAATGAAGATAATAACACCCATTCCCCAACACTTTACAAACAGCAGCCCTGACATTTAGTTTTATGCTCCCAAAATACAGAATTTAGCAAAAATTAAGTCAAGATGCAAGTGTAATGGATGCAGGTAATAGAGCCAACGTTTGCTCCTAATCTGTTACATTACTGCTACTTAACTGCTCAAAATGTTTTATTAACTAAAGACTACAACATTGCAATTATATCTTAGTCTTTGCAGCTGTTTCTACATCCTAGCAGTAAAAACTGCCTTCCCTATACACATAAAGGGAGGGGCAGCTATGACTGGGACTATGCAATTTAATATTTGCTGAGAGTTTAAACACAATCCGAGACATGCTTGAGAACAGGCAAGAGCCTGGATTTGAACATATAAAACAAGTATTTAGAGCAGTTCAGTGAAAGGGAGAATAAGTCAAAGAATACCCTGGTCTCCAACTGGCCGTGATGAAAAAAGCAGAATGGAAAGCAGGTGCATAAGAGAGGAGTTCTGGGCATGATTTCCACTTGTGATGCTCTGTGAGAGACCCATGGGGAGAGGAAAGGGATGCTGACTGCAGGATGTCAACAAAGAGCTTGGAAGAGACTGATCCCTTCTATAGGCCTTCTGCAGGCCCCAGGGCAAAGCTTGTGATTGTGCACAGATAAGTGAAATTTTCTAAAAGTTATTTCCAGTGCAAAGAAGCTGGAAAGTCTGAAGCTGGAAATCAACAGACAGGGTTTGTATTTATAGAATGCTCATTTGGCTTGTACAGAGGGGATCAGTCTGGCTAATATTTGAGTTTCTGCACATGTTTCCCCATCCTCCTGGGTTAAAAGCTGGCACATTGGAATGGCAGGAGTTGAAAAGATTTAATTTAAATTAAAGAAACCGAACCAACCTTAACAGCATGCAAACATAATTTCATTCCTCTATGAAAGTTGAAAACAAGCAAAAATTGCATTGACGTGTACAGAACCAAGTGGTTTTCTTAAAATACTGCAATTGATTATGAGGCATTTTATTGAGAGGATGGGAGGAAGAAAAGTCCTTATTCAAATTGTCTGATGGAGTCTAATGTAACAGTGCGGCATTCAAAACTTTTGCAATGAGAAAGGTTTTTTGGAAAGTGATTTAATTTGTAGTTTCTAAACCAACTGTTCCAATAGAAAGCACAACATCTGGGAATTCAGGTAACAGAGCCTTTGCTCCAATCTGTAACATGCCATCAAAAGTATTGTAAAATAGAACTTTTTCCTCAATGGCAGAGGAATTGTTTTATTTACTGATTAGGAACACCTCATCATTGTTGGAATTTCTGGAATGCTTTTGAAATTTCCTCTAGAATACTGATGTGAAGACAATTTCTTTTTAATCAGCAGATTGAGAATCAACCCCTGCCTGCATTTCAATCAACCTCTACCCCCACTGGGCTTTAGGGTCTGCTGATTCTCCATACCACGGCAGAAATCAGAATTTCCCATGATCTATGGTGCTGCATCATCCCCCTTTCCCTCCATTTCCTGCTTCAGTTATATCCTTCCCCCAAACTCTTCTGTCTGACAGCCATTCATCTTTCTATTACTTCACAAGCTCTTCATGTCTTACATTTCTCTTTCTGTGGTCCTCAGCATGAAACTACCAAATAAGCAGTTTGACTTCACTATTTCCCTTTTCTCAGCATGCTCATTAGTTTGCTACTTAGCAAAAGGAAACCCCTTTGCTGTCAAAAGAAAAGAGCACCATCTCTGATGCTGGACTTCAAATTATCATGATATCAGGTGTCTATTAGGGAACATTCATATCATGATGGCCCCAAACAGTCAGCATCCATCTACACTCAGACATTTTAAAAGGAGACAGGATAAGCCAGTGAGACAGAAACATGGGAGTCTCAATAATTATCAGCCCCCAAATGAGCCCCAGGGACATAAATGAACAGATCCTTCTCGCTAAGGCATGCAGAGAGATGCTCTGTCCTAAGGAGCCTGGTGGAGGGGACCCAAGGATTTCTGTGAGAAACATACCTTGGACAAAGGTTCCTTGATATTTCTAAGAAGATGTGCTTTGCTTTGCCCCAGGCATGTCTCCATTATGGCTGTAGAATTAAAAAAAATTAGTGTAGCCCCTATGGAAATGGTGTATAAAAAATGGGGTTTAATGCTTCCTTTCTCCTATTTTCATATGGAAGTTGCTTTAACCCTTAATTGCAACAGAATCAAAATTTTATCCAAATTGCTTTCTTATTTCTTATAAACCATACATACATATAAACCCTCCAATAAATGGTTTCACTAAGGTCAGGGTCCACTTCTCCTGTCTTCTGTCTCTACACTGTCCCCTTTTGCTTTTCTTCTGTTCACAGCCCTCCTCATCCTAGAAAATAAATGTTTTCTTCTGGAGCTGAATTAGGCCATGTTTCAGCTTACAAATCATGTACACTACTATTGTTGACTAGCCAAATCCAAATTAAACTCATTTTTCACCTAGCTTAAACAGCTGAGGCAAAAGATGGAGGACTCAGAATTATCTTTCCTAATTTGTCAGTTATCTGCACCTGCATGTAGGCACTGAAATACCACAGTTTACCCCAAGACTCATCTTATATCGCTCTTTGAGGCACAGAAAAAAAGAAAATGACTAAGTAACAAACACAAGCTAACTTTCCTGAGCTGCTAAAGGCTGTAGCTGGGAGTTCAGCAGAATTAGATCCTGGCCATTAGGCATTAGCTGCACTTTTGCTTACATTAAGCCAACCAATGCTTTGGAAAGTAATACACTTCTATAAGTCATTTATAGCATCATAATGCCAGTAATTTAACTCCTCTGGGGCTTCTGTAAGATCTCTGCAAAAAGCAAGTGGAAGAAAGTCTATGGCGGCTGCCTTAGGCCTTCTGTGGGTGTTAAATGCATGTAGGCAAATAGCTGACAAACCACATATTCAAATTACCACATGCATATTCATCTGTTTTACCCAGGTTTGTGTGGGACTGGTTTTAACTTGGTCAAGAAAAAGTGTTCTCCCTTCTCCCCCCCTGTTAGTCCTGTCACTACCTATTGTAAGAAAGTAGCACCCTGAAGTAATCAGTGGATGCGGCCTAAAAAATGTCAA
Organism: Calcarius lapponicus; assembly: GCA_039654755.1. Lineage (NCBI taxonomy): Eukaryota > Metazoa > Chordata > Aves > Passeriformes > Fringillidae > Calcarius > Calcarius lapponicus. The sequence goes on along the minus strand of CM077464.1, from coordinate 108,602,830 downwards.
GACAGAGAGAGAATACCCATACCTGAGAGAATACCTGATGTGTGTGTAGATGTTGAAGGGTCAGATCCCCATCATGCCTCCTCTGCAGCTGGTGCTTTTTAGCCCACAAGAAGAGTATTGTGTTTGACACCTCCAATACAGCATCTCCTTATTCCCACGTTAACCACTGTTGTTAAATCCTCTCAAATGCAGTGAAGATGAGTGGGCACTGCTAGCAGGATTAGCTGCAGAATGGCTGTCTCTGCACTGGGATCTTTCCAGGATCATGGCAGAAAGGAGAGCTCCTGCACACCCAGCTCCCTGCAGGAGTGGATGGTAACTCTGAGATGGGAGAGGAGGGCACAGCTTCAGGAGCGAGCACACAAGGAACCGTGTCATGGTCATGTTGTAGGGTCTCAGGTCATTTTTGCCATCTCTTTCCATACCCAAGGAATCAAGAAAAAGGTCAAAAGACATGAAACTACTAAAGTGCTTCTTGTGTTCCCATGTTCAGGAATCCTACCCAGAGTGAGAGCAAATGAAGGTGAAAGTTGATATCGTCCTACTGGAGAGAAGAGCTTTGGCTCATACTCTTCATTCTCACCTTTCCAGAAGGTTTTAAATCACTACATGTTTACCATTTGTGGTGTCTTATTTCAGAAAATATTCTACCCTGGGTTTATTCCCAGGAGCCAAGCAGCTCAATAAGCAGGACTTGAGTATATTTGCCCCATTTGATTGTTTGCTGAGACAGGCTCTGCAGGACACTCTGCTCATGCTTATGTTGGACATGATCAATAGTCTTTCCAGCTCTCCAGGCTAGTGCTGACCCGTGCCACCTTGCCTCCTGCTGCAGTGGCAAGACCAGCTCCTGCCTCAGTTAGATTTAATCAAGTCAGACTTGTTCCTACCTCTCTGCCACTATTCCTTGGCTGCTCTCTCCTTGTTGAGCCTGGCTGGTCATGTTCATCTTCAGCAGGCACCTCCTCACTGTTCCCTTTTCTTTCTCTTCAGTTTCCAGCCTTCATTTCCCCAGTCCTCTCTTCTTCTACAATTCTGCTCCAAATTATAGTTTGCTGAATCCATACAGAATTGAATACAGCATTTCATTTTCTCTATTCTTTGTCTTTCATCTTTTCAAAGAGTGCTACTGAATATTATGTGTAACACATAGCAGAACTTTTAACCCACAGAGGACATCTAACCCATTGGATCCTCAAAATAAGATGTGACCTGCTGATGCCTGTTTAATACAGTCAATTATTAGCATTTGATAACTATTAAGCACTTTTGACAGTGGCATAATGTTATCAATATTTTTCTTCATCTTGTATTTATATATATATACATTCACATGCATGCACAAATAAATATGCACACACATATCTAAATATATCTGTATCTCTACACATATACAGGTAACCCAGGTCCAAACATTTTTTCCAGGTGCAGCCTCTTTGCTGAGTAGAAAATGAGTCCTCCTGGGGGGTCAAAGCTTATCCTCGGCTTCTGAGGAAGTTTCCTAAGCGTATATTTTTCAGTATGTCTTTCAACTTTAGATTAGTCATCATGAACTTTTTTAGGCTTTGTAGATCTGATTCTTTAATTTGATTTCTTCCCTGATGTATTCCACAGAACTTGCAGTGACTTTTGCTTTGAGTGGCTTTCCTGCTGTGTTCCTGGCTATCATTTCAGTGAGGACTGTTCAGCAGAGGTCCTCTCAGATCTGGAGAGTGTACACGGCAGTGAAGGTCTGCTGGGTACTTACTGCCTTGCACTGGCACCCAACCAGAACCTGTGGTGCTCACAGCTGCTGCACCTTTTTCGCCTGCAGCACATTCTGAATTAGCATGTACTGAAAATATTCATTTCACAGATGTTCAGCTTCAAATTCCACTGTTTAGAAGACAGTCTTTATTAGAAAAAAAGCAGATTTTAAGGACAGAGTCTTCCCACGGACAAGTGGAACCAAAGTTTGCTCTCTGCTTTCTTTTTGGAGTAGTCTTTGCACAGCAAAATGTCAATACCTGGGAAAGTTTATTTAATGCATATTAATTGTTGCTCTGTGTGTCTTAGGTTATGCTTACACCGGAACTTTTGTACTAGACCTGAACTAATTAGATCAGCCACAGTAGGATCTGACCAGGGTTACCCACCTATATTAGAGCCCACATATTAAATGTAGGATTGCTGTGGTGGGATGAATACAGCTACATATATTTTGTATCCTCAGTTTTTTATGCCCCTCTGGTATAAAATCTTAAAATAACTGAATGAAATGGATTTCTGCCATCGATTTCAAGGGAATCAAGATTTCTAGTTTTTGTTTTGCCTTTGGTGCAAGACTACAAAATCTCAAAGTAGTCTGAAGATGTCTTTTTCCTTTCTGTAGTAAAGCATAAATTTCACTTTTACCTTCATCACCAGGACAGACATTACCAGAAGCTATCCTTTGGACAGAAGGAACATGAAAACTGCAAAATCCTAGTTTGATGAATGCTTGTGAAGAATATTTTCAAATGCGTTTTTCCTCAAGGTTGCTGCTTCTCTGTGCAATGGTTGTTCATTTAATTCAAACAGCACCTGTCTCTGATCATTATTTTTTAGAGAGTTCTAGTAATCCATAAACTTAATCTGGAAAAGAAAACATACTGTTGCTAAAATAGTCTAGTAGGATCCCACTCCTCTTTTGATTACTAAGGTGCACATGGTGAAGCATTTTCTTCACTAGAGATATTTAGTCTCTTCTGTGCCTTGCTTTGGTCTCCTTTCTCCTAATTTTACAGACGCTTTTTCTATCGCTGCTTCAGGATTTCCCTATTTTTCTTATAGAAAAGGTTCCTCTAATATCAGCAGCTGATCTGAACAGCCATCCCAGGAGCAAAAATTCCATAAGTCCTTATTGTTGTAGACTGTAAGAAGTATCACAAAACCGTTGGCTAACATGATACCCTTCTAGTAAAGGCTCTATCCCAGCTCACACTGTAGCTATAAACGCCATGAGGCATCGTGGATGGATAGGCACATAATGATGAACTTCCTCTCTGCCTGGAGTTAAAATTGGTTTATGTTAATGTCAGTCTTCCACTGGCAGTTTTTATGCTCTCCATCCACATATGCTACATATGCTGCTAATACTGGCACTATTTCCCAGCATTTTGGTGGTGAATATTTGCCAAGAAGAGGGAACTTGAATGGTCCAGAAAGGAAAAAAGCAGCCACAAATCCTCTCTTTGTCTTTTAATTATGACTGCTGGTATGGATCTGTTGACCACTGCTTTGTTCATTCTGCCTACTGTGATGATTGCTGGAGTTAAGAGCTGGGTCTCTGTCTCAGCCATTGTGAATTAGCATCTCTTCAAAGGCAGTGGCCTGCCTTCCTCATCTCCTCTGGGACAGCATGTCCAGCACCATCAGTGGAACAAAGGATCTCCTCTCACGAGCCTTACTGGTTTCCTTCTATTTTCTCTCTGTGCCGTGAGAGGAGGGTGAGCAAGTTCTGGTTGGGTACCAGCCCAAGGCAGTGGGTACAGAGCAGACCTTGCAGACCTTGGAGCTGAGAGGCTCTTTGCTGATCTGTCCTTACTGGAGGAATGGGCAGGAACATGGAAGGATGGCCACTCAGAACAAAAGTGCCTGCAGGTAGTATCAGGGGAGAGATGCAGCTAAAGAGGGACTGAATGAGGAGCTGTGAGGGTATTTGGTTGTTGGCTGGGGTCAACTCACCAAAATGGTGGTGTGAATAGCACCAAGGTGCTCTTGCATGATGTGGAGGTAGTAAAAACAATTTTATGAATTCTCTCATTTAAAGGAGAGTTTATTCCTTGGACTGTCTTCTCACAGAATTCATAATGGATTCCAAAAACTCATGGGAAAAAGAACAAAGGAAATCCTCTTATTATATCTGGAACAGCAACCCTTCAGCTGTGTTTCCATACATAACAAGATTCACTTATTTTGTTACTACTGCACCTTCAATTTTTAAGACAGAAGAGATGCATGGCTATGAGTAAAATACATTATAATATATTACAAAATAGAATATTTTGACTGTGTACTTTTAGAAAAGGCTTTAGTGTGCTCAGAAGTACCAAAATTTCTGCTGTTAAATTGCTATGAACTGGCCAAATAACTACTGGAGACTGAAAAAAAATTAACACATACATATATATACACACATACATACATATGTATATATATACATACATACATATATATATATACATACATACACACAAATACACATACACATATATAATATACATATATATACATATATATTTTATATATACATACACATGCACTGACAATTTTTCAAAGAAACATCTCTTCCCTGCAGCTGATGAAAAAAAAAAGATGAAAATATTCCTTAATTAAGCAGAATTATAAAACAATGAAAGAAATAGTTTTTATCAAATTTAGCAATTGGATGGCAGTTTGCTTAGAATTATTGAGATCAGAAAGGAATTTTCCACCTGAGTAAAAAGCTGAATATTTAAGTTCTCACTTTAGAAACGCAGCCCTCCCATAGATGCAAATGCTGAACTGCACTGCACTGTTTGCAGCCTGGGACATTTTGGGAGAATTTCAGTGTAATGGCTCATTTTGCTGTCACCTGGGATGGCTAAGGAACAGGCTCACCTTCCTTTTTGCCACACCTTACACAACATGGTGTAATCTACAAGAGAAAGATGGTGGGCTGCTGGAAGTGGTAATGAAGTCACTGCATCAAAAAAGACCTTGCATTCAACTATTAGAACACATCAAATTTCAGTGCTGAAGTTTGCAGAGCTGTAAGAAATGAGTGTCATAAGCCCAGAGACAAGCAGTATTTCCTGAGCTCTTAATGTAATTTTCCTTTCAACACTCCTACAGCCCTGGCATTTGTAATGTTTCTTTTGGTACCAAAGTTGTGGATAGAAGAATGCAAGAATGTCTGTGCGTATTTAAGATACTAATCCCAGATTATTTTTAAAAGTCAGTGCTGAGGTAATATTAAAGAAGAAAGAACTGATGAAGTGGTTTGGTTTTGGTGTTTTTGGTCATGAACTAATCATGCAGCATTTGCATTTCTTAGGAATGGTGATTCTTTTCCAAAGGGCATAGACTAAGTAATCTAATAATTTAAATATGAGATAATTTTATAGACTTAAACTCTAATTTGCATGTAGCTCAAGTTCAGTATTTGTGTTGGCTGAAATTATGGGCTATGCACAGTATTAGCAAAAGCTTTGGAAAACAAAATGACCTACCAGCTTACAGTACCTCTCTTTTGTGTTTTTGAGAATTAGGGTGTTTTTAAAAGTCATACCCCCAACAGGCTTGCAGCAGAAGTACAGAAGTACAAGAGTACAAAAACACAACAGCATCTATTTCATTGAATCCAGCCAAGAGCTGACTGCAATTAATTCCATTGTGCTGACAGGCTAATCCCTGGCAGCTTTCAAACTCCACAAATAAAAAGCATTCACTTATCTTCTGAAGCCTCTGAACTTGTCTCAAACCTGTTGCCTTGCCATTACCCAAGTGTGAGCCTTCCTTGATGTCTTGCAGTGTCAGGAGTGCTGTACTGGATGCACTTAAGTGAAGCTGCAGACCCTGAGATATTCAAGAAAAGTTCCGCAGTGTGGGGGAAAGTAGTAGAGTCAAGATTTCCTGAAATTATTTCCTCTTGACAGTCCATAAATGCAAAGGAGTCTGTTCCTCAGGACAGTGTAAGGAGGTAACACTTCCTTCCATTGGGAGGATATAACAACATTTCCCTCTTCATACTTCCATTACTTTCTGCATAACCACCTGTTTTTCCTCTCTGGAGGCCCAAGCACAAACATATAAGGATACTTTTAATTTTCTTTGGCTTCGCTCCACTGTTTCAAGTCTTTTTGCAGGTGTTCTTGCCAAGCTCTCACTTGACTGATGTCTCTCCATCATTGATCTTCCTGCACGAAATGTGCTCCTGTAGATGTTGTTGGCACGCACTGGGTGTTTGGATAGCTCTGAATTGTTTTATACCAGGGGTAGTGAGGATTAAACACAAATAATCTCCCTCCTCCATCAGTCTTTCCCTTTAACCCATCTAATTGCACTGGTGCTGCATTTGTGTAATTCAGTTACACAGTCCCTGCTATGCATCTTTGTAAGCTGATGTCTGGATGGGGCACCATCAGAAAGGGCTGCTCAGTCAACCAGGGGATGACAGTGGGAAATCATTGTCCCTGGCCAGACAAACAGATGTTGCATCTCTGCTAACCACTGATGCTGACAAAGGTTCAGCTGGGTTACAGCAATTTTTGCCCTAATCAGGATGCTAACTCTAAGGTTTCCCTAGCAACAGGAGCCGTAAGTCCAAGTGACATCTCATTTCTACTAATCTTTGATTTCATTTTCAGTAGGTAATTGCAGGTAAATCCTCCAGCAGCTGTTCCAAAGAAGGATGAAGTGGTCAATACTTTGCATTCTGCTGCCTACAAAATGAGTATATTAGGGAGCAGTGTCATCAAATTTTTATCTGAAACACTTAATCTGTGTATTAATGAGCATTACCTAAAATTGATAGGTTCTCTTTCTTTGCAAAATTATGGCATACACTAGCAATGAAATACCAACTTTTTCAATTACATGACTAAATGGAAGGGCAACTCACATTACTGAGTCTGAGGTATATAATTTTGATAAAATAATTGAAAATAAAATCCTTATAATGTGTCTCAATAGCACTGTGGACTTCCCTATTACTCAAGTGGTTTCATTTCTATTACTAACAGCAGAAATAAAAGAAAAAGTGCTATATGATTTTTTTTTTTTTGCCAGCTGTAGCTAAGCAGCACCCTCAGTCTTTGAAAGATGAAAAAATTTGGGAGGATCATTTAACATTAGAGGAGAGATTTACAGAACGTTTGCAAACATCTGGCAATAATTGCAGGGGTGAATTGTTATAAAATAAAGCATGGCACTGCTCATTCCACATTAGATCAGCTCTCTGTCATGTTGTTGCTTTGCAAAGGAAGCACTTCACAATATCTGCACTGACTCTGGTAAGTTTCTGGGGAAGTCTCAGGTGGAGATTGAAAGAATGTGTCTTGCTCTCTGAGTGTCAGCAAGCAGTAGTGCGCTGGGTGATCGGCAGCTGTGCTAGGGCTAAACCCCTTAACAGACATGTAAAAAGGCGGCAGAGTTTTTGCCCTGTGCTTTTCCTGTTTCCTTAGAAAAGGAGCTCATGTTTCTTGCTAGGACTAACACAGCTTGGTTTTGTCTGAGGTTTTTGATAAGGCAGAGGAAGATTTAATGAGCAAATGACTTAAAAGACATATGAAGGTCTGGTGTGAGAACATGTTGCTTCTCAAAGTATTGGATAAGTATTCTCTATCTTTTTATGAGAGACGGATTTGGTTTTGAAAGGGCAAGTGAATGTTGATAGACTTGATATTTCTCTTGTAGTCTCATATTGTAGATTTTTCCAAGGAGTAGAAGCCTTGGTGCAGTGTTTTAAAAACAGAATATAAAGACCCAGGGAGAGAGAAAAGCAGGGTATATCTTAGTATTTATATTGCCACTGACTAAAATGAGGAGTTTGTCCAAAACTGATCTCTGCTAATTTGGTTAGCAAAAGAAAAAGCACAATTTCTCTGTTAGTAACTGGTTTGCCATTACAAATGAGTTTTGAACTTCCTGAATGCTATTCAAAGGGACAGAGAAGGAGCAGGAAGAAGAGAAGAAAAGGCAGGGAATAAAGGACATAGAGCTTGTATTTCTGATCATCATGGTCTTCCAGGAATAGAAGTAGCACATTTCAAGCTGCTTGCCCTTTGCTTTCAGCAGTGGGAGTCCCCTCCGGCATTTATGTCTCAAACACTCCCTTTGGCTGCTCAGCCTGAGACTTAATAAGCAAGGACACAAGCTACTAACAAAAGAAGAAATGTTCCACTTATTATTCACTCTTAGAGCAATACTTAGAGCACTTTCTTTGTTTATTTAACACAGGTAAATGTAGTGCAGGCAAAGCCAAAACAGCAAATACATCAATCTCAACTGCATAACAATTGCCCAATTTCCATCTGACTCTCAGGCATACGCCTGGGTCCTTAGCATAACCAGTGAGTAGCTGCCTGGAGTCTGCCCTGCTAAGGGTTCAGACAGTCTGTTTGGTTTGTTTGAAGCTGTCCAGACTTCCTCTACCTTTCTTTCTCTAATTCCTCTCTCTCTCTTTTTATTTTTTTTTCCACCTACACGTTTGGATTCCCTTTACATATCTGCTTCCTGGTCAGCTTAAGTGTCTAGAAAAACATGCAAACCCAAACCATGGTTTTCCATCAAAGAGCACAGAACACACAAACATCATGCTGGAAAGGACATAAAAAGTCATCTGGTCCTTCCCCCTACCCAAGGCAGGATCAGCGGCCATTTCTGACAGATCTTTCTCTGACTTGTTCTTGAAGATCTCTTGAAGATCTAGGATATCTATTTGGAACACTCTCCTGTCAATGCATTCCTTATGCTTATAATTTCGAGACTATTTCTTGTATTACATGTGAATTTTCTGATTGAAGTGAAATCCATTATTTCCCAGTATTTCCATCCTGTGGAAGCAGACACTGTTTAACATATCTCTCAGTATTCTCTTCTAGCTGTCTCTTCTGGAGACTAAGAATTATTCAGGTTAGTATTTCCCATTTTCTAGACCTCTGATTATTCTTGTCGCTTTCCTCTGGACAGTCTCCACTTGGCCTACCTCCTTCTTGAAGTTCAGTGCCCAGATCTCATAGTATTCTGAATAGAATAATAACAAAATGTCTCCATCAATTTTTTTTTACAAGTGGAATGAAGAAATTTTCTCCCAGTTGCTTAAAATCACTTTTATTTAGAGGATGCTCCTGCTATAGTCCAGTGGGAAGCAACCTGCAGGGTGAGGCACTCGTAGACTTTGGTCTGTGGGGCCCTCTGCAGAATTTGACAGAGCCTGCAGGAGTCAGGTAGGCTGGATAATGATCCCTAACAGAGCCAGTGAAATTTCCTGCCTGATGTGTGTACCAGCACTGATGCCAGGCTGTACTAGATTTAGTCATGGCTTAATTGTGTCAGCTAGACAACAATGACAGTAAGAGCAGAGCAAATGCCTGTGATAGGCACACTGAGGAGGCAGAGAAGACGGGAAGTCAAGCATATTCCTTGTTTCTGAGCACTCCCAGGGACAGAATCTTGTACAGGGGAGCCTTTTCCCCAGGGCAACTCATCCTGCTTAAAACCATGTGAAATTCAGGGATAAAATAACTGGTCTGTCAAGAAATTTAGCTAGTGGAAGCAGAGGCAAGCAGGTACCAAAGGACCTTTGTACTCTCTAAGGTCATCTGTAGAGTCAGACTTTTCTCACAAAATTGTTTGTACATCCATGTCTCATTTGGGCGGAAAAGGGAAACATTCCAGTCTGAAGGAACAAAGGCTTTATTTGATTTGCTGGTTGCTGTCTTGAAAGGCTCCTGTCAGCCTGACTTTTGCCTAGGGGGAGAGAATTGCCATGGTGCGAGGCTTGCAGGCAGATGGCTGGAAGCAAGCACCAGGCACTCAGCGCCTCCCCGTCAGCCTCCCCAGCTGTAGCTCCCAGATTGGAAGGATCTCACGCTCTTTGCCTCTAGGTAGAAAACGTGAATGATAAGGGCCTGACAGAAATGTCAGCTTCCAGCTGCGTGACAATTCCTCTCTAACACAAATCTAAAATAAGAGTCAGGTAAAATTGAAAATTCTCAAAGAATTAGTATCTGATAGACAGTTATTAAAACAGCATTTTCCACAGGAAAAAAAATGACATCTTTTCCTCTCTGACAGGAAACTGCCAACCATTTCCACTCACTCGTGCCTCAAAACCTTTCCGTTCTTTTTCAGATGCTCTTTTCTCATCCATGAGCAGTTGCCTCTTCTTTCCTTTTGCAACCCCTCTCATGTCTTCTTCTATGAGCCTCACCCTGCTCACTTCACCTGCCCAATTTCTTCTTACCTTTCCCCCTCTAGTCAGTGCCCCTCTGCTTTTCCAAAAAGAACAAAAAAGGGAGAAAGCAGCAGAACTTGCCAATCAGAGATATCTTGCTACTAGTGCTTGGAAATCATAGCTCTGACTGCTCAGTGATGCCAGCTTTCATTTTTCTTTCCTAATTCTTTCACTCTGTTCAGAGTTAAAATTTGTTAGATCACTTCTACTCCCATAATTACAGAGTATATTGCATTATGACATTTCAGCTTTAGCAGGAATCTCTAAATCTACACGTAGATGAACTAAGGGAAAGCGGGGAGGGAAGGCAAGGAGAAAAAGGAACTGTACGAAAGCTACACCCTCCTGGATACTCACATCTACGCCTTCCTGGGTACTCCATCTTGCTTGTCTGTAATTTATTGTTGAAACCCAGGACACCATAGGATACCTCTTGTCTGCTGACTTTGTGTCACTGTTTACATTCATTGACAATTACTCACTGGCACTCAGGGACATCCTGAACTCCAGTTCTGTCCAGTCAGCTCACCAGGAACTCAGCTAACATCCCAAAATACTGCAGGATTCATTGCCTGTGCTCGTGCCATCTGCCATCTGTATGTTGCAATGCTTTCCAGCACTGTGGGTTCTGGGGTGGAACCCTTCTTTAGTGGGGTGACAAATAAAACCCCAGCCAACCTGCAGCTGCAGGCAGAACAAGGTGCCACACTTTTCCTTTGGATTCCCTCTAAATTTAACCCAGCTTCTCTGGGCCCCCTGCTGACATCTTCAGTAGGAATTGTTAATGTGTGCACTGCAGGCCTCACCTTCTGCATTTCTACATCTGTATGTGCATTTATGTGAGGTCAAGCAATGTGACATTCAGCTGGGGACGCAAGTGCTGGACACAAATAACGTGTTGGCTCTTGCTGGGGGGTCAGAGGCCTGAGCAAAGCCAGCTCACAGACATCTTTTCCTTCCCTTATACATCCAGTTTCCCACAAAGAATCCTCTGCAGAAGCTTTCTGCCAGCTAGCAATACCCTGTTACCACTAATTGCAAAAGCCATTAATAAAAGAGGGGAGGGGGGGAAGCAAGACACAAAAGGGAATAAATACTGTACATAGCCAGAAGGCCTTTCCCTCCTACACATATGATTCACTGTTGTTCCTTGCCTCACATGGGAAAATGTTGTCCTGCTGAATACGTACCTTAAAGGCAACTCTGCCTCAGAGACATCGCATATGCATATTGATAACATGCACTTTGTAGTGCCTAGAGATGTTTTTAACGAGGCTTGCTGAAATGTACCAACAACTTTCTCTCTTCTCCTTCTGTGTGCCACAGATGATTTTTAAATGTGTTTCCTGGTGGTCTCCATTCCCTGTGAGAAAGCAAAAGGATTGCACAGACAATAATTCAGGATGGCAGGAGAGGTGAGAAATGGCTTTTCAGCCTCCCCAGCTGTGCAGGCTTGCATGAGCCTGGGGACCCCATTTCCCTTGAAACCTCCCTACAAGCTCTTGGAGTTTTTCACACCAGACAAGAGAGACCCACTTAGCCAGCCCTCAGGGAGCAGGCCAGGTGAGAGGCCACCCTGCCAGCAGCAGAGTGGGTGCAGAACCACTCGTGCAGCCCCATGGGGCTCACGCACCATAAAACTCCACGTACCTCTGCACCTCTAATTGACATTACTACATGGCTGGCAGAGGATGGGTGAAGTTTCCTTGCAGTCTCAAAGCGTTGGGAAGAGTCTTGTACATTGAGTCCTTCCAAGCCTTAGCTTCTAGTCTCCTCTTGTGTAGCTGTTTTTATCTATCACTATTTAATTGATGTAATTTATTTTCTACATCCACCTTATGGTGTCATGAGCAATTAAAATGGAGATGTAGAGCCATTGGAAGCATGGTTACAGAGACATGGATATCCCACCCACCATATTCTGTCCTCTGTGGCATGGCAGGGACTCTTGTACCCAAGAGATACTTTTCTCATCCCTTTCTACCACTGGAAAATGCCTATAATTGAAACTCTGCTGCATTCATGTTCTACAAAAGGTTACACAGTACAGTGCCTGCTCCAGAGTGTGCATCTGCAGAGCAAACCCACAGTGCCCACCAGCACTGCACTTGTGGACATTTATTGTCTAAAGCCACTGAGAAAGATGTGCTTGGAAAGATGTGCAGGCAGCAGATCACATCTGGAAATGTGAGGGATATATGACTTTTCTTGCCCAGGACTGCATTTGAAGGAGGGCAAATGCATGGCATGACCCACCCTCCCCAGTGACCAGCAGAGAGGTGGCTGCTGGTTGTCACCAGCAGTGCACCACATGCTTCATCCACCCTTTCACAGGCCTGAACCAGACCATGCAGCTGTACTGCACTTGGAAGCATTATGTAAGGATATATGGGCAAGATTTAAATAACTTTATTCAGGCATCAGGATCAGCAGTTTGAAGTGGAATAAATTCACAACAGTGATGCTGTAAGTCTGTCTCGTCACCTGATTTGGCTCATTTAAAATTTGCTGCTGTGTCCCTCTGCTGGGGCAGCCAGGAAAGAGATGGAGGAGAGGTGAAGGAGCTGCACTTGGCATCATCTCTCCCTTGTCAAGGGAGGCAGTTTTACTAGGCAGTGCTAATGGGATGCTGTGAAGCCTCCATATGCCCTTTTTTAGCCACAGAAAATTTGTGCCACATACTTTCTTAAAATCTTGGTCTCTTCTTGCTTTTAACTGCTGAACCAATGAAATGGGGGGGGTGCTTTAAATACAACAGCTGTTGTAGTGGCTGATGGCTTATGATACAATTCCTGGCTGGTGATAGTGCCAGAATTTAAACATAACAAACTACTCTTTCCTGACATCTTCCCCACACCTTCTCCCCCACACTCCACCCCCACTTTAAGAAAAACAATTGCTATTCATTGTGGACATAATCAAATTTATATGTCCATGATAGCAGGGTATTTTTATTTTATATGAGAAATCTTATTGAGCTAATTTAGAAATCTAGAAATTTTCAAATATAGTTAAAAATATTCCTGAAAGACAGTGTGCTTGTTTGCTTGCTTGCTTGCTTCTTCCTCTCTACTGAAATAAATTTTTGGATTTCCATTTTTATTGACATGTCACTGCAGATGACATAGTCTTCAAATCCATAGACTTCATTACTAAAATAAATGAAAATTTTAGGTAACCTCAGATAAATTATCATTGTCAGCATCATGAATGAACTCAGATTCATTATAATCTGATTTTCGCAGCAAAATGTCTTTGGGGGAAAGCAGATCTTTACTTGCAAAGAGCATACACAAGTGGGACACACACAGAGAGGCACGCTCTAGGCTTCACTGGTTGTGAAAGCACATAGACTGCTTCTAGGAAAAATACAAATAAATCTGCAAGATTTGGTGAAGTTCGTCAGGCATCATACCACCACACAGGTTTGATTACAGGAGACATCACCTCTCTGGGACAGGACCCTGAATAACTGTCATGTTTTCTAGAGGGAAAGATGCTCTGGCTGTTGACACAAAGATCTCCCTGGGAACCTGACAGTGGTGAGAATGAGTGAAGAAGTGGAGACAATGAAGTGCTTCACCTCAACCATGATATCTAAGTATCCTCACTGTGTACTCCCCACCTTGGTACACTTTCAAATGCCACTTGGCCCTAATTTTCTCTACTTTCTTCTGCGTAAGTCAAGTATTACAGAGGATGGTTTTCTCCATGCTTTTATTAAGAAGAGGTAGGAGCTTGCTTTCAATTCTGGATAAAGTCCTTTCATAGACTTTATTTTGTCTACACATATTCTGCGAAATGTACTTCAGCTTTCATAGAACATTTGAGTGTTACCCAGCATCAGCTCGTTTATATCCCTGCAGATATATGGAGAGTTTCCCAGCCTTGAAAGCAAAAATCAAGAGACTAGAATTGGCAGCTATTGGCATTCATTTGGGTGGGAGCTTTTTCCTGTTCCTTGCACAGGTCTATATTATTTTATCCTTTTAGAATTTATTCTTTTATTTTGGGGACTGCCGGAGGGGAAGCTGAGGAAGAAAAACAGAAGCCTTAAGGTAATGACTCAAGTAAGAGTGTTCACACCTTCATTTTCTATGTGTGTTAAAACAAGAAGGGAAGAATGAAGGCAGGCAAATGCAGCTAAGAGGCAAATGCAGTTAAGGAAAGCAAGCAATGCTCATTGAGAGCCACTGGCAGCAGAGATAAGAGAGGGGCAATGAGCTCCCTGCTGAGACACACGCCCTTCCTTTCATGGCTGGGTCACCAGTGGCTGTCACACAGGTCCAGTGCCAGGGAAGGAGAGGGGTGAAGGGCTGTGTGTGTGACTGATGGCCCCCACAGGCAGCAAGTGCAGGGGCAGAGTAAGGGGGAAGGCAACCAAGAGGAGGACTCAAGGATGAAGAAGGAATTCCATTGAGAAGGATGGGCAGTGAAACAGAAAAAGTAAGAGGTATTGTAAACCAAGTTCTGTTGGTAAAGTACAGGTGAGTGTAAGCTAGCCATTAATCAATTCAGGCTGAAAATGATGAGAAGTTTTCTAGTTTTTAGACCTGTAACCTCTGGAGCAAACTTCCAATTAGAGCCGCTACAGAAAAACTGGTTATCATAACTTTAGGAAAGTTAGGACTTTAGGAAAGGTTGAAGTGTTGGGTAGAAAGTATTGCATTCTGTTGTTATGAGAGACAGTAAAAGACTGGGCTCTGTAGCCTACGAATCCTTTGCTGGTCTGTGTTCCTAATTAAATGAAGTAAGGGTTTTTTTTTGCTGTGTATTAAGCTGGGGGGATGTGAACAAACATCTCATAGGCACAGAAGCCTTTCTGTTCTTCCTAGAGCTTCCCTACCAGCAGTCTCCTTGACAGCACAAACCTTGCTGTAAACAGTAAAATAAATGCAAGGTTTGAAGAACAGAAATACACAGCCAGGGAATTATGTTAAACAGTGAAGCTCTCAACTGCTTCTGTGCAGGTTAATAAGAAGGGCCAAATTCTGACATCCTCACTCCTTGTCTACCAGAAAAAGCATTTATTCTGACATGGAAAACTATAACTTCGTGACAGAAGCTGACTTAGTTACAAAATTCCTGTCAATTCATCAAACAGAAAGTACAAAAAGAACATATAAGGGTCATTGAACTGTGTTCCCAAGGGCTGGGCAGAGGTGGTGTAAGTCTAGACAGCATCACCTTACACTTTTTATTTCTAATGCAAGCAGAGCCAAAATAATGCTCACATTTTGGATAGATTTATCATAGCTTTTTAGCACAATTCCAGTGGGGTTTGATTCAGTTGAAATCCAGAGTGAGCCTGCAGGTTGATTTCTACTTTCTGAGGACTACTTCATCTTTTTGTAGAAAATATAATCGATCTCAGTGTAAATATTCAGAGTTATTGGAACTGCCTAATTATTATATTATTAAAATGAAGAACAGATTTTAGGAAGATTAACTGCAGCAGAACAAGCAACAGCAGAAGCTGCCTGATTGACAGAAAAAGTGTTTAGATGTTGAAAAAAAAAAATCACCATTTAAGGAAAGTCACCATTTGAGGAAGGCGAAGGGGAGACGTGCACATCTTAAGGGTTGATGATCATTGGTCTCCAATTTATTGATCCAGGTTACATACTTTTATAATAGTGTTAATAAGCTCATGCATATTCTGTAAACTAAGCATTCTATTCGTTAAGCTATATATCAACTCTTCTTCATTCTTTCAGCCTACATTCCATTTCCCACGTCTCTCTGACTCCTCGTTATCGCACCCAGCGATGTCTAAGGACACAGTGTTTTTGCAGGTGCAAAAACTCAGATCAGAAGGCTAAACACAGTATTTTTCCAGCTTCTAATAACTAACATTCCCACATTTAGACTCTTTTTTTTTTTGTAATGGTAAGGTGGATGGGCATTCTGAAACAAATGTAAAAGCCAAAGAGCCAGAGGGAAAGGAGAAACACAAATACTGCAGTCAGAAATACCAGGGTGTGCGTGCATGGCTCCTGGGCACAACTATGACCTGCACCCCAGGACAAGAGGTCATCCCAGGAATAGCCTTTGCTTGAAGCATGCAGCGTTGGTGGCAAGGAACCGCACATACCGTCCCATGGTGCCAGGTTTTATTTTGATGGAGAAGCCAGGAGCCTGGCAGGGAAATGTATTTGTTCTCCTCACACACATGAGGTTGGGTCAGCTTTACAACTGGAAACGTGATCAGAGTACGATGGGGAAAGATAGAGTTTGCCCCTTGCTCTGTTTTTTTTTTTTTTTGGCAGTGCCAAGCTGCTGCAGTGAAAGTCATTAGTGCTAATTGCAACTCTTTGCTCGGGCTCTTAGGGATTTCTATGTGCTTTTAAACATTCAGTGAGCAGAAGGGCAATATCAAGTAAGCAAGACTGATGGGGCTGTTCTGATAAAAAAGATGTAAAAGGATGAGCTCCCAGAGTATTCCAGCTACGATTTTGTGGGTTGGAAAATGCCAGGAGACTGGAAGCATCTTCAGCGAGCAGAGGAGGAGAGTCCTCCTGGGAATGGAGCTGTGGGATGCTTTATTGGAACAGGAGGGGCTCCAAGGTGCTTGTGCAGGTGGGGGTGTTCAGAAGTAACAAGGGGAAAACACCAAAGGAGAACAAGGTACCAGAAGCAGAGGCAGAAGAAGACATGGGAAGACAATATTCCAAAGAGATCTGTAATAGAAACATTACAAAACAGTGAGAATACATTAGTCATCCTCATGTTAAGGAAGCTTCTCATTCACATGGCTATCTGGCAGCCTCACTCCCAATGCCAGAGATTTTCACTGCTGGGACTGAAGCCCCTTCACAGCAGGAGGCTCCAGTGACCCAACAGATCCCCACCTGACTCATCACACATCCCACTCACACAGTCAGACCAGGTTTCCTCACCATTTTGACCCCAGGTTTCCCATGGCAAAGTCCCAGATGTCTTGCTCCATAAAGCCATTTATTCACAGTGCAGTAACACAGGAACAGCCCAAGCTGGTGCATCTGAGGAGGATCCCCAGCCAAGGAACCCCTGGGCATTTATACCCTCACAGTCTCCAGAAGTCTCCTCTTCCTCCTGAGTCTTTCCTCCTCCTTAATCTCTGTGTCTATCCACCTTGCTGGCTCACTGGTTTTCCTCTCCTTTGTTACCCAAAAGGCTGCAATTCCCAGCTCTCCCAGTGTCCATTCACCTGGCTGGTGTCACCCATCATCCTGCCCTGTGTTATCCCAAAGGCTGGCAGTTCAAGGCCTCTCTTCTCAGGCTCCTACCCAGACCATCTCAGTCTACAGCTTGTGAACTGGGCTACTTGGAGCCCATGTACTCCTCAACACTCCTACTCGAAATGCAGTAGCACTGCAGAGGAACTTGTGCAGACCTGCAGTGGAGCCAGCACTGAAACACAGGAGAGCTAATCATTCTGTCAACTGATTAGCTGTTATTCAATAAATGCAGTGCCTTTAGCCACCAATCAGTTTTCACTTCACATATACCTTGTTGTGAAAGCCATATCTCATCTGCAAATGATATTTTGCCTCTCTTTTGTTTTTGTTCACCAGTTCATCTTCTTTGGCAGATGAGGCACTGCTTGGTGCTAGGGTCAAGAAGCTTCAAGCCTGTTTTTCTAGTCATGCTACAGCATACAGAATTAACATTTTCTTCTCACATATCTTTTCTCAGGGAAAATAAAAAGAGAAGAACAAATACACCAAAGCAACCCCTGCCTCTCCCCTGTAACACCTTCGTGTGAAACAGAGAAAGCAACTGGTGTTGCCATAAGAGGGCACACTGCAGCTGCAGTTTCCACATAGTCCAGCAACCTCTCATAGGAATGAGAAGTGGCAGTTGCTTCCCCTCTGAGACTGTACAGTATTTGTACTGGAGAAAGTGCAGGAGGCTTTCTATTAAGTTTCCCAAGTGTCTGTTTGTCTGCTGGCTTCTCCCTCCTCACCCTGCCTTTCACCCTTGCAGCCTGTCTTGGTTTGCTTTTAAGGGAAATTTTCAAAGCTTGCAGAACTTGCTGTGCTTAAAGCTGGTATTCTTTGCCACAGTTTTGATGAATTTGTAATTTTTCTTGTTAAGTGTATCACATCCAGGGAGTGCACAACACTGTTTTGGAGAGTGTACCGCAGTAAGTGAGCAGAAGAGAGCAGGTGCATAAAAAGGCATCCTGTCTTGGGGTGAAGAGATGCAGATCACTGACTACATGGGAACCAGAAACCCTGCCAGCAGCAATTTTTGCAATGAGTGCCAGTTCTTACATAGCTAAAACAGTTCTGGCACTACCGGTATCAGGAGGGCAAACAAAAAAAATAGAAAATTAATCAATGGGCTGGAAGGGTCAACATGTACACAAGAACAGAAGATGATCTTTGGTTAAAATCATATTAAAAAAAACTCCACAAGATTTGAAGGCCACAAGCTTACTGGACAGAGAGAAACTATGTAGCTTAATAGAAAGAGGGTTTAGGAAAATTGAAATAAGCAGAGGCTTATTTCGTCTACTCTTTTGAGTGCAAGAACAGTTTTGTAGGTAGGGTAGAAAAGTATCAATACATAAATGGTGGGAAAAAATTCTCTCTGACAGAAGCATACCTTGGATATGCTCAACATTTTTTCCCTTACTAAGTGACTTGGATGAGCGTACAGGACAGAGAGTAAGGATAAATTACCTCTGTATTCCAATGGTACTTGGCATAAAGATAAAAGACAACACCTGGCTTGATGCGATCCTTGTTATCCTGCTGCCGCTGCACTGTTCAGTTACCTCCACTCCCCAGGGCTGTTTGTTTTATCACATTTCTAGCCAATAGCCCTCTAGTGTGAGTGCCAGGCTCCTGTGACAGAGCTCATATTTTGTTATACTTGCACATTTTGTAGCAGAGTGAAGCCTTGACCTCTGGGTTATCATGCTATGGTAACGCCTAATGATGACAATCTGATCTGCTGGTACAGAATTGCAAGTAATAAAAACTGATGAACATTTAGGTCAAAGAGCAAAACTCACAGCCTTCCTAAACGCATTGATTAGGCTGTTAGGCCACATCTCTCTTTGCTAGAAATGCCACAGTTCCTGTATATTGTTGTCAACCTGGTTATTGTCAAGAAGATGAAACTGCCTACTTTCAGTATTATGGCACCACTTTTCTATACCATGGTCCCCTAAAAACACTTGGATAATGCTTGCTGCTTGCAGAGATTGCCTGCTGTTGGCACATGCTGGTTTTCTATCCAGCTAAGCATGGAAATGGTCAGACATCCTCTCAAGAATTAGTCTAAGGCTTACGGGGTGTCACTGTCATGTTGCCCTACTGAACGAAGATCCTAGGACTGATCACATGAATGGTCTTCAAATGCATAACTTCAAACTCTATCAGCTTGACATAAATAATTGTCATAGACTGCTAAAACAAGGTTGCTTTTCACTGAGGAGCTCTCATTTGCTCTTACCAAAGTTTTGTGGAAGATAGCTAATTCAGAACAAAGTGTCTGGTAGACTGCGCCTATGCTTGTGAGAAAACCAGTCACTGAAAAGAAGCATGTTGACAGTTTCTTCTCAAGATCCCACAGCCTTTGTCTGTGTCAATGACATCAAGATGAAAGACCTTTGCTTCTTCCAAGGAGATTGGCTTCTTTATGGAGCACAGTCTAATGGGGTAACCTCAATTCTGATAATGAGCACTTAAAGCGCATCATCTTGTAATTTGAAAAACTTATTTTTGCTATCACTGGAAGAATCATGACTTAACCTTCCAGCACAAAAGCATTGTTTCTATGTATTAGTTTGACTGAGTAGGAGCATCAGAAAAAGGAGATCCCATTTCTTAACAGAGATTAGAGCAATTTATTGTTGCATCTGGGACTTTGAGCTCATCTTCATGTTGGCCTTACTAATTAGCAACATAAACTCCTGCTTCCCTTATGAGATTGGTTTTCAACTGGAATTTTACAGAAGCTATAAAGAAATGTTCTGAGAAACCACTCAGAATGATAAATTGAAGAAAAAGCCCTAAAATACAGTGCAATTCCTCATGTGAAACTACTAATATGAGATATTACTTGCTGTGAAATGCCTTTTGAAGTGTCTACTTTAATGCTCTTTATTTCACCATCTATTTTTTTTACACAAGTTTTATTCTTAGCACAAACAATTTTCCCATAGTCCCTTTGCATTTACGTTAGCAGTGTCACACTGCACAGAAACACAAAACCACCACCACTGCAGCCTCTCTGGCAATTTTTGTTAGCCATTGTCTGAGACAGCTTCCAAGCCACCTCCTACTATGCTCATCAAGACTTCTCTTTCCAAGAGATCAAGCCCCATCTAGAGATTTTTTTGAGCTCCCCTGCACTGCTGTGAGAGGCATCACCAACCTAATCCCCTGACAGTTTTTAATCCCTGAGTCATTCCTAGTGGAGATACTTTGCATGCTTCATCTGCTACAGAAGCATAGCATCATTAAAAACAACTAATAACACAAATGTATAACATCATTGCTACTTGTAAAGTGTTTCATCAGCCTGGCTGTATTCTCATACCCTGGATTCTCAGATCGTGATGTTTCCAGATCTCACAGTTGTATCAGGTGATCACATGAGATGAGGAAAAAAAAATAAATAAGTCAAACAAAATGTTTTTAATTTAAAACTCCTCTGAATTTAAAAAGAGAATGTTTTGATTCTGAATTCTACAGCAGAACTGTATTTTGGATTTCACACAACAGTTATCGTAAAGCTTTCCTGATGTTATTCCAAATTTGATTGTTGTTTTCACCAAGCAGAGAGCACAAACCAAACCAAGACAAACCCAACCTCCCTCCTATTTAACAGTAGCTGTGTCCCCCAAATACTTACCCACAATCTCTTTCAACCCAAAACTCAAATCTGTGGGTCTAGAGTAGCTCAATATCACAGATAATCCCCTGTAGCCTTGCCATGCAAGAGAGCAGGTATTAGTGAGCAAGTGGAGAGAGTTCTGTC
This sequence comes from Calcarius lapponicus, assembly GCA_039654755.1. NCBI lineage: Eukaryota > Metazoa > Chordata > Aves > Passeriformes > Fringillidae > Calcarius > Calcarius lapponicus. The sequence goes on along the minus strand of CM077464.1, from coordinate 108,581,895 downwards.
GTCAGCTAAAAACTCACACTCGAGACTGATTGAAAAAGGGAAAAGAGAAATGTCTGTATTAGCTCTGCTGATATTTTGAAGGAAAGGATTTGGTAAAACCTACAGTCATGGCTGGAAACAAACTGGCTGATCTTCAGGACTTCTGACCTGGATTGCATCCAAGAAAGTACAAAGCAGGTGAGAAAAACCCATAATGTTTCAGCAGAAGCAAGCTGTATTAAATTTACTCAGTGCAGGTGTAATGATTTGTTACTTAGAGAGAGCGTTCATAGCTGCATGTTAAATCAAGCCACAAGGAAAACACTGTCTGTGGATCAGCCACGAGAGCAGACAAGGCTTCCTCTTTCCAGATTTATCTGCAGCATAAACACTTTATGTTGGCTGGAGAAACGTTAACATTTGTAAAAGAGAAAATACCAATGTTCAGAAGAGAAAGATGGGAGTCAGAGTGCCTGTTTTATCTTTCCTGTTAAAGTTTACTTTTAAATCTGTGGGGTAACAAGGGTGCTTAAAGACTTATTAACCATTGGTTTTATACCTATATATATTATTTACATGTACACACAGAGACATATATATATATATGAATATTACTTTATATACATATGTGTGTATATGATGTTATATACATATATATAAATACATATGACATTATTTATTTATGACATCAAATATATAAATATATCAATATAAAAAATATATATGACATTATATATACACATGTATGTAAATTTAAACATTGAATTACATATATACACATATATAAATGTAATAGGAAAAATTGTTTTGACCATTCCTAGAACTACAGAACTCAGTATTTGAAACCTGCTTTAGCTATAAAATTTCCTTCTGGCCACTGTAAAGCTTAGGCATTTCCCACCCTCTGACTGCAATACTGGAAATTAGTGTCTAGGTTTTCACCACATGTTGTTAGGCCTATACATTTCCCAGTTAACCTTGGAACCTGAGATGTTTTATTATTGAGTAAAGTTTGTGTTTGCAAGAATATAAAATGACAACTTTTCAGGCTCCTCCCATCACCCAAGACTCCAGCACTGGAGGGGAATATAAGAAAAACAAGTTTTATTTAGACAACTGTCTCAAATATGTAGTTTTAATGATAAATTCTAAATAATTAGCAAAATGTTGAGAAAATGAATTAAAGAGGGCTGAATTCAGAAGAAAAACTTTGGTATATCATGAACAAGAGCTCATAGAAACTGCGTATTTTGTAAAGAAAAATGCAGCCTGAAATGAAAATGAAAAATCTGAATCACAAATTCAGATGCTTGGAGCTTCATTGTGAAAGCCTTTGCAGTTTCCATAGGGTCCCAAATTCATTGAAGGGACAGCTGTCTGTGCAGGAAATATAGAGAAAAGGAGACCATACAATGGAGGGTGCCATCAGATCCTGCACAGCAAACATGCCAAACAGCCAGAAAAGTTAAAGTATCCTTTTGACAATGAAAAAAAAAAAAAAGAAAATTAATTGTTTTACTTAATTCCATTCAATGTTTGTGGATTCAGCCTGTAGAAAAAAATAAAGCTAGATGTGGACAACACAAAAAAAAAAACCAGAGCACTGTAAGAAAACCAAACTGCCCCCTCCTCCTAAAGCCCCCCAAACACACAGAACAATTTTTCTTACTGGGGGGATAATAAAATCATTTTGCTTTGACCTTTTCCTCACCACTCAGACACAATAGCAATAGCTGCTATATATAAACCTTAGATGCTCTTCAGCTTTGCTCTACCAAAGCATATTTATTTTAAGTCAGGAAGGCTAGTGGTAAAATAAGTTGGGGGATATTTTATTTACACAATGATAAATTAACCTATGCATCTTTTCTCTAAAGGTAGCTCTAGGAATGACTAGGATGCAGAAGGATCCAGATGGGCTTTTTGACCTCTTTTGTAAAAGCTCCCTCCATGGCATTTGTTGGGATTTTTCAAAGCTAAAAGGTTGGAGGACACAAAGGTTTATTCTCACATTTTGGTCTTGAGGCTAGAAAAGCCTCTGAATTCATGCCCTAGCAATGTTTGCCTCCAGTAAATCAGAAGTATGCTGGGCAGCTGTGGAAGGAGGGCGAAAAACAAAAAAGCCTTGTGTCTGAAACATTTGTGTTTGTGTGCATCCTACCCTGTACAGCTGGTCTGACTCAGCTCTGAGAAGATGCTGTGCAGCTGTTTCTCTGGAGCAATACCTGTGGGCAAACAACAGCAGAGTCCAACATCTCTGTACATCTTCCTGATCTCCAGAGTTCATTTTGCCCCTGCTCTGTCATCTTTAATCATGAAGCATTAGGCTTATTTTTACTGGATATTCATGCACATATGCTCAGAACTTACAGGGACAATCAGCCATTGTTCCAGTTTTCCTATTGATGTTTTCCCTGCAAATCAGAGCCCAGGGACTGGCCACAAGCCCAAATCCCATCTTTTCAAAACTGATTACTTCTTTGCTGAGACACTGTTTGCTCTACTGCAATTGTCTAAGACTGGGTTTGGCTGGTGCAAACCTACTTCATCTCTTCTGGAAGCGAAGGCAGGATTTTCCCTACGTACTGTACAGCTCTGGCAAGTCAAAGCAGACGAAATGCCCCCCTCCTGCCCTGGGGTAACTCTGCTGCTGGCTAAAAAAAGTGGCCCCAAGTCCAAAGTGGCAGCAGCAGCTTGAAGAAGCTCGCAGAACCATCTCATTCCATCTCTGATGAGCTCATTCAGCTGGAAAGGCAAAACAAAACAAAATATGCATGCATTCCTGTCTGAATATGGGACCACAAGGCAGCTAGGCACTGAGATACCATGCAAATGGAAATAATTAAGTACTGGAACAGGATAGCAGAGATATCACTAGGAACTATCAAAGGAAAATTTTGAGGAAAAATGAATGACTCTCCAATGCCCTGAGATTTGCTGTTCTACAATAATGAAACAATTCCCTCAGAATAAATGAAATTAACACTAAGATAGAGTGGAATAATGGTAAAATATTTCACATGCTAGAAAGTTACAAAATATCTAAGGTAATTTTTAAATTAAAATCAATTTTTAAATGGTTGAAATGTGGGGAAAGAAAACCTTGTGGCAAATGAACTTTGGGAGGAAGATCAGCTGAACCCAAATGGCTCTGTGGCAGTAGGAGATGGCCATGACCCCATTTCAAGCTGAAAACAATACGGCTCAGAAAAAAGTGGAAATAAATGACCAAGTCATTAGGATCCCAGTGGGGCATGCAGCAATCCCAAATGGCAGCTGGTCGCCCACACTTTTACCCACTGATCTTTCCCACTGCTGGGAAGAAGTAAACACCATGGCTGTGGCACATTGTGCCTCCCTGCACCTCTCACACACAGGTGTGTGCACACACATGCATGTATGTGCACATTTTAATAGACACATGTCCATTAACAAGAAACTCTAGGCATACTGTGAATTCCAGATTTTTTTAATGAAGATTCATACCAGAAGGGAAATAGAGATGAAACATCACAGGGACCTCATGGCTGTGCATGAGCAGAGAACAGTGGTTGGGAAATCTGTTTGCCAGGCATGCCCACAGAAAACCTCTGCCTTTCCCCATCCCACATGGCAAGGTGAGAGACAAATCATACAAGCTCCTTTTGCTTTTCCTAAGAACACTATGATAGCTTTTTTTTGTCAGATTATGCCACAGGTCTTGTACTTGTAAAAGGATTGTTTTTCTAACGAGGCAAGAAAAGTCAAAAGAAATTAATGCCCAAGATAACAGTTATCAGTCTGATATAAATAAAGCAGCGTATAACGTTTGCAATACACTACAATCTACAACTGATAAAGGAGTCTAAGGCCAAACGAGGGTTTAAAAGGAAGCTGATATTGGAAATATCTACTAAGTTCTCTCTTTAAGCAGATGACTGGGTCACAGTTGCTGTTTGTAGCTATCGCTGCTGAAGCCAGTGCTGCCACTGAAGCCTAGAGCAAGGACATTACACACCCAGCACAGCTCAGCCTTTCCATGGTATCCAAAAAAGGTTCAGATGAGATCTAAAAGCTTCACCCACATCCTCATACAATGGGGACCATGTTTTAATTCTCTACTGATACCTTAGTGCCAGTAACCCCCGGGTAAGAGGTATACTACAAAGATCTCCCTTGCCCTCGTGGTTGCTTTTGTGTTCTTCCCAGGACCCTTCATCTTAACACTGCAGACAGCTCCATCACTATGTATTTGTCTTTGTAGCTCTCCAGACACCCATATTCCTGTTTTGTGCTTGTTTCAAAATGTCAGAGTGGCTCCTTCCTTGTGTGATTGTGACACCAAAATAATTTTACTAGTTCTGCCTAAATTCCCTTGGGAACCTGTTTCAGTAAGGTACAAACCATGTGTGTATTAAGTCATATGCAACATACACACTCCCCCTAAGCCTCTTGGGAGGTGCCTCTGGAGCTTGAAGAAGCTGAAGGCAAGAGCTGAAGCACTGCAAGAGGTGAATATCAGGCATGAGCTGTTCCTACTGATTAGAAGCTATCCCAGGTGATGTGTTCTCATATTAACATTTCCAGGATCCTAATTTACCTCCATTAATGTCATAGGAGCTAAACTTTGCATTCTAAGCAAAGAGTTAGACAACTAGAAATGTAAATGCCAGAGGAACAGATTTCCATTGCTGGAGATTGTCATGGGAGCTTGGTCTCACAAGCTGTGTTTTAGTGAAAGGGGTCTGAAGTGCCAGTATAATTTCTATCACTTTTCAAATCCTTGGCTCTTCACTAGTCCTATGAGTTTTTAATCCATTTGGCAAAATCAGTGATACACATACATGACCTGGTTTCAGCCGGTACAGTTAATTTCTTCTCAGTAGCTGGTACAGTGTTGTGTTTTTGGATTTGGCATGAGAATAATGTTGATAACACACTGATGTTTTGGGTTTTTTTATTAGACTGCTCTTATCTCAACATACAAGTTTTGGTTTTGATTCTCCTCCCCATTCCACTGGGCTAGGAGTGGGGGAGGTGAGGGAGTGGCTGTGTGGTGCTTAGTTCCCAGCTGGGCTTAAACCATGACAGCAGACCAGCAAAATTTTTGCTATAATTGGTTTAGCTCATTTCCTTAAAAATATTAAAACATTTGCACAAGCAGCTATCTTCTCTGATGCACATTTTTCCACAGGAAATCATTCATTCTTTGTTGCATACATTTATGGACTCCTCTTAGACATGTTCCATGGGTTGGATTTGGGGTTTTTCCTTATATTTCAGTCCCAAGCATTACGATCATGAAATGTTTCCAATGATCACAAGACACCTTTTTTTTTTGACACTTGTTTATTTGCAACAGTAGTGTGAGATGCAGTAGAATACATGTGGGAACCAGATAATCATGTATTATTTTATGGTGAATTTTTCAGTAGATTATTCCAAATATTACATATGGAATTTTTAAGTTCTGTTACATTAGTTCTGATATCATGGTGACTAAGCACTTAAACAAAAAGCAGTCTTGTGGAAAAATCCATATACACAATTTGCTTTACCTCATTTGTCCTAAATTTCAGACTGCAACAGAGCAGTTAGATCATATAAGTGGGCAGCAAATACTGCAGTCTATATTTACATATTATCTATTCAGAAAGTCCTTGAGAAACTCAGATACATACATGCTGAACTGAGATACAAAAAATTGTGCATGGTGTTTTCACCTCTCACATTGAAAAGAAAGACTCACAATGTAAATTCTCACATATTTTAATAAGATTAAAAATATTGGATGGTGTATAATATCCTGAATGTGTTACACAGCCAGCAGATAAGATGTTTCAGAGCACAGTGGCAGCTGCTCTGCCATCAAGCACTAGAAAGGTAGATGGCCATCTAGCTTTCTAAGCACATACTGTGGTAATTGCTAATAACCAGAAATCAAGCACATTTTGAAAAACTGATATGCAAATACATGTGACAAACCTAAACAAAGCGTGAGATGAATCTCACTCCTACTTCCACTGAAAGGTGGAACACTTGGACAGAAGGGTTATCATGACAACTTGAATGCTGCAGGGCTTCTTCTTTCTTTTTTTTTTCCTGAGAATAGCTAGAATTTGGGTGATGAACTCCTCAGAGTACACACAACCTAAAAGGTATTTGTGTGCTTCAATAGAATCACCCTTGTCTTCCATGCTTTATTTTCTGAAACCCAGTGACTTAATATTATGAAGGTGCTTGTTAAAGTGCAAATATAGCATTGAAAACAATCGTGCTATCATGGAGGAGTGAGACTCATCCTATTTTTTGGGGCTCCAAAATTATGACAGACCTGCCAGTCTTCCTGTGATTTCCATCCACAATCATAAAAAAAAAACATTTCCCACCAAAACCAAATGTTTTAAGAGGACATGTTATGAGTTGCAGTGTAAAGCTGAAGAGCTTTAGAACACAAATCTCACTCAAACAGTATCAAAGTACATGTTTTAAAAAAATGCTAAAGCAAAAGTATCTTGAATCCATGAAAAGGTCATGCTAGTCTATTATTTAACCAAGCATGACTATTGTACAGTGATGATACCATTGCAAGAGAGCTTAGAGGAGCACGTATCCCTGTGCTGAACTAAGTCCTAAAGGATGCTGAAGAGTGATGTTCCCTTATATGAATGTGGTGGGGCAGAACCACCTGTGATTACAGCCACTGCTAAGGATTTACTTTAGGGTGGGTCGTAAGCCTGAAGTTGAATTAATCTTCTTCCAAAATTAAATATATTGCTGAAAGCCTCGGATTTTAGAAAAAACACAGTGAAGTGTGTGGGAGAAGCCATCATGTCCCAAAAAAGCTCAGGATCATTTCCACTGTAGTCAATGACAAACTCCTCCACAAGTTTTAACCTATGGGATCAGGAGCAGACCTACCACACATTGCTTACCTGCTAATGTCTAATGGCATGGCATCAACCTTTACTGCCTGCTGGCTTCTATTTCAGCATCCCTTCTTTTCCCTGATCTTTTCAGAAGTGTCAGGATCTTATCATCAATAAGGAACTCTGCTGGTTCTGGGGCTGGTTCTGAGTGTTTGCCACAGTTCATTAATACAGGAAAAAGATCCTCCTAACAGAGGTGGCTGGTGCTATGCTCACATTATGCTCACCTCAGCAGCAGAATCAGGCTGGGTGAGCAAAACACATATCAAGCCATTTGTGTAAAGGACCCTTAAGCATAAAGCAAATCACAGCTTCTTATTTAAATAACACAGTACCATGCAAAATTCACAAATTAAGGAGTGTCTTTAAGTACAAAAAATGCAAACCTTTGCTTAAAAATCCACCAATTTTATGTGTATTATTCTTTACCTTTTTTCAGCCATGCAAAAGGTTTAACCAAAATGTCCCTTTAACACATACAGATTGGAACTATAAAAAAAAAAAGCCCAACTAACTGCCTAGACAAATCCCCCAACAAGTTTTGATCTTTCTCACTGAATTTCTTTATCGTGGTGTTTATCCATCTGAGCAGAGGTCTAACACCACACCTGTGCTGCCCTTCCCTTGGGACACTTAGTCCTTGCTGTGGGAACGAGCTCTTATCTGCAATTTGACATTGTCCATTGCAGGTCCCCAGCCATGCTCAACTGCAAATGCATGAAGGAGTCATGAACCTCATGCTCAGTGCAGGGAACTTGCACCACACTAACAGGGATTAAGACAAGAAAAATGGGAAACCTAAAAAAGGACATGCTGGGACTATACAAGGCTGCAAGCTGGGATACTAGAATTGCCCTTGGATCATAGTGCACAGATTTGAGGGTTGTAGTGGTTTATTATCTCATTAGAAACATCTAATTCCCTGTAATAAAGATTGCAGTAGAGTATGTCAAAGAACAGATGAGGCTAATACAGCCCACAGTCAGGACTAATACTTTTTTCCTCTCTTATTGCTAAATAAGCAGGGATAGGTTTTCAATTTAAAAATAAAAACTATATAATTACAGTAATAATACCATGCTCCTGACTGCTCTGCAGCTGCATATTGTAAAACTCAAAGCCACTGATCAGAAACAAAAGCAGTAAGTCAGCAAAAGCTTTACAGAAATGTTCTGCTGGGGTGATTTTGTCTGGCAAAAACCTCTATAAGGGAAAGACTGTTTACCAAACATATTTCACGTCCTTTTGCCCCTAAAACACCCTGCAAGCACTTGAACCTTTTTCTAACAGCAGATAAAGAAACCTTTGCCAGAGGTGTAGTTTATGACTATATGAACACAGGAACAAGCAGGGAACCTGTTCAAATAGTTAGGCATCAATTACAACAAAAAGCCAGAAGCAGTCATATTTTTATCATCCGTTATAAAAAAATATTTCCCAATCAGTGTCTCAATACAGTTAAAAGTTAAAGCCCCTCTACATTACTAATAAATTAAAAAAAAAACTATCTCCAACCATCTCGTAAGAAAATAGGTAAGTAATTTAAACCTTTAGTTTACATAAATTAGCACAGAAATGTGTATTCAAACAAGTGCACTGAAAACAGATATGCCTTCTTTTCTTCTGATATCTCTTATTTAAGTTATTAAGTAACAGGAAAGCCTTTATATTCTTTGCATGACCTTGAGAGTCTGCTAACACTGAATGGTCAATAGTCAAACCCCAGGAGAATGTTTCACCAGATAGACAATGACAAGAGGGAGCATGAAGTACAATCAACTGCTTTGCAGCCTTATTACCCTACACTTCAACATTCCATTTCAGCATATTTACTCTTGGGGAATGAAGGTAATGTATTTATACAGTGAATCAGATGAGTGAAATTTGATGGGTTGATAGAATTTTTTCTTAAAAGCCTGTTAAAGTATCATTTTTTTCAGAGGTAGTCTGCAAGGCAATAGTGATGTACATGAGTGGAAACAATACTCCTTTGCTTGACTGTGGATAAAACTCTTAAATAGTGCTGGTGCTGTCTCTGAACCTCGCAGAGAAGGCTTAATGGGTAAGATGTTATAATCGGTGCTGACAACAGCCAATTAAGTGTCAGAAGAACAATCTGATAAGTAGGTCTTCATGTCTATAGGCATTTCCTGGTATGTCTTAACTGTCAATCTGGATGTTACACATCTCTATCTTTATCTCATTATTGACTGCTTTATTAAAGGAAAATGCTTTCATCTCTTTTTTTTTTTTGACTTTGGGATTGCTCCAGAAAGAAGGAAAGGAAAATACTAGGAAGAAGTCTAAGTTTGGAATAATAGATGGGGAATCCTAATTATAGCAAAGTCCTAATCTTGCAACCGAGCAGGCGTATGGCTTGGTGACACCACTCTGTGCATGTGCCCACACCATACCTTTCAAGAAGTGGAAGGTGCTCAGTCTAGAGGAGATCTGTTTCTTTAATGGGTGGAAGGATATCTGTGGACGTGCTAGGAGGCCGCTCTCTGCTTTCAGTGCTTCTTGCTAGTCATACGGAAGACAACACCTCGCTGGATGGGTCTCTTCCCTTCTTGTCCTCACCCCTGTCGATATCAATCACATGAACTATGCCAGGCTTCAAGATCAGGTCATCGGTCTCTACGTGGCTCCTGTTGTCGTCCACCTCGATGTACTTGCCCTTGGAGGGCTGGGTGGCCTTACCAAAGACGTCTTTGAAGCGGCGCTTGAGCTCAACGTCTGGGCAATAGACGTACTCGTACAGAGCACCGGCAAGGACGGCTCCGATTATCGGTCCCACCCAGTACACCTGCAAAAAAAGAGGTGGGAAAAAATCCCAGGCATCAAGCTTTTAAAGTATCATGATAAGAAGACTGACAAGCAGGCCCACTTTGAAGTGAAATAATTTTGTTAAGTTTTATTGATCTATCTCTTTACAGGAAGCCTCCTCTAAACTTTTCATTCCTCACTGCCAGCTATAGACCACAAATATGGACTCTTTGCAAGAAGACACACAAAGGAAATATCGATGTAGAAAAATTATTTTCTTCCTGCATTTTGAACCAAGATGACAATGAATTTCAAGGAAAAAAAGCCCTTCCTAGTGTACACACAAAGGCCCTTCCTAGTGTACACACAAAGAGTTCTGCTTTGGTATTTCAGACTTATGTTTCCAAAATATTTCATATTTGGCATTTAATCCTACACAATACAACAGGCAGTCAACCACAACAGGCAGTCAACCACAACAGGAAGTCTGATAATCTAATTTAAATAAGCAAATACAATGGTCATAACACAACTTTGTAGGTACCTATCCATTTAATCACGACAAGAAGCAGTGCAGTGACATTAGTAGGTGCCAAAGGCACAGGCTTCTGTCAATGGTATGCCAATGTCACTGCTCTGGAGGAGGAGAAAAGACTGTCTTTCCAAGTGGCCAGGACAGTAACTAAGCTTCTCCTGCAAGTTTCTCCATGGTGCATTTGTTTATTGTTTATAGCTTTAGTTATAAATTACAGGCTTCCTCCGAGTATGGATAATTAATCTTGTGAAAAACTACAGCAGTTTTTCATATGAACAAGCCATTCACTGATAACTGGGTAAATCTGCCTCAATAGGATAACTCTTGGGAACAAAGTTACACATGGTATCGTGTTTGCAGAATTGAAGCCTTAGGGCCTGAAGACAATGCTATTTCTATTCTTAGCTGCAGCGGGAGCAATGTGGGCTTCATACTTTAAAAATCAAGAAAATCCTTATATGCACTGTAATATGCAGCTCTTCCAGTCAGGACTGAAAGTGTCTCTAGAAGTGCTTTCCCTCTCTATAATTAGGTGAGGCTGAGCTGTGATCCATCTTTCCCTTATAAAATATGAAATTTTTTTTGTAAGTTGGATTATTGGATGCTATAGAAATTTACTGCATCATTCACAGCCTACTTATAACATTATTTCCTGCATAACTGCTCCTGGATAAGCTGACACTTTCAAACTGAAGCACGTAACATCTGGCCTGGTCTGCAAATACCAGACTGCAACCTCTTCATCTCTCACTGCAGGCATTTGCTGAGGCAGGGTCTCCCCCAGGAACCAGATCACAGAGGGTCCCTGTTCTCATTTTATACATCTGCCCCAGTTTGCTGCAGAACCAGGTGAAATGTGAAGCTGACAGAATTACTTCCACAGCTCTTCACCAGCAGGACCAGAGGGGTCTGCAGTTTGCCTTGGAGGATTTTTCTTTCCAGCAGTTCAATTCTTTCAGTCTCCTTGGTTCGCTTTTTTATTTTTGTTTTGAACTTTTCGTATGATTTCTCTTCTACCCCAGATACTACCTCCACAAAATGGCCCCTGAATAGTAAGATGCTATTCCAACATGCTGTAGGCTGCACTGCAGTCCTAGGTGAGGAGCATGATGACGCCTAAGCTTGGGGCAGGTCAGTGCCTGTTTTCCCTGGAGACAGTCTCTATGGGATGTACTGGGAGAGATAACTGAGAGCAAATGATGTATGAAAAATCCTGACCACTGTTTGTCGCTGTGATGAAGGAAATATGAAAGGAGAGTTACCCATTGGTTTTCCCATCTGCCCATAATGACAGCAGGTCCGAATGATCGAGCTGGGTTCATGCTGGCACCGGTGTAATTGATCTAAAGCAGAGAGAAAATGTTGCCTGTTATTTAAGTCTGGAAGGTAGTGATTCAATTTCTATGGGACCACCCTGGTTTTGTACAGCTCCTCCTCTTTACAACAGATATCAGCCCTCTCCTGAGTCTTTACACAAAGTTAAAAAAAGTCATCACATGAACAGCGAGAAAAGTTGTGGTGCAACACCCTACCCAAGGGGACACTACTGAGACTGCAAAGGGCTTTGGCATGGGTCCATAAAGAATACAGCAGCTATATAGCTGTAATTGCTCTAAAGGTCACAAAAGTTTCCATTTACTTCTGAAGTAGTCATAAGGCTAAAGAGATCTATATTTTAAAGAGAAACCATTAACTTACAGCAAATAAATGTCCAATTGCAACAGAAAATCCAATTGCTAAAGCTACTGAACCAGTGACATCACTTCGTTTTGAATCACAGCTAGCAAAAATAGTAAAAACCAGCTGGAATGTAATTATCAATTCCACCAGGAGTCCATGCCCCGCAGAAAGATCTCTGTGTACCTGGAAGAAGGCAAAGAAACACCAGAAATGAAAAAAAAGTGATTTTGTAAATCAGAAAGCCATCACATGCGCAAATTGTATTTCAATGAATGGTATTTCTAAATAGTACAAAGTGAAAGACAACAATGAACTTTTAGGGGTATGGATTGCCCCCTCTTCACCCTTCTCCTTTTTTTTTTTTAACTTTTAAATGGCTTTTTATTTTGAGAAACATGGAAAATCATTGCTGGACTGAGAACAGAAGGCTTAACAGTAACATCCAACTGGAACTTCAAAGTTAGACTGCAGAAGTATAGTTTATTTTTTTATTTTTACACAGGGATTTGCAAATGCTGCACTTCCCTTTCACCAATTTTTTTCCTTGGGAGCACTGTAATTTACTATTCAATTATAAATTCATTAATTAGCCCTGACTTAATTAATTTAAATTTCAATTAAAAATTAAGCAGTGTGCGGCTCAAGTGCATTTTTAATAAGTCCTGCAACAGGGCTAACTGATGGCATTCCTTATTAGTTTAGAACAAAGCTGAAATCTAAGCCACAATCTATTTCAAAAGTATGTCATTTTAAATTGATGTTTTTTCAATCCCCATCATAATAGCAGAGAATTAATTTCCCCCCTCCCCAGACCATATAAAAATGGCATTTCACGCATATATTATTTAAATTTTCTATGTAAATTAACATTACCTGCTGTTATCAGAATTGGGGAAGTTCTAGGAAAGAGAGCTTCTATAAAAGATCAGGTGTAGCTATTACACTCCATAAACCCGTCCTAAGGAGAGCTTTAAGCCCTGTCTGGGTGTTGTAAATAAACCAGCAAGCTGTTAAAGAATCTGCACCTGAGCTCTCCTCATTCTGTGTGACACTGATTCTATTTTCTCAGGGTCTGAGCTAGCCTAGTTCAAGAGGCAGAGGAGGAGTGATTACCGCAGTGACTCCCAGGCCTCCCACCACGCTGGGTGGCGTGACAAGGTACAGGATGCCCGCGCCCACGATGGCCCCCAGGCACTGGGCAACAACGTAGAAGACGGACTTGGCAAGGCTGATCTTCCTCGTGCAGACCATGGCCACGGTCACGGCAGGGTTGATGTGGCCTCCACTGATGTGTCCAAAGCACTGCACCATGGTGGCAATGCTGAGTCCAAAGCAGAGGGATATAAGGACCATGTCCACAGGCAGGGGCTTCTCTGCTCCACCCCAGTTGATCGTGGAGCCGAGGCTGAGGAGGACAAAAATGAGCATGGCCAAAAATTCTGCCGAAACGGCTTTCCAGAAGGGCTGAGTCCAGACTCCTTTAAACGCCACCATAATTCTCTCACACTTACACAGACGTCCACACTTACTGAAAAGGAAAGCAAATCTTCATCAGAAGTCACCAAATAAACCTTATGCTCTTCTGTTAGGGGCTGCTCTTCAGCCGACTTTGGAGAGAAGGCGGCAACACTGAGTATCCTTGGGCTGGAACAACCACAGACTACCCTCTTAGAGCAGACTGCCCTTAAAACATGCCCAGAGTTGGAGTGTTTGCAGGACACAGGGTAATTAATCACTCCTTGTGATAACTCTGTATAGTTTCAGCTCCCAAAAAGCAATGTCTGTGTACTTTGAAATGACCATGAAATTAAGTGTACTCTTCTATGCTGGCTGGCCTCTAATTTAGAAGCTGTATAGCTCTACCACTTCCAGTGGCCTGTTGATCATCATGGTTTTTAAATCAGTGAGTATCCTCTTTTTCTATGCAAACCTGTGATTTTCACAAAGCAGGTAAGATAATTCAATAAAAAGCAGTATCTTAGTTGAAGCCTAGTGGTTTTGATGACAGTGTAGTGTTGGGCAGTTGCCCTGGGAGCTAGAAGAAAAAGTTTATTTGCTTGAACACTCACACAGACCAGTATTTCAATTTATATTTATGCAAAGAGCAGTTTCTTCACTGTGGATAGTGGGTGGAAATTGAATTCAGGAAGGAGAATAGATGCAATCCTACATTCTGACCTTTAAATCAATTGTGTAATCAATAAAATGCTTTCTTTTGGGCTAACGGCGCCGATTGAGCTGGGGAATAGAGCAATATTTTCTGCATGTGTGGTGTGTAAAACTCTTCATGGCAAAGAAAGAAGTATCTTGGCTTTTCTTCCTGTCTGGAGATGCTATTTATTAGTCTACACCGCCTTCCTGGTGAGTTACAATTTTGCTAGATGTTCAGATACCTATGAAAGTGGGTCACCAAAGAAAAGTTATTTGTGGTATTAATAAATTAGGAGAATAAGCCAAAAGGGAAGCATTTTAATTAGTTTCTAAGGAATGCTAAAAAGATTCTTCTCTAAAAACAAAACCAAGAAACATCCGACCCATCCAAAAAGTAGAAAACAAAAGAAAGAATATTTAGCTGCTACATTTGGGAACAGAATTTCAAGTGGAAGATGGATGAATTTATGCTCAGTTATCTACAGTAACTGAGCTACAATGCATATTTAATACCAGTTACATCAGAAAGAAACATAAAAGGCATGTCTGCCCTTCTCAAGTCATTGCAAAAGGAATGGCCCATGAATTTCTTAACAGTTACAGTGAGTAAGGGAAAAACAATTTAAAGCTGTGACTGGAGCATATAAGTTGTTTCCCTGACTCATTTCCTATGCTAATTTACTCTGTATTTTGGATAGGCTCTTTGAGCTCTATCTCAGTTCTCTAGACTCTTAGATGAGAACAATTACTTTCTCTCCTAAAAATGGCCCTTGTAAAGTGCTTATGAAGGGGTCTGAGACACTTGAACGAGACTTGTTCTTCTAGAGAAGTAAAGCCAGAACCTCAAAAGAGAATAAAGTAATACCCCAAATCTTCTGATTTTAGGTCAAACTCAAGATAAATGGAAAGATGTTTTTGTAAGATCTCATATTAACAGTCAGTTAATGGCCAACCATCTAGATTAGACTTTTTGTACAAAATGAACCCAAAATCATTGCCTCCCTCAAAGCTGAAGCTCACAGGTGTTTGATGTTCTTACCTTTGAACTCTATGCTCAGATTCACACTGAAACTTAAAGGCTTACCTCTGATTTTCTTACTGCTTCCTCACTAATAATTTATCTTAGTGACCTAAGAGATAGGTGCTATATCCATACTGAGAAAAGCTCATTTTCCCAGTTCCCTAGGCATGTTCCAGGTGAACATATGGATGACACATATAGTGAAGCCCATGGAAGAGAAACCTGGGACCTGGGTGCACAGACAGGGGAAGCAGCACTCAGCTACTCTTTTTTCCCTCAGCTCAGCTGGGATGTAACCTGGATTCCCCTGGTGCAAGCCCTGGAGTCATATTCAAGAATTTTGAAAAATTTCCAGCCAGCAAGGGGGAAATTCCCCCATAGGGGGAATGTAGGTTTATGGAGCATGGTGACTCCTGATGTCTTTGTTCAAATGTGCCTGACCGCCTCTTTCTGTACTCAGAGAACAGCAAGATCAGCAAATTAATTACACACCTTCATCCCAGAAAGTGGACAGAAAAAGGTGTTTGTATTTGTCATTAGGACCATGCAGTTGGCTTCTCACTAGTTGTGGAACACCTTGGAAAATAACCTTAGGAGTGAGTGTGTGTGTGCACATGCATGTGGAAGATCATACCTTCTACTGGACTGCAGGTGGGCCTGACTAGAAGGAGGCTACCCCTCTAAAAAGACAGATCTCATATTGTTTCTCCAGCTGAGAGCACATGCAGTCAATTCAGTCAACATTATCTGCAGCCCTGAAAACGCAGAAATGCTGCAGGCAAGCCAAATGCTTCAAGCACAAAAGCTGGCTCATCAACGTTAAGTTTTTGTTTTCTGGAACATCATGCTACATAGAACTCTGTATACAGCCATGTATACAGTTAATGATATAAACATCTATTTTAATCCATAAAAATCCTTTTTTGAAGCAGCCTGTTCTTCCATGGTTTCAACACTAAACAAAATCCTCAGTTGTCAGGGCCAAATTTTTCTTTTAAAGGCCTTCACCTTTCCTCCCTATAGCAAAACCCTCTATAATTGCTAGTAAAAGCTTAATACTGTGTTTGAGTCCTGAGCCCAGGTTTTCACTTAAGTTCAAAGGCAATCAGCAACTTAGAAATCAAAACCATCTCAAACATCCACTATTTGTTCAGCATGCAGTTAAATTTAAAGGCTGGAGATGAGTCAGAGTGATGGCTGTGACAGGTCTGAAACTGAAATGGGACCTCTCAGCAGCTAAGATTTGCCATCAAAGTTGCAAAACAGGTTTGTTTGTTTTTTTGAGTAGTTGCTCATGTTTTCCTTAGATAAATTCAAAATACAACAGAAAACCACTTTAATGTGATGGTGGTCACACATTAGTTTCACAGGTGGGAGCACTGGAAATTTTCTGGTCTGGGCTACAAGATTATACAGTAAATTGTGTCTGATAGGACACAAGGTGGGTTTCGCAGATCACGTTGCCAGCATGGATATGGCTTCAAAACCATCACAGTGTAAATCACAGCAAAGGTTTCGGTACGAAAGTCAAACAGTATTTTAAAAATTCGTCATTTTGTAACTAATATAATTTCAAGGAGCAGAGCACACATGCTGGATGGAGGCTTGCGGCCAGCCACTCCACGGGACACTGCTGTCACACACGAGTTCTGTGCGTGCAGTGGCTGTTTACAGTGGCATCTCCGCAGCAAACTCCCACGCCGCCCGACCTGAGCTCGCACGGCCGGCTGGGGCTCAAATGGACATCGGGCACCTGCCGGCCAGCTTTGAGGGACGAGGGCGACACGCCACTTTTGCAAAACCAATGCACGGTCGCAGGGCTTGCTTGCAATCATTCTGCCTCATTTTCCAAATGAGCGATTGGCAGGGGTATCCACAGGAGGTGGGGAGTCTTGGGAGCCCAGCACCGCAACTTTTTCGCTGCGCGGTTCCTGGGCTTTCTCCACACACGACTCTCTATTGCAGGACCGCAAGTAGACAAGGCAGTTTTAACATGTGGAAAGAGATTGTGAGTTTGCTTCTCTCTGCACCCTTCGCACCTCTGATGTTAAAACTCCAGAGGGACCGACAGGCTCCGACAGTGCCCTCGGGAAGGGGGAGCTGCTGCCTGGCTGCCATCCCTCGGTGCAAAACGCAGGAGGACAAGGGCAGCAGCGCGGAGCCAGAAAGGCGGCAGCGCGGAGCCCCGCACCTGACTGCGCACTCCTGCCGGGGCCGGACAGTCCCATCCCGCGGCCGCGTACCCCTCTCGCCGAAGCTTTCCATAAACTCATCTTTGGTTTGGGGGGGCTCTCCCCTCCCGCCTGCCTGTCCCCCGCCTGCCTCCCGCCTGCCCTCCCTCCCCCGCGCAGGGCCGCGCACTCACCCGCGGCGCGGAGCAGCCGCTCCGTCGCTCATGCCTCCCCGGCGGGCGCGGGTGAGCGGCGGGGCCGGGGCGGGGGCTGGGGCCGGGGCCGGGGCCGGGGCCGGGGCCGGGGCTGGGACCGGGGCCGGGCCGGGGGCGGGACGCTGCCGGGCGTGCGGCGCTGCTCTCCCTACCTGGCGCGGCGGCTCTCGAGGAACGGGCGGCGGGGCAGCGGCTGCGGGCCGGCTGCGGTCATGTGGCGCTGAGATGAGAGCGAGGCGGGGGGCCGCGGCTGCCGGGCACCGAGGAACGAGAGCGCTGCGCTCCTGCGGCCCGGGGCCGCCCGGCAGTGGGGAGGGCGCAAAAGCTGCTCGGTTTCTTCTCTGCCGCTCAGTGTATTGAAGGGAAAATAGCCCTAGTAGCTCAGCAGCCAGGGAGTTTTATCCATCTAAAATGCCTGTTAGTACCTTACTAGAACTCTGCTGGTTACAAAATCACAGAATCGTAGAATATTCTGAGTTGGAAGGGACCCACTAGGATCGAGTCCAACTCCAGGCTCTGCAAAAGACAGCCCCAAGGATAACGCGCTGTGCCTGAAAGCATTGACCGAACACCTCTTGAGCTCTGGTGCTGTGACCACTTCCCTGGTGAGCCTGTTCCACTGCCAAACCACCCTCTTGGTGAGGAATCTTTTTGTAGTGTGCACCCTAAACATGTCCTGACACAACTTCATGCTGTTCCCTCGGTCACCATAGGGAAGCAATCAGTATCATTGGTCACCATAGGGAAGCAATCAGTACCTGCCTTTCACTGCCTCTAGACTGTGATGGGTCTCCCCTCAGTCTCCTTTTCTTCTGGATGAACAAGCCAAGTGACCCCAGCCACTCTGCATAGGGCTTTCCCTCTAGGCCCTTCACCCTCCTTGTAGCCCTCCTTTGGTTGCTTTCTAATAGCTTTATATAGTTCTTATATTGTGTTTTGTTTGTTGAAGTTGCTAAATTGAATGAAGTTTTGACTAGCATGAAATGCCAAATGGAGACCACTGGAAAATGGTGTTTAAATTAGACTATGATGCTGTCTGTTGAGGATATTCACATGGTCATTACTCAGTGTCTCTGCAGCATGAAAAGAATTCAATGAAAAACATCCCTTCATGTAACAAAAAACCCCACAAAGTTGCCTATGGCCCCAGGCACAACTATTTCATTAGAGAATGCACAGAAACTGTCACTTGAAGAAGACATGGTTAGGAATGGAAAAACTGTACAGAAAATCTGGTTTAGACCTTTGCATGCTGTAGAAGAGTATGTGCATAAGTTATATTGAATACATAAGGAACATGTTCAACTGTAAAATGAGGTTAAACTACAGGTAAAGCTGTGCATCATGCATCAACAGTGAAAAATCAAAGTTTGGCATGACCAGCCAACCTGTACAAAACACATTGTACCAGATAATCCTTCTAACCATGAGTAAACAGTGCCAGATCTGAAGAACTGCTCCAGGAAACCACAGACAGGAAGTCCTCCCTGAGCTTCTGCTAGGAGATTATAGACAGTAATTTACAACAGTGAAAAGCGAGTTCATACTCGCTTTTATATAATGTATAACACTATCAATTAAGGACGCCCTAGACAAATTTGAAATACAGCAATAAAAAAGTAATATCCATATGTTAAATGCTTACCAATCACAGTTTATGGCAAATACAGGCTATCATAATGTACAAATGTAGGTGTTTCTCTCAATTTGCCTGCTCCTCCTCTAAAGCTATGTCATAAAGGATGCCAAGAGACACTCACAATTTGATGGCAAAAGAGAAGCTGCAGGCTTGATGCTTGCTTTTTTTGTTTTCAAACTTCACATCATTTGTGTATGTCTTGAGCGTAGTTAAGGGATGGGCAGGGGGGTGGTTGTGTGCAGTCATCTTTACACATCTCTGCTCTTTCATTTGCTGTCTTTGGGTTTTCAATCTAAGCCCTTCACAACCTGCTACAGTGATTTCAGAAAAAAACTCACTTGTTCTTTGGCACCTTGTGGACTCTGTTCCTCTGGCATGTTTGTTTGTTCACAAACAAAATTCACTTAGCAAAACCAGTAATTGCTTTTCCTTTTCTGGCAGATAGCATATATCTGCTCTTTTTGATCTGCAGAGCAGATCACTGCCAACGGAGAAGCCAGAACATTAATAGCTTCTGTCACTGCTACCATTCTTATTGTGGAAGATCTTCTGGAGGATTAGGCAAAGGTTGTGGCCACATAAAACAGAGAAAGGCAATGCTTCGGGCACAAACCTGGAGCGAAGTGCATTGTGCCAGCTCTGATCAAACAAAAAGACTATGTTCTGTTGAAACCACAGAAGGCAAGGAAGACATCCCTTGAGATGGCACTGAAAATCAGAGGAAAGCTGCCCCAGTTTATCCAAGGGTAAATTTGTCAGTGTTGGAAGTTGGGATCACCTGCGTTCTTTTTTTTTTTTTTTGTTTGTTTGTTCATAGTTTTCTTCTTTTTTTTTTTCTTATATGTTGTCATCTTTATAAGATCTGGGTTAACTTGTTTTGGACTTCTATCCAACAGTGAAATACTCCTGCTACTGTGCTCAACATAGTTAAGGAAATAACTTACAAAAGAGTATTATGAAAAATTCAAAGATGGTGTTAAAACTTAATCCATGTCAGGGTGGGGGGAAATGTGCAGAGGAATCTTGCTGTGCTTCTGCTTCTCCTTCACTGAACATTAAGTCTGAGTTTCTACAGTAATTTCTAGGACATCATGAATTAAAGATCTCTGTAGGAACTTGAGCCGTGGTGAGAAGATGCTGCAACACATAAGACATCCCCATTCTGAAGAAGAACTTCCCAGACAGTTGAAGCGTGATGGATCTGGGATTTCAGTTTGGTTGGTTATGGAGGAGAGGGCACACTGCCAAAGTCAGAGAGGAATGTGCAAACAGCTAATTCCAGCTAAAACAATATGAGGGAGAGGGGCAGAAAATCTCCCAGCACTAGACTCTGGCATCTCACTGAATAGTAGTGTGGGAAGAGTCTCTTCACTGCTATGGCAAATCTCATAGATACCCATCCTGGGCAGCTCTGTCAGACTGGGGTTTGTCAGCCAAGACTGAAACAGATTTAAAGAAAGACCAAAATCTAACAAAAGAACACAATTTAGAAGCACTGTATGTTTTCTCAGTGTCTTCATCCTTTCCCATGTACCTAGTGGATCTGGACTCTATCCTTCCTTATACTGCTGTTTTTAAGCTCTTCAGCTTGCTTGACTCCTCTCAGCATCACTTCAGGCTTTTAGTTTACAAAATCAAGGAGGTTTACATGCCTGTGCTTTCTCTCTCTCTCTCTTCCCCTCTCTTTGTTCTGGGTGTTCCTGCCCTTTTCAGCCAATCTTGAGCCCACCAGCCATTTCAACTTCAGCTGATGGAGGATCAGAAATCGTAAAGCTGTTTAGGCTCCTGCCAGTTCCCTGGGCATGAGTGGCCGCAGGTAACCACAGCAGAAGGGACACTTGCTGTCACTGGCAGGACAGACTCCAAGAGGATTTGTAGAAGTGCCCTAGTGATGGAGGACTTAGTTGCTGTTTTCAAAGTGGTGCAGACTCCTAGGAGACCAAATTCCTTTGGCCTTCCTTGGCTCCTGTCGACAAGAGTGTTTAAGAGCAGGCTGTGAGCCTTTTCAGAAACCACTTGCAGAAACTCTCAGGCCTTTTTTTTTTTTCCTGACTGATGAAAAGTTTCATTCTGTTGCCACTAATAAATCCCCCTCCCCTCACCAATTTATGTTTTATAAGTTTGGGTTAAGCTTTGTCTACTAAAAGGATCGTACATAAAACACCACTTACTGAAATGTGATCTTTGCACATTTCTGAAGTTTTAATTTTCCTGTGGTGTAATCTTGTTACTTAGGTCATTCATTTTGTCACGCCTTGGTATCAGTCTGGTCCAGGTTTGGCTGCAGGGCTATGTTCTCCTGACATTTAGAGCAAGAATTCCCTGGGAAATCAGTCAAGAGATTTGACATTGCTTCTGGCCAGGCTCCAGTAGGTTTAGTTTTACTCTCCTTCTCTATTTATTGTGGAATCTGTCTGTCCACAAGCTGCACATTGAGTTCTGTGCTAGAGAAGGAGAACTAAAAGGGACAAAATGGCCATTCATTTGGGGGATTCATTCAGGCTTTTCAGAAAGGATTTACAAGAAGCTGTGCACTTAAATGACTGCTGAGCTTCCTTAGCCCTGCACTGTTACCTCCCTCACAAGACAATTTGGATTGAATGTTTTTTCTTTGCCCTCTCCCCCACCTCAATAGGCTTCAATTACTGTTGGAAAAGCAAAATTAAGAACTAGGTAGCACAGGAACCACCTGGAGGTTTCTCACCTTTAGAAATAGTTTAATTTGAACATGGCATGGACAGACCCTTTGCTTGGAGGAAAAAAAAAAAGCCCCAAACAACAGAACAAAATATTTTTTTTTTCTCTCCTCTTGCCACAAATTGCTGCAATGTCAGTTGTGAAAAGATGCGTCAGTGGCACAGCCTGTCAGGATATGGTGAACTGGAGAGAAGGTGCAGGGAAGCTGCCCTGGGCACTCATGGGGGCACAGAAAAAGTTAGGGGAATGGCCCCAGGTGAACTGGAAATAGAGAAGTAAGGTCTCTTGTGGAGGGGACAGTGACACGTAGCAGCAGTACAGAGCAAGATGCAGTCAGCTCTGAATGTGCCAGGAGGGAAAACCATCATGCTGGTGGTCTGTGTGCTGGGGCTGTGTCACCTTAGCCAGTGGGACCAAAGAGATTTATCTAACTTTGCTGGGTGAGACACTGAAATTCAGTTAAGCACTCACAGATTTTATCAGCCACAGAAAATGCAGTACTCTGTAAACACCACTGTTACACACTCTGTAACATCCAGCCGTGCTTTCCTGAACAGCCTGTGTTGCTGTCCCTTAGTCCTGCTGTTTCTAAGCTCCTCAGCTGGAAATGCTCAGCTTCTTCCCTCACCACCACTTCAGGTTCCTACAGAAATGAAGCTCAGTCAAAGAATTGTGTAGTTCAAGACTAGATATTAACATTACATGTTCTGTTAACTTTGTATATTGTAGACCATTTCACTTTACCTCAAGACACATGAGTTCAGTAACTTATATGGTTTGAAAAAGCATCCTTGCTTAGATTTGAAAACTCATGGGAAAGAAAATCCACCCATTCCCTTGGTAGCTTATTCCCAAGACTAATAATTTTCATCACCAAAAATGGTCTTTGTCTCTAAACTGAATTTGTATGAATTCATCTGCCATATGCTGCTTCTTATTATGCTGTTATCTGCCAGATTAAAAAGCCTCTTATACTTCTACTGTCTCCCCATGAGGATACTTATATAATGTGAGCAATTCCACTCTTCATCATCCTTTTGATAAGCTTAGTAGACTGAGCTCTCAGTCTTTCCCTCTTAAAAAAAAAATCAGTAACTTTAGTTTTTTTTGAGGTCTTGTTTGTGCCTTCACCACTTTTCTTTTTTGCTTTTTAAAATGCATATTTAATATTGGTCTCCCAGAAGGCACATTCTGAAGTGAAGGCATTTCTTTTAGCACACCTGGGAATTGAATCAGTCATTCTTGCCACAGTATTGCATTGAGGAAGCCTTCTTTCTTGCTCTTCCACAGTAACTCCTGAGACCTTCTGGGGATATAGCCCTCAATCTGTAGATAAGCCTTGTTTCACTCTGAGGCATGCAATTTTGCAGACGTTCTGTTTGACAGGCATCACACTAGAGCACAGTCAAGTCTGCTGTGTTTGGCCATCCTTTACTCAATCCACTGATTTAAGTAATTTTATACTGGCAGTGATTCTATATTTACTTCCAGACTTACCTGCTGAGGAAAACCCTAAAGCACAAGAGGCCTCACAGTGATCCCTTCAGATCCCCCAACATGATTAGTAGATTAAGTACTTTCAGAGATCTCTCAGCCAGGTCTGAACACATTTGCTGTTCTGTGGCTAATGCACAGTGGTAATGCTCAAAGCAAATATAACTCAGTACAGCAGCAAAGGCTCTAGAAACACTGAAACACCCTGCTCTGTTCAGCTGCCTCTGTCAACCATTATGGGATTTTAAAGATTAAATTGTGTTGTTGTTCATTTTCTTTCTTCTTTTTCTTGGGCAAGGCTGAGCCTCAGTGGTGTATATTTGACATGTGGCCAAGTGCTAGGAATTTGTTCTTTGTCCAAGTTTTTTTCTTTTTCTTTTTTTTTTTTTTTTGTAAACAATAGAATGAAAATATGTATAATACATACATAGCTTCATATTCATAGGATTTATATATCTGTTGGAAATCTATGCCATGAAGGGGCTCATGCAGCACATTTCAAGAAAGACAGTTTTGCTTCAGATCATTCAGGTTATCTTTGTAGATTACTAAAGTAACTGTTGTCTTAATACTATGTATTTTGAAGGGGTTATCTCCCCTCTCAACACTAATACTTCCTAAAAGCTAAAACCTCAGGGCACAGATGTGAAGATGTTGATCCTTTTCCCATGCAGTGGTGCATTTTTCATTGAACTAACCAAAAAAGGAAGGTCTCACTATGAATATTTACAAGTCCTTTTGTCCATAAGCTTCTAAAGAAAACTTGATAGTATGTTTTTCTCAAAATCCCTTATAGAACAGTAACTTTATTTCTGACAGATTTTTGTGTTTACAGCTTGGAAAAACCCCAACACATCAAGCTAGTGATACAGGTGCTGCATTTTTACTGGACTAGGAGAAAGGTTTCAAACTCAGAAATGACAACTGGAGCTATTCAATCCCTTAACTAAAATTAACACAAAAATACACTTATTGCAGAAGACTTTGGGGATAAAATTGTTTTTTACTTATTTGCAGACTTAATAAAGAATAACTAGTCTGATACCATTCTTCATGACTTACCTCTTTAAACTCATCAGTCATCTCTTTTCTTGCATTCGTGTTTTAGATAGATAGCCTTGCTGTATGTTGGTGTTTGAAGTGGACTTCATGAGTTTTATGGAGAAAACTATTTTTGTGTAGACAGGTATTGTACTGGATTAGTGTCTATGAAAGAGACAAGGCTGGTGGGGACTCCACAGCAGGGGGTTGGAACTAGAAGATCTTCAAGGCCCTCTTCCAACCCAAACCATTCTGTGATTCTAGGACACCTCTCCAGGTCAAAATAGTCTGAACCCTGTTAAAAATAAATGTAACTTTCTAAGAATGCACGCAGAGAAAGGGAGATTTTGGCGGGGTTTATGGTTTAATGTAGCCCCTTTTGCAAAAGCTTAACATGTCCAATTCCTATCTGATTTTCAGTGTCCCCCTGCACACTTGACTGCCACGAGCACATTTGTCTCAGCCGCAGCACAGCAGAACCAACACGGCAGTGAAAGGGATTCTTTTCAGCTACACGCCTCACTGGCACCGTGATCCCCCTGCTCCCACTGCAGCCTGGCTGCTTCTTGGGGTGTGGGAGGGCATGGAAAACCACCCAGCCTGGGCCTCCGTGTGACAGAGTGGAATTTGCAGAATGGTCTCTTCAAAAATTAGCTTTGACTTCCAAATCAAATCTGTTTAGTACAAAAGGCAAGGGAAGGCACTTCCACACAGTGTCACAATGTAATTTTTGCTGTGCAATGTCAGAAATTTGTAACTTATTCTTAAAAGGTCACCCTGATTCCATGTGCATTGCCTCAAAGAGTTGTTCTCTCTCTACCTGAGAAATTGTAGATACTTCCAAGTATCCAAAACCATGAAGAGGTATAAAGTGCATATAAAGTCCCTGTAGTCTGTAGCCAAAAAAGCTATTTTTTCCCTTCCCTTCCCTTCCCTTCCCTTCCCTTCCCTTCCCTTCCCTTCCCTTCCCTTCCCTTCCCTTCCCTTCCCTTCCCTTCCCTTCCCTTCCCTTCCCTTCCCTTCCCTTCCCTTCCCTTCCCTTCCCTTCCCTTCCCTTCCCTTCCCTTCCCTTCCCTTCCCTTCCCTTCCCTTCCCTTCCCTTCCCTTCCCTTCCCTTCCCTTCCCTTCCCTTCCCTTCCCTTCCCTTCCCTTCCCTTCCCTTCCCTTCCCTTCCCTTCCCTTCCCTTCCCTTCCCTTCCCTTCCCTTCCCTTCCCTTCCCTTCCCTTCCCTTTGATTTACTTAGTAATTTAGTTTTTTAATTACTTTTAGTTTTTTCTCAAGTGATGATGCTAAAGCAGAAGAAAAATCAAGTCTTGGAGGGGAAAATGATCACCTGAATTACAGGCGAGTGTAATTTATTGGGAAAAAATGGAGATTTTTTAGCTACACAGAGAAAACAATGAGAATGTAAAACAGTAGGGATCATAGTGTAGTCCAAGCAATTGAAAAAATGTGTGAGAGATTTCTATCATGATCCTGAGCAAGGTATTTTTAGACAGTAGTCTGCCCTGATTAAGTAATGAATAAATAAAAGACAAATCTTTCCCCGCTGTTTCTTTGTGTAGAAGATACTGAAAGTCCTAGACTATTTCAGAAGTTTGGGCACACCATTGATTCACTTGAGTTTTGTTATGAGGCCAAAAAGGGAAAAGGAAAAAAAAAAAAAAAAGCAAAAAAGCCTGTGAAACCCTATAACTGTCCAGTCTCAGTGGTTTTGTTACTTTGCCAAAATAAAGGGTCAAGGCATAATAGCACTAGAAAAGCTCACTTGCTGTAGATTTTACATAACAAGTTCTCAGCTTCTCTCATTCAGCCTGTGCCTGTTTCTGCAACCAAGGCAGCACAGAGAGCAGATTTTAGCTATAAATGTGTCAGTGGGTAGAGCTTGTTTTCCTTTGATAAATTTAAGAAATGCCTTGGTGCTTGGGGGCCAAGGGTGGCACAGAAAGTAAAACTGAAAATTCTAGAAAGAATCTCTGAAAATGTGCCAAAATACTCCCTCTTTTTCTCCATGTCTTGCTCAGAAAGGTATGGGTTTGGCAAAGTAGTTTCTGCTGCTTCCAATTATAAGTGTGCTTAGGGGTATATTTTTATATTAAAAGTCTGTTAAGCACGGCTTCCTAAGAACTGGGTTCTTTAGCAACACTTAGGAGTATCCACTTAGGAGTATCCCTTATTCTGCTTTTCAGAGGTGGCCTTTGCAACTCCCAGAGATGAGCCTGGCAGCAGCAATGGCTCAGCCCACATATAAAGTTTTGCCTGCTAACTTGCAGGTTGAGTAGCCTAACAAATATCAGCTTAAGCTGAAAATTTCAATCTTAGCATCACTTTTAAATAAAGCAAGGCAGCAAATGAATTGTGGGCCAGATTCTGCTTGGTAAGAGTGCTTCCACTAGGGGAGTTTCTGTACTCGGGGCAGCGCATTGTCTCGGACCCACTGTAGCCACTAGGCTGGAGACAAAAAGATACAGGGAGAAACAGGAGCCTTGTTGGCAGCAAGTCTGAGACAGAGAAAAATTTTATCTAACTTTGGTTCAGTGTTTGTGTTTTCTCTGCTCTTCAGGAGGACCTGCAGGGATCACGAGGATTTTGAGAAACATCATCCTCCCTTGGAGCTGAGCTTTTGCTCTGCTGCAGCCTGAGAGTACTTTGATCAGAGATACAATAGCAAAGCTGCAATTTATTATTGTTCACTGTCACCTCCAGCCACAATTAACATTTCCCCTTCTCATTAGAGGTTTTTCCTCTGTCCCTTTTCTGTTTCACTTTTTTTTTTTCTTTTTAAAGAGAATAGCAGAAGTCATAGCAAAGGTGACAGCTTGTGTCTATGGCTTGGAGTGCACTATGGGGGTAACACCATAACTTCCTTGAAAGAAGACCTTTCTGTAAACCTCTGCCTCCTTCCCCCCCACCAAGTGTCCCACTGGAAACCTCCTCCCAAAACCCAGATCTGTACCCATGACCAGTGCAGCTGGCAAACTGCAGACCCACGCACCTGGCAGCATCCTGCCCCAAGGAAGCTAAAGAAGCAAAAAGAAAGGCTGTGCAAGAGGCAAACTTGCAGTCCCTGCAAGTAGTTTAGGTTTGCTTGGAATAATGTTGTGCTTCTGCAACATGCTAGCAGAATGTTCATGTGCGTGTATTTTCACGCACATTTAAGGTGTTTAAAGTCAAATGCAGGACTTTAACTATGTAGCTCCCACTACCACTGTTGCAAAACCTTTGTCTAGGGGTTATAAGACTGACATACAAATATTGTGTGCACATGCATTTATAAAACATGCGCATGCATTTATATTGCATTTATGCAAGCTTGTAGGGAGGGTACTATGTAGTTGAACCCAGCTTTCTGAACACACTGGGGAGCACACTTTTTTTCTCAGATGAACGGTAACTTATCATTCCTAGAACTTGAAAATCTGTCTCTGTGTGCATCTGCTTTTGTCAAAAATGAGATAATTTAATATGCAGGTCCTACTCTGCAGATATCCAGTTTTTACATCCAAGTAACTACCCTGAGAAAATTAAGCCTTTAGCATTTAATATCCTACTGACACGTATTTACAATCCACTGAGTATTGATTTACCTCTCTGTATGCTGAAATGCCCTGATAAACCTGCTTTGCTCCTACACCTTATATCTCAGAATTCTGTTTCTTGAATGCAAATTATACAGGCCACTCAAAATTTACAAATCTTGGGAGATGAGCAGTACTGTGAGCTTTTGTGGAAAATGTGTTTTCTGCAAGGAATTTGAGAGAAAACACCCCAAACCCTGAGACAGAAGGAATTTCTGCATGACAAAGTCAAGACAGACATGTGTGCACAGATGGTGCTGACAGTACCATACTCTCAGGCAGGCTCATTAGTGCAGCCTCAGTGCCATGATAACATAGATGTGCTGGACTGGAGGTGGCTTACACTTGTCAGCTGAGAGCAACCTGGCAATTGGTCTCACCCATTTGTGCTGACATGATTAGAGAGGGAGGGAAATTCTGTGTGAGGAGACAGAGGAAAGGAAGCAACAATTACACATATTAAAAAAAAAAAGTTATGGTCATGGCCTTGAGATTTTCCCTTTCCTTTTGTAGGGACTCTTTTCCTCTCTCTCATGGTTGTTAATCACATCATTTTTTGAAGACAAAAGGAAGAAAGCAACATAGTCTGTCTCAGTGCCATCCCCATGTTATTTGTAGCCTCCACAGGGTCACAGAAACAGTGGCTATGTTAGTATGAGATAAATTCTGAGATGTTCTAGCATGCCAGGAGCCTGACACAAGTGATGGCAGGACCTCAGAAAGGGCTGGGGGAACATGGCCCTGGGTACTGGCTCATGCAGCTCTGGTGTGTAGGACAAGGCAGGAGTTTGCATACCTGGATGGGATCTACTGCTTCTGCAGAACCCTCTAGTTGAGCATCACTTCATTTACAGCTACTGCAGTAAAATAAATATGACAGTACTTACAGCAAAATAAAAAAAGCTTCTCTTTCATCTGGGCTCTGAATAAATTGAGACAGCAAGATCCTCACTCTGTCTGCTTTCCCAAAGGAACCAGAGGGACACTTCCCCCTGGTCAGACATCCTGGCACTGGTTTTATGCTGAGGCAGTGCCTGGATAGGCTTGACAGATGCACAGTGTTTTGAGACAGAGCTTGCATTCTTAAGGCTGCCAACTGCCCAGAACAGAGCTGAATGATGTGTTTCTCGGCTGGAGCAAAGCTGGGAAGTCCCCAGCTTCCTCCAAGCCCTTGGAAGTAAAGCATAAGGAAATGCAATGAACATTCCAGAGTTAAATTTCTTACTAATACCTAATTTCTAATCACTGCTCTTTAGCCACACAGTTTAATGATTTTAGGAGAAGACACATGGTATAATTTCCTTCCATTTACAGGACCACCTTACCAGTGGAGACACCAACACAGATAACATTTCATGTTTGTCCAACAAGTGCATGAAATTACAGAACCTGGATGAAGATCCAGATCTCTTAAGTCCAAGTCCATCACTCCAGCCACAAGCAGAGCTACAGCTAACATCGAGGAGACATGTGGAGCTCACTTCAGTTAGGTGCACTGCCAAAAGCACAACTGTGCTCCCATAAAACATGAAATTTCTATGATAACCAATCAATCTAAGACATTCTCATTAAGCTAAATAATATGACTGTTTCCTGAATTATCCCACTTGTGCACATTTCCAAAGGAAAAGCAATCCTAGGTATCTGGGGATATAAACAGATGTTTTTTGCTAAATCAGAGAGTTCCACCTCCCAGTAGTGTATGTGCTTGCCCTGCCTGGTGAACTGTACATTAATTGGTTGATACAGGACAGGTGCATCCATATTTTTAATGAAATATAATGATTTATGGTCAGATTTCAGACTTTATGTTCCAAGACCAAATTAATATAGTTTTGAAGGCATCACAGGAGTTATAAAGTTGATAAACTGGTATTAGCATTACAGTTGAAAAGACTTTTCTGATGTATTGTTACCCTTAAGGCACATACACAAAGATGTTTATATGTAACCCACATATACAATACAAAGCTCTAGAAAAATATTTTCCTTTCAGACTTTTGCAAAGTGTCACATTGCAATTTTCAGTTAAATTTAAACTACATTTAAAATTAAAGCAGTGATCTCCAATGACACATCACCAAAATAGCACAGCCTGAGGCAGGAGTAGCTCCAATAAATTTGGCCTTTTGGGGGAGTTCCACCAGAGGAAATTTCCAGGAGTATGTGCTGTGTTTGATTGCACTGTGGCTGCACACCTCTGACTTAGCAAGCAACAGTCTAGCAGCAGTTTTGGAAGAGATGGGCACAATGGCTATGTCTGAGCTGTGCAACCCAAATCCTACCTGGAAAAAAGAAGCTGCCTTATGTTGATGTATATATCAGAATTTGGGAATGCACACCTATGAAGTTTAATTCTTTAAATTTGTTTATTCTTGAAAAACTTTGTTATTAAAAAATTGATTTTATTAATACTGATTCATTTTAGAAGAAAGGCAGATGTAGAACATGAGGTTCCAAAAACCAAATTTTAATTTCAGGAGGGATGCATGACTGTCTGGAGTTTGGAAAAGATACATGAGCCAAGGGAGCACTCTCCTGCCACACCAGCCCTCCCTCTCCCTGTAATGCCTTTACAGCACATTTGACTTGCTCTGACAACTGACCTCCATTAGAGAAGTGCTTAGAGATCTTCAAATGAAGAAATGTTCATAACTAAAAAGCATTTGCTGTAATGAAGCCCCTTAAAAGAGGCTCTGCATGCCACAGCTGATCTCTAGTGTAGATATAATCTCACTGAATGTTGCGGAGTGTATTTTCATTCCTCTTCTGCATACATTATATATAATTTTCTGAGTAAAACAAACATCTGTGCACAGTTGTGGAGATGAGATTTTATGCTAGTTATGGTGGATGACCTTCAGTTTTTGTTTTTGCCCAGAATTCTTTCAAAATATAAACAAAATTACAATGCAGCCTCCCACTTTGACCTTTTAAATTTTACTTTTAAAAATAGAGGTTATCTTTTATGCTGCAAATTATGCCTTTATCTCTTATAATCCCATAAGTCAGATATCACAGTCCCACTTCAATTATGCTAAACTCTTATGTTAATTTTAAATCATGTAACTTAATTCCTGGCAAAGCAGGCTGGTGATTTTCAAAATGTGGTTAATGAAGCAAAGTACAATCTAGATTCTGCTACTGAGATCATCTGAATCCCTTAGGTTGCTGAACATGACTGTGGAGAGGCTCTTCTTTACAAAAGTCTCGGTTAGATTTTCAAAAAATGAATTTTTAAGTGCAGTTAGGGGCTATGAAATTTGAAGTTGAGCGTACAAAGAAGTTAAATTACTTTCACTAGAGCCATAGAACAACAGTGCAGCTAAAACAATTACACTTCTGTGCACATATGTGCTTTAAAGGCCTTAACTAGCGTCCTCCCCTGTTAAATCACAAATGCAAATAATATCAGATTTTCAAGATGATAGGCTGGGGACCTGATGTCATTCCATGGATGTATGCAAATCAATGTCATTTTCCCTATCATTTGCAGAAACCAAATATTTGCTGATAATTTCTTTCAACCCTCTCCTTTACTCAAACAATAGCTTTATCTAAGACCCACTAGTAGATGAAATCTTATGAGAATGTGTAGCTTTTCAATGCAATTAAGCTGCCCCCCCAAATCTCTGTCATTCTCTGATCTGATAGGCAGAAAGTTTGCCACTAAAATGAACTCAGTGTGAAGCTCAAGTTCTTCAGAGACTTTGTTATTTACTAATATTAATTTATTTCTCTGAATTAAAGTATTCATACCAAACTCATCTATAAATTGGCCTCCATTCTTTATTAGCATGTTGCACTTTTTTTCCTCATGTGCTTTTTTGAAAATACTAGTATCATTAGTGTGTCTTTTTTTTTTGTCTGTAAATTATCAGTTAATTAACACACATCCACAACAGACAAGACAAAGTAAATATATGGACACCCAAAGGTTGGTGGGCATTTATTTTTTTATTTAAATTTACTATATTCAATGGTCTTCCTGTAAGGCAAGAGAGATTGACTCAGGATTTGAGGTTGAATCCAATACTTACAAGAGCAGAGAATCTAGAGGTCAAACCAAGTTCAAATATAAGGCAGTTTTCACATGACTTAGAAGGTTGCACGGTACAAAATCAAAACTTTCAGAAGGTCTTCTTAAATTGTCTTGGTTGGGGTGGAGCCCGCAGGAAAACCAGGAGGGATTTCTGACAGGGAAGGTGGGAGTTGAACACCGTCCTGTGTTAAAAGGCAGAGATTTTTGTTCACCTGAGGAGAAGCATGCATGGGGGAGGTTCAATTGCCAGATATCCCCTCCCAAACACTTCTGGGTGTTAACACCTGTGGGTCCACCCATGCAGAGCAACAGCTCACACAAGCAACAATGTGTGTGTTCACCTGTCCAAGGCATCCTTGCAACTTCTCACTGGTGCTCAGCAAATGCATCTCCCCACACCTCATGCTGATAGATGGCTTTTTGCTTCTCCTCTTTGCTTCATGTTCCCTTGGAACAGGATGGTTTAAGCTATGGGTGCTGCTAGCCACAGACAGCACAACCCCTGGCTTGGGCTGCCCAGTGTGCTTTTACCTTTTCCCCTTGGAGTGGCTTGTCCTACCACAAGGACAGCGGTGCAGAGCCTGTTTGATTACACTCTGACACCACGGAGACTGGAGGTGGCTTTTTTTCCTCTTCTGAAGAGAAAACTGAGGGAGAATCAAGCAGTGAGGGTACCTAGGGAATGGTCTGGACTTCTGTTGTGGGACCCACAATTTCTCCTGTAGAACGACTGAATCTGTACATCATACATTGCCTGAGATGAAGGAAAAGACAACAATAACAGCAGTAGCTGTGACCAATGGCTGGGAACAGAGGAAAAGGACATTTTACTTGCGTCACTTTCCCATCAGGCTGTTTCTTCACCCTACAACTTGCTGTATTGAGGCACTGGAGCAAGATGCACCAAACCATTTCAGAAAGAAAGGCATAGGGGACATCTTTATTGTGGAATGACATAGAGATTTTCCCCTATCCATTTTAGAGATTTGGTCTACTGATGGACTTGGTAGTGTTAAGTTAATTATTGGACTCAATGATCCTAGAGGCCTTTTTCAATGGTTCCATGATTCTATGATTTTCCAGAGATTTCTCCTCCTCCTGGAACATCCTGGTTCACCCACTGAGTAAGACACGTTGCAAGAACAACTGCATGTTTTGGTCAGGCAGCACTTGTGGGAGGAGAAGGAATGGAAAGGTAGAAGATATCTTTTCCTTTTCAAACCAGGACTGTGGGATTCTGGACACATCTTCCTCTAGGACAAATCACCAGTACACTTTACACCACCTAAAACTGCACCATGCACCCCATTCCTTGGGCTTGGTGACCACTGGCAAGGCAGGACAGTAAAACACAGGAGACTTCAGGGAGCTCTGGGGGCAGAGCCAGTCTGTAGGTTTGGGAGGCAATGGGCACACACACCTTGTCTGTAACAGATTGCTGGGAGCTGGATTGATAACCAGACCCCAGCAGACTGAGAATGGTCACAGCAGTTGCATTGAAGTTGCTTCTCAGTACAGACCTTTGAATATCCCACAGCTGCCAGGCTGAAACTTAGTCCATTTCACCAAAAATGAACACTACCATGAATACTGGGACCACAGCATGCAGGTATCACATGTAATGATGCATCCACTGTGCATTAAAACCTTAATTTTGTTGAATGCAGCAGCTCTCTGCTGTACTCTACAAGTATGACAAGGAGGGTCATACTTGTCAACTCCAGTGCATCAATCAAAATGAGGCAGTAGACTAATCCTTCACAGGCTTACCCAAATCTACTCTGCTCATCAACTGAGCTGCTGTGTTATTTTTAGTTTGATGCACTTGTATTCAAGAGCTTCCTTCAATAAAAAAGTCAGGTCTAAAATTGGCTACAGTTTATAGTAATAAAAAAAACAAGCCTTGCAACTGAGAACACTGTAAACATTTTAGAAAATTAGCCAGTGATTCTTTATTAATAAGGGACGGAAAGTAAAAATACAATCAAAAGTTTTTTCAAAACCCATTTCTAAAGCAAACACACCAAAAAAAGAATTATGCCACTCTGATATTTTTTTTTCTTAAACCATTAAAAGAACATTAGGTAAGCTAATGCAACAGCTGTCTGAGCTACTGCTTTCATAGAATAATCCATAATGGTAAAAACAGCTTTTTCAGGCATTTTAGTGCAATTTATGCTGTTTACAGGTCTTTTTTTCTTTGCATTCTCCATAATTTAGTATCAATTGATATCACTCTAGCATATAAAATCCCCACTAATTCAAGACAACTCTACTTAGCAGTAACTTCGTTTCCTTTCAGGGCTAATATCAAAGTAGTTGTTTTGAATCCCAACATGATAAGTATCTAGTAGAAGCCTGAAGCTATTCTAGTGCTATACAAGTGGTGATGTATAATTGAACATTAAGTAATCCAAGTAATAGAAGTCATAGGTCAGCTCTCTCTCCTCCTTAGACAATTCCTTTAAATATTGCCTCACTACTTCCGTACTTGTTCTCTCATCAGAGGAATGTCTGTCTTTGAATTTAGGGAACTTCAGATTGGCTGGAGCACCTACCAGCTGCAGAAAGTAATTGGCATCTTCTTCCAGGGTCTCAAACTTTCCTATAAAATCATAGTTGATGAGGCAGGGATAGCAGAGCTTACTGACTTGCTCCCAGTGAATGTCCATTCCTACTGGTCGGTGGGAATCCAACAAATATTGGATGAACTCCTTGAACTTAACTCCCGATCCTGTTTTCAGTGCTTCTTCACCTGCATTATGTCTATACTTTTTAATTATTGCCTTCCCAAATACCGGATGGTAATAGCTGTTTGGATGTTCAAACTTATCCCTGAAGGCAGATACCAGTCTTTCCATAGGATCACGTACAAATATGAACTTGGTGTACATGTTCAAGCGTGTGTAGATCCCTTTTAGGTCATAACTGTCCAATTTCCTCAGGTGCTTTCCATAGTGTACATCATCATGGGAGATGTTGTTTGCTGAAGCAGCGAGTCCACTGAGCACCATGAGGACCCTTTTCCAGTTGGAGCAGCCTGCTTTTGGCACTTCACAGTACAGAACCTTGTGCCTGTCCTCTACATAAATTCTTGACACTAGGTGCACCAGGTGGGTTTGCAGCTTCTTTCTGCTGTTGTATTTCCTGCAGAAGTCCTGCAGGAAGGCCCTGCGCTTTTCCTGGGCGCTGTCTATGTCCTGCCACTCACCACCCTTGACAAATGTCTTGTTTAGTGGGTGCAGAGCAGGAGGTAAATACACCCCTCTGAACCAGCTGAGAGGGGACTCACTCGTCTTCTGCTGCTCAGGGAGCCAGCTCCCCGAGGAGGCAGCCACCACACCAAAAGGGTCAGCCCTGCCGTGCCTGCTGCTTGGGACAGCCATCTCATGGTTACTGAGGCCCACAGGAGCACTTCTCCTCCACGCTGCTTTCCTTGGCATCCCCAGAGGCTGGAGCGTGAAATCCTGAAATGTGGAAAGGATCAGAGCTTAGAGAACAGTGACAGTCCAGCCCTGCCCGCTCATGCTGCAGCAGCAGCAAGGATGGTGGGGTGTGCTCATAACCAAGCCACATCTGGAACTACAGTCCCTTTTGAACTGCTTGATCAATACATCTAATTTAGGAACCAGCTGGGCTAATTACTGAAATACATGCTTCTGAAGATTACCTGTTAGCACACAGTAGGTCTTCCTACAAAAATAAATAGCTCAAGTCACACCTCTTAAGAAATCAAAAATGGTTCACACAGGGGGGCTGATAGTCCTGGTAGGGGTGGCCAAGCACTTTTCTCTACTGAGCACATTTTCCCCTGTGCCAGCACAGGCACTGGTGGAGTTGCATGGTCATTCTCTGGAGTGCACTGGCACAATCACAGTAACAGGTGTTGGATCTACTCCCACCACTGAGACTTGGAGCAGCCCTTGATCCCCAGTGGCGGCAGGGGACAAAACCACGGCCCCTAAGCAGTTGACATCAGTTGGTTTGAGCAGGATGTAGTGACAGATAAAATCAACCCTCCAAAATGGTCCTACCCCTACCTGCGCACAGAGAGATGATGGAGATGGAAATGGATTCACTGGACTGAATGTACATACAGGTGTCTGTGACACGGGTGCCTGCACCTGAGCTGCTTTCACAGCTGATAAGGAAAAATAGATGCCTTTGGAACTATTCCATCTGACTTATTTAAACATCAACATTAATGACACCAACTAACTAAACATTAACTAGTGACCCTGCAAAGAATGTTAAAGATGAGACTTTCCTCCTAAACATCTCTCTGTATGTCCCCAGCCATTGTGCAATCCACAAACTGCAGGAACAGCAAAGCTTGCATCTGTGTTTTGATGTCAGATTCTTCAGGGTCTTGTATCATGCAAGTTGACTGAAGAATTTCTTGCAATATGAGTATTTCTGCCTGCTCATTCCTGAGTGGATTCTCATGTGTCTGCTAAGCCTTGTAGATTTTTTTCTCCTGTTAGTAGGCAAGCCTGCTGCATTGGGACACCTCTACAGCTGCTTATTTTCATTACACATCTGGAGAGGAAGGATGCTGGTCAACAGGCTTTTAAATATCTTGTTGCAAGTAACAAAAAAATGGTTAGATGGACAGACAAGACAGACTACCTGACTGCTTCCATGAGCCTAACTTTTTTTGGAAGGCTACATAAAAAGGCTTTTCTGGCATAAACAGATTAAACATTTACTGGAAAGTTGATTTGTGGACTGACATCATAGGTGTGGATTTGGGGAGATGATAAAGTTCATAGGCCAATTCAAATAAAGCTGTTAAAAATTCAGAGGAATAATGTAAGAAATGGTAATGAAGGGAACACAATTTGAATTCCAGTTTGAAAAAAAGCCTATGAAAAAACAAGCAGTTCCAAGAAAAGTTAGCATATGTTGCAGTGTAATAATTTCCTATAACAAAAACAAACCCAGGGGACCAGGCTTTTCTGTACTGCTGCAAGCCACTGACAAGCAGGTCTTTGTGCCACTGAACTGATGTTTGTATTGGTGGAAACAAATAAAAGAAGAGAGTCGTGCAGGACTTGTATGTCTGTGAGAGAGAAGGCATGTTGGTGTTTATAGAGATGCAAAAGGATACTTGAATTCATTGGATTTGATGTGGTTCACTTATCTAATATATTTTTTAAAAATGTATTCTGTCTAATATTTTATTCTTTAAAACAAATGAAACGTATGTGTCTAGAGACTTATCCCTTCTGCCCTAGGATGGAAATAATTCAGGAGCTAAGTCAGTGTGTAACAACAGAAAGCAGTGCTAGTAGTAAGTCAGGGTATGACTATGAGCCCAATGGGAGTTTCAGCATCACAGTGAATGGCAAAGTGCCATTCTTGCAACTGCAGAACCACAGACTTACAAATAATTTAAATGTTTTTACCTTAAAAGGAAAACCTGGAAATTCAGAAGGTGAGATGAAAAATACGGGATACTCAGAAACCAACTGCACAATACAAGGCTCAACAGAAGAAGGAATAAAATTGTGTCAGTGCTAAAGCAACTAAAGGTTGTAAGTTCATCAGTGCAACTCAGGTGATTTTGAAAATTTAGAAGACAGTCTCCAATGATACATGGCTGTACTGGTGTTCCCCCATGCAGAGAAAACTCAGAGAGGGCAGTACTTCATGACTTCCTATGGTATGTCACCCAAATTTAGCAGCTCATTTCTGTGCAAAGAAACTTAAACCATCTGAATTTCAAAGAAAAGCCACTAAAATGAGCCTTATACTTCAGAAAAAAGTTCAACCTTCTCAAGCCATCCTGTCATCCTGAGCTAGTGGAAGATGCCCTAGTTCCACTAGAACAGGAGGGAAAAGGACAGACTGAAAGGTGTGTGTGGTCTTGATTTTGTTCCATTTCAAAGAGTCTGCCTGGGATCCAGGACAAGCCTCAAGGGTAACCTAAGATGGTACCGGAAGAGGATTGTATTTTAGTTACAGAAACTGTGAATGCAGCTGTAGGAATCCCTACTAAAACATTTTTGTGGGATTAAAAACTTCAGAGAAGGATGGACAGAACTATTCAGAGAAATCTCAGTACCAATGTAAAGGAACAATGTATGCATAATTGGAGGCAATTGGAAGGGGCTCATTCCTAGTGAGATGAGGCAAACGGAGAAAGAATCACTTAGCAAAAACGGTTCAAATAGAAAGCAAAATAAAAAAAATAATCCCCAAAAGAAAACCAAAACCAAACCAACCCAAAACCCACCGGCCTACCCCTCCCTCCCTCCCTACATCCCTCCCTAAGCCAAAAAAAAAACCCTCCACATAAAACCCCAAAACTCTAGGGCCAAAGCAATGATACAGGAAGATCTGAGGACCAAGAAGTTATCTGAATCTGTAAAATATTATTAGCTGCTTTCCTCTTCCCCTTCTCTCTGAGACTTTACTTATCCCACTTATGTTGGCTTATATATGTTTTTATGGTCTCCATGAGGAATAGTGTCCTTGCAGTAAATGCTGGCTGTAACTTGCTCTAAGAATAGGAACAGATATTTTCCAAAGGCATAAATAGCTGGTACATTGCCATGGAAGTTTTCTAACTCAAAAAAAAAATTAAAAAAAAAGAAGAAAGAGATCAAATCTTTTTATCCACTTGCCTGAGTAACTAGATAAGTACATAATAAAGGTGAGATGAATGAAAAGTTGAATCAAACTTTATTTTTGATGAGAAATATTTAACTTGACAGTTTTCTTGGGAAACTAAGAGAAATTGTTTAAGAGATAGTGCCATGTTCCTTAAGTAAAGCTGCCTGACAGTCTGACACTTA
Organism: Calcarius lapponicus; assembly: GCA_039654755.1. NCBI lineage: Eukaryota > Metazoa > Chordata > Aves > Passeriformes > Fringillidae > Calcarius > Calcarius lapponicus. Next base: position 108,543,177 of record CM077464.1, on the reverse strand, counting down.
CCTGCATGAAAGAGCTGAAAGTCACACACTCTGAAAGGATTTAAATATTTTATGACACCAGTCTTACATAAAGCGAGCTGCCTTCTTTGGCTTGCTCTTGGTGTCAGTGATGCTTTGTTGTGCATTTTATGACACTTTAAAAATCTGAACATCTCTATGTTATATCTTTTTCCTTTTTTTCCACAGCAATAACAGGTAAACAAAAACTTGCAAAACTATTGTTAACTAGTGTTAATAAACACTTTCAAAAAACATCCATGTCCATATATCTACAGTCTATATCTATCCTACCAGTCCATCCCACAAGCTGCTGAGCATTGGTGCTCTGAAAACCACCTGAATATACACCAACAGCAGGCAGCATGCAGGCAGTGTCAGACACTGACTCTGGACCCAGATCTTTCCCTGCAGACAGCCCTTACCAAACTCTTTGAGCCAAGTGTCCAAGGACAGGAACATCCATTTATGGCTTTCCAAAGAGCTGCTAAGTTTGGGAACCAGCTGCCTGACATGGAAAACGAACTCCGTGGTTACCTTGGAAAGATGCAAGGCTGTCCTTGAGACATGCTGACAACCTGTGCAGCAAGCTGCATACATTTAGTCTGAAAATTAAAACCAGGGAAGTGTTGTACCTTTGCTGGTAATTGTGCAAACTGCCCCCTGTTTGCATCAACACATTTGAAAGGAAGTTAAGAAGTGGCCATGAGCCGCTAGAAGTGGCCATTTAGAAGAGTAGAAGTCACTGTCTCACAGCTAGGCTGGAACTGAAGGCAGATTTAAAAATGAGTTTAAATTTGAGGAAAAAATGAAATTTAATAGAGTATTTCTGTGATGTGTGGCTAGTGGCAGGCAACTCAGTGAAGCTGTTGAACAAAAGGCATTTTAGAGTCATTAATAGGTTCATGGATTTTTTTCTTACATTTTTATTGCTGTAGATTCCCTGCTCCTCCCCACTCAAAAAAGGATTTCTCCTCACTGTAAAAATAAGCAGCCAATACTTTATTTTACGCACATTGAAGCTGTCTTTTCCTTTAATACCTTCACAAGCCACTGAGGTAGAAGAGATTGAGTACTGCCAAGAATGGTTAAGACTCATCCAATTCTGCTTTGTGGTGATTTTACAATGCACGGGTGGGATCTCATCTAGGCAGTTTGCAATTAGAGCAACTCACCATGCAAAAAGATAATGATGTATTGGAAAGGCTGATATTCCAGGGCTGATTTACAAAGATTTAATGGCCTGCAGTGCAAACAGTGCTGTTTCCTAAATGCCTTAGTGCTGGATATTCAGTTTTACTAACAAGAATAATAAAATTAAATAAGCCCAACAGAAAACATAGCAAGAAGAATAGCAAAGGAAAGAAATATTCTGTTTTCTTGTGCTTTTCTCTGCTGCCAACTTACCTGTTTACCTAGGATCTCTCTACAGAAAATTGACAAAGAGTAATTTAAGACAAGGTTCATTTTACAGTTCACACTCAGACTTTAAAATGATCAAGGAGCACACAGAGGCGAGTCTCTTAATTTAGGTTTGTAGTGGAAGGCAGCTTGAATACTGGAGGACTATAAATCAAACATCCTCCTACTTGGATGGTAGGTATCTGTGAGTCTTTGAAAACTTTGGAACCAGTAGTTTCAGCCTAAAACCTCAAGTTTTTCACATAATGGTTGGAGGGGGCTCTGAGCAAACTGATTTAGTTCAAGATGTCCCTGCTTATTGCAGGAGGACTGGACTAAGTGACCTTTGAAAGGTCCCTTCCAACTCAAATTGTTCTGTGATTCTGTGATTCTATGATAATTTTTGGGCACACTTAGAAGAATCTCTTAACCAGAGGACCAGGATTGTGGCAGATAGCTCAGACTTGGTGTGCAGTTTAAATGTGAGGAAAAGTTTGCATGATTCCTATTTTCAGCAAGCCAGTGAAGCCTGGTTCTGTTACTACCTTGCTTCAGCTGTACAAACATGAAGAGTTGTACTTGCATGTCTGAATTTTCTTAAGCCTGCCAAAAGGAGAGATTATCCTTACTTCTTTTGTGCTAGAAGACTATTTGGAAAACGTAATTCAGAATGATCAGACTCCTCTACTACTACTATGCTACCTGAGCTAACATGTAAATATGCTCAGAACTCTCCCATATCATAGCAGTTGTTTAGTGTAATGTCAGTGAGCTAAACAAACTCCCACAGGATCTCCCAATGGAGAGGCTATTCAGGCTGCCCACAAGTGACAGAAAATATTTGCTGATGAGGTGCTTCACCTTCTGTGAAGTGGAGATAAACCTCTTGATTCATCACTTGTGCTTGTATCAGCTACTCCAAAGATAATAGGCAGCACTAACCCCTCACCTCCCAGCGGAGCCATGAATTTTTGGCTTATCTAATTTATTCAGGGCATATCACTGATGCTGCATTCCTCAAAAGCCAGAGGCAAGACCTTACTGACACAGACACCACATTTTCCTATGAGATATGTATCCCTAAAACACATGTACTTCTACCAAGCATCTCTAAGATTACTAAACAGGTTGAGGGGAAAAAGAATAAGGAAAAAGAGAATACAAGATACTCAGAACTTCCTTCAGAGACTAAGAGGCAAACCTCATAGTTTGTAGCTGAATTACAATTAGGTTCAAAGGAGATCCTTGTGAACTCTGAGCCAGACACAAAATAGAATAACTGATCATAGTAAAAAAAAATATAGCAGGTAAATTTTAATTAACAGATACCAGTAATTTTAAATACTGCTTCTCAAAACACAGCTTTGTAAATCAGTGACTGTTGCCCCTAGAATCTGTTAGCAGAAAGTCCAGCATCTCATTGCATGGAGACTTGGAGTTATGGCAAGGATACAGACCAAGACAGTGAAGAAGGATAGGGCAGAGGGAAAGAGAGGTTTTTTGTTTTTATATGGTGTGGCCAAGTGTCAGTGATTGGTGTGGAAAAATTTGAAGGGAGAGCCGCAGCCCAGAGATGGTTTTGGAGGAGAACAACCCAGGCCCACAGGCAGTGGGCAAAGTGGAGACGCCCAATGGGGTAAGATAAACAGTAACATTTTCACAAGTATAGTAGTGTACTTAATAAGGAGACAGGAAAAATCCATTTTTCTTTGGCTGAGACCTCTTAGATACCCGACTCCTGGCTTTGCACCAGCCTCCCCTCCTCTCCCTGCCCTGTCTTGATCTACAGAAAGCACAAAGTCATGCTAATGAGGCAAGACAGTCTGCACAAGCCACTTCCACAAGCTGATTCACATGGTCAGCAACTTGGATGAAGGAAATTAAGCTCTAATTTACTTGCCAATTTACTTGCCAATTCTTGATCAAATCTAGAATTAACTCCCTCCTGTTTCCACCTTCACAGTCAAAGCATTTGGATTCTCCAAAGCATGCTTTGAATGGGAGAAATAAGAAAGATCAAGTCATAAAGAATAGAAAGAGTAGCAATAAAGATGCTAGTATTTTCAGAAACTAAGTTTTGTGCGTCAGATTAAAGATTCACCAATACAACTGCAACCAAGTATAGCAAATAAAAAAAGCGCTCCACTCCCTTATTACTAATAAATAAATAATAGGGAAGGTCACTTGATAGCAATAATAAACTGGTTTCAGGATAGTACAATGCTGATGCTGCTTGTCTTGCCTCCTGATAACAGTTTTATGGTGCTGGTTCTTTGCACTATAACTTACAGACTTGAAAATAAGCACAGAGCCACTGCAGACCTGACAGCTCGTGTTTGGGCAGAGTCTTTTAGCAGAAAGTCTAATTTGCATGGAGTGCATGTCAGCCTAGATGACTAAGCTAAGATGCTTTGCTAATAAAAAGCAATTTTCAGGTCATGGACCTCTTAACATTTGGCCATATTTAGCCCAACCTCCTTCCTACCTAGCAACACTTGCTTTGGGTACAGGTAAACTGGTATGTTCAAATTGTTTAAATTCTGAGCTCAGTTCTCCTCTGTATTAGTAAAACCTAAGTCAAACACTGTGGTCCGTGGCCAGAAATCTTCACCAACACTCACTCACATTTCTGTACAGAACAGCAAAGCACTTTAAACTACCTGAAATTCAAAATTCACTAAACTAAGCATGCAATCTTCATTTTATGAAGCATAGTGCTTTGTAACAAGTAGGTTTACCTTATGTATAGAGGGAGCTTAAGGCTAAAGACGACACTTTCAGGCAATCTCTGTATATTACATATTGATCTCTTATTTAACTCATTAAGTAATGCTAATGTGCCTACTTTTTCATAACTTAAAGCACAGAGGCAAATCAAATGACCTAAAAAGTTCCTGCTGTTGACAAATGCAATTCCCAAAATTGCTATTTTCAAGCGTATTTGAAACACATCTTTGAAAACAAATAGTGTCTCTTGCATGTTCACAACTCAAGCCAGGCAGGAATTTTTGAGCGCATTTCATATTTCAGACAACATCTATTTTCCTCTCTAAACAAAAGGGACAGCAACATTTTTTACCCAAGGAGGGGCCGCGTCTCAGCCCTTGCTGATCAACGCCCACCCTGCACAGGAGAGGCCCTGCACCCATTTCCTTGTCTGCATGAGTAGATGTATTTTGCAGGAAGCTGACCAAACTGCTGGGTGTTAATCCTGGAGGTGAACCCTGCGCGCTTGGGCCGAAACCCTGGCTCCCATTTCCCAGCAAGTGCTTTGAGAATAGAGGCCTGAAATCTAATGCTGTGCCTCTGCACACAAAGCAGAGTTCCTCACATTAGTGGCTATGGCAAGATTCACAGGGTTTTTTGTTTCTGGTAAACAGAATCCATCTCTATCTTGTTTGCAGGTAAACACACTTGTCTTCCAGCATAAACAAGACATCTTGCTGTTTTAGAAATAATAAGAGAAGTTTCAAATGAACCTAAGTTCAGATGAAGAATATTAATGTATATTCAGGCATGAAGAATTCAATTTCTCCCAAATTGCTTTGGAAGAGATGCTAAGATCTCTAGAGGTCTCAAAGCATTTTCCCTTCAATCAAAATTAGCATTTAATTCAAATTAGATGACTTTATTGGTAAATAAAAAAGAAATAGAAATGTAAATGCACTCTAGGTAGGCAAATATCTCAAATACATGTTTGCCTACATTTGTACACTTTTAAACAAATTTGTGTGTTAATTTCTAGACAGAAAATATAATACTTGAAAAATTACTGCATTCATAAATTACAGTGGGAAAAACCAGACTGTGAATTGACAAAGGGCATTATTCACTGTACACTCCATCCTCACACTGACTGACCCTGTTTCACTGAATGGGCCTGTCATGTCTATCACAGGTAAAAGAAAATACACTGGCTTATTCTGCAGCAGATTTTTGTGTGGCTATCCCCGCAATATGCATTAATATGCAAGCAGTGCCACAGCTGATCAGTGTGCCACCCAAACACTAACTAGCTCAAGCACCATCCCTCCCTGAAGCACAGGAATCATAAGAGCAGCACTGTGTTTGAGGGTAGCTGCACCCACCACAGCCACAGTGTTTGGTTTTATGCAAGTCCCTTGACCTTCACACTTAATTTTTCCATGTCTGTAAACCATGGAAAGATAATAATTGCCTAGCCCATGTGAATATTGTGATTCCTAATTTCTGAATAACACTGGTAGAAAAAACTTGCCATTTTACAGAGCAAGAAGAGACACAAATCTGATAACTGGGATTGCCACACAGCTTCCCAGTCCATGCTGCCCTTCATTGCTCAAACCTCTCACCATGTCTTTTAATACTTCTGTTGAGCATTCAGACTGTTGCATATTGTTATGTTTGTTTGTTTGGGTTTTTTTTTTCACAGAAGTAATAATTATTCATAAAATTTAAGGTATTTTTATCTTCAGACACTGCACTTATGTTCCTGTCTATACAGCCTGAGAAACAGTTTCCTCCACAAGGGACTGAGAAGGTTCTCACATAAAAGTGTCTTCTGTACTTATTTAAATAATTGTTCCTCTTGCATTTTTTCTGAGAGTCACTATCTTGGTACTATATATTATGAACTAATCAATGAAGGACTGTTACATTATCTGAACTCAAAGGGGGCAGAGAATCTTATCAGAAGCAACCTTTATCAGCTTGGAAGAAAGAAAATGTTGTGTGTAGGGAAAAACTGAACCTTTTTTCCCAAATGATTTTATCTGATAATATATCAAATAAAAAATTAAAAATTAATTAAAAAAAATACAGCTTCTGCTTACTAATACAAAATGCGCAGGGGGAGCAGGAAGGATCTCATATTCAACCAGACAGGGGTCAAAGCTGTCTACCTCAAACAAGTGAACAAGTGAGAACCTATAGATTACCAGGTAAACCACCTAGTGGATCAGGGGAAAGAGGAATGGCTGGAAAATTGTCCAGTGGAAAAGGACCTGGGGATGCTGGTTAACAGCAGCTGGATCTGAGCCACTGTGTGTGCTCAGGTGGCCAAGGGCTTGGTTTGTATCAAAATCATTTGTATTTTTGATATGAATCACAAATATGGCCAAAGAGGCCTAGGAAAGGGTTTGTCTCTCTGTACTCAGCACAGGTGACGCCCCACTTCAAGCCTGGAGCAAGGAAGATTTCCTTTGGTGGAGAAGGATCAACTTAGGGACTATTTAAACAAACTAGACAGAAAGAAGTCCTTATGGAACAGGAACAAGGAGCTTATGGAATGCACTCATGAGTGTTGAAGGAGCTGGAGGATGACACTGTGAGCCTATCCTTTATTATCTTCAGAAGATCATGGTGATTGGGGAAGGTTTCCTGAGGACTGGAAGAAAGCAAACATCACTCCTATCTTTAAGGTTGGATAGCAAGGAAATGACAGGCTGATCAGCTTTCCCTCATTACCCAGGAGCATGACAGAGCAAGGGACTATTCCTCCCCAGGTGCATTTCACCTTGATGAATTTAATGAGGTTACTGTTGGTCCACTTCTCCACCCCGCTGAAGCCCCTCTGAATGGCAGCACAACCCTCTGTTGTATCAGCAATTCCTCAGCCCAGTTTTACATCCTGTGACAACTTCCTGAGGGTACACTCCATCCCATCATCCTAGTATGTAATGAAGAAGTTAAATGGTATTTATTCAGCTGTGACCTCTGGGGTACTCCACTGGTGACAGTCCTCCAGCTAAATCTCATGTTGTATGGATTTATGAAAGGGAAATTGAGCCTGACCAATCTAATAGTCCTGCACAAGCAGATGACTGGATCAGTGACAAGGGGAGAGTACTGGATCTTGTTAATCTCAAATTTGCTAAGGCTTTTGACACTCCCATAAAACCTTCATGAATTACAGGTAAGTGCTCAATGAGTTGGACTGAAAAATTAAGCTCAAACAGTTGTGCACAAAATGCAGCTGGAGGCCATTCACTACTGCCCCAAGGTTGATGGTGGGTCCAAAAGTGTCCCACATCTTTATACCTGACCTGGATGATGAGACAGAACATACCCTCACCAAGTCTGCAGGCAGTACAAAATTGGGAGGAGTGGCTGATACACCAGAGGGCTGTGCTGCCAATCACAAGGACCTCAACAGACTTGAGAAATGGCTAAACAGGAATTTCATGAGATTTGACAAAATGGAATGCGAAGTCCCGCAGCTGGGGAAGAACAACCCCAGGAACCAGTACAGGCTAGGGGCTGCAGAGTGGGAAAGCAGCTTTGTAGGAATGGACCTGAGGGTACTGGAGAACAAGCTGCCTGTGGGCCAGCAATGTGCTCTCAAAGCAAAAAAGGCCAACAGCCTCCTGGGCTGCATTAGGCAGAGCAATTCCAGCAGATCAGGAGAGGTGATCCTTCACATTTGCTCAGGCCTGGTGAGACACAGACACACTGGGAGTGCTGTGTCCACTTCTGGGCTTCCCAGTGCAGGAGACGTGGGCATACTGGAATGCATCCAGTGTATAAATGGACATGGAGGTAGACATGCTGGAGTGAGCTCAGTGAAGGGGCAACAAAGTACTTAAAGGTTAGGAGCATGCGACATACAAGCAGTGCCCAAGAGAGCTGGTGCTGTTTAGCTTGGAGAAGAGGAGGCTTGGAGAGGTCTTATCAGTGTATATAACCTGGGAGGGAAGAAGTGGGGGAAGTAAAAATGATGGCGCCAGAATCCTCAGAGGTGTCCAGTGACAGGACAGGAGGAAGTGGGCACTAATTGAGATACAGGGAATTCCATATAAATACAACAAAATACATTTCTACTGTGTGAATATCAAGCACAGGCATCCAGGAATATCCAGAAACAGAGGAACTACTATTCTTGAAGGTACTCAAAATCCAGCCAGATGTGATCCTGGACAACCTGCTCTATGAGTAAGGGGGTTAGGCAAGATGATCTCCAGAGATGCCTTCCAACCTCAACCATTAGGTGATTCTATAAAGCACAGGAGGGTGAAACAATAGTTCAGTTTGTTTAGTGGGCTAAATGCATTAGCTCTCTCATAGATTTTCCGACTCTTAATTTTGGGGGAATAAAGTATGTACCACTGAGGAATATGATCCCAAACTGAGAAAACAGAAGGAAGGACCATACCTATCAGATAACCTCAAAGTGGCAGGACTTGGAAGCTGGCATAAATGGACTGAAGTTTTTTTTAGCTAGGTCATTTGAGACGATGAAGGGGATAGAGGAGAAAACTGGAGTAAACTACAGCAGTGCACAAGGGCAACCAAGGAGTTTGGTCTGAACTGTGAAGTTTTCAATCATTTTAATATAGATTTATTACACCATGAAGAAACCTTCAAGTCATATTCATATTCCTCACCATGGTCTGTGCAACAAACTTATATTGTCATTTAACAGAGGCTTGAATTATCTTTGACTTCTTTCCTTTGGCACAAGATGTGCACATACTGACAGTATTTCAGAGCTGCAGTTATCCATGGTCCACCCCCAGCTCTAGCAAGTACATTGCCTCATCATTATCCTTTCTGTGTTCCTGCTTCACAGCGCCACATGCAGAAAGGGGAATACTCCCTGCCAGAGCACTGACTGAGGGATGGATGTGCCTCTTCAAGAGAGTCTGCCTTGACAAAAAACTCCTCAGTGACAAAACAGGGGGACAGATATTGGGGAGTCTCCCAGCTTGACCCGCAGCTTCACTGTAGAAGGGACAGGCTCAAGTCTGAGCTCAAATACAGTTGGGATTTTAAATCAAAAGTCTGACTCTGCAAGCAACTTCAACTTCCAAATGCAATTACACATATTCTTGTGACTCCTTCAGAGATTCAGAGGCACTGGACACAACTGTATGTAGGAGTGTATAGTAAGACCACAACACAAGCAAATATGAGTGATAAGGACGAAACATAAAGGATTTCCCCAAACGCATTTTGATTGGTGGTCTGTAATGTGTTGTTTGCCAATACTGTTACATAGAAACACAAGATTTTTTCTTGTTTCCTTCCATTTTCCTCAGCAGTCATTAACATGCTACAGTAAACAGGCTGTACATTGGTGCCAAGATTTACCCTTGAAGTTGCAAAGGTAGTTAAAAACAGATATTGAAAAGCAGTGTGTGTGCTACATCTGGTTGACTGCTGGTGGTAGATGACCACTACTGTTAAATGAATATACATATTTATATACATAAATGACAAAAATGGTGTTTGAGGAAAACCAGCAGATGTCTTATGATTAAAGGGAACAAAAGCTAGCGAAGATGACAAGCGTAGTGAAAGGTTTCTGGAAGCAGATACTCCCTTAGTGTTTTGTCTATGTCATGTTTCACTAAACTTTGCTTAGGCTTTAGAAGAGCTAAGAACCACACAGAAACCACTGTGGTCCTCAAGATTAGAGAGGTCCCAGATGCACAGAGACAGTCAGGGGTTTACACAGCAGGAGATCAGTGGGACAGCAGCTTTATCATTTCTCCATCCCCTCTCTGTTTCACTCACCTCTCAACAAGATATTTCCTGCTATTTGCCCCTTTGCACTCCTGCTCCTGTCAAGTCGTAACATCATCCATCTTCTGCAGAGAGCTTCTCCCTCACTTAAATTACTGGCAGCCAGTTTAACTCACTGTTGCTGAACTGACCTTAAAGGCGACTAAAGGATCTTACCCTGCATATAAAATTTTAACTTCAGTATTGAAAATAAAAAGAATCCTTCCATTACAAATATTCCATCATGATCAACACCTGTTTAAATGTTTTTGTTGAAGGAACACAAATGCAAATCAAATAAGAAGTGCTTATGTAATTGTGCCCTAAATGACAAACTTTAAAATTAAGTTGATTTCTGTTTTGAAACACTCTTCTAGTTCTTGGAAATCCAAAGGAAATTCATATGGAATGGGACATCACCAGCTGAAGCAGTACCCACTTAAATGGGCATGTCCACAAATCAACTTTTTACAGCTTTATTTAGATACATTCAGCATATCAAGACAACATAATATTCTTCCAAAATTAGATACTCTTAGGTTAACTGCAGAGAGACAGAGCAGGTGAACCATTCAATGAAGGCAAGACAGTGGCACGCAGGAAAAGAACAAGACTGGTCACACAAAGTACATCAGATTATCGACCCTTTGAAAATGTGGCAATTTTTTTAAAAATCACAATACATTCTTCCTCAGAAAAGGCCAATGGCATGCGCCGGGCAGATTTTGTAACACAGAAAATGTGCAGAATTAGGTCTCCAATCAACCATTCACACACTGCCAATGTTGCCTCAAGTTGTGGTTTAAAAATACAAGTGCCCCCCCTTCTGGCCAACAGAGACTCCCAAAAGCGGCTTTGCAAGAGATTTCAGGCTAATTTTAAAATGCAGTTTCGGTTATAAAAGTTAATTAGACTTGTTCTAGGATATAAACTCTCAGTCAAAGCACATAACGCCCATTAAATTCCAAAATATTTCTACAGTTATTTCAAAAAGTGAAAGATTTCTTTTGCTTATACAATGCCACATTCTGGACTAGATATCTATCCATCAGTTTCTCAATAATGACAATGGTGTAAAAACTCTGAATATTGCATTGTGACACAGGACCAGGCTTCCCATAAGTGTCCAGCCATGCAAGGGTTTACTTGGTGTTGAGTGGTGCCAGCTCAGGCCACTGAAAGTGACACACTGACATCTGTGCCACGCTCAGCATGGCAGGGGACTTGCTGTTCGACCCAAACCAGGCTGCTTTAGGTGGTCAGTCCCCTGTCAGGTTAGTCCTTCACCCTGGTGATCAGTTCTCAGATAACTGTGATGTAATTACTCCAATGCCTCCATATATAGCTTAGAAGGAAGATGGCTTAAGGGAGGGTAATTGCTGGACTGCAAATATTTTAATGACTGCTTTTTAAGTGGCATTTCAAAATAAATCTCACAAACAATCCAGATGCCCATTTATATGCCATCTGGACAACAGTATTCAGCAAGAGGACAAGAAGCCAGAGAATGACAAGCAAGCACACTGCTTCTGTGGAGTTGGGTCCTTTCAATCCACAAGGGCATGTCACTGAGGAAAGCAAGCTCTGAGTTTCCTCCTCTCTTTTTGGTTAGAATTTTTTTTAGATTAGTTCTTAAATGCTTTTCCTGATGTTGAAATGACAAATTTCAATATATAAAGGTTTTTTCATAAGTAATTACTCTTGATACAGTAATAAAGACAGGACAGAAAATGCCTCTGCAAGCAATGTCACAGTTTGGTGCAGCCTCAATGAAAATTCATGGCAGAAATAACCTAAGAAACACTGAAATACACTGCTTACATTTGTTGCTCAGGTATTTATATCAGTAGCTTCCTGCCTTTTAAAAGGAATACTAGCAAACAGAAGAGAAAAAAAGGCATAATGTTGTGCTACAAAATTTGACACCGATGAACAAATTACCTCTGGGCTTTGTCCTCAGCACCAACACGGGAAGTAGATGAACTGAATTGCTTAAATGGCAAATCTTAAATCAAAATGATGGCTACTCTTGTGATTTCAACACTTCTGCAGAGCCAGCAAGTTGTCTGATGCGTGCTCCTTAGCACACCTGTATTGCTAATATTAGTGTATCACATGAAATTCTCCTTTCTACTTGCCACAACTCTACTGTCTGAAAAATTAAGTTAACAAAAAGTATGAAAGTTTCCAAATACCTGATTAATTGTCTCTTGTTGCAGTTTCTTTCCCGACTCTGAAAGGGAAAGAAAAAAATAGTTTGCATATATTCTAATCAATATGATAGGGGACATGCAGAGCAACAAACAGTAAATTAGTAAAAATATAATCAAAACCTATAATTAAGAAACATAATTTAACATGTAGAAATTACTTGACAGCTTGAAATGGAAATGCACCTAAAATAAATAATATAAAAAAGATAAATCTTATAAAAGAGATGTGATAGAAAGAAGATTGAGATAGGTAGTCAATCTTGCTAACTTGGAACCCCACAAAAAAATTTAAACATTCAAAGGGGAGAAAAAAAATTTCTAACAGGTAGTATGAAGCCTCTAAATGTAGAAGATGTACTACGTGACCAAGAGACTGGTAGCATCCAGCTCATGATTTGACCACTGGAGGAGAAAAGCAACTTCTGCCATTACCTTAAAATAAAAGTAAATGCCTGTGTCAAGACTGAGGCTCAGCACCAGCTGGCCCTGGGAGAAATTCTATCCTGATATTATCCACAAAGTGGCAAGCTGAATTATGGTCTTGTTTCCTTATTCTGGCCTTCTTCCACAGTGTCCTTCAGTGTGCTCATGGAGATAAAATCAAAACCTAGACAGAACACTGCTTTTCTACACTGTCTGGGACTCTAGCAGCAAGGACACCTCAAATCTGTTCTTTGCTTTTTGACCAAAAGGGGCAGTAATTTGTTCCATTTACTGCTCCCATGCACTAGTTGTCAAAAGGGCAGCTGGTATCAGTTTGCTGCTGGAGACTGTCCACACATATTGGGGAAAGTCAGGAATTTCACACTTGCCTATCCAGCTAGGCTACGTGCTCCCTGAGGGTTTTTAAAAATAATAATGATAGGACAGGACTTACAACCTGTCAGTATCACTATTAACTGTCAGGGCAGCCTGCCTAGCTCGGGTGGCTGCCACCTCCAGCCCTGGAAAGGATACTCCATTTCAACAAAACTTTTCCATATTGATAAGTGTGGCACAAACAGAATTTTTAAAATGAGGTGAAAATACTTAAAGTGTTAAAATACAGTATAAAGACTCTACTTAAAGGAAAATGATCTTCTCTTTCCATCCCTGAGACTACTCCTCTTTTCAATGAAATCATTATAGATTATTCAGATGAGGATGATTACTTTAGGCTATATTATAAGATTGTCTCTTATGATAATTACTTCCTGCATGCTTGTGCTGTGTTTTTATTTGCTAAATATAAAAACTATATTTTTAAAAAACTCCACAGAACTATCATTTAGGGGAGACTTCTTAAAATGTATTCCCTTGCTCACTGAGTTCATCTTTAGGAGAAATAAGATTTATTCTTGTAACAAATATTTTAGCCAAATAGATTGTTGGTAATAGAAGATTAAAGGGGTGTGTGTTTTTAGCATTCTCTAATGATATACAAGTTGCTAGGAAAGCAGAGTGTTTGAAATCTCTGGTTAGATCAACACTATTTTGCTCAAAGGTTTGTGGACTTTGAATACTGATGCTTTCCTGTTTCCCAGTACATTTGTTTTTAGGCTATTTTGATTCACTTTAAAGGAATTTTAATAACTTTCTGTTGACAGCATGGACAGCTGGTCTTGAGAATTAGTGAAAATTCACTTGCTGACTGAGGAAGGAAGTGACATCAATGAGTTTCTAAAGTCAGCCCTGAGGGAAAAGTGTGCTCTGCCAGAGTAGCCTTTCATGCCATTGTATTTCCAGTGATGCCTCAAGATGCAAATTGCATTATCAATCAAACTTGTGGTTTCTACCTCAGACAAATATAGAAAAAAAGAACAGAAAGACTGGGAAAGACCTGTGCAGCCATTCCTGACACTACTAAGAAAAAGGTGAGGAAGAATTTATGGTAATTCTTTCCTTGCTCTCTCTTCTTTCTTTTGGTGATTTAAATGTACAGTATCAAGGAAAAGGCAGTTGTAGAAGTGGCTGTACAACAGCAATGATGACATGGGTTAAACAGGACAGAGATTGACTGTTGGGCTGTTAAGGATAGAAGAGAGATCAAATTCAAGGTCACCACTAAATTGAATACTGAGTTCTCCATTTATTCGCTAGATGATCCTTGTCCTCATCACAGAACAACTATGTGCGTTTGGCAGAGTCAGCACTTGTGCTCAGAAGGAACCAAGGTCTGTAATAACAGACAGACTACAAATCAGGGTGGAAATATATTGGCACCATTACATGGGGAAGCCTGCAAAGTTCTGGTGTGTATTTTACTATTGTTTTAGAGGAAACATCACAAAAAGCAGTGAAAAAACATGACACTTACAGTGTTGAAAGAGGGGTTCAGTTTCCAGCTGCCAGAGGCTAATTGTAGGGCAGGCCATTGAAAGTGTGCAGAATTTTATTTGTCCTGCTTTGGGTTGTTTTTTTTTTTTTTTCTTTTTCTTTTTTCCCCCCTTAAATTCCCAGAATTATCTTATAATGACAAGTTGCAAATCTGTGTTTTACTTTTGGCACTCTCACTTTTGAGGAGGATCATTTGTGGTGACCATCAACCCATCAACATTCACCAGCAGGATTCAAAAAACACCACTGGAGAGGGTGCTCCTAACTCAAAGGACGTGAAACAATGGGACACTGACAAAGCCAGAGCTGTCAGAACACGTCAGCCAGTCCTACAGGCAATACCTGCATCAGTCTCATGAAATGCAGGTAATACTTGATACTTATAAGGAGTTTCTTTTCCGGTAGACATATACATGCTAAATTTAAAAATTTTCACAGGTCTTCCCAGGCCACTGCAATGAGGCAGCAGCCTATGCAACAACATCAAACTATCTGGGAAATTTTCTGCCATCTGAAAACTCTCATGGAAGCTGCCCACTAGGTAGCCAGAGCAGTCCCAGAGCATTCCTGCCGCAACTCAGACTGCTTGTGAGCAGCTTGCTCTTCTCCTATATTTTCCTGAAACTTCACTTTTGTACCTGTCATCTTGCAAACTGTTCCTAAATGGGCTCAACAGTGCCACCCGAACTAAAAACCACAAGCAAATTCAAAGGCCTTAATCATAGACAAACAACTGATACTTTGTGATTCAAAAGTTGTATTTACCAGTATGAACCATGATTCTTGTTTGCTGACACTGTGCTTTCCTACCATGCTAACTGAGGCCAAAATGCTGCAAGTGGACCCCAGTGATGTTTTTTGCATCAGGACTGGAGAAACATACCTCTCCCAATGAATTTTTAGTGATTTTCTTTTGTCTCTCTAGTTGCAAAAATTGTAATGGCTGATGACTGGTTGAGATAAATGGCCTTCTTGGGTTGATCTCAAGCTATATCACTTTAGAAAAAAAAATTACAACAATATTGTTTAAAAGAATTCTCTGTATGTTCATACACTAATTAGTATACTAATTCCTGTTTCCAGGGCAAGTTGGTTTTTTAATTTTTTTTTTGTTGTTGTGGTTGGTTGTCCATGATTACAAGATTACCTTACTGAGAGGAATAATGTATGTTTTCTAATGTAACTGACATGAGAGCATGCCATAACTGCTGCTGTCACAAGGAATGGCAACACCAACTCAGCCTCATGCACACAGCCTACACAGAGAACAACACGTAATTATGCACTCTGTGCCCTGCTTACCTCCATACAAAGGAATGGCATATTTGTGCAGGTTTACAGATTAATCTGCTGTAATTCCCTTTAATGTTAAACTACTTCCAGCTCAAATATAATTAAGATCACCAGGTACAAAAGATTCAGATTGGAAATATGAGTACACTCCAACAGAACAAAAAACAGCTTCATGCTGTTCTTTATGTTCAAATAGTTGGATACATTAAGGATTTTGACAGCATGTTTGTTCTGTAAGTATGTAGATTAAAAAACAAAGGTTTCATTTCAAAAGGCAAGACATTACTACTGCATTTAATTAGAGAGAAAAATCCCTTAAGTATACAGATCTGCCAATTTGTGTGACATGACTGCTATAAGACCTAGCAACAAAGGATTTTTTTTCCTTTCAAAAATCAAATCCAAATTTATATATATTTCAAGCAACCATAATCAATGTCAAAATAAAAGCTTTGGAATAAAGTTTGCTTCCCTAAGTCTTCAGATAATTCTGCTAATATTTGTGGCATGGCAGAAAGGCAAGGGATGAACAGAAATGCTGAGTCGGTTTCTCTGTTCCCAGGTATCTGAGGGTTTTCAGAAAGACTGAGATTAGTGTGGAGATCTCAGAGGGCAGAGGGGACCCTCAGCCTTGCTCTGAAACTGCCATATGCATAATCTGGAACAGCCATATTCACTTAACTTCAAGTGGGAATGGTACTTCTAAATAATCATTTGTGAAGAGGGAATTTGACGCTCTAATACCAATTTAGTTTTATTTTTCCAGTTTGTGAAATAAACCCTACCAACTTCATCTTTTACTTTATGTTTTTAGACTTAAGCACATATGCAACCTATTAAATTGTGACCCACCCCACTTTGATTACTGCAGTCCTGATCTACCAGCACAGATTCTGAGAAGTGTAAATAAATCAAAGCACTCATTTTTGATAAACTTCTGCAGCACATTCCCATGGCACCAGAGCCTGGGGAAGAAACACTCAGATTTGTTTTTCAGGCTTATAACAGACAAGGTGTGACACCAACAGATTATCTTCTGTGAAAGCCTGTAACTAGGCACACAAAGATTAAAATATTTAGGGCAGAACCATACATTTCCTATGTTTTATCAGCTGAATCTCTGGAGTCTGCAAGCAACACAGCTCTTGCAGACCTGCACATCATTTCCTCCTCCTTCTAACAAGGAATTAAACAAAATAAAAGTGCTCATTTATACCATTGCCTTCAAAACCTAGTTTAGCTTACTATTGCACCTCTATGATAATTAAGCAACTGAATATGATTACAGTAGCCTAAAATACATTAATCACATCTTCATGGTATTGCATAATCCTTCTCAGTTGTCACAATGCCAACTCATAAGTTGCCCTGGCAGAAGGAAACATAAAAAGAAACCCAAGTTGATACTGATTGAAGCAAATGAAGGAAAGTTGGCCATCTCAAAATACTGAAACTCTCACAGAATTCCAAGGTCTCCCTAGCTAATTTTTCGTGATTACTTTTGATATGAAAACAGACCTTTAATTGTCAGTCTCTAATAAGGATGCAGAACTGTTCCCTGGGAGGTTCAAAGGACCCTGGGAAACGAAACATTTACCAAAGCTTGAGTAGCCAAATGTCTTGTGCTGATTAACATAGACCATTCAGTTTCCACCTAACGAAGTCATAACAAGAAGGAACCCCAAAGGAAAAAAAAAATTGGACTGACAAAGGAACATTAGTCTTAATAAGACTGAAGACTCTCATTCATTAATTCTGTTGAGTGTAAAAAGGAGGTGGGGGTATAACTTGAATCCATTCCTGGACCAAATCCTGCATTGACTAACATTGTGTAACTGTACTTAGGGTGACGAGATGTTACAACATAAATTAATTAAAAATTTGAAGTTTTACCTCTTCTCTGCCTCATCAGCAGTGATAAAAATTTTCAAATGAGACAGAATTGCCAGTATGCCCACTAATGGAATTAATAAGCAGCCTTGTTTGCCAGTTTTCTTCTAGAAGGCTGTGCTTTCTGTAACTGGGAAAAGGGAAAGCAAAAATTTGTCCTATTTTTCCTTTAAGAATGGAAGATTTGAGATAGTGGAAACATGCCAGACAGTGTATTTGGTTGTAACATCAACATAATATTGATATCATGATTTGGATGGTTTCCAGCTGAACATGGTGCATATTTTCAATGCCTATTTGGCATTCATCCTGTGTCTAACAACAAGAGTAGTTTGTTTCAAATTTGTTTTACAGCTCACTATGCAATTGCTTTGAAAAGTTTTTTTCTTTTTATCCAACTGCTTCACTACTTTTTTTCACATTCCTGCACTCTTAAAGGAACAGAATGGAGCGAATCACACATTCCTATTCATCTGTAATAGGCAAGCAAAGACCAGTTAATTATGTCTTAGTAGGTGCATTTTTTGAAATCCTATCACAATGTGATCCAAATCCAATGGTAAAAATTCTCAGTTCCCACACTGCAAGGGCCATTGCATTTTCATCTGAACTCATACAAACCACAAGACTCCCCTTTCATGTTGCTAGTTATGTATGGAGGTTTACACTGCTTTATGTTATGATAATCTGGAGGGTAGGTAACATAATCTGTTCAAATACCTTTTTGACTGTGCTCCCATTTCAAGCTCAATTGCTTATGCAGTTGTATTCAAAAACAAAAAAAGGTTTTCAGGCTTTGACACAAAGGAAGTTGTTTCTGCCCATCTGTTGCAGTTTCCTGTATTAAGTTTCTTAGTACATCATTCTGGGAAGGATCATAAAATCATATAATGGCTTGGGTTGGAAGTGACCTTAAAGATCTTAAAGACATTCTATTTCTAACCCTGCTGCCATGGGCAGGGACACGTTCCACTTGACCAGGTTGCTCAGAGCTCCAACCAACATGGCCTTGGATGGTTGATTTTTTTCCAAAGAAGGAAAACTGTCTGGGTTTTTTACTCTAAGAACATCACAGTAAGAGCTGTCATGATAGAAAAGAGCATGGAGAGCAACTGGAACTTGAATCCACGTGCTCAGACCTCATGCAGAAATAAAGCTGTGGGCATACAGTTCTCTCTTTAATACACCCTGCTATGGTCTTAGGCAGCTGAACCTTTGCATTGGGCTCACAGAAAAATTGCAGTAGTCAGGCTTTGGTTTTGGCTCCTTCTTGGCTTCTGTTCATATTAAGGACATATGGTTGGCCCTGTTCAGATGGGGAATATGCGTGCAGTTGAAATTTGCAGTCCAATTAACCACCTCAAGGCAAAGCCTCATGAAGTCATCATCATTCTGGTTGTCATCATGGTCAGCTGTTGGTTTTTCCCTGGTAGCAAAGATAAGTTGCTCTCCACCTCTGGAACACACTATTCCAATATAATCTTAATTAGAATACCCTGGAAATGTCATATGAAGGTACCAGTACCAATGGGAAACAGCACACAAGCCCAGATAAACCTATTTTGACTCACCTGCTGGGATAACTGCACCACAAACAGCTGAGCTACAAAGCTTCTCTAGTGTGAATTAGTAGTGTAAGCAAGTTAAGTACACAGCAAGCCCAAACAGGGATGGAAAAATCCAGCTTCTTGGCACTAATTACAAAGTAGAGTCCCACAGCAAAGTCACCATGGGAAGCCTTAGTCTACAGTTTCTGCATTTCAGAAATAAAAAGAAGATGAACTGTCTGTACAACATAAGGCCAGGAAGTGACCAAATATTCTTTTAATTTACTACTCATTCTGAGTTATGCCTACATAAACAAACTGTACTTGTTTAAATCTTCCCTGTTTCTTTGTTTAAGCTCTAAATGTGACACTCTAAGGCATGCTCTTAGCAGAATGGCCTCAAACAACTTCTCTGAAATCATTCCAGTTAGAAGTAGAATATTCCCCAGTGAGAACCTGAGAGTAACAGAAAGACACTGCTCACATTTATGAGGAATAATCTGTAATTAATCCACTAGTAAAGAAGAAAGAGGAAAAAGGAAAAGGTGAAATAGGAACCTTATGAAATAAAACTTAAACAACTAGAAAAGTAAAAAAAAAATCTGTAAACCAAATAATTTTATAGTGAAATAAAATTAGGTGAAGAAAGGAAAAGAGAAACAAAAGCTAGAACATAACCTTTTCTAATGCATGCCTTTGAATTAAAATTGGTCAGATACAAACCAAAAACCTACAGCAATCAGTTGCTGCAGGGAGTGCAAATTTATCTACATTTTGTACAACTGGAATATGACCTTTTACGACCAAATCTTGTGGTTGACTTCAGCTGCAGCTATTGGAAGTCATTTGTAAAAGGTCATCCATGACTGAGAACATAATATGAATCCAAGATGCACAAGGATTCAGGTTTGTGCCACTCAAAAGAACTTGGGGAAGGAGAAAGAGGGCAGGAAGCTCATCCACTGCTACAGATTCAGTTCTCAAACAGATTTATAGTCTGGTAACAGCAATTAATCTGAGTAATCAATTTCCAATATGTGAATGCAAATTATGAGAGGATACCCAGTTTTTATGCTTGTCATTTATGACTACATTACTTAAATATTACCAAAGGAGATTATATTATCAAACAAGGCTATTTATTTAGTAATGTAACTTGAGTCAATTTTTGTTGTCTAGAGCATGGTAGAACCTCTTCTTCCCACAGATTCTCCACTAAAAGAAAGAATTATGGACACTCAGTTCTTATTGTTATAAAGAAATGAGGTTCTTAGGCAAAGATAGTTTGTAGCCCTAAATAACACATTTATCTGACTTTATTCATACACAACCTTAGCACTGTTTTTTTTGTTTTTTGGTTTGTTTTGGGGGTTTTTCTTTTTACTTTTTTGCTTGTTTTTTTCACAAAAAGTATGATATTTTAAGGAGCTCCTTATAAGAATAGCTGATAATGGTGCACAAGCAATCCTCAACAAGAAAAGTGCAATGATATATAAAAACATGTAAGGTCGTTTGTCATGTTCTCTGAACATCAGAAAATTCAAACTATCATTCAGGGTAGTTGATAAGGGAAAAGAAAAATTATACAATACTTTATGCATAGAAGTAAAAGAAAATTCCTGTTAGAGAGAACTGTCAGCAATTATTTAACCAAGATCATGACAACACTTCCCCAGAAACCTAAAATCAATTCAGAAGGCCAGTCTGTAAAGGATTCACCTCCACTATATGAGAGTACATTTAAAACAATGCCAAAAAAATACTCTTTTATGCTTGTTGCCTTAAAAGCCAAACCTGTAGCTCAGGCTCGCAGTCTGCCCTGCCACTAGCTTTGGGCAGCTGTGTAGCACTGAGTATATATTGCACCCACTACGGATAATTGCAGCTGCCTCCTTGCCCACAGGTGAAACACCCTGATGCTCCAAGCCTCACAAACAGCTCCATGCTCTGCTTGGGAGGAGCCTTTTGCTCACTTTAGGAATGCCTGTTGTGCCTCCCTTTGTGTGCCATCCTGGCTATGCCAGTGAGGATACTGGCAGTGCTCAGAAGTGGAAAGCAGCAGGGTGATGAAGTAAGTTCAGCTGGGAGAATCTTTATGAGAACTGAACTCAGCATATGTCACTGCAAACATAGGTAAATGATTCTTTTTAATTAAGCAGAGACTCAAAATAACAGCAGTAAGGTGGTGTATGGTAAGGTTTTCTGTACCCAGAAAATGCAAAGTACCCCAACACCAAAAGCATAAATGCTGCCCTGCATTAGTTTGATCACTCGGGCAGGGTCTAAGTAGATGCTCTCAGGTACAGCGCATCCTTTTTATGCACAGAGGGTAAAATAGGCTTTAAAACCACACCTGCAGGTTTTGCACATGCCAGCAATTTCTGCCCACAAAACATACTGCTGCTGCTTGCAAAGGACCACAGACACATACCAAAAGCTGTTGATGAGGTACAATTTGCATCCATAAACGTGCAGGTGCAGTTCTGCAGAGACCTATGAGGAGAACGTGACCACACAGCCAACAACTACAACTTACACAGCAGCCTTCAGACAACAATCTTTCCATAGGATGTGCCATGCCAGGCACTGCAAGGAGAGGCAGAATTCACAGCTGAAATTGCAGCTGTATTCATGATTGGCAGACTGATTTAAGAAACAAGCCTACCCAGTCCTGGTTTGCAAACCATGGGTAAGTACTAAGACTGGCAGCTCTGATGATACCACAGACTGAGGGCAAGATTAATGTGTCAGCTACAAAGGTGGAAAAAATTCTGAGAGTCTTTTGCACCAAGTGATTCAACATGATTTTTTGTGACTGAAAGAACCCACCTTGTTTACTCTTCCCTAGTGAACTGCATTCTTTTTCAGGCATTAAAATTAATTCTGCAAGCCTGACATGAATCAGCATGAGAATTACTGACCAAGTAGGTACTAAGTGACACAGTCCCATAATATGGTGACTTTATTCACATGTACATTACTGATTTCTAATGAAGTGAACACTCAGGATGAGACATTTTTCTTCTGACAGGAGAACACAGTCAATATTGTATGTGATTATCAACTTGGCAATGACTTCTTGCTAACTTCAGGGACAAGGTCTTCACATATGTCCATAGACTAAGGGAAAAAGGCATTTTTCTGTTTAGCTTATTATTAATATTTAGTTCTAATGGACATAATACTTTATATGAAATGTGATTAAAGAATGTGAAAAGAAACACAAATGAAATGTGGAAAATTTATCTTCAAATTAGAAGTTATTTTGGACTAAAGACACACCAATTGTGATTGCTTAAATATTTAGTTAAGGGTAAAAAGCAGCTTGAGAGGATTGAATTTCCTGCCTTCCAAGGGATCTAGAAAGAAGATGTGATAATTGAGCATCCACCCCCCACATAACTTTTGGGCATCACTAACATACTGACCTACTGCTATAATTAAAGTAATTTGTAATCTGTGGTTTGTTTATAATTTAAAGGTTAGGTCCAAATGTTGCAAGCATGTGAGATGCAAATCTTCAGAGAAATTACTTTTACATATTGATGTTGCTAGCACAACACTAGAAATCCTTAATATTTTTAAATGGCTGATTAATTAGATGTACAGTCAGACACTCTGGAAGAACAGATATGCAAACAGCTCAGAGCTTCATATTTCTTCACTTCATACAAGCATATCAGTATGTTCCTACTTTCAATACTTTTTGTCCCATGGATTACAGATAACTAGCTCTCAGAATCACATTAAAACAGAAACACCACTGGTTGCAGCTGTATAGAACCAAGCTTAGGTTAAACATAGTTACAAATTATTGTAGTAATGGAAGCTAGGCTCATCAATCACAGGAGAAAGCAAGACAAACAGAAAAAAAAAGTTATAAAGAAATCCCTTCATATTTAATTCTCATTTCTGAGAAGAGACTTGACCAATTCTACAAATCCAGTGTGGACCACTATTTTTTTTCTGGAAAACTTATGTCATCATGCAGCCACCTACGCACACTCAAGACCCAAATAATCTTAGCTAAAAATACCCCTTTATAGAAGCTACAGACAAACAATGTTTCTTAGGGCTTGCTTTTATGATTGGTCTGAGCTTCCCAATGCCCAGCCCTTACTGCAGCTGAAGGGATGTGCTCTTCCTCCTCCCGTGTGCTGGCCACCAGCGCAACTGCACTGCAGGGTCAAGACACGTCACAGTCCTGACGCAGCAAAAAATTCTCATCTTGCCTGATTTTCAACCACATGAGCTCAGAGCAGCCACGTCAGCTGTGCAGATCAAGACACCTAGCTGGAAACAACAGTGAGGACAATGAAAAGTCCCCATCTGGGAAGCTCATGTGTAGATCAGCATAAACCTATAGTTCCATATGCTCAGAGCCCTTATCTGCCCAGCTGCTTCAGATCCCTCAGCATCAGAACATCCAAGTTTGTCACAAATGACTGAATAGTTCAGGTGCACAATAATAAAAACTCTTTTGACAACCAGCTATTTTCTTTTAGAGCTTGCATTGTTTGGGACTCTGATTTTTTTTCTTTTTTCTTTCTTTTTTTTTTTTTTTTTTTTTTTTTTTCTCTCAGATACATCATCTGTATGGCTTTCCAAAAGGTATTTGATAAGATCTCTCTCACAAGATTTCTTAAGGAAACCTCGCAGGCACAGAACCAGGGTGAACACCTTTGCACAGATTTGGAAAAGCAACTGTTCAAAAGTAGGAAACAGGGCATAGGAATATGAGAGAAGACAGTCAGTTTCACTGGGGAAGAAAATCTCCACTGGAGTCCTGCTGCCTCTTGTTGAGGATATCAGTGTAGGATATCCTCATGATGATATCAATCAGCCCATTCTGAAATCACCTGAGAAAGGGAACAAACAGGAAAGAGACAATATTTGCTGATGACATTAAACTATTTGGGGTAGAAATGATGGGGGCTAAAGAACTTTCCATGAGAGTAGGTTCATAATAAAATGACATTTGAAGTGAAATTTATACAAAATGATGCTAGAAATCTTTTAGGGGAAACCTTAATTTAGACTCAAAACTAGTGGACTCTGAACTGAGTTACAAATGCACTGCTACCCAGGAATGAGATCTTGGGGTAGTAAAACTTCTGTCTGAATGTCATCTTCCTGCTCACCTGTAGAGAAAGCATATTGAACACCAGAGAAAATCTAAAAGGCAACTATTGTGCATCTGCATATTCACACATTTTCATCTTAAATATTATCTGCAATTCTGATCCTTCCACTCATGTACAGAGCTGAAGAAGGAAAGAAGGTGGACTGAAAGTACAAACTGGCTTACAAGGAGCAACAACTACAAAACCTGGCAAAGCAATGATCCAGAGGAGATATGATAGGGATCTGTAAAATCATGAGTGACATGGAAGGGGTGAATCAGAACTGGCTGTTTGCTGCCCATTGTAACACAAGGCTGGGGGCATCAGATGAAGCAGGCAGATGGCAGGTGGAAAACAAACATGAGGAAGCAGCTCTCCATGCAACTGAGAAAGGAAACTCAGGAACTCTTTGCCAGGGGATGTTACAGATGCTAAAACTTTACATGGATTCAGGGGACAACTGAACAAGCTGAGAGACGGGAAATCCTTTTGGGGCTGATAAGCAAACAAAAACCACCTCTGGCACAGGAAGTTTCTGAAACACAAACTGCTGGAGTTTGAGAAAGTAACGTGCTGTTAGGATATTGAGCAAGACAGAGCTCAGGTCTCAGGCAGTGTTGCTGCTGTGTGCATGTTTAACAACACAAGAAAGCTAAAAAAGAAAAGCCCTGATTTAAAATGCTTCAGAGTCTGGACACTCTCAATAACAACGTGCACCACCTGCACGTGCTGTTCACCATTCCCAATGAGTCTCCAACCATAGGAGACTGACCAGCACTTAAGTAAATTTCCAAGAAATAGGAGGAACAGACTCGCTGAATATTAAAAGCTCTAGACTCTGTGTGCAATAAAGAAGAAACAAACACAATGATCTCAGTGACTTTCAATGTCACCTGGAAAGTTTACTGCAAGCAAGAGATTGACCTGCAGTATCCTAAGGTAGATGCTAACACCAGACCATTCTGTTATGCCACAGGCTGGAAACACAAAGGGTTTAGAAGGTATTACAGGAAATTTTTACCACCTATCAATTTTCTGGTTTACTGGTTCTGCTTCCTTGGAACTACACAAAAATCACTAGAGAAAAACAAATGAGCCTTTTTGAGAAGTGAGCTGAGTTTGTTCATAAGGCAGATATTAATTTAAAGAATACAAATAGCCCAACAGCCATTAAAATGAACTCTTAAGCAATATTTCTAATTATACTTCATTGATTAAATACAATTATATTTTAATTAAGCTTTGTTCATACCATCATCCTCCTATGTTTTTTCTCTGTCTAGAGGAGGAAATTAATCTCTTTTTCTAGAGATTCATTTTCATGGCAAATAATGCTTATCAGTTCATTTATTTTAAAAGCAGAAAACAAAATCTGTGCAAGACACGAATTGTCTTGGCTGTGTTAGACAAAATCAGCTGTCTGCTTCAAGGTTCACCTGTATGGAGAATGCCAGTCAATGCCTGCACTCTTCTCATTGCTGGTTTTTAAGTCCTACCAAGAGGCTCACTTTTAACATTCTAAGCTGCTACAGCTGCAGTTGCTGATTTATGTTAACAGATTGTGTGAGTGCTCTCTGTCTATTTCCATGTAAAATCAGGTTACCTACAATCTGGGCTGAGGAGCAGCCTTGTGGTTTGCCCAGCACTGGGGCTATGGAGAAGAGATCCTGAATGTTAGCACCTACTGCCCTCTGCCTGCTCCATGTAAAAAGCTTAGGCAGCAAAACTAGAGAAAACTTCCCTTTCCAACTTTTAAAATACTTGGTCTTACCACTCTGATTGGAACTGGTTTCTAATCTATTTCTTTTGATTACAAGAGTAGGAAGTGTTACTCTCCTCTGCCTTGCAGTCTTAATAGGGATTGCCATTACAAAATGTGCAGATAAATACTGCTTGCATAATTTTATCCTGTTTCCATAAAATATAATTATAAATAATTATAAATTTCTCTTAGCATTCAGTGGGATCATGAATTCAGAGGTTCAGTATATCTTTCCAGGAAATGTGGTGGGAGGTGTACTGCAGTGAAGTTCATCCTGACAGACAGAGAAAAAAGAAGCCCAGGTTGTAAATCCTTGCCCTGCAATACGATCCATGTAGTGAAACACTTATACAGGCCATCTGAGCACCTGGCACACACTACAGAGGGACAGACCTTGATGCCTACACAGATAAGACTGCAGCATCAAGGACAAATTTCTATAAGTCATAGCAGACAGCCAGCACATGAATGGGGACCCAGAAAAAGTCCGTCTCAATGGTTTTGACCTTGTATTCAGCTTAAGTGATAATCCACAGTTATCGACTCTGACTTGCACTTTAAATTCTCAGTTCTGCCCAAAGAGGATTGCTTGAAATCCCTTAGATATAGAAAACCAACAGGAAATCTATTCCCTTGGGTTTTGCTAGAGGGTACACTAACCTTTGGACTTTTAAACTTTTTCTCTGACCTAGAGAATAGAAAATATTTCCATGTCCGTTTGTGGAGGGACAGAAGCCCATGCAAATGGCATTCAGAGTCAGACCTGGTCTCAAGTCCATGGATGCAAAGGCAGTGCTGCAGCCCTGGGCATACACGTTCATTAATCACAAGCTACAGTTCTGAACAGAGGGACACAGGAAATCCTGGCAAGCTGTTACAATTATCCCACCTGCATGTCTTCCAAAATGCACCACAGTAGCATTCCTTCCATCTAAGGCAAGAGATACAGGAAAATATAAAAGGCAATTTACATATGTAGCTACTTGAACATGTGTTTTCAAAACTCTTTAAAATTTCCAAGCTTAAATTTCCAGCAAAGGCTTAACTGATGCACTTTGTCTTAGAAATAAAACAAGCAATGTGCTTCCAGTGTATTTGGTCCTTGTCACTGCTTCTGCTTCTTCACAAGCTCCATAAACAATGGTCTGGCAGTTACCATCCCTTCCATTCACACCTGGAATATTCACCCCTGCTTCCACCCACTCACAACAGCTGATTATTTTGATAATTAACCTGTCAGACTGCCCAGACAGCTAAAAAACCCCAAGTAACACTGGACCAAGACCTTCTATGGGAGGCTTTGGTCAGAAGCCGAGGACAGAGCTGACAAACAGACATACCATGACTGCATGCCACGCTTGCTGAAAGCATGTGTAAATTAATACTGGGCATTCTGCATACCTCAGCATTAAGCTGGCCTGGTAGATGCAGTCCCTGAGTACCTTCTTTCTCTCTGTGATTGGCAGTAACAGCCAGCGAAAAAATAAAGCGAACCCCACCCTCTTGGGACAGCCCTTGGGGCATCAGCTCTCCAACCCATTGGAGTTGCTTATCCATCAGAGAAAAAAGGTCCCATGGCAAATTGCCACAGCCATGGAGCCAGGAGGTTAAGTGCACAACTTCCCAGCGCAAAGGCAGCTTTCAAGGTGTGCCATGAGCTGCCAATATGCCCTCGTGTGGCCAGGCTGCCAGTGAGCCTTAAGCACCCCATCAGAAATGCCTGGGGTTCGGTGTCCAGCAAAGAAAACCACTGGAGCATAATAAGCTAGATGGCCTACAGTGAAGTGCCAAGTATGCTAAACCCACTTATAAAAGTGGGTTTACTACTCTACTGCCTAAAGTACTTCATGAGTGGTGTGTGTAAATGAGGGCTCTGGCTTTGTTTGTTTTCAATAACAGGAGATTTTTCATTTGTCAGTTTACAGCAGAGATTTTGATACTTGAGAACTGTGTCTGTGTTTGTGATTACACACCCCTGCTGCTAAGTATGATAATTTGTTCCACTTCAGGTTTTATTAATTAAATTAATACTAATTGAGCCACCTTTTGGTATAATTTTAGCCTGTTTTTTGCACTAAATCCTGCACACTGTAGCCTCTCTTTAGCTTCCCTGTTTATCCCCTGTCCCAGAGGAAATGTTTAAATGTTTCGCTGCAGATCACTGCCCTGATACTCTTGGGTTTACTGATATTATGGCTATACTTGCATACTCCTAAGTCAATAATAAAATCCAGCAAAATCAACAAATATTTTAGAAGATGTTTTAGAGAAAGAAGCTGCTACAAAAAAACTCAAACCCAGAACCAACCCAACCCAAAGATGGCTAATTTTATGTGACTAAGTGCCCTCTAGTGACAAAGTCTCACTCCAAATAACTTTCACAGTCACTTTCAGGGTTACACAGGTTTGGTTCTCAGTATCTGAAACATTGTGGGGTTTTTTGTTTGGTTTGGTGTTTTTTAATTTTTTTATTTTTTATTTTTATTTTATTTAAAGAAAATAAAGCAAAACTGACAGGCAAAATCTATCAGTAATGATAGTAGTAGTAATAATAATAATAATAATAATAATAATAATAATAATAACAATAGTAATAAACCACCAATCACTGTGTTAGTCTAAAATACATTTTATTTACTGAAACATGATGAGTATTTTCCAGCATCAAAGTCAATGCTATTATTTCTGTAACTCAAGGGAGATACATAGCTAGCTTTGTGGCAGGTTGCTTAAATTACTCAACAGTCCTTGAACTGCTGTTCCTTCTGAGAGCTGTCTGCCACTGAGTGGTGATGCTGCAAAGTAGGAGAGAGAATTAACTCTGGGCCAGCCCTACAACCCTTGCCCTTTGTTACAAATCCCTAACCCCACCCTGAAACCCACCCCAAATCAGTCATTCCTTCCCCAGAACAGCCCACCCACATGCTGGAGCAAACACGTCTAAAAGGCAGGCATGGAGCTTCACCTGATGCACTATCTTCGCCAAACATGGAAGTAGGGAAGCCTGGCTTATAAACGAGCTCTTAGAAAGCAAAGAAACCCTCCAAAAGAAAAAAAATCCTATTTTTTTTATCCCTCAATCTTTTTAAATTTGTGAAATTAGAGAAATCATAGAAAAGATACCAATGTCTTTACTTTGTAGCGCTACTCCTTTAGGTGAAAGCTGAAGATTTACAATCTCTTCTTAACAAAGAAAACTGAATTATTACTATTATAATATATATATAAAATACACAATATATATTTTCTATACTATGTTATAATATTAATACATTTAATATTATAGTGAAAGCACACACACACACATATGTGTATATACACACCCACAGCATTTCCATGATCAGATTTTTGGATACCACTTGAAAATTATTCACTGCTCTTCTGTAAAAAGCATTTTTCCTATTGAAAAAAAAATTGCTTTCTCATGTGGAGAATCTCACACTGACAATTACACGTCAGTCTGTAAAACAGCTCTCGGTCATTTTTAAAAGACCAACAATGAATAATTTAAGTAATACAGTTCTTTGCTATGCGTTTTTTTAAAAATGAAAACGCTTCAATGAAAACATGCTTTTTTTCTCTTTACACTTAATGAGCATGAATTATATTTTCTGGTTTTTCTAATGAAGTCATAACCTTATCACATTAATTTTCTTTGCTGTACTCACTGTCTCTGCAGTAAGATAATCAATGATAGCTAGAAAAGCAGTTTGCCAGTGTGCTCTCAAGTTACTGTAAAAGTGGGGATTTAATCAGAAGTACTCATATTTTCCTCTGGAACATTAAATTGAAGGCTTAAAATACAGCCTTTCAGTAAGCAGTTCCTTAGAGAAGACAAAAAACAGCTCATAAACCAAAAAAGGATGTGGCAAAAGAGACAAATTTTTCTAATGTACACAGCATGAAATGCACTGAAGTAAATTCAGATCTCTTAAGGAAATGTTGCTTCCTTAAAAACAACGAACATCAATGCTAAGATGCTCTGAATTGCAATTTGACTTTTCAAATTACTCTCAAAAAAGGGTACAGTTTTATTGTTAGCACCTGTTCTCAAGTTTTACCGCAGTAGTTACATTTCTGCCTCTTTGTCCGTATTCAACACTGCCTAATACTGGTTAGAATCAACATAAAATATCAAGGATTGCAAATGCAAATGACCTATCTACCCAATGGAAGGAATAAACTACCCTTAAGTATTTTCTCAGTCATGACAGAAACAGCCTCCTTAAGGCTAATAAATGTAGACAAGAAACATGTTACTCTTACACTTTCATGAGACATAAAGCTCTGCAGTTCAGCGTCTGTGGAAATTTCTTCTGAACATATTAAAATGATCTTAGGGCTCTGCAGAAACCCTGCTCATAAAACAAAAAAGCTAGGATAGTTAAAATTAATACATCATAAATAAAACATGCATTTCTGTATATATTAAATGACAGGTCTCAGAAACTCCACCACCACACACACGTTCACAGAGCAGCAAAAACACATGCAATTCATTAAATCCACTCAAGTGTGCTGGTTCTTCCTGGCATTATTCATAATTGAAACATTTCAATTCTAGTTAACAAAAAGAAAATCTTCTAATTTAAAAGTAAAACAAGAAAATTAGTTCTGTGTTTCAGGATTACAATCCCACAGTGCCTTCAACTAGCCACCTTAAGGCTTAGGGTTGTTAATTTTAAAATATTTGAGGGGTTTTGTGGCTGCTTTAAAAAAAATAAATATATATATATAAAGAAGTAATGCAGCCCACTCAAACAGAAATCTTTGTAAACACAGATCTCTTCAATATTTTTTCCAGTATGCCATACAAAGTCAGACAGGAAAACAATGAAAAGTGCCAACCTATATTTTAATGATAAAATGAAAATATCATTCCTTAAATAGGAATGCTCTTAAAGAAGCATAAGGAACAGATGGGCTGCAAAAAGCAGAGTAAGAGCAGTGTATCCTGCAGGATATAGTACTGAGGTGACAGATGATAGGATGGGGGTGACAGTATCCCCCTACTTTTCACCTGTTTTAACCATAAAGCTTCCTGCCAGGCACCTACATGGTTAGGACACCTCATCTGGAGTGCCTATACAAAAGGAGGCAAAGCACCTTGAATGAAATGGATTGGCTTGCTACAATGAAAATAAATGGCTAAGAATTAGATTCTGCATCTCAGGCTCAATGTTCATAAACCAGAGGTGTGATGTCAAGTTCTGACCCCAATCCACTGTTACTCAGCATTTGGCTTTATCTTGTTCACAGAGATGAGCAAAAAGTGTATTTTCCTACTCTAGTTCCGTTTTAATGGTTCACTAGGTCTCCATGCTGCTATCCTCAAAGATCCATCCTCTCAATTTAAAAATAAAAGAAAATCAGCTGCCTGCACCTTTCCTTAAAGCCTTGTTACATTTTAGGGCCATTCCAACAAACATCACCAACTTTTCTCCACTTTGGGCCCTCCAAAGAAGAAGGATAATTTTTTCCCTGGAAATTTATTCTGTAACATCATTAGAGAATTACCTAAGTGGAACTGGCAGAGCCCTGGGGAAAGGGACCATGAATTACTGCTTTTTTCTTACATTCTTCACTTGCAATCTGCTTTTGGTTACCTGCTGCAGACCAGATAACTGTAGTCAGCAGAACTTTGCTCTGGCTCCACATGGCCCATTGGAAGTGGACAGAAAAGAAACCTGCTTATATAAAAACAGAAAACATAAAAAACAGCTTTTCATATGAAAGCTGTTTCAGTGCAACACCAGATGCAGGAAGAAATCATTATTCGGGGTTGCAGCTGGTGAATTCCTGAAATACAGATCTGTGTTGCTTCTGTAACTTTTTTGTCAACATATTAAAAAAAGGAAGCAAAACCCCAGCAAGTTCCTTCTGAAGATCAAATTTTTCCTAAAAACCTGGTCTACCTTATTTATAATATCTTTTCTGCAAATTAGTGTTTTAATGAGTTGTACAGTGAGAAAAAAGGGCCATAGAGACTTTTGTATTTGCATGTTGAAAAATTGATTTTGCCTGAAAGTGCTAACACTTGACCTCACCAGTTACATGGGGCCAGAAAAAAACCACACATTTACCATGCTAAACACTTCCAGCTTTTAACTTTTGGAAAATTAATTATTATTACTCCTTAATGCAGCAATATCAGTAAATCTTTACCCAGATGTCTGCAAACCTTTTTAAAAATTTTTCATTCAAGAGAATAAACTGTTCTGAAAAACAAACCAGCTAAAATAGTTATCATGCCACTGTTTAAATAGCTTCCACCACAAATAAAACTATGCTGATGAGTCTTCACATGTCTGAGGTCCATGTCTGCATAAACCAAAGAGACGCATGAAAGTCACTCTATTAATTTATTAGTCACACGGTGTAAGAAAGGAGAAAAAAGCCTATACTCTTAAATTTGTCTCTGTCTCTTCATAAAATCATCCTCATGAATTCAAATAGGAAGAATCAGCTTGGCTCTGGAAAGCGAAGTATCTGAGTGCCATGGCTACAACACACCAGCAAGGGGAGTAGTAACACTTTGAGAACTTCTGTCTCCAGCGACAGTCAACTTCACATAAATGCAGTAAGGTATAGAATATTGATGCCAGGCTGTATAGACAGTGGAAGGGATATTAATTCCACTGAAAGGCTGAGAAATTAAAAAAAAGCAACACAAACCCCACAGAGACGCTTGCGATGCTAGAAGGTGGAAGCACACATAAAGGATCTCAGATCAGCCCCATATGCCGCTCACCAAACAACCCAAGGCAGCAAGCTAAAATAAAGCCCTCTCAAATCTGAGACTGTTATTTCATGTATTTATACATATATATATATATATAGACACATACATATACATAAGTTGTTTTCTGTGTTTTCTCCTTTTAAACAGTAATGACTACATATTTATCTCTATGGGAAGGAGAGAAACTTTCTAGCATCTTAAGAAAAAAAACAGATGGCACTGCTGGGGTGGTAGGTAGGAGAGATGAAGCATTCTCAAGCCTCAGTTGCAATCCTTGATAAGGAAAGTAGAAGGTGGAATTCCTCAAAGCAGGCTTTTACACCTGGATTTCTTAGGGACAGATAACTGAGCCAGCACTTTCATAGAGGAGTACATTTTATAACTGCTGGCAGGCTGACCTTTTAAATGCTTGTGCCTGCAGCACTGACACAGACTTGCCCACGGTAGTACTAAGGGCAGAGCTGGACATCCCACCACAGCTCCCACCACAGAGTGAAATAAAGAGGGAGCACT
Organism: Calcarius lapponicus; assembly: GCA_039654755.1. Classification (NCBI taxonomy): domain Eukaryota; kingdom Metazoa; phylum Chordata; class Aves; order Passeriformes; family Fringillidae; genus Calcarius; species Calcarius lapponicus. Next base: position 108,509,899 of record CM077464.1, on the reverse strand, counting down.
GACAGTGCCTTTTTCCTGCATCATTCCAACTCTTGCTTTTCAATCCTGTCCCACCAAAGGTACCTCTGAACAGTGGCACTGCCCAACACAGCTACGGCCCAGCCACCACAGAGCAGAATACCACAGGTCCCAGCCAGGGTAATGCTGTAAAAAATGCAAAGGTGAGAAGAAAAATTGCTACCTGCACCAGGTTCTTTGCTGCAGCCAAGGTTCCTGCGTTCATACCTTTTCTACAGCACTGTGAGTTTTTTAGAAAGAAACAATAATCCCTCTCCCTTCAAAATGCTGCAAGTTTTTAACAACTGCTACCCAAGTAGGTAACCAAGGCATTTAATCAACTTGTAAATGCCCAAGTGTGAAGGCAACCTAAGTACTAATCATGAAATTACTATGCATGACAAAATTCAGAATAGTGTTTTGCTGTAATTGTGCATAATTTAACTCAAAAAGGCAAGAGGAGTTATATTTGGATACCGGAGAAAGAGGTCAATTTGATGAGGGGGAAAAAATGCTGTCATTTTTACTAGTCTGAGAGAGAAGTCCTTCACCCAGTGTAAGAATTTTAGGATGTTGCTTCTCCAATGTGATGCCATGGGGACAAGTCATCATCAAAGGAACTGGAAAAAATGGTGTTCCAGAGACAGATTTTCAACAAAGGAAATCCACCTCTGTTACCTTAAAGCACATTTATAAACTGCAGCTTCAGCCATTGGAAGCAGATAGATACCTGTATGTTACAATCCCAGACTACAGATGTAAAAATAAAAATAATATAAAAGTTTTCCTCTTTCTGATAGGAAGGAATGGAAATATTAAATAAAAAAAATCTAGGATGGTCTCAATAACTTCCTAATAATTTCATGACATTTCTGGACAACGGGCTTCCTAAATTGAGTCTGTAAGCGGATGTTGATGGGGTCAAATCCAGACCTGTTTGGATGGTTTGTTCTTTTCTTCTAAGGGGCAAGAATGGGATATGGGATGCAGGGTGACATCTGTCCTGGATGCACTGCTACTGACACAGGCGAGGCTATGTGACCTACACAGTGCCTTTCAAACCCAGACACAGATGAAGGATGTGTGGATAGTGGATTCTGAAGGTCTGCCCACCCCATAAAGTCAGCCTGTGCTCCCATGAACTTTGTTAACATGAGGGAGAGCCACAAGCCTCCTGACCCAGCACTCAAATTGATTTTGCCCTCCTTTTTTACCCTTTCCTTCATCAGCACCAACCCAAAATAAATACATCTAATCCCTTTACATGGCAGAAAGCCAGTGGAGAAACATTAAACAGGAGTCCAACCTTGGGAATTTTATGACACGGAGGAGAAGGAAACCAGAGCATGAAGTGCCTTTCACCGTGCATGGCCCACTGCATCAGTCTGAGCAGCCTAACCTGTACTCTCTGACACAATCCTGAGGATATCACTCCTTGGGACAGAATTTTTGGACCAGAGGTAGAAAGAACATGAGATAATATCAGGAATAAATGCTTTTCAGTTGACCAAGTTCTAAAAGGGTACAGAGGGCACAGAGGCTATGGTAAGAGATTATCTTGATGCTAATGCAAATGATTCTAGTTTCTTCCAAAACATGCTCTTGCACTTGACCTTTAAGGTACACCTCTCCAAGGAAATACTCTTATCAAATCACAATAAAAATTCCTTCAGGTTTATTTTAAATACAAGTAAAATGCATTAGCATAAACATGTCTCCATCTTAAGAGGCAGATTCTTTGATAGATAGCTTTCAATGTACATAGACTGCAAAAACAGGAGGGTGGCTTTAACAACCAGCCTCTAAACTTCCCTAGAATGCAGCTGGACTGGTAACTCTCCTAAAAGTCATAAAATAGATGTATTTTTCCACTGAAGGGGTACGCCTTTGCAGTTTTTGGTGACTAAAAATATACCTTATTTTGAAGACATCTGGAAAAATAAGCCATTTTTGTTTATTTGGAAAAGGTAGTAGAAACAGGATATATTTTCAAGAAACAAGCATGGGTAAACACTAAGTTCTCTAGGCAGGCACAATATAGACTTTGTTCATAATCTAACACAGATCAATAATGTTCATGTGACCACAAAAGGTTTGCTTTTTCCCTGAAAGGATGGCAGCTTTAGACACTGTGTTAAGTTATTGCTGGGTCACCCAGCCTAGACAAGCCCCTACTACCTTTGGGTGGGAACACCAGGCATGATTAGACAAAAATCTGCTGTTCTTTCTTGTAGCCATTTCTATCTTCCCAGTTTTCAGTCTCTGTATCACAAACAGGCACAGGTAACCCAGTTTTCCCTGTGCTAGTTGTCTTCTTCCTTAGATATTGAAGTCAGAAAGGGTAATTTATTTTGCAAAAAGAGAGAAAAACTCAAGACCATGAAGAAAAACAGGATGCTGGACAGAAATGCTCTGGGATGAAGCTATAATATGAAAATGAACACATCCATGGCTGGCCTTTCGTCTTTTCATCATCATCCTAAGAAAGATTCTTTTTCTGAGCCTCCTGGTTTGCTTATGTGTGCCTTATCCTCCTCCTTTCTCTTTAAAGTAGCAGAAATTTTTATCTCTAATCCCCTTGTCGTCTGCTAGACAAAAATACAGATTCAATGTCTTTGTTTATTTTTGAAAAACAGCATTATTATCAAGAATCTTGCTAATTGTCAGTTACTTTGAGAGCTATGAAACACTTCTACTTTGGGAAAATATTTGGGGTTTTTCAAAAACTTCTCTACTTGAAATCAGGAAGAAGTGTGTAAGATTAGAATGACTTTATAACCAAGGAGTGCTTTTTACTCTTTTGACTAGCTGAATCTGAAAAATAATTTCAAAACATGTTGTCCTTTTACTTAGGCCGCAAACTCTGACAAATTCAGAATAACTAAGAAAGGATTCTTTTATTCAGAAGATGTCAAAACAATAATGTCAGCAGACTTCTCCAAAGAAGTGAATTTAAATAGAAAATTAATTTGAAATTTTCTTTCCCACACAGTTCTGCTGTTGCAATGGATCAGCACTTCCTTCTGAAGGAGAATGTTTTGCCACAAAGATCCCTGACTTGCTCTAGGGCTCTGTTCTTACTTGTATTTTAGTAACAGGACAATCAAGGCCTGAAAAGTTGTTTTTCTGCAGTAAGTACTGTACCCTTCCTCCTCAGGGTCCAGCTGCATGTGATCCCAAGCCAAGGGCTGTACAGCACAGCTGTGCTACCTTGGCTCAGATTTCTGGGAAAACTGGAAATTTGTGAGGCAGGGGTGTGAGAAAGTGGGCTAGAGCCACGCAAGAAAAGAATGGGAGAGGTGCAGGCAGAGATGCAGTTATTGAGTTGAGGATGGCTGCTGCTGCAGGATTCAAGAGAAAAACACCAACATGAGGAAAGTATAAACTACTTAGGGGACTGGAAGAAAAATACAGCATCTTACCTGTTTCTTTCTGTTCTCTAACTTCTGGAACAAATGAGTATTCAAAAAGAAAAAGCACCAAACAGACAACTAAACTGACTGCAGTGTAAGTTCAATTATCATCTCAAATATTAATCTGTGTAACTTTAACTCAGTTCCATTGCTAAAGTAGATATTTACTATATATGAAGGAATAAAACAGTATTTAGTATTATCCTCAAATAATCTTTCTGTAGAATACTTTATTTTTGAGCTGCATGCTTCTATCTGTCAGTGGTCTAAACCTGCCCGATTATTCCCATTTTACTGAATTGTTTATCCTATAGCCTCATCTCATAGCTTGGAATGAATCACGGTAAATCTGTACATCTAGCGGCTTCCTGATAAAACACACTCCCAATACTATTTTTAAGCACTTGCCAGGCAGTGTGGCTAGGGGCACTACGTGACAGATGCTATGGAACCACTGAACATTTGAATATTACTATATTAATTTTAGAAGAAGTGTTATACATACCACATGGGCTTGTTAGTGATTGTATTACAGCCTAAGCGATCAAGAGATGAGTTACCAGAGGAGCAAGTGATCAGAGTGGGTTGGAGATACTGAAAAGCAACGTTCTATGTCATACTCACAGTGGTATGTATTATTTATTATGCACTTATTAATTCTCCTGTTGCAGAAGACAGGTGACCTACTCTTAACTAAGCATTCACATAGCTTGTTTATAGATAACGTTTCCTCTTTTCTGAATAAACTCTTTTTTTTGCTTAGAAAAGCCTACATCTTGCCTCATAAACTTGTCACTTCCAAACCTGGTTCAATATAAGGGAAGATGATGTAGTACAGGCAAATGGGCTGATGACCACCACACAATCCAGGTCATGAGGCATTCAGATTTAGCTGGGAAAACACAGCTTGTGGTGCTGAATGAGACATGCCCCATCCGGCCAGGGCTCTGCAGCGTGTTCTGCAAAGGATACTTCAAAGATTTCCAGGAAATAAAGCACCTTTCTGATCAAAGGTGTATACTGGAACTGTGACACTTCTTAGGGCTGTGGCCCAAAGCTAGACTTGGCTCTCCACTCACATAAAAAGATATTCCATTTGCGCTCATAGAAATATGAGAAAGAAGTTTAGGAAATATCATTTTCCTCCTGTTGGAGCCAAATCCAAAATGAACACAGGCAGCTCCTTTTATGAAACACCAAACTGGGAAGACTTTTTCCAAAGCTTGCTCAAGGAAACAGGCACACTGCCCACTAGCCATTGTACAACTCCACAACTACAGCTGTGCTCAAATGGCATCTCATTCACAAGCCCCTCTAGCCTAAAAGAGGTAAAGAACCAGTCTGTGCATTATTGTATACTTCAGTTTCTTCAGAAACTATAAAAACAGGACTACCTTTGCTGAACAGCATCATCAGAAACAAATTTGTAGCAATGGTAGTAATTTTCTCCTTATTTCCAAAGGATGCAAGGGTAAGGTGTACAACAGGACTGCATCAGTTATTGTCTGCCATTGGTATGACAGTGGATGAGAATGGGTTTAATATCCATTAAAAAGAAAGTAAAATGTTCATGCTAATTTACTGGATTAGGCATCAAGTTGTTTGCATTACAAAGTCAAGGAACAACCGCTTCTGATGATGCCAATGTAAATTATCACAAAACAAATCATTTATTTCACAACCAAAATTGTAGAATTGTATGGTGCTACCAGATACACTTCAAATAGAGCCCAGTTGCCACTGCCTGCCAGTCTTTCAAACTAATAATTCAGTTTCCTTGTGGCATTACAGTGATGCACAATCTGTATGCAATTCACATCATTTACTAATGGTATTTTTTCCTTTTTCTAAATTCAAGCTACACACAAGACTAAAGATATATTTTCACATCTGATTAATTTCATTATCATTTATGCTAAGTCTGCTCCAGCTGAACCTAAAAAATGTGGAGGAAAACAGTTTTGTTTTTCTTTTAGCTTGGGTTTAGATTTAAGAAGACAAGTAGCAGCAGCAGCACGAGACACATATAATAAGGCTTAATTACATCTCACACAGGCTTAATTACGAGAAGTGGCAGAGAGAACCTGCAACATTTCATCATTAGAGAAAAGTTATCAACCATGTTTCCCAAACTTTTAGTACAGAAGTGCTATTAATTGCTTACTGCCAGCACACAGAATTCGCATTTGTTATTCAGGCTGATATACATATCACAACTGCCACAAGAAATGGATAACTGAATTAGTTTGATGAATTTTGTAATAATAAACATAGCATTTCCACAAGAAGCTTAGGGTGTTGAAAGCCTGCATTTATGAGTTCTGATTTCTGCAGCAACCGGTTTGCCTTTTTTTTTCTTCTTGTAAATTCAGGATAAAATATTGCTATTGTTATATCCTTTGATATCCTTTCTTAATTCCCAATCCATAGAGAAGATAGTCTATAGGCCCATGTAAGTTAAACAGTCATTTTAGAACTAGTTGAAATACACGGTTCCATCCACAGAGGAAACTTAAAACAAGTTGGTTTCTGGGCACAGAAAATGAGAAGATATTTTAAAAAGTGCATTTCCACAGTAACCCATACAACAACTTTATGAAAATTTTTATTGCCAATTTAAATTTTCATTATTTCATGACACATCAGCTGCAGTTTCACACAATTATTTGGACACAAGTGATGACCTTTCATTGCATAGATTGAGGTGAAAGATGCTAATACTGATTATTGTACCATTGACTGATTCACACAGACTTTAATCTAGACCACTTGCAACACAGCATTATGTGTTCATCTTAAGTCATGCATTACAATAGTTTGGAGATACAAACAAGTTCCAGAAAAGCTGAAACCATTATTTCAACACTTGGTGGCAATCTGTCAAAAGAACCCCAAAAGTTTTTCCAGTGATGCTGACTTTTACAAGAAATGCACATTTCACTGAAAATAACCTGACAAAGAATTTGGAGCAGGTCTAATCCATTCCTGGCTGCTTTCATGGCATTTAGTACAGGCTCACTTCTAAGACATTCTGCTATATTTTTGTTGTCAACATCTTTGAGCAACAACACTCCAAAACTGGCTACTCAGCCTGCGCTACTTCCTGCTCATCAAAGCTGAGCACGTCTGGTGTGCTGCAGAGAGCATGTATGAAATACTGACTGCATGCTGCCATTTTCTGTTTCATCCCATGTCTTCAAGAAAGAAGGTGTAAACACCAGGGAATGACCACCAACTACGTGTCTCTGCTATTGGGTGTCACGCCCAGTGGCCTCAGAGTCCATTGGAAGGACAGGACCACTTGGGGTGGGAGCTGGGAGTATGTTATTGCTACACATAAGACACTGTTGGGCAGCTATCTGGGGTTTAGACCTGTAGAAAAAGACTACAGAGACAGAAGTTTCTCACACCATCTTTCTTTAAATGGCACATTATGTTGCTTCTTTCCCCCAGTACACAATGTAATGCTTCAAGCAGCAGAGCTTTGAGGAGCTCTCTTTAGGAAATCGTTCCACAGCTTGAAACACATCTTTGACAGAAAACTAAACTCCCTTTAAGTTAAGGATTCCTGAAATCCAGCTGAACATTGCTGCTACTCCTCAGTCACCCAGTTTCACTTCACCTTTTTGTGGTTATCAGCACTAGGGCAAATTAAGTATTTTCTCTTGAAAGAATATAATTTTGAAAGAAAGTGTAATTTAGCCTCCCTACTTCTAAGGTCTAAGAATTTCTAATAAATGTTAATTTTTTTTGTCTTCTGTCTGAGGTCAATCCTAGTAGGTATCAATATTTATCTTATCTACCTCACTGTCATTTTTGGCAAGGGGGGAAATACACAGCAGGCTGAAAAGATGCTGTAATAAAGATGTTAAAGAATGAAAACTTGAGCTTAAATCCTCACCTCTGCAGAGCCTTATTAGTACAATTCACCCTGTCTCAATTCATCACCAGTCATCACTGATTATTATTTATGGTCCTTCAACTCATCTACAGTCTGTATGATCATGTTTCTATCCAAGCCAACATGTATTAGTTATTTGTGTATGCTTTGGCAAGATGGTATCAAAAGGTTTACTAAAATGCATGTATTATACCACTTGCCTTTCATCTGCTTATTTTGTAATCTTATCAGAAAGGTAAAAAAAAGCAATCTGGCTAGATTTATCCTCTCTAAGCCTATTTGTCTTATTGCTTATGGTTCCATTATTAAAGCTGAGGAAAATAATCTTCTTTACTCAACCCTGCAATGCACTTATCATTTGCCCGCTTTTTATGGTTCTAATTTCACTGGCTCTTCCAGTTATAGCCTCAAAACACTCTCAAAAATGGACCCTGACATGGAAAAAGAAACATGTGTACAGTTAGGATAAGGTTTGTGGAAAGAGGTAGAAACACAAATGAATTAGAAACAGAAATAGAACACAAGGTGTAGCAAATTTTGATCCTAAATCTACCTCTTCTGACCACAATAAAGTGTGTGTGCAAAAATTCAGTTCTGCAGCCAGCACTAGAAATCTGCCAGCAAGAGCACTTCAGCACTCCCTTAGCTTTAACCACATGAAAAGTCCCTCTTGACTTCAGGGTCTACTCAAGTGTCACAAGCTAAGAACAAGCTTCACAGAAGGAAAAAAAATCAGCCACAGTAAATCACAAGCCTCATTTTTTAGCTCTGAGGGCCTACATCCTGCAGATGGAGGAAGCAAGAATATAAGGTATGGATACTGGTGCCACTGAGGGACTCTGAGTTCCAAACCTGGCTTTCCACAAGGTTTGGGCTTTTTTCTGCTATACTGCTTGATAAGCATTCATTTGTATTCTTCATTCTCTTTATTATTTGCTATTTGGTTCCTGAGCTTCATTTTTTGCCATTCCCAGGAGGATCTTTTGTAAGAAGTTACATTCTCCCCTTGCTACTACTAAGTTGAGATGCACAGACTTTCCCTCTCCACCAGCAAATTGTAAAAATTGTTTGAGACGTTACTCAGTACACTGCAGATCAAGTAGAGGTTCTTTAGACACCAAAAAAACAAAAGTAAAGGAACTGGAAACTCTGTTTTAAATAGGCAAGTCAATTTTGTTCACAGAACCTTTGGGCATGGTAGTTAGGAACTGCACTATTTATATGTTCATTTTTCAAGTCCCATTACACACTGAGACTTACTGAGTGTCCCTACAACATTTTTCCTTAGGTATATTTTCCTCAAGCCAACAAAACACAAGCCGCCTCAGAAAAGCACCCACAAAACCAACCTTGCTCAAATTCCCAAGCCCATTCCAATAGTCCAAGACAAAACCAATCCACCATTACTGCACTATAATGCCATGATGCTGCTTCACGAGAGGTCAAGGAAAAATAAATAAAATAAATAAATAGTTAGCAGCTGAAAGGGTAACAACATCTGCCAATTCAGTTTCACATGAAAAAGTAGCTTCTCCTCTCAGTAGTGGAAAGATGATAGATACTGTCATAGGTCAGTTAAAGTCCCTGACCTGAAGCTGGTTTTTCAGCAACAACAGCAAATATCTGAAAGTGTTCAGCAAAAGAAAAGCATGAACACAATAAGAGAGGTAAAAGGAGAAAGAAAAGTGAAGAGGAAAAGCCAAAAGAGATGTGATTCTTAATAATAAGACATTAAAAAATTCATGTTAAAAATAATCGTGATAGAGACTGCTCCAGAAGAAAATGCACCCAAATAAAAGTGATTACAGTTTAGGCACAGTTGAAATTGTGGAATATTAAAGCAAATGCTGATGAACCAGCAGTGACAAAAGAGGAACAGCAATGTTCAGCCTGAATTGGATGCAGAAGCAATTTGAATCACTGTGTTTACTCTCCTTTTTTTCCTTCCCTGTTGTTTTATTAAATAAGCCACTTCTGCCTATTCCAAAAGAAAAGAAAAAAACATTCAACCTTTCAGACATCTGTGGAACTGAAGACTCTGTGAGGCCATTCACGAACATTGTGAATACGTAGAACAGGGTTCAGTGAACAAAATAGATTTGCTCAGACTTCTGTGAATGTCATTGACCTCCATAAGAATGAAAATAGTAAGATTAATGATTGCATCATGAGTGTTACAGCACCAGATAGATCAGGAGACCCTTGAACAGATTTTAAAGAGAGAAGCAGCTCTGTTTCCTGCTATTTAAGACACGTGGCTTGTGGAGTCACGCTAACAGGTAACAAGCAATTTAGGAAGTGCTGGTGCAATTCCTTCAACAGCCTGGGGATCTTGAGGGCATTTTGCAACACAGCAGTTGCTAATTGAAACACAGGAATACCTCTTTCACCCATGGAAGTACAGAGCACTTCAGTGCTTAGTCAGAGATACACACTGTAATGTGTTTTGGCAGCTGAGGTAGAGGGCAGAGAGGGCCAAGCACACATACACGCACTGATAATGCAAGAAATCCCACTCATAATTCCCTCAGCACTTCTCAGCCAAATAAGTCTCCTTACTCTTTTCAGTTCTGTAAGAGAAAAAGACTCATACAAATGATTCATACAGAAAGAGGTAAAGGATGCAGCTTCACACACATCACTGTGCCTCAAAATTCAAGTAAGGTTTACAGCACTTTCACAGGTGAGTTACAAAAGACACAGAGACATTCCAGGTCATACAAGACTTCTGAAGATTTCAACTAGGTAAAGTGTAATGAACATGTGAGCACTATTTAATTACTAATTATTTAGAAGGCATAGAATTTAATTACACTCTCTTCCGTTTATCATTATTGCACCCACCTTTACAAATACAACTGCTTCTGAAGAAGAACCACACATAAAAAATTTCAAATCTGGCTTTAGTCAGTGTGCAGCTATATGTCTTTTTTTAAACAATAGTAATTTTTAATTGCAGAACTCTTTTGCTTGTTTAGATGTACTGCTGCATTATACAAAAAATATTATGCATTTGCAAAATTGCAGTGCACAGCTGTTTTGTTACTTATACTCCATTTTAAAATTGACTGGTTGGAAAATGAAGTTTGTCTGAAAACAATCACTTCTGAACTCATTTAAGTTTACAGAACTCCTATGAAAGTCCCTCTTATTTGAGCTAAAAATGTGATTCACCGGCTAAATAAATGATACACTAAAACTGCAGTGCAGCAAGAAAGGGGCATTTTATTTTCACTCTTTTCGTGCTGGGTTGTTTTCAGCTAAAAACCTAAAAAATGTATTTAAGGGCAAAGGACCTAAGCAAACACAGCTGACTCAAGCTAGAAGGTCAGTAAAGCTGAGAAACAGCTGCATGAATATCTTATACTGATTAGAAGCTGTAATTCTCAGAAAATAAATAATTACCCCAGATACCAGTCAAACTAGTTCTGTGAACCATATCTGCTGAATGCACTTTTAAAGAAGTGAAAGCACCAAAAGCTGTTTGCATAACCAGTTAGTTAGGATAGGTTGCAAGCAAAGAGTTCAGAGATTTCATTCAGCAAAACCAGAAATAAAGGGCACCATCAGGTAAATCTCAGGTAAATCAGTGGCACAACTTACGGTGATTTCAAAAAGAGGAATCTTGGATCTCAAGAGTAAGGATGGCATTTGTTTCCTAAACAGAAATTCTTTCTACTAATACTAGAGAGACATATTAGAGGAATCTCTCAAAAATTATTTAACCAAAAAAAAGAAAACTAAAGGCATGTTTTTATGCTTGTGTCATCACACTAAGTGATATATTCACAAGGGGTTAAGAGGAGATGTAGTAGGTGGTACTGAATCAGGTGATTACTGAGAAGAAAGGAGGCAGGGGGAATCTTACAGAAGCAGTTTTCCAATAGAGAATAATCTCAGCTCTAGCCAAAGCCAAATACTGAGGCCTGATAGGTTGCAGGAGGGAATTTCAGGTAATGAGGGACAAGCCTCAGAAGGATGAGTCAGAGAACCCCAGCTACACCATAAGATGCCGTAACACACCTACACCAAGATCTTTGTGTAGTAAGTTCAGGTGGCAGTGGTTAGAGAAAAAAGCAGCAATTTTCTTTTGAAAGGAGTCTGGACTTAAATAGACATCCTTGCTAAATCAAAACACCCACCACACTTTAACAGTAGGCTACCAACTGTGAACAAACCGGGGAATTGCCTATTAAATGCAAAAATCTGCCCTCTCTGTTTTGGCAACAAAACCTGGAATACTACCAGACACCAAAGCATTAGACTGTGTAAAGAAAAAATAAATGAAAACCAAAATGATTTCTGATGGATGCTAGCCCATGAAAATGCATCAGAACAGCTACAAGGAGAACAATCAGCAGCTAACATTTCACAGCCCGTCCCCTACAACTTCTGCAACACACTGAAAGGTTCACATTGTCACTGAGCAGCAAATATAAAAACATACCTTCTGATGAATGGGAATAAAGATCTCGATGGATTTCACACAGAAGACAGGGCATGACCGGTATAATTAAGTAATTTGAAAACTGAGAAAAGGCAGGTTCGGCAGGTTTTAAAGCACAGGACAGAAATCTGTGCTTCTGCATTGTAATAGGCTGTTTCATCTCCAAAGGCAAATGTTTATGACATTATGCCAGTCCATGGGATTGTCTCAAGATAACTAGTTCTTCCACATTCAGCACACAAATACATTACTCCATTTTATTCCTATACAAACAGCAATTTCCCACTATTATAAAATGAGCATACAGTGAATCTCATATTCACTCTACTCCCACAGTGCCTCTTCTTTATGCCAAATGAATACAAAATATCAAAGAATTAAGCTTGTGTGGCCAAGTGATATTCTAACACCTTTTGAGTGCTTGAAAAGCAAATGTCTCCAACATTTTATAAATACATAACATTCAAATATGCATAGAAAAAATTCAGTTCTCTTATTTTTGTATATATACACACATGAAGTTTTAAGGAAAAGCTAAAAAATGCAGTGCCATTTAAGACAAAACATCCATTGCACCTTCTCCTTCTTTTCTCTGCTAGAAAACTGTAATTACAAGCTTAATGCCATATCCAGTGTTTTGTATATTTTTTAAGTACAGCACTCAATACAAAAGTCCATTTCAGGCTTAAAAATCTTGGTATGGTACTATAAAGCCATTAACTCTGTATTAAATTATACTACATTTCATTTATACTACATTTCATTTTAGCTGTGATGGCCCAGTAATTACTACTGATTGTTTCTGATCTCTCACATAGGAAAAAGCATGGCTGGTGAATTAGTGATGATAACCAATAATGAGAAGCAAGGGCATTTATACTTTTTCTTTGTACACCATTCAATTATTATTAACAAAATCCATTATGCTCTGTATTTTACTACATAAGGCAGATATAACAGATATAAGTAAAATATATCTTTTACTTTCTCTCCTTTTTCAACAGAGATCACAAGATATTATCATATTGCCTTTTTTCTCTCACTGCACTGCCAGGCTCTGGGCAGCCAATTCTGAATTTGCTTTCACTTTCAGACATTTATCTGCATACAGTTAGGTGAAAGGTATTATTAATCATATCCTGTTGCTAGGCTACCTGGAGATGTTCATTTAAGCTTAATGTTTCTCTTTGTTATAAAGAACCATGAGGAACACACAGATGTGAGACAAGAAAACTACCTTGCAGAAGCTGCCTAAAAAATAAAATAAAATGAAGGCTCTCATAACAGAATACGCATTAATAAGAAAAATAATTTAAAAAATCCCAGTATAGTCTATAGTTTGCATAGTAGAGCTTCATTTTAGCATGAAACTTTTAGAAAACTGATGCAAATGAACTTTTTAGATAACTGATGCATGATAAGTATTTAAGTATTAAAACTGAGGTTTAGTGTTTGGCCTCATAGCTGTTGGAGGAGCTTTAAAGACACCACAATGTCTTTAATAGAGATAATTCTGCAATGAGAGCATTATCTAATACTCAATGAAATAAATATTGAATGTATGATTTACATACATTCAATATTTATTGAAATAAAAAAATGTATGAATTACGCACAAATATAGTGTAATGTATGAATTACACACAATTTAAAGAAAAATACTATATATATGCCCATGTAAATTAGCATATTATTTATAAGGTTTTTGGTCCTAGCTTATGTGAAGATTCACACTTCTGCATAAAGATTTATATCTGCCACACCTAGGAAGACTTAGCAAGCACTTGACAGAGTCTTAAGTTACCTGTTACAAAGTTCTGCTTAACAAGAGACAGAGCAGCATAAGAGTGAGATGTGACTTAAATGGCTCTTTTAAGCCAGTGAATAGCAGTCACTCAGTGGAATTAGAAAACATGAAGCAAAACCCTTGCAAAGACAAGGCCATGTAAAATTTTACTCCAAGACAGCTGGATGACCTCCTCTGACTCTCTAAACGTCTCTATACCGCCAGCTATATAATTTAAAAATCTGCAAAAGCCCTTGTCTATGTTACAGCTTTAATCATGTTAGGGAACTTAAGCAAAACAGTCCAAATTGCTTCCCTTTCACTCTGCTCTAGCTTGTCTAAAAAAAACCTGGACATACTTGAATGACTTTCCAAGTATTTTGGAATACTGATACTCATTTTAATTCTCTGTAGGATCCCTTTCCATTACTGAAGACTGAAAGCATCCACTTTGAGAGTATCAATATCTGGTGCACACACTCATTTGGAAATTTGGGTTGTAGCCCTTAAAAACATGCAAGCAGCAGCACCAACTCAGCATGGTGGCCCCCATAACTTCCTAATCCATCCATTCTGTTGAAATGCAAAAATTCTGAATACCATAATAGACTGGCAAATCCTCTCTGTTTCTGGGGAAAGTAAGCCTTTTTCTGAAGTTGGACCTGCAAGCCAACAAAGCACTTTGACAAAATGACAGTAAGCAGTGTTATAGAGTTTTCAATACAGATTCCTGGCTTGGATTCTGGTTATCGCCAGAAACACACATGGGTGCAATAATGAAAGTAGTCTTCACACTTTACAGAGCTAGGAAAACAAAAAATTACTTTCACAGACCAGCAGTGAAAATCACTGGATTTCTTTTCTAACTCCTGCTACATTGGTGCTTTCCAAGTAACAACTGCAAATAATGCTCTTCCTGATTTTTCATGTGAAAAATAGATGCAAAATACCTCTGGAAGGCATTATTGCAGTGCATTGATATGTCAGCAAAAAAAGAGTACAAAAATGGCTGTAGTATAGAAGAGTAAGTGATTTTTTCAGAGTTTCCTTTATTAGAGACATTATTTCCAATTAACTTTCATTTCTGCACTAATATTACAGGCATAGAAAAGTTTGCATTCAGCATTTTTGGAAGTACTAAGCATGGGATTTTTAAGTTCATAAGAAGAGATTTTTTCAAAGTTGCATCTGTGGCACTGGGGTTTGAAGTATGTACTGGTTAGCTTAAGAAGAGTTTGTTTCAATCAATATTCAATTTATTCTTTATGGAAAAAGACAATAAAATGCTGCCCAAAACAAACCTAAAAGCCAGCAGGTACATTTCCAACACCTGTTCTGGTCTAAGATTCCTAAATGCAGTCATGTTTTCGCGTTAGAAGGCTGAGATGAAGCCAAACAGGCAATGCTGAGGACAAGGCTAGTGCTGCTGCTATCATCATAGGATCCAGGACCTGTACCTCTGTCACTGTTTTTTATGATAAGTATTGTACCAAACAGCTATTTCTGCAATGAAAATCCATTTTGCTTAAAATCTTACAAATAAATTTTTCTGACACTGTGGCAATTCTAAAAAATTAATTCCAGGAAGATAAGGTTTGGCTTCATTTAGAAGACCAAGCACTTCTTCAGAGAGAGAAAAACACCCAGGACAAATGTGATACCACTCTAGTTTTATAAAACTATGTGTTTTGGTTAGGTAGTTCTGCTTTAATAATGCTTTGTAGCAGTACTAACTCCAGATTGCTACCCAAGTTATTTTTCCCTTTTCCTTCAGATTTCAGCTGGGTAGGGGAATTAAAAAAAAAACCAAACAAAAAGACCAAACTAAAAGGTCCTTTCTTGAAATGAGCTACAATTACAAAAAAGCCTCATTTTTAGCTTACTACTTTATAAAGAACAAGTGTAACAAAATATCCCACTTGTAGGAGTTAAAAAGGATAGCTGTGAATGTGTTTTGAAGTTGGCAACAAAGGTAATATGGCAATTACATCTCACCAGAAGGAAAAAAAATAAAGAAATAAATAATTTTAAAATTGTGCTGTGCCTGATGTTCTGATAACCACTACTGCCACACTTATGGTCTGAAATATACCTGTCCACATGTCCTGATCCCAACTCTTGTAATAGGAACAAATTCCATGCTTCTGTACTGCAGAGGGAGATCCTTACAGCATAGATAACAGACCAAACATTTAATTTCATACTCTTTTCCTGAGTTTCCACTCACACTTTAAGAAAACTACTTGATATCTTATCCTTATTTTTTGGCTTGGCCTTCATCTGAATTGACACCTCTGTTTTTCTTGCCAGATATAAAGGACAGGTCAGCTGGTGTTTCAAAAGCCAATGAATAATTCTTGCTGATATAAAGGGCAATCAGCCTGGATCCAGGGCAAAACTTTTCCAAGTTTTACAATGTTAAGTTAGAAGCTGCTCCGCCCCCACTTCAGTAGCACCCTGTGTCACCATCATATTTTCTGAAAAATCCTCTTTGCCCAGGATTCTTCTCCTGGGAAACTGAGAGGCCTCAGAGAAAAAGGAAAACAATGTTATCTAATTTGCTTCTCCTGTGTTTTGCTGCTTGGGAATGTGGTTTGGAGATTGTTTATCCAACAAGTGGTTGTTTGATTGGTTTCATGTGAATTGATTTAACTTAATGACCAATCACAGTCAGTCTGCGTCGGACTCTGGAGAGAGAGTCACGAGATTAATTATCATTCTTTGTAGCCTTCTGTAAGTATCCTTTCTCCATTCTTTAGTATAGTTTTAGTATAGTATTCTTTAATATAATATAATATCATAAAATAATAAATTAGCCTTCTAAGAACATGGAGTCAGATTCATTCCTTCCTGTCATGGGCGACTGAGAAAATACCACAACCCTGCTTCCAGTGTGGGAAAAGCTAAACATAGCATTTATTGGAAAGGATTTACTAATTTGGAGAATGGAACCCTAGGATTTAGTATGCAGATTTTTTTATCTTGTTCCTTAAATTTAGGGTTTTTTTGCTACCATGCCATCTTACAGCTGTGGAAACTGTTTCATCAGTAAGATGTTAGGGTGGCAGAGACTGAGATGACATGAGCACTTCAAAGAGCAGGTGCTGTGAAACCAAGAAACATCAGTTAGTCAATAAGAAGCAAGGTCAACAGGGTAGCAGCCTGATGTAAGGTACCCTAACTAAAGCATGCAGGGCAGATTCAGTCGAGGGTACCTTTGCTGCAGCTCAGCATCCCCAAATACAACAGGGAGAAAGCAGTGGATAGTTTCCTCCCCATCAGAAGGTAACTTCTCATCCTTCAATGCCCTCCATGGGGACCATGCCAGTGAAGTGCTGTATAGGCAGTGTCACATGGAGTCTTCTGTAGCCCATGAACATTGAGGTAGAACTAGGACTGCTCAACTTATGGCCAAGGACTTCTCCAAAAAGTGTCCCTCAATCAAGTGAATGTGAGAGTGATTTAAAGCTAACTGAAATTAATTTCCTAATGAGCAGGAAGTTCTTTGAGAACCTAAACACACCACACCTGCTGTTTCACCTAACGAGATGAATTATTAAGGGATTAATGAGTAATCTTCCTACTGCTCATATTTTTAACAACCAGACCTTTTAATTCCCACACTCAGCTGCTTACAACACTATGCTGAGCATGCAGTTATAGTGCTCACTTCCACAATTTAACGTCCTACCTGCAAGGACTCAGTTCTGTGCTAACACCTACTGCATTGAGGTTCTCCACACAAGAAAGGATGCCTTATTTTCATGACACCCTTCTCACCTTACAATTGACATTCAACTTTTTTGCTGTTCAGCTAAAAATGATGACTTCCTTTTTCCTAAGTGCTAAGAACAGCTTTTGTTTCACAGGTGTCATAGAGACATCTTTCCACCTTTGACGCTCTTTATACTCCTCCTTTAACCAATCAAACATAATTCTGCTTCCTGTAACAATGTATTCAGTCTTCACGAGCCCTTTCCTTGTGGGTAGGCTTTGTTTAACACATTCTCCTTTCTCCTACAGTACATTTCCCTTTGCTCTTTCCTTGGATATACAGGAGCCTCAACACCTCCTGTCTTGCTAGCGCTGTGCATGCAGCTCAGCACCTCAACAAGTCCCGGTTTTCTGTAACAGAAGTAAGATTTCAACTAATACTACCAGTGTATTTTCAAGAGCTACAGTCCATGCCCATCTTACAGCAACACCCAGATATCTTGGCATACTCCAAGTTTGAGAAGCGTTTCTTTTCTTCTACCTCTAATTGAAAATGAGTTATCTAAAATACAGTGTTTCCTTCTTAACCTTTGTTATCTTCATCCCTCATGAAATATGTCTTCTCATCTGGAAAACTCCTTCCGCTTGAGTTCCACTCTGGTTCCACCTGACAGCATCCCTGTGTATTTCCCATCCAAAAAACCTCTGTTCCACTGGCTCAAGAGATCTGGCCTTGAGATACAGCATTTGAGCTCTGGCCATGTACAACTGTTCATACCAGAATAACTGCAGTCTGAGCAGATGATTATATTCCAACCCAAAAATACTTGTTATTAACAGGTAGAGGGCTGTAACAGAACCCTTCCACATGGTAAAATAATTGAAAAAAGATTTTTATCTCTGCAGTACTTTAGAAGTATACAACTTTTAAGACATGCTTTGAAACACACTTTAGTTTCAATTATTGTTAACTGCAAAATATGAAGGTCGTAGCATGGACTATACATCTTCAAAATGTTTATTAAAGCAGCACTGATTACTAACTTAATTAGTCATAGTTGCAGCTATTTTTCTGCTGAATATTTCCTTCTCTCCACACATTTTCAGATTCAGAGCCATTTTCCCAGTATTCCTCTGAATTATTTCTATATGCATTAATAACAATGAAAATGCATAAAGAGCAAAGATTTTCAAATTTTCTAGGAATTTTCCATAATAGCATCCACCAATCTGTGCACCAAACAAGGGAAAAAAAAATAAAGTAGGACTCAGTCTGATTAAAAGTACTTTTTAAAGCAAATTTTAAGAACCAATATCTATGTTGCTGATACCTGCCTTAGGTAATGTTTGAAACTCTGTTGAAAATCAAATATGTAAATCAGTGTTATCAACAAACTTCTATGGTGTTCTACAGATTTTCCAAGCTGAGAGTTTCCACTGCTGCTACAGCAAAACCCACAGACATTTACAAAAAAACAACTCTGAAAAATAAGGTACTGCAAAAATATAACTCTAAAAGCAGTATATATAAATTAGAAGCAAACTTTCCAACACAGTTAATCCTCTACAGACTGTTGAAGACATTCTAACAAGCATGTAGGAAAAGAAAAATAAAACAAGAAAAACAACTAAGAGAACATTAAGAAATCCACTTTTTATTATTTTATCCACCACGGCTTAACTGTTCCCCAAAGAGGGGAAGGGCTGTGCTGCCATCTTCTGAAGGAAATAAAGGAAAAGACTTGTATTATGAGGTTTCAACATCCAGTTAGGAATTTAGCAACCTAAAAACTTTCTTTCCATAGACAAGCATGAACTTTGTTGTCTTTTGCTTCTCAGGTCTCTTTTAAACACAGGTGTGATTTTTTAGATGATTTGGATCTCAAGTGTCTTGGAAAGCCTGCCTCACTCCTAAGAAGTTTTACTCAAATTACATATTTTTAAGATGCCACAGTAATGAATGGAAAAATTATTGATGTTTGGAGAAATAAAAAGAGCAAGCATAAAGAGCAATTGCTTTGTTTCCATGTACCCTAACATTTATTCTCCAGTGAAGTAGCAGAGAAGCTCAGTAACACATGGAGAAGGCAGTACAATATAACAAAGCATCTGCAGATAACTCCATCTCAGTTTTCTGCTCTTTGGTTTTATAAGGAGTCACAAAAATACTTTACTCTTCATTATTTCTATAGCACCTCTGAGCAAAGTGTACTCTGTTTTTTTATGTCAGCCAACCAACCATTAAACTACCAGAAGTTAAATCTTTTAATATCTTACAGTATCTTTTCAGTTCTGCAGGCTCCATACATAAAGCAAGGGTGTGGGAGAACAAACCCTGCAATTATTAGCCAAAAGGAACAAAGCATACTTCTGTCTGCCAGCCTCTAACTCTTGCATCAATTGCAATGCTATTATACATAACTGATGCTATTTTTTTTGTATATAAAATGTTAAAAACATGGCTGAAGCTATCTAATGCTTTATAAAGAATAAACACTTTCCTTCAGTAAGGATGACAAGATAATGAACTATAACCACTTCTACACAAAAATAGTAAAAATAAACAAATCACTGAGGAGTTTTAAGTTATGGATGCACCAGAGCAGAGAAAATAAACCATGAACAATTTGTGCTAAACCTAAGCTGATCTGGAAAAGAAAGCCAAAGATGGAAAAAAGTTTTCCATCTCTCACCTACAACCAAGAAGAAACTCTCTTCACAGCACCCCAAGATCCTACTGGATATCCAGGTCAAAGGGACAAGAAAGAGTGTAAAATACAACAGTGTGTATAGTGTGTATATGTGTGTTCGTGTGTATTATCTTAGATTTACTATCAGAATTAATTGTCCTGTGCAACAAACCAGGGCTTTATGATGACATTACTTTGGACAGCACACAAGGATACATACAAGAGCCATGCTTTGTATCTTTGACCACTAATAAGAGCATAATTTTTATTCCCACTCTGATTATTGGTATAAACGGACTCCTTTTTTACTGTAGCTGATATTGTAAACATTTGGTTTTTAAGTCTTTTTTGGTACAAAAGAACATCTTAGCAATAAATCAAAACAACTACCTCCAAAAAGGAGGTAGTTTGAGGCTCTTGGGTGCAGATAAGAAAAGCAAAAGAAGTTAATGCATTTAAGCTAACTTGCTCTCCTTTATTTATTCATGCCTATTGGTTCTCAATATTTTCCTTCTCCTTATTATATATAGCTTCTGGAATTAAAATTATAAGAAAAGAACATTCTGCCTGAGGGATTGCAAGAAAAATGGGAGAACAAAAAGAAACAATGAATCTGTCAAGCTCAGCTAAAAAGAATACTCAAAGAATTATGGGTGGTAGTTGGATATTGCACAGAAAATTTAACAATTTTTTTTTTTTGGGATGATATTTCCTTGGTAATAAGAAGTATCTGTAGTCATGTCAAATTGATATGTTAACACAAATTATCATCTCTCACACTGTCTTTTCCACTGTCTTTACTCCAGTCTTTAGAACAGTCTTTCTTACAATTGAGCACTTTATAGTTCAAGTACATAGAAAACAATGAACAAATCCATGAATCTTTATATGAGACTCAAAAAACTCTCATCAAAAATGCATCTTCTTTGCTTTTGATAATGAAAGGCAACAAAAAGAGAAATAGAACATGGCAAAAACTTATATGCAGAAAGATTCAGACTCTATGAGGACTTGAACATACCAGATGCAAAATGTTGAAATATTAACATTAAACCTGAGAAGTAAACATAAAATACAGATCTATGATATGTATAGAATAAGATATCAAGGTTATAATACAGCTTTTGGTTAGACCACTGAGATCAGCATTAGTGCCTTTAATGTAAACAACACTGAAACATCTCCAACCACATCTTTGTGGGAACGGGTGCTGAAATACAAGACTGTAACCTTTGTATACATTTCTAGCTTAAATGGTTAGTGAACTATAAATTGTATTTTCCCACTTCATTTGGCTCTTAAACATGTAAATACTCAAGTTATATACAACTGCCTTGCAGATATTGACATAATACTTATTGAAAATTTATAAATTGTGAATTTATTAGATGTGAGTTTTTTAGTTCAATGTTTAATTTATTATTTTAATTACATATTCAATATTACTTAATATTTTAAATCAATATTTATTGAAGGTGTTGTTTTTTTATTTTTTTAATTTTGCTTTATTAAGCCAAATATAAAAGAACATACAGATCGAGAAAATTTAAGACAGTGAAGGGACTTGGCTTCTAAATGCAGTAAACTAAATACTCATACTGACAGACTGATAAGTTATAAATCTTAAACTAAGATAGATCAGGAAGTATTCTTATAGTTTTGATTTTATACAACACTTGTCTACTTTGCAACCGGAGCTTCTGAACCTGAATGCAGCGACCACTGTCATTTACAAGAAATCATTTTATCTGACTCAACAATACATGTTGATAATACAAATGAATTGGTTCAAAGAATTTTGTAAGCAATGAAACAAGAGCATAAATCTTGAGGAGTGGTAAAATTCTATCTAAGGACTAAATTCATAATTACAAGGATTTTTAGTTACTAAGAAGGAACGGAATAAAGAGAACTTCATCCCTCTGTAAGGAATGTTCTCTTGCCTTTGTAAGGAAGAGTCTCAAAGCACAACAAACATGGCACAAGCTTTTGTTGAACCTGAAGTGCTATGTCTCTGTCAGCACAGGATTCTAATACCAGAAGAAGCCTTCAAAGTAGGACCTAGCACCACCTCTGCTCTGAAGACAGGGAACTAGGGCATAAGTTTTCTTTATTATTTTCTTAAGAAATCATTGACAAACTCAGACACAACATGTTATCTTCCACCATACCTAGGGCCTTGAATAAGAGATTGCTCCTTCTCGCACAGGAAAGGGAGGCAAAAGAGTTTGATGCCATGAATCTCTGATTTTCCTGTTTACCAGGTAAGCATATTACATGTACAGGAAAAACCATCCACCTCCATGAAACAGAAAGAAACTTCCTCAATGTATTATGGCTGAAAGAGGGTACAACACACCATATAACACTTCTACTTGCAGCACTTTATGCAGCAGGTCTTTTTTCCATTATTTTTCTTCTATATTCACAGAACAGTATCTGCACTTTGTTGATCAGCATCTGAACTGGTCTTTCAAAAGGATCTTAAAATGTTTACTAGAGCTTGCCTTGGTTTCTGCTGGGACTGAGTTAACTTTCTTCCTGGAGACTGGTACAGTGCTGTGTTTTGGATTTAGCATGAGAATGATGTTGTAAAAACACTGGTGTTTTCAGTTGTTGCTAAGGAGTGTTTATACTTAAGGCAAGGACTTTTCAGCTTCTCAAGCTGTGACAGCAAGAAGGCTGCAGGGGCAAAAGTTCATAGAAGACCCAGCCAGGACACTGGGCCAAAGGGATATTCCCTACCACATGGTGTCCTGCTCAGTACATAAACCAAGGGAAAAGCTGGCTGGGGACCCTGCATGGACCCTGTCTGGGCATTGGTCAGCAGGGGGTGAGCAATTCATATTGTGCATCACTTCTTCTGCATATTCTGTTTCTTTCATCAATATTATTATTTTCTTCCTTTTCTGGCTCATTAAACTGTCTTTATCTCAACTTTCAAGTTCTCCCACCTCTGCTTCTCTGATTCTCTCCCTCATCCTGCTCCGGGGTGGAATGGGCTGCGTGGTGTTTGGTTTCTGTCTGGGGTTATACCAGGACAGAACTACACAACATACAGAGGGTTAACTAAGCTCAAGAACCACAGAAGAACCTGGCAAACCTTTGGAGTTTTATATAGCCTAGCAATATGAAACCTCTTTCTATTCTTGGCTAGATTTCCTTCACACACCCTCTTAAAAAAGTTTATAGAGAGAGAACACAAACTGTAGTACCTCTAAGGGGTGATCTCAAGGCTAATTTTGGGCAGTGGAAACCAGCCTCTTTCTAGACTTTCTCTTAAGCCTGTAAAAAGACTGTGACTCCATAGAGGATGGTCAGAAATGGATATTTAAAGTGGGTTTGTAATTATAAACATGAAAAAAAAGGAAGGAGTGAAAGCCCTGTTGAAACCAGTCACACACCTGCACCTGTACCTGCCTGCTCACCACTCATTTTTAGCTTCATCCAGACAAGTGTTCCTGTTCCTCCCAGTCTGCCCACACTCCAAACAACAAATATTACAAGCTCTCTTCCACAGCCTTAATCTAAACCAGTGTGTGAGTCCAGCCCCACTGACACTGCACCACAGTAAAGACTGAGAACTGATGTTATCTTGCAAGACAAAAAGGAAGATAATCACTCTCCACTAACCACTCTGGTCAGGAAGATCAGCCTACCAACCCCAACATTTCTCTTTGAACTCCCTCCTATACATCTTGTCTTCTTTCTTCTCCTGTGTTTCATGATTCACATCCTTAGGCTTAAGATGCAAATTGTGAATGGAAATATTTTTACATCTTTGATAAATCTCCATACGTAATTTACAAAGCCTTACATAAATTCTTAGATCAACACAAATCTTCTCCCTTATTCATGTATCACCATCATGGTTTAATACAGCATGGAAGATCTTGATCTTCTGCAGTTAAATTCAGCGTTAAAAGACTCCACAACCATAATCTACTAATGTCTGATGCTAAAATCATACAACAAAGGTCCATTAAAAAGAAAAAAATAATTCTGTAGGACCTGTAAGACTAACAGCACATACCTGAGCAGGAAGAGGAGCGCCACCCACTACAGAACTATTTATTTGATCATCCAGAGTCACTTACTTTGTAATTCTGTAATCCAGGTCTAAAAGCATTCATCAAAAGTATCTTGCTGGCAACAGCCATATCATGCCCAGTATCATGTGGGAACATGTTACAATGAGTTATTGCTCAAATCCAAAATACCTCAAACTTTTCAGACTAAAAGTGAGCTATGGAAGTGGTCTTATTTGCTTAAAGCATGAAAAGCATAACACTGAAGGAAGTTGACATTACCCTCATTTCCATAAACCACTGCAGCTACTGACTGACATTTTGCAAGTTAAGCAAGAGAGGAGTCAAATTCATACTGGCATTTGTACTGTCAGGCAAAAAAGTGTGAAGCGTGCATAAACCCGCAGTCCCATCCATGCTTGTCACTGTACCCCTGAGAAGCAAGTGCATAATGTCACTTTCTACTCCTATCCCTTTGCATTGCACGATGCTCTGTATCTTCTCAAATGGTGTTTTATATTCAAGAGTGAGTCTTTACTGTTTCAGAACAGAGCCCACTAGGACAGGCTGTTTGATGGAAGCCATCAGGCTAGAAATGTCCCTCAAAAGAGTTGCCATGCATTCAGGCAGCAGCTACACTTGTGTTATTAAACAAACAAAATATCTGAACTTTTTTGGCAGAGATATTCAGCAGCTTGAAATGTGCATTATTGCACCTCCTAACCAGATGGTGACCAAAAATAGACTTCCTCATGAATTCTTCCTCCTAGAAAGTGTACTCTTGAAGGAGGATACAAACACGAGGTTCCTCCAAACAACAAATGCATAAAAGAAAGCAATAACAGAATGAGATAGCTTATATTGCTTTTGGAAAACTTTAAAATGTTTGATTAGAACTGCTTTGGAGATTATTTGATCTCTGACAGAATGCTATCTTTTTCTAACTTTCAGGAATTGAATTATAATGGAATGTGACTTCTATCTAACTGTTCCAACAAAAGACAGCACAGTTTCTATCAGAAAATATAAATTATTAGAATTAAAATAAAAGCCTCACAGGTTTAATAAAGGATGGAAAAAACTTGATTTCTACATCAAACTCTCCAACTCATGCTTCAAGAAACTGCACAGGCAGACTTTGCTCACAAAATTCTGAGGACGTTTCATCTCAAATCAAGACTTAATCGATTGATGTTGCAAGGTCTCTTTATGAGAAATCATTCTTTAAAGGACAGACTGCAAAATATTTGCTAATAGTCTATGAAGTACTGTAGCTAATTAAAGAAAGTACATTTGTCAAATAAATTAAGTGATACATTATCATTTTCTTTCTCAGTAATCTATAATGCATCTCCAATATATCAGCATGAGTTAAAGGGGCCTTTGTTACAGCTAGTAAAAACCTCAATTGCTCTTCTAAAGAAAAATCTGACATTCTATTTTTTATCCATTCTTAACAGGACTCTATACTTAAGCTATATACCATATAGTTCTTTGAATCAAAAAGTTCCTTCAAAAGCAAAGTCAGATATTTAACAAAATAATTTTTATTTTATTAATTTTTTCTCTGAAATAAACAAGAAATAGCCTTAGTTTTTATTTGTATTTAGTTTCTACTTTGATAAAATTATACTTTCCACTGAAAATCATTCTGAAGGTTTTCAAATTAACTCAACTTTAAGCTATTTCATCATTATTCTTCTGGGGTAAAAGCCCCATATCCTTACAAAATTATTTAAAATGTCTTTACTATTTCATTTTTCTTTTTTTTTCCAACCATAAACTCTTGCCAGGAAAATAAGTGAAATTTTTAAAGAAAGCAAATCTAGGAGATTGCACCTATTTGGTGTTTATGTAATTTCTCCTAGAGCCTTTCTTTGGACCACCTAGCTTGTGGGGCTTTTAAAAAGCCATTAGAGCTAAATTGCTTGAAATTAGTAAAGTTATTTTTCCCATTCATGCATCTGTCTCAGCTGAGAAAAATCATTCAACAGTGAGCACTTGACAGCACAGCCACTTTCCCCATTAATTGTTGACTAAGACAAGAAAATTGAATTTTTGTCTGCTGAAGTTTAGGCAGTGGTTTCATGGGTAGAACAGCCTCAGCTGCTGTCAGCTGCTC
This sequence comes from Calcarius lapponicus, assembly GCA_039654755.1. Lineage (NCBI taxonomy): Eukaryota > Metazoa > Chordata > Aves > Passeriformes > Fringillidae > Calcarius > Calcarius lapponicus. The sequence goes on along the minus strand of CM077464.1, from coordinate 108,483,801 downwards.
AGTTTCTCTAAGCTGCAGAAGTGCACTGGCATACCTCTACCTGCTGATGACAGACAGCTCTTCTGAGACAGAATGGCAGCAGGTTAGCTCCTCTAAGCAATCCACAGGGCAATGGCCATGGCTTCACAAACACTGCCTAATTGTTATTCTGCTCCCAAAGGTGTTGTAGCTGATTGATACGCTCAAATTTCATTCTAGATAGTGAGAAAAACCCCAAGCTATCACACAATCCTATTTGCTATCCTTACCCAGCAAACGTTTTGCCCAGCTCAGACTGTCAGGTCCATTTCTAATCACTGTAAAAGTAACCTTAAGTAAATGTGGCATTTGGAACACTTGATGCTTTATACAAAAAAAGCAGAAATCTTCACTTATTCTTCACTTCCTCTCAATCTTAGGCACTAAGAGATGCATATTTTGTCAAATGTACAGAGAAAATATACATCTAATAAAAAATGAATAATTTTAGTCACATTACTGACCTGACTGGCAGAGGAGTTTGCTTGTTACTAATTTTAAAAGAATGCTAAACTTTGGCTTATGAAGAAAGTCCTTAATACCTAAGTCTCCCTCTCCTCAAACATCTATCAGAGCTCTGATCTGCTCTAATCAAAATTTCTCTTCTTGAAAGACAGTTTATTTACACATGTGCAAAGTCAATCCCAGAACATTCATGAGTACAGTTAAATAGATATCTCTTTCCTTCTTACAAAAAAAAAAAATTATTGAAAAACAACATTCTTCAATTTACTATCAACACTTTGATATGTACAAAGCTGAAGTGATACAATCAATCATTTCTGATTAGTTTTTGATAAAGAGAAGCACAGAAAAGTGCCAAAAACATAAAAAAGTAGCCAGGATGTTCTGCTGAGCCATTTGTCCATTAGTCACTTTTAATTTTATGATCAATAAATAACATTCTTACAGGGACAGAAAGTGGAAAACTTTTTTTTAGTGATTCAATGATAACACATTCTGGAAAATATTTCCATAGAATTGAAGAGCATCATGGGAAAAATGCTTCCAGTAGTATCCAGTATTCAAGCTGGATTTCTCATCAGAGGAATCTCAGAGGAAAGGCATCAGTTAAGACAACACTGTACAAACTGATGGAAGAAGGAATAATTCAGGGCTACTGAACACACCTCCAATCTAGAAGGCCTCTAAATTATAAAACACAAAAGGCAAAGAAAATTCTCTAAATTACTATTACAAACTTCTCTAGTTTATAGTCTACTCCAAACACTGTTTGCAGAAACAATAGAAACTGGAGAGACCTTTGAACCTGACCTGATTTTTTGCTTCTTTTTGTCTGACACAGAAAATTGGATTCCTAAGCCTCTGCTTGAGCTACCTGAAGGTAGAAGTGACCTGATATGTCCTATGTGACAGAGGGTGATCACCTTGCTACCATACTTGCTTGGCTCAAGTAGCATTTCTCTCAGAAACTCACAACTTTCAGGTCTCTATCAGTCTGAATGCCTCCCCTCATTGGTATTCACAGCAGTCTAAGGCTAAGTCATTACATCCTACTAACGTTCCTCTTTTCAAAAAAGTATTTATGATCCACTTGATTACATTGTCCTCCTGTTCAGAAAAGAAAATTCAGGGCAGTGTGATTTGGGCTTTTTTCTTGGACTCAACTTGTTGAATGTCACACCACCAAAACTATTCTAGCTCCTCTTCAGGCTCTGCCTTCCCTCCTCTCCACCATTCCCTGTTCCCCACCTCACAGCAGCACACCATCACAAGGCTTCCACATACAAATGTTTACTGTCACTTTGGATGTTTAGACATAAGATTAGGCCTCGCTCCCCCACAACAAATATTTTGTTTTATTAGTAACTGGAAAACACTCCTAGATAGGTACAGTTTCAAGTGAACATTTTTGATAATACAGTATTTGGCATTGCATCAAATGCAAACATAATTATTTGCTCAGTTTTATGGCTATTCATTGAAAAATGAAATGTGACTGTCTGTAGCAATGGAACTACCTGAAACATTACCTTGATGCCACAAATACCATTGTGCAAGTGCAATATCACATCAGAGGAAAACATCAAAAGACAAAGAAAAAGACTATTTAGGGAAAAAAACAAGCATGAACAGACTTGGGTACTCTCAATTGGTCAAGCTTCAGTATTTCTCATACACATAAAAAAATCTTCATTATTTCTACTTAATCTCTGAAGCACAGATCTTTTTGGTTAAGGGTTATCTTAACATGAGGAAGATAGTTTTAAATTGCACTATAAAAGGAGATACTATTCCTACAAATACACCCATTAAAAACTTCTACAGACTGCACCCATGTTAGCTGCTTCAAGATATTTGGAGGGCAAGAAAAGAAATAGTGGTGAGAACCAGAGTTCTCAGCTTCTCCAGAGTTCTGGAGAAACGTCAGAAGTTTTTTCAAGGCAAAAGCACAGTTGTGGCCATGACATTCATAATGAATGTCTGATTGTGTGATGCCAGCCTTCTTTAGATGGTGTCACCAGAGAATGATTTTATGATAGTTTAACTGATGATTGATATGTGAGAAACAACATAGTTAAAGGACAAAAATATTTTAGTAATAGGAACTGCCAAGCAGTAGTCTGAGAAAAGTAAAACATAACCATGAAAAATATAAACATGCACAACAAATATGTAATAATAAAAAGTAACTTTAGCACATTTCTTGTAACAGAAGTCTTAACAGAAGTTAGAATTAAACATCTATGGCATGCTCTCCTTTCCTATCATCAAGGTTCCAGAAACCATTTGCTTTACTCTGCCATTTTTTATCAGTTGCTCTTATTTTTCTATGGCTTACCTCAGGGGATACACAGTAAAAAAGCACATTTGTTAGTGAATGTGTCAGCTTCAAGAAACACATTGAACAGAATGAACAAATGGTTTTGATCATTTATGTGGTCTTTGGCCCTTATGGAGAGACAAAACCAAAAAGATGTTGTTGTACGAGCTCTAGAGCTAGACATTCTGGCAGCCCTCTGACCCAGGTAAAATACCTGGTCCTCAGCCCCAAATGAAAACCGAAAGGACAGCAAAGTTTTGCAAATAAACATCTAACCTCCCCCAAGTAATTAATATGATTGCCTTAAGTGGATACTAGTCCGCATGGATTAGCTCATTTAAAATACCAAGATTAACTTCTAACTTTCCAGAAAATAATTTATTAATTTGTGTGTGCATTGGTCATCACAGACTAGACCTTGCTTAAACTGCTTCCCAACTGTCATTCAACTGTATTTTATGTACAGAATATTAATACAAGCTGTCCAATATGCACATTTTATTAGCTGGAGAGTCAAGGCTGAGTCTTCTTTCCAAGAATACCTTGAACCCACCTGTCAGTCACAGCACCTGGCAGCTTTATCTGCATTATATTTATATGTACATCAGTCCTAAACCTGATGCCAATAGAGTTTTGTTATATTGCATGATCAATCATAACTCAAGTGGTAGCACACCTCAGCTATTTGCAAATTAATTCCACCAGAAAGAAATTTCTGCTTAAAGGTTAAATAAATCATGAAGTATTTATACCTCACTGCAACTACCTCAGCCTACATAAGCCCAGTCTCACCCGCCTGTTCATCTTCAAAATAGTCACGCTGAAGTGGAAAGATTGCAACAGAAAAGAAGCAGGGTGAAATTAATTTGGCCGTCTGCAAGAGGATAAAGCAAATTAAAAAAAAAAATCCCCAAAGTCCATATTATTTGTTGTATTTCACATATACTTTGTGCTGGCCCCCATTCCATGAAAGTAATTTGAAATCCAGGAGCAAAGCCAGGGGTTTTTCTGAGATGTTTTCCATTGTCTTCTACCTGCCATCAGACTGCAATAGCAAATCCTTAACATAAAATTGCACAGAGGAAGAAGAAGAAAACTCATCAAATACTCACTGGAAATAAAAAATAGTGTGGTTTTTTACAGTTTGTTGCTTCATTGGATATAATTTAATCGTGGGCCAGTCAGCCAGCTCTCACTCTAATGATTCTGATCCTACAAGTAATTTCTCTAGTGATTAGGAGTCTATTCATATCCAATGGACTTTATTATTGCATTAATAATTCAGCAGCTCCCACAGCAAAAGAGTAAAAAAGATAAAAACAAATACAAATACATTCCTATCCTTGTACCAGCCTGCCCAAGCTGCTTCTTTCCTTCCCATCACAGAACATGACAGATTTGGTTCTTCACAGGTGTCAGAATTTTACATATTTGATGACCTCTTTGAGGACTGCTGGTAGGTAGAAAAGGTTAGAGAACTTCAGAATCTTATATTCCCACAGAAATTTCAGTTTCTAAGGAAAACAAATATCTGTCACCTCTATTAACAACTGTCCTGGAGAGCTACTTGGCTTGAGCATTTCCAAACAGTTTATAAATCAAGCTGAAGTTCATGAGGAGTCTTGATTCTTTGGCTCAACATCAAGAACAAAAGTGCTTTCTGGAAAGTGCTCCATAATTCTTGACTGCACGTACAGAATTATCTTAAAGCAATGACATTTAATGAATTATATGCATAATGTTTAAAGTAACAGGCTGCATTTTACACACAATTCAAATACCTGTGTTAACAGATGGTACCCTGCTAGTTCTCGGTAGTGGACAAGGCATATTGTGCATTAATGACTATTTAATGAGAGCAAGAAAGAGCCAGAAACAAAGAAAAAGAAAAATAAATTAACGCATCTATGTATTTTCCTAATTTGCATTGCCAAAATTCATTCAAAAACTGTAATGTGAAGTATACGGTAGGTTTCTTTTTTTTTTTTTTAATGAAATAACACTATTTCAACAGATTCCACTGCATTATTTGGCCACTAAGTGTGGTATAAAAAACGATTTGCACAGATGAGTGGACTAGAAAGTGAAATTCTATTTACCCATTTCTATTAAGCTTTTGCTAGCTAAAGATCCTTCTCCTCTGCCATTGTTGTAAGGCCAAAATCAAAGTAACCTCTCATGACATACACCTCTGAACAACAGAAGCATTATGGGGGTATGACAACAATTCCAAAACAGCTGCTTTCCACTCTTCCCAGGAAGAAGCAACTCTTTTAAAAAATTAAGCAAGAAAATAAAGTATAATCAAAACTGTCTCTGCAAACAACATTTGCTATACTTATTACTTCCTGTTGGACATATTTTCTTTTCTTAGCAGAGCTATTTTGTGGATGAATGGCAAAACATCGGGCACTGATATTTTCCTGTTTAACACAACAGAATGTTTCCAGCTGCAGCTAGCAGAACTCACGCACCACATCTCCCTAGCTGACCATAATCAAAACCAAACACCTCAAAATCCTCATTTCTCCTGCATATAACTTACTGAGAGGCAATATGACCACACCCAGGGCCCAACAACACGACTCTAAACAGCCCCAAGTTCACTTGAGCTGATCCTAAGCGCATGCTTATATTAGGCCTAGATTATAACACATCTGTCACAGAAAGTATTGCAAACCTTTAACAGCTTCTTCCTCCATCTACACCCTCACACATGTACACAAAGCTGCGCAAGTTCTTCTATTGTTGGACTGTAATTAGTACTGAAATGGCCTGCTCTATTCCAATCACATTAAATATAAAATCAGTTAACACCTTGTCTTTCACCTGGCATGCACCCACAGTGAAATTTAATATTGGTTCTGATTATTCTTAACCTTAGACTGCTGATCTTCATTTCCTTTCCTGGATGTTACCCAGTGTCTATGACAGGCAGAAGACATCCCCTGATGTGAATGTCCAAATTTGTGGCTTTTAGGCCATCATCTGTTATGTTCTAAGGCAATGAATTTCTTCAATAAGAGACAAGTTTTGCTCGCTATTACTGCTACTTAAGAAAGTCAATTTTCCAAAGCCAATGACTTTCTTAAGAGCTCCTCCCCTCCTTCCCCCTTCATTGTCTGCTTGGCTCATAGGAGTTTCTGTCCATGGGAAATGAACTCCTTGCAACCATTGACTCAACACTGTATTCCATCCCTGCCATTCCAGGACTTTCTGTGCTGCAGCATCCCTGAACAACAACAAAAATACCCCAGCCAACCAACAAACCAATCAAAAAACTCAACCAAACAAAAATGAATCATTGCTCATTTAAAAAGCCTGACATTGACCAGTCTTATTTGTTTGTTTTTAATTAGAATATTTTGGAACTGCAAACATGAAAATTGTTATTACCGTTGTCCAGAAAAAAAAAAATAAGTAAGTCTATCATGCCCCAAATATTTTGATAACTCATGTCATTTTCCCTTGTAGATGGTGCCAAGAGACAAAATCTGTGCCTACTCAGCCTGATTTTGCTAGAGCTATGTGCTGTGAATTCCTGGCAGGATTATGTGATAGAAAGATCAGTGGTCAATATAAACAAAACCATTTGAAACAACAAAGCTGTGAGGGACAAATTCCACTTCTAGCACACAGGTTTCACACAGATTTAATAGAGATCAGTGATAGTCTTGAATGTTGGTACCATGGGGAGACTTTTAAATGATAAGGAAAAAATAGTTTTTTGGTGATTTGAGTGGAACTGGGGGGGAGTGAGAGCTCCTAAAAAACTACTATGGACAATAATATTTTTTAGGTTGCACTTGTTGCAAAGTATGGCTTTCCAGACTTTCCAGTATAGGATGCTGCTGCTGCACCTCTTCACTAAACCAAGATTAAACCAAACAAAATCCAACCCAATGGATGTGTGTGATATTCTATTCCCCATCACTTTACATCAAGTGAGGCTCATACTTGCCTGGGAACGGTTTCATCTATATACAGGGCAGTGCTTAAAACACAGCATATTTTTCAGTTTTCCTGAGTAATGAATATTTACTGTTTTTAAAAGAAGCAGAATCTTCAAGCTGATTTGATTATTGACCCTGACTTTCAACAGAAATGAGCAAATTTGGGAGTTTTGGAAAGGGCTTGCCTGTTTGTTTATTTTAGATTTTGTTGTTTTTTTAAACATTTGATAGCACCCAGCTAGCCCTCCCTTCTTTGTGGCTGCAGACAGCAACATTCCCTCCCACACGTATAGCCTCAAGGCTCAAGGTTGAAGGAGCTGAGAAGAAAAACACTGTATGCTGATGTGTCATGCATCTTCCTGGTTTCAAACTGACAGATAGGAAATGTCTTACACAGGAATACTGTAGAATGTAGAAACATTCTTTTTCTTTGAATATGCTATTTATATAAATTTTAAAGAAATACAAGAAGTGAGACACTTGTCTGAGGAAGTAGGGACCCAAACTTAAAAACCCAGCCAATATTCATGCTGCTGTGAAATAATGATTACCCTTAAAAATAAAAAAGAACAAAAAATAAAACCAGTCTCTTTCACATTAAAAAAAAAGAATGTTAAAGGCACTTTTCTTCCTTGAACCTTTTGCTCCTTGACACAAATCATGTTTTTTTTCTAGCTAAATCATGCACATAATCTGTCAGACATTAACCCTTTGTACACTAAAACGGCTCCCATTACTTGAAACCTCTCAGCTTCCTGATCTTTAAATGCTTGTTTCACAAATTGCAAGATGACCCAGAAATATCCCAAATTAGTACCAATAACCTGTTTACAGTAACACCAAATGAGTAAAATGAAAGAGACAGAAACAAAGGCTCTAGAGTGCGAATACCAAAAAAATTCTTCCATATAAACTCATCTCCATGTACCCCAGTAGCTGACTGTGGTTTGGAGATAAGTTTCCATATAAAATATTTCTCTTACCAGGAGTCTCTACACCCACAAAAAAAAAAAAAAAAAGAAAATAAAGGGGATACTTTAAATAAATATATATTTATCCATGCATACCTATATGTAAATACTCACCCTTAAAACAAACATTAGAATTTCTAATTTAATTTCAGTAAGAAACCAAAACTTTTCCTCTGAATTTTGTAGAGACCACATCACATGTTTTAACAGGACTGTTTGCAATCAAGTGACTTATCAAAACAGTTCAGCATCAGACACAGAGGTAAGCAGCCTTAAATATACTCCAGCAGCAACCACTTGCTCCTCTGAAAATGTGCACTGCACATAAGGAAAATGGAACAAGCCAGGAAAAGAAAAACATTCATCTTTTCATCATAATTCCTAGATAGTCATATGAGAAGCAGCTGAGGGAGTTGGGTTTGTTTATCCTGGAGAAAAGGAGGCTCAGGGGAGGCCTTATCACTCTCTACAACTCCCTGAAAGGAGGGTGTAGCACATGACATGGGGATTGATTTCTTCTCCCAGGCAGCCAGTGACAGAGTTAGACGACATGGCCACAGGCTGTACCAGGGGCATTCAAGTTGGACATCAGGAAGAATTTTTTCATGGAGAGGGTATTTTAGAATTGGAACTGACTGCCCAGGGAGGTGGTGAAGTCATCATCTTGGAGGTGCCCAAGAAAGACTGGATGGCACTTAATGCTGTGGTTTAGCTGATAATGTGGTTATTAGTCAAAGGTCGAACTTGATGATATTACAGGTCTTTCCCAAACTTAATGATTCTGTGATCTCAATTTTTTTCTAGTTACATCCAAATGATGATATGCAAGGTGAAAAATACCTCTCTACCCTTCTTCCTTTGTAAGACTATGTTTGTCTTAAATGGTACTGCATCATACAGTCCACGCCCAGAAGAGACAAGACTGCAGGGCTGTAATGCCCAAATGACAAGCTTTTTTTAAGGAAAGGAACTAAAGAATTGTCATGAACCAAAAAGCAATAACAATGGTGGACAATAACTGAAAACTAACCACTTCACTGAACAACAGCACATCTGTCAGAAAATTAAAAAAAAGTTGGAAAACAAACCAAAACTCATATATCATGTTTAAAAAAGAAAAAGTATAGCTACTTAACAGAAAGATTGACTGCTAAGGACTCTGTAAAATCACATTTCTGAACATCAGGCAGATATTCCACTCTGAGAGTCTGACTAACTGGAAAACAGCATGAAGAGCACCAGTTACACATGTTCTATCCAATTCAAAAGAGCATTTTGAAAACAGCATTACTGTTACTCAGCCTTTCCAGGAAGGGGGATACCCCAATTCATAAGTGTTTCACTGATCAAGCCAAAAAGTCCTCCAGGGGTAACTATAATTCAGATTTTGAAGTGAATTTGGTTACATGCCCATAGATACAAGAAAGGCACAGAATCCTCTTCTTAAAGTTCTGTTTGAAAACAGGCAATAAAGAGTATATTCAGGTGTCCTTAGTGTAATTAAGGTGTGTGCCACACCTTTCTAGAAGTAGATCTCTATGGTCTAGGTATGAACAAGGTTGTGTGGGCTGTTCAAAGCTTACACACAATAATACATGAAATGTCATCAGTTACCACTCAAACATGAAATTGAATATATAACTAAGAGGAGCCCCAAAACCTCATCCCATTTAGTTTGCTTTATACCACCAGAAGGTGGAAGCTGGAATTTCTTCTAAAGCAGAAGGATGTATAAAATTAAATGGGATTTAGCTATAGGAATGATAAAAGTAAAATGAATGAAATGCAAGATTAAAATGATGGAATGAAAAAATGAATGAAATGGCTGCTGAACAGCAGACTTGGGAAGAATATCCTCAGAAATATATAAATACAGCCTTAAGTGTTATAGAATATGAAATTTTAACTTTTTTTTTCTTAAAGCTTCTGGAGTTTTTAAGTGCAGAAGACAGGGTGAGACTCTACAGCCAGTAGCTCAGGAAACATCTTCTCTTCAACATTTACTTCTCTTTTTAGACAATTATGGTTTAAAGTATCAATTTCCACCTGTTTCTTAGTAGCTTTTTTCCAGCGAAGGCAATTGTTCTCTCCCTACAGCTTCCTTCTACTGAAAGCTGGGTGCGAAGAAAGGAAAACCATTGTATGTTATAATAGAGAAATTCCCCTAATAAAATTTTGCAGCATTTCTAGGATTTCAATACCTGTGTCATAGTTCACCAAGCAGCATTTACTGATCCTACTGAATCTTCCTTTTGTGCTTCAGTCCAATAATGTTTCAGTCCAATAATGTGGCAGATTAAAAAAAATAAAACAAAACAAAGAAACAGAAACATTTCACACACAAAACACAGCATATTCCAACCAGAAGGGTAGAACCTAAGTACGCCCAGACTCATTAGAACAGCCTCATTAGTGACTGCCCATTGCAAACCTGAAGATTTGTTTGCCGTACCAGTGATGTTCCATCAGACTTAGGAAGACTCCCATAAACTACTCAGGACCTTGACAGCAGAAATATTTCAATCTTACTAGAAGAATTAAATTATTCATAATTAATAACCATTGCTGAGCAGTGTTCTTTTCACCTTTATTACAAACCTCTTTTCTACAAATATATTACTTTAATGTATTTTATGATGATTGTCTAGAAAAACTATCACCTTCCTGAAACAGGTGCCTTTGCAAATCACCATGTATGAATGGTTCTTTAAGCCACATCAATGTTTCTTCACTTAGACAAAGTTTAAATAAAAATCAACCTACAAAAAGAACAAAGAGTAAATATTATCATGTGTATGGACATATTCAATTGCTACTTAGAGTTCCAAGATAAGGAAGAAAGGCACTCTATGGACTGAAAATATCTCACCAGATTACTAAAGGACCTAAAAGACCCCTTTGGATTACCAAATCTGGCAAGGTGGGGAAAAAAGCCCACCCATATATGCCAAGGAATATGTATAATGGATACAACCCAGATGGCTACAACAATAGCAGATTAAATTGTGAAAGCTCATGCAAAGAATTGCATGAAAGCCCAAACTCTTTTTAAAATGTGATTTTTATCTGAATTTTTGTTTCCAAACAAAAGGAACACCTGTGGCCTGAGGAATGGGTATAAAGTGTGTGTTGTGAAGCCTTTCAGGAGGTAGATGCACAAATTGCAGGAAAGCACACTGACTGCAGAAGGATGCCTGGGCAATCACTGACGCTACAGAACTGATACTCTGCAAAGGGAAGGGAAAGCAAACAGAAAAATCTCGTTATCCTTAAGGTGAGATACAGAACTACTGGGAAAGAGGAGATGCAGACTTTTTCACCCTTGGGAGCCAGAAATCTAGGGGAGGGCAGTGCAGCCTTTTAATTAGCGGTAAGACTACACTATTCTAAAGTAGTCCTTCATAATCATGGATTTACTGGGCACCTAACACAAAAAAAAATACACAAACTTTGAGAGAAGGGAAAAAAACATGGCAAAACCCCAAACAACAAACCCAGCATACAGTTGTAACCTCAAAGATATTCTCAGATTATTTTGTAGTAATCAGTCACACTAAACCACATCAGTCCCCCTAAAAAGGAAGAGTTTTAAAGTAAAAAATTAGAACCCCTATCTTAAAACTCCAATTCATATCTCTAATATTTCAGGATTAAATTGCAAGTGTCCTTTATACCCCACAACCCCCTAATTCAGGTAACTCATGGTACAGAACTCAACATCATCCGTGACACCCAGCAGTTTGCTTCATCTGAATAAGATCAACAGTGCTGGAAATTTCTAAGCATGTAACAAATAGTGTTTGCTTCTTAATCAATGCCACAATATTTGATGCTTGCACTGCAAGACAGTGTGGAGAACTGTCAAGTAAAGCTGTAGGATCCAGCTGAATTCACATTAAGCTTCATTCATGTATGTGAATTTATATACAATGAATATCTTTATATATGGAGAACATGAAGTGCTCCATATATACCACATTATCAATGTTGTCAATTAAATTTTCATCCAGATGTAGTCTGTACATATTTATGCTCACACTGGACTACTGACAAGTCTGTTCCCAATTACACCACTGAGCTGAAGTTACCGAACAGAAGTAAAGATCTATCATTCTGTCTTTATACACTCCATGCCCAAAGCCAAACCAAGAAACTCCCCTGTTCTCTCAGTCTGCTAATGTCTCTGAAAAGCCATCAGAGAGGACCACCACCTAGCTAGCAGCTGCTTCTCAGACATCTTTAAATGAAAGATTTTCCCTTTTTTAAGGTATAGGGATGATAAACATGACTAGAAATATTCTGAAGAATCCAAGCACAGTGGGAGGGAGCAGAAGACATGGCTGTGCTGAGAACTGCATCCAGCTGCTGAACCTGCAGGTGCATATGGAGTAGATGGACAGGATGAAAAATTAGAGGTGTTCCTGGGCTGGATACACTGAGTAATGAGGGAAGTTTGTAAAAATAAATCAGAGAAAAACATGCTTGGATAAGATCAGTCTAGAGCAAAATAAGACAAACAGGGGAATGAAATCACAGTTGAGATCTCAGTGATGTGAACAGGAAATAGAAATAAGAGACCCAAAAAGAGAGAAAGCAAGCTATGAATAAAAACTGGCATTGGATCTAGAGTGAAAAATTATGAATAGCTAGAAAAAGTGGCAATAAGAATGGCAAGTGTGAAAGAAAACAGTAGGCCAAATGTTAATAAGGGAATTGAAAACTACCATATAATTTTCCAGTTCCCTCCCAAAAAATCTACATCTGGGAATAATTCACACCACAGTTAGGAGAGCCTGAGAAATAAGCATGAACACTACAAACCACAAAAGAGTAAAATTCACTATCATTTCCAGAGATTGTGATTTATAAAGGCTCCGGATATTCAGAAGAAAGGGGTGGTAAGGAGCAGCATTTCACAGGTGCAAAACAGATACTTCCCTTAACTCAAACACATCCAACTTCCCATCTCTTCAGCAACCAAATGCAAACATGAATGCTGTAGGTCTTGAGCAGGGCACTGTGGAAGATAAAAATAGTTCTGCCTGCAACAAACACTTGTCTCTACAGGCTCTGAGCATGGCAATTGAGAAGCACGAGGTGCACTTTCCATTTCCTAACAGAACTTCACCTCACATGCTCAGCCACTTGCAGATTAAAACTAGCTGTCTTACAGCTGTGCAGCTAGTGAGAGGATTAAAGGAACACATAAAATCCTTGCAAAGATACTTGTCAGTTTAGGATTCTCCAGATACAGCTCATCCCCAAAAAAGCCACAGTGAACAACATGTGGCAATATGAAAAACAGAGCAGAAGAGGGAAAAAAATCTGCAAAATGCCCATAACTAAACTAATGTGTATTGTGAATATGCAAATATGTTCTATTTCATATCAACTCTAAAGCAGCATACAGGAGCGGAGCATTAGAGAATTGTGCCACAGAAGGTTTAGGGGAGATACAGGTGTTTGAAATAAAAAAGAATTGCTCTCTAAATGTTAAATTGGAAGAAGAAGCAAGAGCCGACACCAAAGAATGAGTTTTTTCCATGCTCTTGCCAATGTGCATGACCATATACATTCTCTACTGCTACTGTAGAGAATGCCAAAATTCTTTTTTTTTTTTTTTTGGATCTTGATGAAGTGCTGTCACAACAGCAGTCCAGTGAGATAGAAGGGCACTCAAAACTGCAGTCACACTTTAAGCTCACTAACCATTCTGTTATTCTCTGATAGCTTCCATTTTATTAGAGAAATGTTTCCACATGGAAATGACTTATGTGTGCAAGGAGAAGCCTCTCTCCTGAAGAAGATTATAGCAATATATCAAAGAAAACCCCAAAGAAAGCAACTGGTTGGCCAAAAGAACAGTCTGTCCTAGTTCAACCTTTATTTTATTTTTCCTGTTTCTTTTTAATAGTAGAGAGATACATACAAAAGAAAGGAGTAAAAAAAACTGCAGTGAGAAACCACAACAAGGAGCACCGCAAGGAAAGAAAGGTTAATTACAGCACAAGAAAAGATGCAAGGAATGTGAGGAATGTCAGCAAGTAAATAAATCAATAATCTACAGTCATCATCTACATTCCTGAACTACCTTGAAAGCAAGGATATCTACCCTTAACATTCCTGACAACAGTAGAGATTTTCAAGGAAGACCCCCCTCTGCTTCATGCTCAGTTTCTGCCAGCACCTTTCTGTCAACCACTGATTACAAGGGAACCTTTCCAAAGGGAGCCTGTATTACCTCTTACAACAGTTTTATTAACACAAGCTTGTGAATACTTTGGGACAGCCCAGAAAAATTAACAAGAGAGAATTAATGCTGTGATCCTTGCACTTAGCTGAAAAAAACCCTCAAGGTCATTGTCAAACAACTGCAGAAATGACGCACAATATTTCCCCCTCAACACTGCTCTCTAAAACATACTGGAGCCTAGCAGCTCATGGAATAACAGTACAAATCAATAAAGCCAGAGACTAATGTGGTTTTACAGATATATTTCTTTGCAATGGTATCAACATACTATAAAATAGGAGTTTTACAGAGGAAATGGAAGCTGAGTGAGAGAGATGAGAGGATCTTAAAGTCAAGACTCAAGTTAGAAACAAACAAAAAAACCCTGACAAAAAACCCCCAAGCATATATACCAAACAATCCAAAAAACCCAAAAAACCCCCAACCAAACCCAACCTTGAAAATAAAAACCTAACCCCCCAACACAAGTATACAAGTAAAATCAAAGATATGCCCTCAATAAGAAGTGGACCTGCAGAGCAAAACCGTGGAGGACCTTACTGACATTTTGTGGAAGGTGACTGAGCTTCCAGTATGGGTTGAGGTAAATAACCTGGATTAGTTTAGTCCATAAGAGAACCTTGCTTAAGCTTGAGTTCAACCCAAAACATCACAAATGGGCAACAGCAGAAATACAATTCAGAAGTGTAATCCTGAGCCAGTGCTAACACAGATTTACCTGAAGTTGCTAGATGACTCTGATGCTATATATAAAAAGATTTCTAAGCCCAGTCTCAAACAAACAACAACAAAAAAGAAAGGGAAAGAATGATTCCATGAACACTAGTGCTTAGAAGACCACTTTTGTCGACAAAACACAGCTGTTTTTCTCCAAAAATTACTTTACTACAGAAAATGTAATGTACAAATCCCACAACAAATCATCACTGAGAATAATTTCTAAATTGGATGTGCAGAATGCTTTTGCAACACTTGTTTTTGCAAATGAAGCTGATACAATACAATTAAGTAGCTGAGGGCATCTTCTCATGTGACTGAAGAAATTTCTTAATGAAGTGTAGCCATTAAAACAAGTCTATTTTCAATGCCATTTTACTTCCAAAGAGGTGTGAGGGATGGTGACTCTACCCCCAACTGTCCTCAATAGGTTTTATGGTCATCTTAAAATAACAGATGCAACTATGCTAAAAAAACCAACAGAGAAAGCCTAGTGTACCTGTATGTTGTTCTTCAATCCAAGCTTGCAGATACATGAAGAGGAGTAGACCAGCTACTCCAAACAGCAGTACAGACACGAAGACTTGTCTTAGGTTCATGACCCTACAAGGGGGCTTCTCTTCAGCTTTCAGAAGGACTCATTGCTCACTTTTCTGAAGTCTTCAGCATGCCTGCATCTTCTTGCAGAGACATCTTCCCCAGAGACACCAACCTGGAATAACAAGAGAAGGAGGTTGTTCTCGTGTTACTCTTTTATTCTTCACCAGAGACCGTGTTAACAGCATACTATAAACAAGCTGGAACCCTTACAAGCTATTGCTTTCAAGGCTTATATTTCTGCTCACAGTCTCAATGTTCTTTCTACCCCCAGATGAGCTCCAAGGAGATGCATTTCTCAAAGTGGCTGAAAAGACCCTTCCACCTCCAGCAGAGCAAACATCACCTGCTGTCATTACAGAGGGAGGTGATGACCCAAATGGGGTCACTGGGTGTCACACCAATGCCCCACTCTGCCCACCAACCATCACAGCTGGAAAGCTACAGCAAGCAGCTGGAGCCTTCCAGGTGGCTGGAAACCACCTCCAAGAAGCTGCCAGTCCCCTGTGAAGGGCAACCCAGCACCTCTGCTTCTGGACTGTGTAATCAATCATGTGTCCTTCAGGATGGGTCACCCCAAACACAACCCCTCGGCTCACAGAGCCCGGCATCGGTTCAGCCTGTGCATCAAGGAGTCATACAATGATGTACACCCTCAAATATGAACCCAAGTTTTGAGTTTTGCAGGATTAGGAAATGTCAGCATAAGATCGTATCAGTAAAAGAGCAAAAAATTAATTAATGGCTCATCTTTCTATTCAGATCTGTTTTGCAATATGGAGAGGAACTTGTCAGGAACTCAATTCTTGCCACAAAGTTTAATGGAAATGAGCTCAACTGTAAAAACTTATCAAAAAGATTTCTTTATTGAACAGCAGTGGGCCCAGAGAAAGTGATTTACCTGATACCCTCCCTGCATGTGCCACAAAGGGGTCATAAAATTCATTTTATAAAATCAGAACATGGATCACTAGAGGACAACTCCTTAACCTGAATAAGAATGTGCTCACTTTGAAAGTGCATTATTAGAAGCTGAAGAGCTGATGTTGAAACTAGCCTGCACAGAAAAAGAAAATGCCTTAAAATTCAACATAATGGACACTGTTGTCACTACATATGACAGAAGTGTCTGATGAACTAACATGTAGAATTCTAGGAAAAACTCAAGCTTTTAAAGGAATATAGCCAGCAGGAAGATATTTGAAAGATAAATCTGTTAAATACACAGAAAAGAAAATGCAGCCACTTAACAGTTATTCTGAATCATACAAGTACTCCATGTTCCACAAGTTTGTATTTTTTAATAACCCAGCACTGCTACATCTATAATTGCTGAGTTTCTAAAAATACAGCACACATAAAGCTTAGCAGGAACTCCCATTAAAAACAGCTGTTGAATGAACAAAGGAACTATGTTAGAAAGATGCAGAAGATTTCAAGAACAACAAAACTGTTCAGGACTTTTCATATGTTTTTCCAATTCTGTGCTATTAAACTATACGCCTCTCTTAAGCACAAACTTGCCTGCAGAAAATGTAAGCCACGGTTTAAATATTAATAATTTTATGTGTAATTGTTCTGTAGAAGACAGATAGCTAGATATTAACAGAATGTAAATGTTCTGTCTGAAGTTTTTTTCTAAGGGTCATGAAGCAACTGGTTCAAACCATGCACATGAAAGGAAGGTGACAGAGGCTTTATTCTTAACCTTGCTCTTTCTACTTTGATTCTACAGAGAGGGAATTTCTTTATGTTATATACAAGTACCTGTTTGCAGCTATTGTGATGATGCAGAGGATTGGAAGGAAGCAGTGAAAATTGGGCAGAAACCAAGAAAATGCTTGGGGAATGCTGTGAAATGCTTTTTGTTAGGTGTGGGTAGTGGAGCTTCCTTTCACCCAGATCTTCATTAGCTGTTATCACTTGCACCTTTTTTTTTTCTTACAGTTCTCTCAGCACTCTCAGACTTGCAGTGCTCTTTATCTATGCTACAAAGTTACTTAGGGCTTTGCACCTTACTTCAGTGCTGCAACAAATGCACTGTTTGCATGTTTTTAGAAGTCACTCTGCTGATGAGACAGAAGCTTCCCAGCATAAGCAATGCTTCAAGAACCACCAGTCATAGAATCGACGAATACAAACCTCTTCTGTTTCCCACAAACAAAAGCTGTGTTGTTCATGTAACAGGACATTGACAGCATCTGGATTAGGAGGAAAAAAACCCAGCAAATAAAAAGATATGAGGGTCTGAATATATTTTTGAAATAAATTAGGAGTACTAGAAAGAAGGAATCAGTTTCTTGCTGTTTGGGATTTGCAAGTTTCTCTTATAATAAAAAGGTGAGAATCCAGACACACACAATGACAGTGCATGCTTCCAAATAAACCCACTTCTGTGATGTTGCTTTCTTCTATCTCTGACTACACAAAGCTCCCATATATTCAGCCCTTCTTTCTGAAAAACAGCATTCTTGAGTGGGCAAGGAAAGCTTTCTGAGGCCACATGGACGATGCTGAAAGGAAAGTATCTCACACCACATCTCCATGAACTTTTCTGACACTTGTAGGCTGGCACTGCTGCTCTCTCCAGCCGCTTGCTCTCATTCTCTCTGTTTGCCCAGCTCTTGCCACCACCATGAGCACTTTCTGACCAAGTTTAACCAAATCACAGCTCACAAAGAATTTACCCAAGGAACAGTGCCAATGGTTTTTCCTTTAGCAGTAGCTGGTATCACATACATCCATGACCTGTGACAGCATAGGATATAGAGCTGACCTTGCTCAAGCATCATCATGGTTGCATGCAGCACCACCTACAAGCCCTGAAAGGTGATGATGAAAATGCACAGTAAAATAAGAGCACTTTTAAGCAATTTAATCTGTTAATAAGAAAACAGATGTTTTTCTACTAGATTAGTTTTGGTTTTGAGTGGAAAAAAGTTCGTAAAAGGAAACAGCAGTTCAAGGTGGTTTTCTTTTTTTTTCATTTTGAACTACCAAACACACCCTAAGGCAGATTCACTCCATCACAGTCACTGTAATTATCTTTGTATCAAGAGTTTACATGCTGCTTGCAATTAGTTTAATTTATTTAAATTTAATTTATATGAAACTGCGTTCTTCATTTACATGTTGACTAAGTTTTAAGATTAGTTTTAAACAAGAGTAACATTACTTGACATTAAGACTACTGATTTTAGCTCAGGTTAGAATCTAAATACACCAAACCCAACTATTCTGCTACCTTATAAGATTTTAAAGGCTTTTCAGCTTGAATGAGTAGTTTAATTTATTTAACACAGTGATTTGTAACTCCATATGAAAAAATTACAGTGACATTTAAAAAAGTCTGCGTCTGTGAGTCTTCTAGAAGAACTTGAAAAATGGCTGCACAACACTGACAAATTTGCTCCTTTTGTATTATAAAGCAATGGTCATGGATTACACTCTCAGGCAACCTGGGCAAGAGGAAATACCTGCAAATATTCCTTAATCAAGATAAATGCTTTCTTGTGGCTGTGAAAAGCCAAGAAGCAGTTACTTTCAACCCAAGTATTTTCAAAAGAGATCAGCCATATCCAGACAGAGGTTCAGCATCCCTGCTTCAGCTGTGAATCCTTTTTTTTTGCTTCTAGTTCTGGGCGACATGGCTCCCCTGGGTGATACCTTGACCACCCTTGCTGGATGGTTTTTGCTATGAGGGAACTAATGTAGCCTGAGAAACTGCTCTGTGCCTTCCACCTGTGCTGAACTAGATTCTTGCTTTTGCCCAACATTACCTCCATTTCTTTGGGATGTATGGACCCCAATGTCTCACCTGTTTGAGTTCAAGCTATGCACCCCAAAATTGCAAGTTCTTTTGAGTACTGGAGAGAGACTACTACATGTCCTGATCCATCATGGAGAAGTAGTAAATCTGGCAGATAATAGCACTATGTGCCTTAGATGACAAACATAGCAAAAATTTAGAAATTTTACAGGTCTATAGTCATTCATTTCTGAGTCCAAATTGTTTAACATTTGTCAAATATTAAGAATTTCAAGAATCCTCATTCTACTGATATAAAAGCCTTGCATTTTCCCCATTGTGTTTTGGGATCAAATAGGTACATTCTTGTACAGAGCCAACAAGAACAATTGAAATAACACAGTCACCCAAAAATGGGGAAGAGTGAACCTCCTGCTTTTGGCATGATTCCTCCTCTCAGTACATCATCCAATTTTTCTTCTTTTCAACCAAATATACCTGTAGCTGAGGACAGGCACCTCAGCACTCAGGTACCACTCCTGGCTCCTTCCTATTCTAGACCACACAAAACCAATGGCATCTGGTCAGTATGCTTGGCTAACTTTAGATTTCCTTGCCACCATATGCCTCACCATCACCTAGTTCCAAAATCAATGCAAAACATTAGGTTACTGCCTATTTAGAAACCTTTCCTTTTAATTTCAGATTTTTTTCCTTCACCTGGAAATAAAGAATATCAAGATGCAGGGCTAACCAGCAAAATTCAGATGAAAAAAACCCAGACAATCTTTATAATGGTCAAAAACATTCATATTACTGTGGGATACTACAAATTCCCACCCACTCAGTATCTCCTTAGACACAACTGAATTAATGAAAACAAAATGAGAAAAAGAACACAGAAAGCTACTGCAACTGCATAGTTTTGGGGTTTTTTTGATGTTTTGAATTTTCTTCCCTCCTTCCTTACCTCAAGAAGCACTACATTTTCGGATACCTCCACTGGAGTTATCATGGCAGGAAAATTTTGCAGTGAGGAATGTTCTGCTGGACACTGGCCCAGACTACTTTCAGCTCAGTCAGTAGAAGGAAGCAAGGGTATCTTCTCACTTCAACGCTCCCCCTCCTCCCTCACTTCTCATCTGTTAGCTCATGTCCTACTTCACACGCAGATGATCCTCCAGGATCACCTTTCCACTGCCCACATCTCAACTTTCTGGCTTCACAACGACTGGCACAAGGCAGAGCTCCAGCTCCTAACAATGCTTGCACAGTTCCTCATATCAGGCAGTACTACTTTTTGTTCTGGTTTATTACAGAGGTTGCTAGAAATAAACATACAGGATTTGCCATTTCCTATCTCCGAGCAAGTTAAGCTGAGTGTTATGGCTGGGTGAAGTCAAAGGCCTTACAGAAATTTGAATTAAGTGAGTAAGCAGATCAAGAGAGTCAAACAGTGGTGCTGAGAAACGTTGTAAAAATTAAAAAAACACTGAACCAACCAACCCCTCACCAAACACCCCCCAGATAAAAAAAAAACACAAGCAAACAACTGAGCCCAAACTAAATGAAAATTCCCATAAGGGAGTTTTTCCTGTCCTTAGAAATTTAATAGGGGTACATAGACAGCATACGGGCCCACTGTTACATCAGTCCTGCTGACACCTCAGCAACTTCTTCATCTGAAGAGTTGCTTATAAGAAGGTTGTGTAAAAGTATAATTGAAGACACCATCTGGCCTGCACAACTTTTATTACTGGCAATAACAGAAGATTACTACCTACCAACACTGCAAATCAAGTTAAGAGAATTCTGTAAGAGTTCCATAAGACACAAATAATGAAATATTTTTTATGAAATATATAGGGATTTCTCTTCAAAGGAGAGACCTGTTTTCATCAAAGTGAGTGTTCTTACTCATCCACTGCCAATTATAAAACAATAAAGCCCCTTTAAAAAATAGAGCTTAAAATTTTGAAATTTTATTAGCACTCAGGAAATTCCAAACATCAACATCACCAAAGTAACTTCCCACCCAGCCAACTTGCACATATTTAACATTTTTCAACTTCACTCTCCCTTGTTATATAGCAGACCACAATGTTGTTATAGCAATTACATTTTGTTTTCAATGTACTTCATAGCACACAACATACCATACAAAATTAATAACACGGCAAAGAAAATGTGGTTTGCATTTGATTTTGCCATTTTAATCTATTAACATCACTAGTTCCTCATTATCCTTTTGATATATTTCCAAAGGAAAAAAATCCATTTAAATGAAACAATGGGCGTAAGTTAGAGTCTGCTTCTGAGAACACGCACACCATTTACCTGGTCCTGCTCCTCCACCATAAATCCTGCTAAACTTCAGACCACGTTGGTTTAATGCACATAGCAACTTGCCTCAGACACCTGCAGATTAATATAAAGCTGCAGTTTTAGACAAACAAAAGTTATGCCTGTGTTAAAAACAGATAAGTGCCATGTGTATGCAGGTTGACACATCAGCATCATTGAAAGTTTGGGTTACTTACAGAGAACAGAAAAGACACTGAAAGTATCCGGTCTGGAACTTTACCAGCTCACCAGGTTATTCAGTTTCAAGGGTTTCATCCTACAGCTGCTGGGCATCTTGCTTCAAAAAGGAAAAATTATTTTCAGTAACATTTTCCAGTCAGGACTGAGGGACCTCAGCAGAAACAGGCAAGTTTGGCATGCTTAGCTCTTACCTGTCTGAAGCACTCCTGGGAGTCAGTGAGCAGTCCCATGGAAGTCGCCTGGATTTTGGAAAGTTAAACAAAAACACTGCTCACAAGACAGCAACTTGATGGCTCTCAGTCTTCCAACAGGATTATAGGTGGGATTTCTTCCCACTGTCAGGATAAGGAACATCAGCAAAAGCACTGTGTCAAAGCCAGCTCTTCCCTTTTTTGAACTGTTGAAATGACATGGTCTTGTTCACGGACTGCAGTGAACCGAGGGGCTATGAGCATGCCAACAAGACTCGCAGCCTACCCCAGTCATTCACTCTACTGCTAGAAAACGCACAGGCATAATACCAGTCCATTTTTTTTTTTTTTTATTTTGGAGACGCGCCACGAATTCCCGATTCCCGCTGTGTGACGAACGAGGGGGGTGTGTGTGGGCGTCGGGAGTCAGCAGAAAAGTTGCTCGGTGCGCGGTGCCGCAGCGGGGGCTCTGCCATCCCCTCAACTTCTGGGGACCCCGCAGCCCCTGGGGGCCGCTCCCGGTGCTACTCGGGAGACACGCCGGGGCTGACCCTCATCCCGCGGGGCCGCTCCGCGCTGAAGGCACCGGGACGGCCGCGCCGCCACCTCCGGCTCCGCCCGGGGCCGCGGGGCGCAGAGACCCGGCCGCCAGCTCGCCCGCCCTCCCCTCCCGCCCGTCCCGGCGGCCGCCCCTCACCTGCCCGCCGCTCCCGCCGCTCCCGGGAGGCGCTGCCGCCGCGGCGCCTCCGCACAAACTTTCCTGGCCGAACTTTGGGGCCGGGCGGGCTGGGGAGGGGCCCCGGCGGGCAGGGACACCCCCGGGCGCAGCGGGCGGGTCCCCGCGGGGCAGGTGCGTCCCGCCGGCCGCCCCCGTGCGCGCCCGCTCCGCCCGGGGCATCGCGCTCCCTCCGCGCCGCCCGCAGAGGAAGAGCTTTGCTCAAAGGTTTTGTTTGCTGCTGCATATCCAGGGGTAGCGCTCCCTGTGCTAGCGAATAAATATGTCTAAGCTGCCAGGTAGAGGCAACTCATGGCTTTAATTAGCTACTAAAACAGGTAGTGTAGAAACTTTATTGCCGTCTATGGGAAACAGGATGACAGAGAAAAATGTTTAATTAGTGCTTATTGGAGCTTCACGTGTGCCTTGCAAACCTTATCTTGACAAAAAATAGACCAACCATGTAGATAAATGGCATTATCTCTCTTTAACGGGAATATCGCTTTGCTTACATTTCTTCAGGGGAGTCCTTGAAGAAATAGCTCTTAGCCCTTGCTAAGGTGAGGCAAGAACAGAGGAGCTCTGACTTTCCAAAGCCGCGCTCAAACGACTTCTGCCTCTGTCTCCTTTAGGCGTTTCGCTGCAGGGCTGCGTTCCTAGAGCTACCCCAGCAGACAGATACTTCTAAAATGCTACCTGATTCGCTGCCCCATTGCTCACTTACAGCATCGAGGCCTCTCCTGGAGTAACAGTATTGTAACCATTCACGATTTTGCAACATCTTTTACTCCAACAGGTTTCAAATCGTCTCACGCACTGTTGAGACACACGCAGGGATCTCTTCCCCAACCAGCGGCAGCACCGCCTTCGGCAGGAAGCTGAGCAACGCCCACCAGCCGAAATCCCCTGTTTCAGAGCAGAGGGTAGAGAGCTGGGCGCTGCTCAGATTTCCAAGGGGGGTTAACTAGGCAGAGAGTGTAATTACCCTGTCCAAAGCTTAGATGTTAGTTGAAAAGTGCTCCAGGACCTGTAACAGCCGTAGGCAGCCAGGACCTGCGAGCAGGAGCGTTCCCTTGGATTTTCAATCCAGGTGCTAAACTGGACTGCCCCTGCTTAGTTGGGGTTGTGTGAATACATATAACCTCACCGTGGTGCTATACATTTTCTCTGGTTTATCTCACTTAAGGGTTTCCCTTCCCACAGTTCATTATAGGAGCTAGCAGCTCAGAGAAAGCCTAGGGAGAGAAGATTTTTCCCTTAAACCCAGTCATGGATCCATTTTAAAGTTCTAGCGAATAACAACCATCCCTCACACCCGTAGCTTGTCTGGCTGCCTAGTAGAAGTAAAAGGGGAAGAAGGAGAGTGTAAAGTAAAATATGGCAACTTTTTGCTATTTCAGGAGAGTTGAGCGTATTTCCCCTTTTAGAC
This sequence comes from Calcarius lapponicus, assembly GCA_039654755.1. Classification (NCBI taxonomy): domain Eukaryota; kingdom Metazoa; phylum Chordata; class Aves; order Passeriformes; family Fringillidae; genus Calcarius; species Calcarius lapponicus. Next base: position 108,459,880 of record CM077464.1, on the reverse strand, counting down.
AACCTGGCAGGGATGTGATCCCCTGTTAACCATATGCCTTAACAACAAAAAATGCAACCTCATATTTAAATTACAGATCTATTAGTCCCTGATGGCCAGTGAGATTTTAGAGAAAAACAACATGCCAACTGAATTTTAGTTTCCTGTTGTAATACACTCAGAAAATTGTAATGAAGGTGACTGAAGCTTCTAGTAAGGATTAGTAAGATTAACCTTCTGGGTGTTGCAGATTTAATTTCTCTCAGTAAGTACATGCAGCAAACATATTTCTTCAGATTCATCTACTCAGGCTGTATCCATCAACTAAATAAACTCATATATAACACTGAATAGATCAGATGTCTTTATTTTTATTTTTCTTCAGTTAATGGAATGAATTAATTGCTTTGGGATAAAGCAAAGTCCTGTTTAACAACTCAGTTAAAAAACCAACCAATCAAGAAAACCCCCAAACCACAAAGAACTCCAGACTAGTGCACTTAGTTTTGATAATACTTGTTCCATACAGATTGTCCTGGTGCAGAGGGTATGGTCCAGCTATTGATATAAGAATCTTTACCAGATTAAAGATTAAAAATTCAACATGCAGGTGAAATTAGACACTGGATTAGGAAACTCATCGACTCCGTAATTGTAATCAGCACCTTCTGAAGCCTGACATGTAGCAAAAAAGAAGCAAATTACAAAAGGGTGGCGGCAGTCTGTCTGTGGCAGCAGGGCTGGTGTGGAGCCAGCGCCTACATCAGAAACTCTTCTTGGCAGGTTTCTGCATGTTTCCCATGAATTCTGGTAGACAAGTAGCTCGAGTTAAAGAAGCAGCATCATCCTCTGAAAGCAGTGAGACAGCAGCCAGGTGGTGATGCCTTCTCACAGGAACAGGAGCAGTCAGTGCACTTAGAGAAGAAAGGTAACAGGTTGTGAATCAAAACTCCAACCTGCCAAAAATTAGAGATCCATTTGCTGAAATAAAACCACCTTTACTCTGCAATAAGACCAATTTGTGCTCTTTACACACTTCCTGTGTAGATTTTCAGGAACAGCCATTGAGGAAAGTATAGTGTGGAGGGCAGGTAGATAGGTTGCAGGAACCCACACTTAAAGCTGCTTGTCCATGGACTGTACACTGTGTACAGCCTAAATTTGTGGGTGCTCAGATCATGGGGCAGAAACCATATATATCGTTGCTGTAATTTGTTAAGAAATGCCTCTCACTTGCTGAGCTTTCCACCCAGCCTAGGCTTCCATTTTTCATTTTTCAAAATTTTCTGCAAAGCTAGCCCAGCCATCTGCACAGATACACACATTTCAAGGAGTCAGAATTTGAGATTCTTATGTTTAAAGAAAAATTTAATAGAAAGGCCCTGGCTCATGTAGCAGGGCCTGTTTGGCCTGATCTTTTTCCAAAGGGGAAGGAATAGACCTCCAGAGACATTTTTAGATTAGCCAAATTCGTTCCAAGTGCTGTTATCATTTGCTGCACTGACTTTTAGGACGGGCCGCACTGGCATAGTTTCAGCATGTTATATATAAATATAGAGCCCATTAAACAATCCTTTGGTGATTAAAAACGTTTTATCATTATGAAGGTGTCTTTTGCTCCAGGGTACAAACTATTCAGCAAGCAGTTTCATTTTATTTCCTTGAGCTTTTTTCATTTTCAGCTAATTAGCTAGAAATACACCACCTAAAATATTCCCCTTTCCTCAGTTAGGAGGCTAAAATTTGCCTCTACCAAGCATTGCTATAGGGCATTTGCTTTGTTCTTTAAAAAAACTACTAGCAACTTGGTATAAAATTCATTTGCTCAGTAACTGGTATGCTGGGGTAATTATCAAAGCCTTTCTAACCAAGCTGTGTGCTCATTCAAAAATATTAGGCAATTCAAAATGTCTGTGGTTCTTCAGCTATTACAAAGTTTTGTTTTTAAACAGTCTCCAAAAACTTGACTTAAACACTTCAATGAGTTGACTGTAAAGCTATTTTATCCTAATGGGCTCCTGTTCTCAGAAGACAGCCAAAAGTAAACAGTAGCAGCAATTTTTTTTTTTTTTGGAAGGTCGGTACATTATCTTAGTCCAATTCCAAAATGTTCTTCAAATAGGAGATGCTACTCTGTCAAGTGCTGCAGGGCTACAGAATGCCTTAGGATATCCTGAAAAATTTATTTCTGAAAAAAAAGTGAATTAATTCTGTATTTGAGTGACTGGTGAGGAATTCCATTAACAGGTATGAATGGAAAGGTGGAGATTAGCTCCCCTTCTCTTACCCCCTCTGCCCTAGCTCTGGGTGAGCAGGTTTATGTGAGTATTCATGCTGTTATATGATGCATTTATATCTTAGAGGAGGTATATCCAGTTTTACAGGCTCCATGCATAGAGCCTTTTCAAGACAAGACTGGATAGACCCCTGAGCAACGTGGCCTGACCCCATGGCTGACCCAGTCATGTGCTGCAGGTGGGACTGCAGGTTTCCTGCGATCCCATCCTGTGTGAGTCGTCCTATGCTCTCCTCCTGGATGGCCCAACTAAAAATCAGGAGGTCTCACTTTCCCCAGTATGGTCTCATCTCACTACAAAAATGAGGTTTGAATGCCCTCCAAATGGATTAATGAGGTCCTTAATTCGTGTCAGAAGGGTTTCTGTTGAAATGTGGTTTGTAAAGGAGGAAGTTCCTCTGAAAAAAAAGAAGCCTGTTCTTCCAGGCCTTTTGTAATATGTTTGTAAAAGCTGTGAAACATTGTAATTTCTAGTTTGTCTTATTCTAGAGAAGAGGAAACATTCATCTTTGTTCCACCAAATAATACTTGATTGTGGTGCCTCCTGGAACAGAGTAGCCTATTGTACCAGAGTGCTAAGCTGGGAGACAGTTTCCTTGGTCTTTCAGTTCTTGGTATCACAGCGGCTGTACAAAATGAGTTGAAAAAAACCCCTTAACTGTGATTTAAATGCTTGAAAAGCATCCATAAAGATCTTGAAGGTGATGTTCTTGTCTTCCAATTTTCACTAAGGGATACTGCTGATCTTTTCCATGTTTTGTGTGGCATCTAGATTTCTCAGCTACAACTGACTGCTCTTAGATAGTACAAAGACTGAAAAAAACCCTTACCAAACCCTCTTTTAGGCCAACTTTACTATCTTTCACGTGACTACTAAATGTCAGAGAAGTAGATTCTACGTATTGCTCTTTGGTCTCTGCACACCCCCTGAATGTGAGACAAACAAAATTCCCATAATCCCAGCACCACACTTGACAGTGCAGAGTTGTGCACTAATTCAACATCTGTTGACAAGCTGTCAATGTAAACCAACAGAGAAACAAACTGATTAATGAAACTGGAGGTACCTCCAAACTAATTCACAATCTGTTGAAATAAGACACCATACCAGTAAATATGTAATTCCAATGTTCTGGTTCCTTTTGCACCCTAAAATACCTGGAACAAAAAGCAGAAATGCAGTGACATGACAGTCTGGCAGCTGTCCTGAAGCTAAAGGATGACTGAATGAAAAAAAACAGGATGGTTTTTTTCTTCACCAGTGTCAGCATTGTGTTGAATGTTTACATTGCTTATTAAGACCAATTGACATATCTTGAAGCCATTCTGATAGCTTGCAATCAAACACTGGGCAAATTATGGCATTATGGTATTCATATGTGCCAGAACAAACAAACAAAAAAAAATTCCTGAGAAATTCTGGGACAAATGAAAGTGCAAAGTAGAATAAATACTAGGCAGACTGACAACCATAGTATTTAAGAGACAGAAAAAGAACTAGAGATTAAAACATTATCCAAAATCTCATGTGAACATTAGTTCCAAGTTTGGTTGTTGTGTAATGGTTCACATATGGCGAGGTACTGTCCCATACTTTTGCACCTCCACAAGGTATTATTACAGTGTCAGTCTAAGGAAAATGAGGTCAAATATTCTATACTGGATAAAGGACATATTCTGGCCAGCCTAAGATTTGCAAGAAATTTCACTACTTACCACACACCTCCCTTTAGCTAGAAGATGAGGTACATATAAAACAAAAGACAGTTTTTCAGGGGGCACAACCAAGATGCTTAATCTCTTATTGCCTATTTTATGCAAAAAATATTCTCATAGCTGGATTTTTAGATGAAGATATTTCACTGAGACAGTGGTGATTGCTCTGGTTTGCTCTTTATATTCTTTTAGATATAAAATTTTAGTCAAACTGTGCTAATGTAGCTATATCTGCTGGCAATACTTGATAGAGCTGACTATCAAGTGGTGCTCTTTAACCTAAGATCTAGCAGGGTAGATAAAGCTGCACATCTTGTTCTCTTAACCCTTTTCCTAGAATTGTGGTCCTCGTTCTGGGAATATCCTCTTCATTAAGATTGGGATTTGAGATGGATTTGGGAGTCAGCAGCATGCAAGCATGCATGGGCAATAAAACTCTGCATCTTCATTACAGCATGATCAAGCTTTTCAAACACTGAAGTGTATAACTTCACACACTAAATGGAAGAGTAGCCTGGGAAAACTAACATGCCTCTAATGTTGGACTGTTCAAAGAGAAAGAGATCTGGAAAAGCTGTGTCAGCTCAGGCTGGGAACTAGGCTTGGAGCAATTCTGGAAACATGGGTAATGGCAGAAAATTCTCTAGCCAGCGGCATTTCCCTCCTGTCACATACCCACAGCCATTTCTCCTGCCCTTAGGCCCCACTGCTGCAAAATGCTGTAAAAAAAAAAGGCAAGCGAATGCCATGATGGAGCCTCAGGATCATAAAATCCTAACACATCTCACAGGATTCCTGCTAATTTCCCTTGGCTCGGCTCAGCTCAGCTCAGCCGTATATAAACCATGCTCTCCAGGATTTGGCTTACTTTCTCTCAGTAATTAGGTTTCACAGAAAGGTTTTTCTTTATTTTTGGGAAACTTTTCCTCATAACCAATATAGTTTATTTCATGTGCTTTTCTTCTTTCTCTTTTCCCAAAGGACACAGGATAGTTCACTACCTTTTTTGTGAGAATGTTACATGGTAAATTCCTACTAAGGAAACCACAGCTCTCAGCATATTGTTCATTTAATAGGAAGCAATCATCCTTCATCCTATATGTTTGAATTCTGCAATGAATTTATCTCATTAATCCAGTGCAAGCCACCGTCTTTCTGTCTCGGTCTCATTGCAACCTGCTGAACAAAGACGACTTTCTCCAGGATGCTTTAAATAACCCATTCTCCGGGACTTTATTTAGGCTTTACACTACTAAATTCATCTTTTCCAGATGGTATCATAATTTCCTAGCCTTCCATCTTCGGAATGAAATGTAAGAACACTTAATAAGTAACTTGGGACAGATCATGAACTCCCACAAATACATTCATGCAGTGCTTTCATTGCTAGAGACTGCTACTCCACATCTGGAGAGGGGAATGTGAGGGGCTTGCATGACAATATTTGGGGGCAGGGGAGGCAGGCTACAGGGATGGCTTCTGTGAGAAGCTGCTAGATGCTTCTCCCATGTGAGACGGGGCTGATGTCAGCTGACTCCAGGACAGACCCACCACTGCCCAAGGCTGAGACCATCAGCGACAGTGGCAGCACTTCTGGGGTAACAGAGTTAAGAAGGGGGAGAAAGTTACTTCACAGGAGTAGGTTGTAGCTGGAAAACAGATAAGGGAGAATATGTGAGAGGAACAACTCTTCAGACTTCCAGGTCAGTGCAGAAGAAGGGGTAGGAGGTGCTCCAGGCACAGGAGCCGAGATTCCCCTGCAGCCTGTGGTGCAGACCATGGTGAGGCAGCTGTGCCCCTGCAGCCCATGGAGATCCATGGTGGAGCAGAAATCCACCCAGAGCCTGTGCAGGAACCCACACCAGAGCAGGTGGATGCCTGAAGGAGGCTGTGACCCCATGGGAAGCCTGTGCTGGAGCAGCCTCCTGGCAGCACCTGTGGAAAAACAGGGAGAAGCCCACACTGGAGCAGGTTTGCTGGCAGGACTTGTGACCCTGAGGGACATATTGTCAGGTGCCTTTCCCAGCACACACCTGATCTGGGCTGCACAAATGGAGTGGTTGTTTATACTTGTCGTAAGCATTTTTTTTTTAAAGTGTGCTTGGGAATTTAATCTGATTTTAGAAATGGAAAAGCATTATTGTTTCTGTTTTGTAATTTTTGGGATTATCTAATTACTATAGGAAAACAGCTAAAGAATAAACAAAGCAGCCTGTTATTCTCTTGTTTGCTTTACAAATAAATGCTCTGCTTTGTAATTACTCCTTCAAAACTAAATGCTTAGTTACAAAATATATTGCTTAGGAAAACTTTACAGTCATCATGGCAAATATTTGATGGTTCCTGTAGAACTAAAGCACAGACACCATTATTTATTTTATTGTTTATAAATGGTGAAGTTTTGGTCATTGGAGCTGGAAGTCTTTTTGTTTTAATATTAGACAGGAGCAGAAACTGCAAGAAATGTGGGCCCTGTACACACATAGGAACATCCTTGACCAAACATTTGTTGGTTGTCATCAAACTATTTTTTGATTGTATATATTAAAGTTAACACATGTTTAAGTCTATATGCATATATGATGCATTTATATCCAAGTATTTGTATCTGTGTGTTCCTTTGTTTCAGATTGCAAGTCATCTACAAAGACCTTAGCTTATAAAAACAATTGAAACTTCTAGTAGTGAATTAAAATAGCAGGAATTTTTGTTTGTTTTCCTTAATCTCAAATTGGTGTGAGGTGCACAGTTGCTGCTTGTGTCAGTGTAATAACGCTGACTTCCAAGTTATGTTTTCAAAGGCAAATAGATTGAAGTAGTCAGGATTTTCAGGATCATCTACAGTTAAAAAAAACTCCATATGTTAGGTAGCTTACAGGGAAGCCATTATCAGCAAATCCCACAGACACCCTGCTGTCAGAGCTCCATACATGGCACAGAAGCAAATACATTCTCTCACTACATTTTGAATTTATTAACCTAGAAGTTCAGAGCTCCGCAACATGAAACTCCCATTGTGTCTGCAGCCAGATTTTTCACCTGTGATTCCTCTTCTCCCAGTCCAGAACCTACACAAAATTAGTGCTACATCCCTTCTTCCAGGTGCACTAACTTGCCAGCTGCTGGTAGCCAGCTGCGAAACAACCAGTTTTTTACAGTGGACAGCCCCCAAACCATCAAAAGGAACTAAGACAATGGAAAAATTCAGGCTCTCACTGAATTACCAGTCTTACTATCACCAACTGCCAATTTACATTGGGATGGGGGAGAGAAGAAAGGGTTTAGCAAAGGAAATAAATTATATTTAGCAAATGAGATTGGGGGCAGTTTTTTCCCTTCAGATGATCTTTTCTTTCTAAGTATCTGCATACATGCTTTTAGAATATGTTTTTAATATAGGGGCAATTTATCCTCTATAGTCAATCAGAATAAATGAATTAACAGAGTTTGCTCAGGCCTCCTTGTCCCCAGTAAGTGTATGCATAGTGCTGTAATACTATTCTGGGTCTGAAGTCTGAAGTTACAATTTCCATTCTGCCACCCTATCAGCAAAATGGGGCCTCTCATTTATCTACATCAGATCATGGTTTGCAATTGATAGATCAACTTCAAATAAAATGTAGGAAATTCACCTTATAACATAAATGTTTCTTGTATTCAGCACCTGCCTTCATTATGGTGCATTCTGTAGCAGCTGCCTGTAAAGACTACATTGTATAGAAAAAGAGACTTCTAAGCCATCAAAGAGGACTGAATTTAATCCTTTAAGAAGATGATGAGAGCACAAAACCTGGTCATTTTCAATAGCTGAATTACACCACCTTTCAGGTATTACACTTGCCCCTGAACATCCTTTGTCATTTCTGCATTGTTATGTTCACACTTTCTGCTTCACTGTCTTTTCCCCTAGCTTAGTGTTAGAAAGCCAGAACTGCCACCATTACCTTCGTCACCACCACCACCACCACAAGATGGGATAATTGGACAGCAAAAGCATATGTATCAAGTACATGCAATTTAGTATCTTTAAGTGAACAGATAAAGTGTATTCTCCATCTGTCTCATGTATGGTAGCATACAGTGTATGGGTAGGTTCAACATTCAGATCAAATGGCTTTCTTCTAGTCTCCACAACCACAAAGACTGATGCTTTATAACAAACATTTTCCCTCTAAATGTGAACATGAAATGTATTACATTCCAAAAATACACACTTTTGCATTTGAGGTTATATTAAGCACTGATCAGAGCAAGTCAATGAATTCCACATTTCTGATTTTCCACTGCGTACAGTGATCTTGTAAATCAGCACAAATAATTTTAAATGTTTACACACAGGTATTGCAAAACCTATGGGGAACACATGTCATGGCAAAAGTAGCAGTTTATGGTGCTGGGAGAATGAGATCCTGTTGCCAACTAAGAGCTTCAGATGGGCACAGGAAAGGCATTTTGTTCTGACACGTCTGCGCTCTCCTGCGTGAGCATGAGTAGCTGTCAGGTTAATGCTGCCAAAAACTTTGGGATGAGAGTCCTGAGGCCAGAGGTGGCTGTGTCTCACTGCCATCGCCCAGCCCAGTGTCCTCCTCCACATTCATAGAGGCCAAGTCACTATTTCCACAGAGACTGGCAGCCACTGCAATTCCTTGCTACATCCTCTTTGAGAGCACCTAGATCTTTATCTGTTTCTCAGAGGGAGTGTAAGCCCAGCTGATGCTATGACTATTCAGAATTTCCCTTTAGCTGTTGTCAATCCCTTTCTCAGTGAAGCAGTGAAGGAAGAGATCCTGAGGCTCTCTCCCATGAGATAGTGGCCAGCCAGGAAGCCAGTGTAAAAAGTTTAGAGTTCACCATTACACCTAACTATCAAATGCTAAGTGCTTAATGGAACTGCTAGGGAAAAAGTATTTTAACTGTGAATAACTAACCCCACATTTAGTCATCCCTGTGCGAATCTGCAGGAACCCTTCTGAGTCTGACAGGACAGCCCTAGAATTACCTCATTTAGCAGAGCCCCACATAAGAAATGGGGTGCATGCTCAGGAGGACGGTGTCTCTATCTAAAGGTTAAGGTATACAAAAAGATTTCAGGAGCTTGAGGAAGAAAATTAGTGTGTGAACATGAAAACCTGAGGAAGGAATGATGAAATTAATTACCAGACTAAAGGAAAAATGAAGAAGCATGAAGAAAAACAATTAGTAGTTGAAAATGCTCTTGAGTCCAGTAACCTTGGAGAATGCATCGAGCTAGTGGCTGCTGCCACTTTAGGCAATTATTGGATATCATATAAACCTTTTTTCAAACAAAGACAGAATTGTTTATGTTTTAGGAAGCAGCCATCAATAGTGAAATTAAATATCTGAATGAATGCAGAAGCATGTTCTAATAAAACATGAAGGAAGTAATCAGGGAAGATTATCTGTCTTGTCAGTGCCATATTTAGCAGTGATAAAAAAGAAACTTGTTGCCAATGTACTTTCCTTTTTGCAAGCTGATCCTATATAGTATAATATTAAATGGCAGAGACTCATAAAGAGTTTAAGTGCTTCTCTGCAGGACAGAGCTGAAGACACGCACAAAACCGAGATTTATATTAGATTACTAAAATGGTTACTCTTAATGCCGAGCCAGGGTATCCTGGGATTGGCAATAACTTCCCATGATTGCTCAGAGCAGCCTATAGTCATGCAGTTGACCTGAATTGGAGTCTGATGAGTTGCAGAGAAGCAGGGCTTTGTGCCCTGGACTAAAGGAAAGCATTGCTTGACCAGCCCAGGACAGAAATTCAGCACCCACTTGCAACCCACTGATCTTTTTTTTCCTTGTCCCCAGGGGGAAAAAGGAATTATGGCAGGGTCCATCTACAAAATGTTGCATCTGTCTGGAGGTCCTTGGTACAAATTCCCATGCAGAGAGCCAAAAAGGAGGTCAGTGCTAGCAATTGCAACCTTACACTGTACCCTGGATACAAATAACACCCAGCAACACAGTACAGCCTCGCCTGCTACTGTAGCTCAGCAGATGGAGGAGCTGCTAAGCTTAGCTTGCAGGATTGAAAAATGGATTTTTTTCTTTTATGAGCAAAACCATGTGCAGATGAACTGAGGATCACCTACAGATCACAGAAATAAAATCTATTACTTAGCAATTTTTTAGGTCAACATACTACGTCACCCTTTTCTCTCATCTCTTTTCTGCTTATTTTATTCCAGTAACTTGTTTGCTTGCTTTTCTGCTGCACTCCAGAACTTAATTTTAGCAACTGGAGTTGGTGGGCCTTGCTCAGAAAGCCTCTCAAATTTACTATTGCTCATCTTTAATGAGACAGCTTAAGAGAGATAGTACAATATATTTGCTTATAATTTCACATGGTTTTCGTATGCCTTTATTGTAAGTGGGATTTGTATCAAAACCCAAAAATAAACCATAGAAGCTTATGTCAAAGCTTTACTGTGAAGCTTTGATGCCAACATCTGCTTCTCAATACTTTTTTCCTGAAATCTAAGAAGGGTATTTTAACAGTTTCAGATATTGCTCACTTTGTACTTAAATTCTAATGACTTTGCACACCCAAGTTACTAACGTGAGGTGGCAACCATTTTAGTTACCATCTCCACACCTCTAGGCCCATTAGATATAGATCTGTTAGAACCTCTAGGCAGGGCCCTAAATCCCTGAAATACCAACAGAACAACTTTTCTGATATGACACCTTCAGACTAAATCTTGATATTTACCTTAATGGTTAATATAATTATTACAGTGATCTGCATGAGTGAATTTTTCATTTGCATGAAGAATAGTTCACACACTATTTGCTTTTTTGTTTTAAATTACCATTTTCCCAAAGTTGATCAGAACATTAAAATTGCTTATCATGGGCCAAATTTCTGTATTAAAGAAAAAAAGATTAAGTACAGCTAGAGAGAGCTTTGTGTGTACTGGGTAGATACCCACAGAGGGAGCAAAATATGTATTTATTTGGTAATCTTAAAAGTACAGAGCAGGTTGCCTTCTGAGTGTAGCCATTACAATTTATGATTTCTGCCATACTATATATTGATTTCTCTATCTTAAGAATCAGCACCTTTCCCTGTTGATTGAATTCTAATTATTCACTCCATAGTTACATTGATTTTAACAGTCTTCTAGACAATTTTGGACCAGGTTGGTTTCAAATTACACAAGATGAATTCGTCATGACTATTGATATATAAACTTTCTTTCTCCAGCAACTTGAAAAAGAAACAAACTGCTTTCTCTCCCTTCTGCACAGGCCAAACTTGTGTTACACTCACTTGTACTGTAACAGTCAGCTGGCCTTAGCCTGTACCTCATGACAACTCTGGGGAGAAAAGGCAGAAAAGAAGAATTAATTTTGTTTGTCTGAACCCAATGATGAGTGTGTCTATAGTGGATGGTGATTAAATTAACTGTACTTTTCATATATTTCATCAAAGACCAGAAACTTTTCTACCGGCAGGTTACATCCAGGTGCTGCTTGGGTGTTATGAGCCCACCTTTATTCCCTGAAGTCATGAGGCATGGATGATGGGCACCAAGGTGCCTATTTCAGCCACCTGGGATTGTCCCAAACTTCTCTCCCTGCTCCCAGGGTCCCTCCCTCAGTGCAATGTACCCCTGCCTGGCTAATGCACATACAGGAATGGGCATTTGCATAAATCGATGCTACAGCCCGACTGTTTTGTAATTAACTTTAAGGAATCCTTTTTGCCTCATGGTTTTATTTCCACTTACCTTGGGCAATGACTCCCTACTCTTTTGAGTTATTGCTATATAAAGGAATATTCAATATTCAGTCAGGTTGAAAGCTACTGATTACATTAATCAGCTTTAATAGGATATGTTATTAGATCTTGAATTATCTATAGATCAAATATATGATCAATGGCAGCCTTTAAATATTTCTAAGTCAATATTTCCAGAGATTTATTCATTCAAAAGGGCCTAGCAGTGTTTTACAATTGAAAGTTCAGATTCTACTTGCCAGCTTTATTTAGCCTTTACTTTCTTTCTTCTAAAGTTCATTAATTTGGGTCCTGAAGTTGTGGCGCCAAAAATGGTTGAAGCAGTAGGATATAGAATAATAGAATCATTAAACTGGAAAAAACCTTTAAAGTCATCAAGTCAAACAGTTAACCTATCACTGCCAAGACCACCATTAATCCCTATGCTGAGCCCCTTATTTATAAGACTTCTAAATACCTTCAGAGATCTCAGTCCCTTAACAGTCTGTTCCAGTGCTTGGTAAATCTTCCATCAAAAAATTTTTCCTAACATCCAATCTAAAACTTTCTTGATGTGGCTGGAGGTCTTATTTCTTGTTACCTGGGACAAGAGCCTACCCCACTTAACTGCAACCTTCTTTCTGGTAGTTCTAGAGAGAAGTAAGATCTTCCCTCATCCTCTTTTTCTCCAGGCTACACAACTCAGCTCCCTCAGACACTCCTTGTAAGGCTGGGGGTCCAGAGCCTTCACCAGTTCCCTTGACCTTTTCTGGGTCAAGAGAAATGTCTTTCAATGTCTTTTTTGTAAAGAGGATTGAACAAAATTCAACACGTGGTCTCACCAGTGCTGAATACAGGGGGACAATCTCTGCCCCGGTCCTGCTGGACCCATTATTTCTGATACAAGTCAGTGCATTTCTTGGCCACAACAACACTGGCTCATGTTCATCTGCATGTCAATCAGAACCCCCAGGGCTTTTTACTTCAGACAATTTTCCAGCCACTCTTCCCCCAGCCTGCAGCTCTGCATGGGGTTGTTGTGACCCAAGTGCAGGACCCAACATTTTGCCTTTTCAACCTCATACAATTGGCCTCAGCCCATCAATCCAGCCTGTTCAGATCCCTCTGTAGAGCCTTCCTGCCCTCCAGCACACCAGCATTCCCACCCAACTTGGTGCTTTCTGTGAACTCACTGATGGTTATTAAACAGCACCGGCTCCAATACTGAGCCCCGGGGATCACAACTTGTGACTGGACACCAAGTGGATTTAACTCTGTTCATCACTCTGGCCTGGCCATCCAGGTGCCTTTTTTACTCACTGAAGCATTCCTCATCCAAGCCATGAACAACCAGTTTTCCCAGAAGAATACTGTGGAGAATAGTGTCAAAGCTTCACCAAAATCGTAGGTAGACAACATCTGCAGTGTTCCTCTCATGCACTAAGTGGATCACACTGGCCTACAAGGGGACAAAGATAGCCATAGTCTGCAAGTCCAGATCATACCTGATGTTTTTATTTTTATATATAAACTACTAGATGCATTATTAATGTCGAGTCCTGTCCATGCATACGTTTCCACTGTGCTTTCAAGCTCACTTTGGGATAAGACATGGATATGGCCCTGTCTGCTTGCACCACCATCATACCCATGGGAGGGAAGCGGGGTATGCAGAGCCCAGCCAAGCTGTGCCCCCACAGCTCTGATCTTGTGCCTGTGCCCCAAAAGGATTCAACTCCTGCCCTGAGCCTCCTGTCCTTCTGAGATGGAGTTTTACCATGTAAAGCTGCTGCACAAAACCATGTTTGTCTCTCAGCAAAACAGGGATGAAAATACTGTTTAGAGTCTATTTTAATGCAGTATGGCGCTCCTTAATCATGTCTCATCAAACTCCTTCTGAGATGGAGTTTTACCTGCTCTCTGCTGGAAGAAATGTGACTCTGGAGTACAATTTTCAGTGTAAATAGTAGAATTGTGGGTGCATTAGAGCAAAAAGAAATTAATGAAGAAAATAAAATCAGATGATGATTTTACAGCACACATCCATTGTGCATTCAAAAATCACCCACTTCACTACATGTACCCATTCTAGAAGTAGCACACAGAAGTTTTACTGCAATGACATGCTGTTTTCTTTTCTAATGAGGAAATGAATAATGAGTTATCCTCCTTTAACCTTGCATGTAGAAAATAAGTCCAGCAGGCAGGAGAGTTTGATGATTTAAGATGTTATTTTCTAAATTATAAAGGTTCCTGTGGAGATGAATTTTCTTACAATCTCTGGCGAACTATCTGGTGATTACTGTGATAAGAGGAGTAAATGATCTAAAAATATGTACATCATCTTTTGAAGTAGAAAGGAAGTTTTACATGAGTTTTCAAATCTCAGAGCAGAGCTGTTTGTTCTCTGTTAGGATAAACACATCATGCTAAGGTTTACCCTGAGCAGCCTAGCAGAAAATAATCTGCATAAATAGATAAAAATTTATCAAGCAATGAATAAAAGATTCAAACAGAAAATTTATTTTCTTTTTTTTTCTAAGAGGTGTTAAAAGAACAAAATTACCGGGCTATTTCTTTTCCCTTAAAATCTTTTTATAGATAATGGTGAACAGATGATTCTGTCAAACTTCACTTGCGATGAATTCAAGACAAGATAATATCATCATCCATCTTCTTGATGAGCCTCATCATTTTATCTTCAGTCTGAATCCTGGAGAAAACTTAACAAGCTCTACACATCTCTTCATTTAAAAATTATGGTTGAAGGAGAGAAAATGTTTAAGGTCAAGCTTCTAAGCTACCATCTGGTGCTCATTTAACAATTGCCAAGAACATCTGCCACTACTGCATATGCCTAAGACAAAACTTAGCTAACATCACCTTTTCTTTTAAGGACAAAATCTTAGACTCATGTGATCATTGACTGAGGTGCCTTTCTTCCAGCAGTCAGAATTTAGCAGAAATTTAGTGGTTTGGCAACCCAGTGGACCTTTTAATAGATAACGGCAGTTCACAACACAGAGTTCACTGTCTAAAAGCCTGGTTTCACAAACAGTACTGTCACTTACAACTTTGCAAGACACATCAAAAATTTTGGGGATGGGGTGGGGTAGAGGGGTATCCCCAGACTGATGTAAGCTGAAATGCAGTTATTTGGTAGTAAAAGAAAGCTCCCATAGTTCCCAATTTTGAAGGCACCCCTCTGCTTTGGCTCTCAGGTTGCGGAAGGCAGTATTTTTGGAAAGTGTTGTAAGTGAAATATGAATGCAGACACTTAAGAGCTAAATAAAACACATCCTCAGAGATGGGTATAATATTCTATAAACTTTTATAACAAAATGAAAAGATATAAAATCTGAAAAACATATGGCATACAAGGTCTAATTTCTCAGATAAAGCTCTGTGTCTTTATTCATATTTCAAGATATATCAAATCCCTATTAATTCCTTACATTTGGGAAAGTGTTTAGAGTCTTAAAAATAGTGTAAGGATGCAATTCTTTATTCACATGCATGAATTCTTAGTAGCAAGAAGTAGATAGAAGATGAAGACCTGTATAACTAAATACAAGAGAAATGGTTTGGGGTTTTGTTTTTTTTTTCATAGCTTGTATGGAAATTATCTCCTCTAAATGATGGACATGACATATAAAATGCCTATTAAGATATGATGAAAATTTTAACTTGAAGGAGACATTTTACATGGTTGCATCATTAGTTTGATGATTTGATCAGACAGGGCAGACTCTTTCAGACATGCTTAGTGTATCAAATTTCTGTAGTTTGGTAAATGCCATGCATTGGATTATTTTCCATAGGTGAAAAAAGTAATACAATATACTAAGTATTTAGTGATTTGTCTGAACTATGTAATAACCAGTGTGTGCAATTCAAGGTAATGGGTATGTATATTAATAGGTATAATGAATAATTTCATTTCATTTATAAAACAATGAATCTGTATTTTAATGGTCTCTGAAAAGCAGAGAAAATGGAAGTGATTGAAAGACTGAATGTAACTAAAAATTCCCACATTGATTACAGATCAATTTACCTTTGAAACTGGAAAACAGGAGTTATGCTTCCTGTCTTTTTCTATATGAGTTTTTAAATTATACTATATTTTGTATTTTAACAGATGGCACAATTTAATCCTTGCCAGAGAGACAGGAGTTATGTAGAAACCGGTAGTGTTTGTCTTGTGGTATGGAGAAGATTAATGGTAAGTATAATATTTTGGGGGTTTTATTATAGATAAATATAGGTCTCCTAAAAAATTTTCATCAAATTGGGTTTTTTTACAGAATTTTTCTGTTTGTGTGAAAATGAAGAAAACAATGCCTGCAGCCAAATCTCCAATCTAGCATCTATTAGCTTTTCAAAATTCAGAGCACCATTATCAAATCCATTTCACAAACAACGCTGTATGTGATCTCCACCCAGCTCTATTCAAGAATTTTAACTGGCAGAGGAACCTGTCACCTTGAATGTGATTTTACATTTTTTCTTGATGCCTAGAAATTGTTTATCTTTAGTAGGACCTAAATGTTTTCTTCGCTTTTGAAATGCCTCTAGTCTGAGCAGTCTGCTCACAGCTGAAACAGAATTTGTAAGCAGGCTGGCATTCATGGTGTGACACTTTCTCACCTGATCCAGATTAATTTAGACTGCCACTGAATCCTCAGTCTGCTGAATCTCCCTGGAGTAACTTTTGTACATTATGAAAATTTAAAAAGAATTCTGCTTTTGAGAATGAATTGACGAGTGAAAAAGTGATAGTTCACAGAATACCCACAGATGTAAAGCAAAATGTCTCCAAAACCTTAATTGCAATACAAGGATAAGAATGCTGAGATTGGTGGTAATCTACATTTATAAGAGCAAGCATTTAAAAGTTAGGAAGATCTAGAAGTTAAGGTCAACAGGCAAAGTACACAAGATTTTTTGGTATGCTTTGCATACTTCAAAATAGGGAGAAAAAAATCATGTTTTATGCTTAGCATGGAGCAAAGAAAGGCAAATTTGAGTAGAAATGTGCATGGCAATTGTGTATAAGAATTCAGTCTCATTCTTTTCAATACAATTGGAGCTTTTCATTGGGCTGTTTTAGATATTAATTTTTATTTTGCAAATAATGCCATAACTCTAAATTATGGGAAAGGCTAAAGCTATGCTTTAATTATTTGTTTGCAGTTGGTAATCATATGTATTTTCTTCCCATGTTTGCTAAGCTGTATTTTTGTGTGTTGTTGAAGCCATGTAAAATATTAAAATGTTTCATTGTGTTAATGCCTGTCTTTGTTGTGGTTTAATTCCCCTGACAGTGAAAAATCACGCAGCCACTCAGTCACTCCCCCACTACCCTGGTGAGGTGGGGAGGGGATTCAGAAAAAGGTAAAACCCACAGGCTTAGATAAGAACAGTTTAATAATTTATATAAATTAAAATAGGACAAAACCAGCCATTGTAGTGAGGAGAGAGAAACATGTGACACACATTACAGTTGCTCACCACCCATTGACCGATGCCCAGCCTGTCCCCCCAGCAGCACTCAGCCCCACTGCCACTCCCTATTCCCATTTAGGTACCAAGCAAAATGTCCTACAGTGTGAAATATCCCCTTGGCCAGTTCAGGTCACCTGTTCTGCCCATGCTCCTCGCATCTTCTTGCACACCTGCTCACTGGCAGAGGCTGGGAAAATGAACAGTCCTTGACTTAGGGCAAGCGCTGCTTAGCAACAACTAAACCATCAGTGTTTGGTCAATGTTATTCTCATACTGAATCCAAAACACATTGCTAGCAGGAAAGTTAACTCTATTCCAGGCAAAACCAGGACAGTCCACTAACAGCCAGTGTAAAGCTGCTGCACAAAACCATGTTTGTCTCTCAGCAAAACAGGGGTGAAAATACTGTTTAGAGTCTATCTCAATGCAGTATGGCGCTCCTTAATCGTGTCTCATCAAGTAGGCACACAAGCACTAGAAGTCACTGAAGAAGAGTGGGGGGAAAAAAGGGGAAAAAAAGAGCAGGGCAATTTGGAATTAAATCATTTTGGCAGGTGAGGGAACTTTCAGCCTGGGTCAAACTAATATCAGTTGAATGATTTGGAAATAAAATCCTCATGTGGCAAATATTTTCTCTTTGCTTTTATCAAAGATATTTATAGGTTTTAATAAGTGCAAAGACTCACATTCAGCATCTAATGCAGCAGTCTCTGTTGTGGTAACAATGCTGATAACACTATAAATAAATACAGTTGTTTGGAGCTGCCCAAGTGATGAAATAATCTTTTTTCATTCTTCCCCTTGCTAGCCCAGCTACATCTCTTGGTGCCACCAAAGGTAGGCAGATTTTTGAAGAAGTATTATACAGATTGAGGTGGAAATTGAAAAGTCATGTCACATATACCCTCATGGCTCCCAGCTGCTGAAAGCTGATGTTCCAGGGTATTTCCCTCCATCATTAGGAAGGGGCTATTATGGAGATAACATGGGTTATGGTGAGGTTCGGTTGAACTGGAGGAGAAAATGCATGGAAAAGGGACCAGGGAGAAATGGTCAAGGAGGAAAAGATTAGAAGAAAATTTGATATTGGAAGAAATAGGGGAAAACAGAAAAATGAGAGACTAAAAAGTAGGTTAAAGTGTCTAAGGAAAAGGGTTGGGAGGGAGAGAAGAGAAAGGGAGGGAAATATTGAAAGTCAGTTTGAGAAGTTTGCTGACACTCTCAAAAAATGTGTAGTATCAGGAATTCCCCAGAAATCCCCAACTCTACAAACAGGAGAAGACAGGCAATGGCTGTAAAAGCTGGTCTTATTTTAATTAAATGTTTATTTAAGTCTAACATATTTAAAAATTATAATTGGTTTCCCCCAGCAATGCCCTTAACCAAGCCCCTTCACAAAGATCTTTGAAAAGCAGTCAACTCACGAAAAATCCCACTTGGCAACCCTTTTTCCCTGAAAAAGCAGCTTACCGAAATCTTCAAAGGCCAGAATCTGGCACAGTTTTCTCTTGAGTAAAGTTGACTCTGTGAGCTGAAGCCCCGCCAGGAAGCGTGAGGTGCTCCGGCTTGCGCACACGTGGGCTCTGTGCGCCCAGACCCACGGGCAGCAGTGACTGACCTTTCTGCCCCATGACACCTCATCCCATGCCACCTGCCCCTGCCACAGGAGGCATTTTTGTGCGTGGCCCAGGTGGCAAACTGCAGCTGCAGCCAGGATGGATGGCTGAGGGTAGTACCAAGGCAGCTGTGTGGTGTAGCCCATCCCTGCCCTCGGACTGCTCAGTGTCCGGCTGCGGCACTGCTGAGAGTGTTCTATCAGCAGGGTCATGCTCCCACAGGAAGAAAAAATACATTAATTTCCAGTGAGTTTTGTTCTGCCAAAGCTGATGCTCTCCCACTGCCCTCCAGTGTGGGCAGAGATTCCCTGCAGCAGCGGATGAAGACAAGGTGCCATAACCTTGCCCCTGAGCAGGTTTTCATCCAGAGACCACAGAGCTAAGGCCTGGTTTAAATGATTGTTTCTTGGAGAGGACTTCTGATGTCTGTGATCAGTGTTGATGTGTAAGAACAAACTTTTCAGAAGAAAGAATATCACATCCTATTACTCTGCAATTAAAATCCACGGGGATGTTTAGAGAAAATTAAAATTCATGTCCTTGCTGCAACCTGTGTAAAAATGGATGGAACAACTCATTGCCTGAAAGCTCAAATGGACTGCCAAACTTCTAAATGAGGCTCATGTTGGGAAACCATAGCCCCAGATTTCTGAAATTCAGGCTCTTTTAATGCCTTCTAGGTAGGGTACTTAAATATTCACATCACATGGTCTTTGCAAGTCTGATATTAGAACAGACACAGAATAAAGGTCAACAGAGAGAAAAGTCTAATAATAATAAAACAAAAATGCATATGCATTCACATCTTATCAAATACACAATGGAGTTGGCTGGGCATGTTTGGAGGAAGTAATTTTTCAGACAGAAAAAACTGGTTTGTGAAGGAAAGCTTTTATCAATACTTTATATACAGTTTCTGCGTGGAAAGAATTTCTGGTGAAAGTACATGTACAACCAATTATCCACTGACTGCAGCTGCCTCTGGGGAGAAGGAATAGAAAGTCGTTTCTATAGCCCATTTTGTCAAGGGGCCTGGCCCTCTGGTTCAGAGTTCCCAGACTCCTGGTGGAAGTGGGAGGTGGGAATCACTTTGAGGGGCACATTCAGACTTGTACAATGCCTTGCCCCAGCTCCTCTGCCGCACACTGTCTTCTTGCCCCCAACCTAGCCCAAACCATGCCTGGGATAATGACAGTTTTCTGGAATGTGCCTGGGAATCTAAATGAGGATGTCTACCACTCTGCTGGCCCCACGGTACCTCCCAGAAGCCAATTAGTTAGAGGCGGTCTCCCTCTCTATCACTCTTGATGGTTGTTAACCGCCAAGAAGTTCATAAGAGGGAATTGAGTTTCCCATTTCTGAAGAAAAATCAAATGATTTGCTTTTCACTCTGAGACCTAGCCAGGTGCAAATGTACCAAGTACAATTTAGTGATATCAATTTAATTGCATATTTCCTTCAAACTATATGACTACCTGGATGCAGTCACAACAATAACAACAGTAAATCAATGTTTGTCAGGAAATGCTGTTAAGTATTAAGATCTAATAATATCCTTTCTTGGAAGCTGCTGTAAAATTTTTTGTTTCCCTTTGCAAATGAGTGTTAGGAATGCCAAGAACCAACAAGTGTCTAATATTATTTTTCCCCAGATGAAATGAAAATATATTGATTTCTGTGAAAGAGATTCCTTGGTATGTAAACACATTATTCTAAGGCTTAGAGGAATCATATACTTTTATTTCTGCTGTCTTCTGAAAACACTTGAAGGAAATATTTTATCAAAAGAATTAAATGAAATGTTGTGTATGTTCCCAGATAAAAAAGCAACCAAACATATAACCTACATTTTCACTTGTGTATGTATACATTCCTAATTTTACCTTATATTTACTTAAATAAAAGGCATCTCTGAACACTAAATGACATGAATCTTCTGCAAGATTTCTTCTGTGTGAAGTGACACCAAAGCTGTCTGGAGGACATAATCTCATGGATCAGTGTGAGGTAGTCCTATGAGGAGTAGGGATTTGGACTTGATGACCTTATGGGTCTCTTCCAACTTGAGATATTCTGTGATTACATCATGTCTGATCATGAGGGTGAATATCAGAAGAGATTCTCTTTCTTATCACTTGCAAAGACCCCTCCTGTGCATGTTTTAAATGGTGATTCCACTGTTTTATAGCAACATAAGTGACCACCAAACAGGTAAGAAATAGGGGTGAACCAGTACAAAGCACCTCCATTTACTAGGTGGTTTTGCAACAGACACTTAGGGTTCTCCAGTTAGAGTGGTCATTCCTACAATTTCATTGACTAGGGAAACCTTTAAAAAGAATATGGAATTCCATTAGCAGTCTGTTAGTCCTCAGATGCAATCAGCCATTTGAGTCTCTGCACTGTTTTTTTAGTGTCCTTTGTCCACTACAATAAGCTTGACAGGAAATCGGTGACTGATAATCTAGTTATTTCTATATTTCTATAAAATATATAAATATGCATGCATATGTCATAGATAAAAAGATCATATAAATTTATGTATTGCCTATATATTATATCTAAAATTATGAGTTAATGCTTATTTATGAATTTATACACATAAATTTATATATAGAAATCTAGTTATTTCCATATACACAGAATGAGAGAAACTTTCCAGATTGAAGAATTTTAGATAGCAGAAATATCCTCTACTCCTCTGTTTTTTTATTTTATATTTTCCTCAGAAAGGACCACCATAATTCAGATTTAATTGGGGCATAGGCTGTTCTAACTCATCAGCTGAAGTATCCTTCTTCAAGAAGCTTGGCCATGGATGCTACCATTTCATAAATACCTTCCATTTCCCAGCAGCTTTGCCTTGTCTTGAGCATGCATAGTGGAAAAGGAAAGGCCCAGGAGTTACCAACTGCTCAATAAAGGACAAAGAACATTCCTGTGTCTGCCATGGAACAGTACAAAACAGCAAAGAAGAAAAGCATGTGTTGTATTTGTGGTTAACCAGGACAACAAAAGGAGAGGAAGCCCCAAGATTGACAGAAAAAAAAAAAAAACCAACCAAAAAACAAACAAACAAAAAAAAACAAACAAAAAAACCAAACTGATTTGTGACGATCACAATAACTAGATGGAAAAAAGCCACCATGTATTTCAATTCCAGTTAAATTAAAGCCTGTTTCTGCTTAATACTTTTGATAATTTGTCCATAAGCACTTCATTATTTAAACAGCTTCAACAGTTCATGTGGTACAGCCAAGTTTAGAAAGGATTTATTTAACATGCCATTACAGCAATTAGCCCCAGGGAAAGTTCAGCTTGCATACCCAGCTTCTAAATATGTCTTGAGTTTGTATTTATCTAGCGAGTTTCCTTTTCCCCCCCTACCGAGTAAAAACTTCTCCTTTTTTTCCCTCACCTCACAGCTCCTCTGAAGCTTTCAACCTGAGCTCTCTTCTGAGCACCTGGCACACTGGAGCTCCAATCCAGAGGTCCCTTCCACGTTCACTCCTGAGGACACCGGCACAATGTCTGTCCTCAGTCAGGTGCATCTGTCAGGCCACATGTGTCACTTGGGATCATGACTGCAGGAGTCAGTAGATGAAGACAGAATGTTTAAGAGGCAGAAAGGAGATTCAGGATGTTTAAATTCAGTTTCGAGCTCTGATGTGACTTGAGGCAAGTCATGTGGTCATTACTTGTATCTCAGCTCTCCAAGTCTGCATGGTGATGGTTGTAGTTTGCCTCCACCATGGTGACTCAGTCTGCAGTGGATGAGCTATCACTTGCAATATTTACTTACATCAGGCAGCATATCAAGGATCCAGTCTGACTTTGGGCCTCCAGACACAACCATTCCTCAAAAAGCTTTTTGAACCCTATGACTGAACAGATCTTCACCAGTAAGAATGACATTCTGCACAGGGGAGGAAATGAGTTCTGGTGCCCAAAAAATCTGGGTTTGAGTTTTCCAGGATACCACACTGAAAAAAAAAAAAAAATCATATTTTCTCTTATAAATAAAAACCATTTTATTACCTTCTGAATCCAAGACATAACTTCCTTTGTACACCTCTTGTGATGACAAGGAGCAGAAGCAGCACTTCTTCCCCACCAATAGCTCTGGGCCTCCTGATTTTACTTTCACTTTTCCTTTACTACCATCCATAAAGGTGACTCTCCAGGTTCCCTTGGGAGCAGGGAAGGAAGCAATTTCTTACAGGTTTCTGCTGAACACAGTGTGTGCAACCAGCATCCCAATGGCACAATCCCACTTCCATCTGCCACAGGTTGATGAGCCTCTCAGAGGGCATGTGGCAGGAACTTGCACTTTTTGCCCTCTAATATAGACTGGGACCAGTTTCTGCTACATTTTCAGTAGGATTTCCCACAACATTCAATGCACAGAACAGAATGCAACTCTAAATCTACTGCTTCTGTCTTCAGCAGCAATTAGGTTTTTTAAACTGTTTTTGATGAGCATGCATTTTGCAGTCATAATGAATTGCAAGTGTTGCAAAAGAAAAATGGTATTTCAGAGCCTCTGCTTGCTGCACATACTAGCCACAAGAGGCTTAGGGAATGTCACTGCCTGGGTTAAAAGAGTAATGTTGGTTTGATTTTGCAATATGCATAAAAAATCAGCCTTTTCCACTCTGCATACACTTTCTGCACAACACACTGAACATTTATTACACACCAGCTCTGCACAAAGCACAGCGATACCAATGGAATTTTTTTTTCTGAAGCATCAACAGGACTGGCCAAACTCTGATTTGTTGGAGGCAAAATTCCCCATCTAGTTTAATTTTCTATTAGTTAGAAGCAGTCTCTGTCTCTATCTGTATCATATAAATGAACTGAAGTACAACAATACTTCCAGCAAATGACTCTACAAACCCATAATTTCCTGAGAGCTTCAACCATTGGACTTATTTTTTAACAGTATTTTGAGCCTTTTTGTACCTGTCTGCAATAAATTAAAGTCTGAATATTTCCAAATCTATTTCCCTGCATTATGTCTGGATTGTTCAGGATGAATGGCTACAGCAAGAAAAGGCAAGAGGAATTTCAAGGGCTCCATGAACACTGCCTAGTGTACCACTGCAGTATAAGATTAACTGACATCAGCTTGACCTGCTACTTGCCTGAAGGAAAATGGTCTGATGGTATTTGGTAAAGTTTATGAGATGCAGGTTCCCACTGTGGTGTAGGCAGGTCTTTAATTTGCTGTCATTTATGACTGTAATGCTCCATAGGCGTACAGCTTTGTCACAGAAGTGACAGAGAATCAAACTTCAAATTGGTGATCTTTTTTCCCCCCACTTTTCCCCAGCATCCTTTGGAATGAAAGGAATGTGATACAGAGAGAAGAATCCAAGTCTGATGAATACTTTTCATGGGGCAGTCATGAATAAAATAGAAAAGAGTTAAGCATTTGGAGAGAAAAATATATGCAACTGGTCTCAACTACTTGCTTAGAACACATGATTTAATTTAATTTTAAATTTATTTTAAATTCAATCTTATTAACTTAGAAAGAAAGAATAATTCTTCAAAATCTAGTTTGGAAGAAACAAAAATTTTTCTCCCTGATCACGAATCTGTGCTATGTTTGAAGCACTCATTTTAACAAATGTAATGAACAAATACAGAGAAAAATTGTCCTGGAAAAATTATTGAAGCCCAGCTTTTGAACCCCAGCTAGCTTTGATCAAAAGCAAACTTCTATATAATGTTAGAAAACCACTCATATATTTTAGTGGGAAAAGCTGTCTGGTTATAAAGGAAAAAACAATCATGTCTGGTTTTCCCTCACTGGATTCCTAAAATTAACAGGGAATGACATAGTGGCTGTGAGCGTTTCATAGTTTCTGGGGTGGAGAAGGAGGGAATATTTCTCACTGATTTCTACTGACCCCTTGTGGTAACCTAAACTGAATATTATATCCTGCAGAAGGAGACTTTGGCTTCCTCATGGTAGGAAGCTTTTATCATGGGCAGGAAGAATCTTAAGAGCTTACTCTGACCATCTCAATGGCCTCTTGAGAGCAAAAACTCTTAGGTTGTCAAGTACCCAGCAGATGGCCAAAATTCAAAATTTTTTCTTAGCTCACAAGGGGAAGATTTTGGACTGCTTGGTGTGTGTAACAAGACTGCAATTCCAAAGGACAGGTACTGACAATGTAAACATGAGACTGAAATTTAAGTAATTAACTCCATCCACCAAAATCCCAGCATTTAATTAGAGGCAAATATATGCAACATTTATTTTGCACTACTGGGGAATGCCATTGTCTATATAGATGTCTTTCCAAAGCCTAAAATCAGCACTAAGATGAGAATTTATTCAAAGATGGGAATTGCCCCTCTGTTGGGTAATTTAGTCTAGATGTCAGCCAGAATAAGAGATGGGACAAGCTGTAAGAGGGGTGGTTAGAGATATTCCAACATTCAGCCTTTCCAAAGTACATATTAAATTCAATAAAAGATAAGAATTAAAAAATCTATTTGGAAAAAAAAAATTAAAATTACTCTAATGTATGCTCACTTTCAAGTACATGTAAATGCTTTATACTTGCATACTCAATATGCAAACATTCTGTCACTCGGGAACAAGCCAAGGTTCTTGCTAATTCCATTTGTCCTAAAAAGAGAATCACTTTCAGAGGAAAAACATAACTAAGGAAAATATTAAGGAGTGCGTAGCAAATTTTACAGTTTGATTTTTATATAGAAAAAGTACATCTGAATCTCACATGATCCATATACCTGGGAATTGTACTTTACAGATTTTGTCAGCTGTCAAAACACATAATTAGTACTTGAAAGATTGTTATTGTTTATTGATGAGAGAAAGTAACTATAAGCAGTTCCAAATTTCATGTCATGTTTCCCTAGTGCTTGCAAAGATAAAAAGTCTGCTACCTTATGTGACGTGCCTTCTCTGGAATTGGTGGTTTGTTATATTAGTTGGAAATATGTTCCAGACTATTTGACACACATGGAACCAATTCAATGAATTTAGTATTGCTGTCATTCTTCCCTTTCTTAAGGGAAAAAGAAAAAAAAAAAGAAAAAAATTAAGAAATAGCTGGAACAATGAATAAATGTTATGTATGTTGGTGAAGCATACCATGTACTATACACATAAAGTCCTCACTTGATATGTTTTCGCTTGCTTCATGTGCTTCCTGTAAAATTGCCTTAGGTTGTCCCTGAAAAGTAAGGGAGAATAATTTCCATTAATGTTTTCTGTCCCTTAAAAAAGAAAAAGAAGGCGACAAAAACTACCTTAGATGAAAACTGTTAGTTATAAAATCTGAGAGCAAGTAAATGGAGCTTTTAAGCTTCAAACAAAGTAAGTGGGCAGCAAAATCACCTGGGAAAATACATTTGATTTAGACGTCAATGAATTAGGCCTAAAGTAAATATCCTTGTCCTTCCATATTAGGGAAGCATCTTTCCACTTAACTTTTGGAAATGGGAATAGTACATGATAGTTATATCTGATGGGCCACCCACAGCATGAGCATGGACCTCTGACATGAAAAGAAACATGGAAATCAGACATGTCTAACTCTTCTCCTGTGATTGCAGCAGAAATAAAATTAAATGCCTGAGAAAATAACCCTGTACAGAATTTAATCAGTCTCGGAACACTGCCCTGAAAAATGGCAGTGATTTTTCCAAGTGAAAAAAGAAAAATTCATTGGAAATTTCCCTGTGGTTCCATGGACTCAACAAAACAGCCAAGCCATTCAAGGGGTTGATGAGCAATAGGTTTGGGACCTAATATTTTTCTGTTAGAGCCAGGCTTCAAAAACAGTCAATAAAATATTGATTGAAATCATGAAATCTAAAATCACATGCTCTACATTTTCATAAGTTCATCTATAAAATATTGTTCTAATGTCTGCGATGAAATTTGTTATCCACTTTTCCTTCTTATGTGTTTCATATATCAGTGACACTTTAATATACTTTGGGGTGTTTTTGGAAGGGGTAAGTTTTCTTTTCAAAACAGTCTAAATATCTGAACAGATGTAAAATTAGCCAACATTGACAGTATAACCAGTTGTGTACTGCAGACAAACTTGTCAGAAAATTCTAATATGACATTTATCAGCTTTTAAATGAGAACACAACTATCAGCTTCAACACAATCTAGGATAATGTAATGTTTACAGCTAAGAATGACTGAATGCTTACACTTACAGAAATGTGTGCTTTTAATGGCCACATTTTCCATTCCCATGATACAATAGTCTAAAAAAAACCCTTTCTGTCTCTCATATAGGCTGGGTTATAACAACAATTATCATGATTTCTATATCTATACAATGATGCCAACAAAATATTTAATACCTAAGCAGCTGGTGCACTGTGGCCGATGCTTACTAAATGAATAAATGTTTTGTCTTGTGTTTCCCCCGTGTACTTGCCTCCATCTGTTGTCTTGTGTCATTTTTGATTGAGGCCTAGAGGCAGTACCACAAAACAAATAATGTCAATTTTGCTTTCATTATTGCAGGGCCAAGAACCCTACTTCCAGCCTGAAAACACTGGCACTTGGTGCTGCACAAACACAAAGAGACGCTTTCCATGCTTACACCCCATGCAGTAGGACGACTTTACAGTGCAAAATTTTGCACAAGAAGTTTAAATTGGTATTCATTACAGGACAAATAACTTTATCGAGTGTGCAGTCTGAGCGAAAGCAGATTTACCAAGCTGAAGGAGGAAATTGTTGTTCCTCCTAATGGACACTCTAAAGTGAACTGTGCTCTCCAGGTCAAAAGACAGGCGAGCATCTGTTTAACTTCGCATCCTCCCCATCCTCACCATGCCTGCAACTTGCCCTCTTCCAAGACAAGAGCTCACCTGCTCTGACCCACAGACTCTGGGGACCATGGTGTGCTTGTTCTTAGCCTTTGGGTGTGTTGCATTGGCTGCTTCTCCCCACTGCAGGGGTTGGTTAATCACTGCGCTACTTCAACACAAGCCCACAGAGCTGATCTCCATGAGTGCATTCTAAGGACAGCTCTCACCAACAGGGCTATTGCAAACAGTGCTTTTAGGTCTGTGATGGTCTCTCAAGGGAATACCTTCTCATTTTCATTGTCTGCAGAGCGAGACCACCTGGCAAACTCAGTTGATTAATTCATGGGTATGAAGTTGGCACCCTAAAACTCTTACAAATGTTTTAGGACAGCTATTGGGTCAGAATCAAACCATAAGTTTTAAGGGCTTGCCTGCTCAGCCAGGAGGTACATAAGTTCCAATATTTGGGTGGTGGATTTCTACACCCAAACAACCATATGTGCAGATCCATACAGTCATTCTGTTCTACAGCTCCTGAAAATACATTAGTGAGGGTTACAGAGTCAGTGCTTACTAGCACAAAGAGGGAGTTTCTTCAGTCTGTGAACAATTCTGCAGCCTGAAACCCTGAAAGCTAACCTGTCTGTAATCAAACGCTCCTTGTTTGAGACAGTGGCAAAGAGGAAGGACAGTTGCAGCAAAACAAGAACAAAAATGGCAGAGAAGAGTGACTGAGGATTGCAAGTTCCGGGGAGCCTGTGGTCCCATGTGTTTGGGTAGTGAACTTACTCAGTGGGTGCAATCCAGCACAGCCCCTTTGTTTGGGCAATACCTTCTAGGTCTGAGCTTTGCTGACATTAGCTATTTAAGCCCAAAGAATGATTAATGTACAGGCGAGTGGGATTTCATCCCAAATGTGAGTATTTTAGGACAGGTCTGTTGCCAATCTCACAGTCTGTGAGCTCAATTTTCTTGAGAAACATCTTGGAGTTGTCTGTCTCCGCTGAGCAAATGGCTTCAGGGACAAAGAGCTGAATCCTGAATTGAGTGAACTAGATTGTCCCTGACACCTCTGTCAGGACAAGTTTCTCTCAAGAGAAGAACACGATCTCTTTTTCTTGGAACTGCATAAGACATCATTCAGTATGGCCATGTTTGACAACTAAGAGAAATAAAGCTGTATTCCAGAACTTCAGCTAAGTAACTTGGTATCACAGAAATTTTTAGAATTGCAGTAAAAGCTGATGACCCATTTTCCATTATCTTGAATCCCAAATAAAGTGTATTAAATATTCATTTCAGATCTGTTTCAGAGTGTACCTCTGAATTTGGAAGGGCATTTCCCTTAGGGAAGAGAAAAAGGAGAGAGGGGAATTCCTCATTTATTCAGAAGAAGATTTATTCTGTTTTGTATAATTGCTGGCATGGGAGCAATCCTTCCCCTCAGAAATAGCTGTATGTCATATACTGCCAAGTGGTCTAAAATACCAAATTCAATGAAGTAAGACAGATACATCCCAGATATGGAAATTTTGTGGGAGAAACTGAAAAAAAAAATCTTATTCACTTCTGACCTCTACTTTTGTATATATCATCAGGTCATGTGGTGGACCTCATGTTAAACTAAATTATTCTTGGGATGGAGTAATCTCTGAAGTGATTTTGGGTTTCCTTGGTTCTGTTTTTACTAGACTGGTGGTGGAAATTTTCACTTCTGATCATTACTTTGCTGCTATTCAAATGCATGGCAAAGATTTTTAAGAGTTATGGATATTTTCTTACCTCACTTTCCCCCTGACTTTTAATAGTTTAAGTAAAAGAATAAATAAATGCTTGATAAGCCCATGTAGGACAGATGCCTCCTCTGAGCTCTTCCCACATCACTCAAGTGAGCCAAAGCCTGACAGTGAGGCCAGACACCAATTCCTGATATTATTACTACGATGGCACCTACCCCATTTACAATCAGAGCTCCCACATCCCAGGCACTGCACACTGAAGATAATCATAGAATCATGGAGTAATCTCAGTTGGAAGGGATCCACAAGGATCACCAAAGTCCAGCTCCTGGCCCTGCACAGGACACCCCAAGAATCACATCTGTGTGCCTGAGAGCATTACCCAAATGCTTCTTGAACTCTGGCAGGCTTGGTGCTGTGGCCACTTCCCTAGGGAGCCTGCTCCAATGTAAGATAAATTTGTTATCTCCCAGGGATAACAGCCTAATATGAATAACAAACGAAGCCAAAGGCTGCTCTTCCATTCATCAGGAAAACAGAGAGAGCAGTTGTGCCCTGTGGATTTTGTGTGAGAAAAGTCTGCAACTGCCTGCACTGCTGGTCTTTGTCTGATCCTCAGAACATGACTTTAAAAAAGGGGGAAAAGGTAGGAAGATGAAGGTAAAGTCAGTTACAAAGTTCTATATTTGATAGAAAGCTACGTGGGGAGTAAAAACAAAATCATAGAATAACAGGACATAAATGCAGTGGGAGCTAGGGAAAGATGAAAGAAGAAAGGAAATTGGATAACAATAGTGATCAGAAAGAATAAAGGCAAAGACAAATAATGACAAGCAAGAAAGAAAGAGGATTAAAGGTGAATGATAAAAGCTATGGAAATAAGGGTGGTAGCTGCTATCAGAATAACAGGAAGTTATTTTATTTAAGATGTCATTGTTAGGAGTCAGAAAACATATTTTTGTTTAAACATAGACGATCCTGAGAAGATGAGGGTTTTAAGGCAAAAGGAACTTTGGGGAAATTGAGAAAACAGCTGACAATATGTTTACATGGCACCAGCAGCTGCTGGAATTAGCTGAGGATGGCCTAGCTTGGTGTACTGGCAATGGTACAGTTTGTGTTAGCACTGACTTTCACATAGCCTAAGCAGTCCTGTTAAAATATGGGGTGTTAAAAAGTATCCAAAAATACTCTTTCAAATCTCTCTCTTTTTTTTTTTTATTTTTTTTTTAGTTTCATCTGAGAAGAATACACCACTATGAATTTTTATTGTTTTGTTCTTTTCAGTTATTTATTAATGAAAATTTTTGTATGGAACAAAAAATAATCTCAGAATGTCATCGGGAACATCAGCAAACTTCCCTATGAATAGCTCATACATGCAGCACAGGTTTTGGAGTTTATTTTTCAGGCATAATTTTAGCTGACTTCCAGGGAGTCCAAGACTGAATACATGCAAGGAACTACAGGTAGAGTACCAGGCCCTGAGAAATATCCTGGTTTCTTGCTGTTCTCTGCCCAGCCCATATGGACATCTGAGATGCTCTTGCCAACAGGCTGTGCTTACACCATTTAGAGCTGAATTAGTGGTTTGGGGAACAAGCACCTGAAAACCCAGCTGCCACATAAACAGAGCTGGGAATATCTTTACCTTCCCCTGCAGCCAAGACTATTCCCTATCTTGCAGCAATGGGCATAAGCATTGAGAGCCTGTACTTCCCAGAAAAAATATCAGCCCAATGTCATTATTCTCTTGATGAGGGATGAGTAAAGCAAGGAGATAGAGAGCCAGACATGGCAGCGAGGTCCTTGCCAGGACAGCAGTGGAAGAGCCTTGGGGCACCATTGGGATAGAGCCCTGCCATGACTTAACTATCTCCAGTGTCTCTGCGTTTGGGGGGCTGGGGAGTATTTGAGATCCAGGTGCTAATCCAGGTCTGCTTCCAAGCCTGCTTCCAGGTCTGCTTCTGTCTTTGCCTAACAGCAGCAGCAGCCACAGCAGCTGCAGCAGCAGCACAGTTTTTGCATCACCTGGTGTCTACGGCTGCCCAAGAGTATCTCCAAATTCATCTCCAGAAAGGACTAATTGCAGGTGATGTACCTGCCATACTAAATTAAAGAAGTCTCACCAACTGTTGTTTTATATCCCACTGCTTATTTCAGTAAAAGATGTGTTCTCTAACTCCATGTATTAGTGCTTTGTTGTCCCCAGAGAAGAAGCCTCCTTAACTTAATAGCAGTACATGTGTAGTTAGCAGCTTGTAACACTTTGCTCTGCTTCCTCGAATGCTGAGGTACACTGAGTTTATGAGTGGGACTGGTTGCCACAAGACCCTGTAGTCTTACCAGTTAAAACAATCTTATTTTTTTCTGGGACCTGTATCTCATTCAATTTCTTATGGTTCAGGCTCTTCAAGTGCCATCATTTTACTATGAAGTCTAATTCTCAACATCTAACTCCAGAGATTTGGTGATTAATTACAATTTATGGTGCAGGAGAGCCATACCTTTCTGTGACTGAAATTACACAATAACAGAGATAATATCTGCAGATTTTTTTCAGCCAAAACACCTGCCTTGAAGAACTCTCAGAATAAGGGATATCTGGCTGCAAAGAGATTCATAAACAGAAATCATTGGAGCTGGGTGGAAAAAGTTAATACCAACTCTTGGAGGATTTCAATATTTGATGACTGCTTTTGCGTCAATTTAGAATGAAAGCTCAAAATGTCAAAGTTCTGCTTAGCTGGATTCCAAGCCCAGTTAAAAATCCATCTCAGCAGATGAAAACTGTTCCTAAAGCCCCAAAAATTCTGAAATATAGACCTTGGTGATTAATTAATCTTTCATGTGAAAGGTTTTGCCACCAGGAAGGAAAGGATTTCTGAGGTCAGGCTCTTTGAAGCCCACCCAGAGCTGGCAGGCTGACATGCACCACTGGTGGCCAGTGGTGAATGATCTATTCTCACCAGAATTTTTCCCAGTGAACTCCAATCCTTCTTAAACTGACTTGAGGATGATTCAGTATCTGATGAAAGAAGCCTTTGTGAGCCATCACTATTCAGAAGGAACTGTCTAGAAAATATGTTTCTTTCCATTTAGAATCCAAAAAGAGTACAGAGAATACCATGTTTCATCAGCATAAATAATTAACTGCAGAATGACATGTAATATTCATACTTAAAAATCATTAAACAAAATAGGCTGGAAAAAATTTTTAAACATGGATTGATATTAATCATTTAGCCACAAATTCAGCTTAGAGCTTCTCTTTTGTTTAATTAAATTATTATTTTAAAAAATCTATTCACAGGCAGATGTTGCTCTGCAAATCCACAGAACTAATACCCACACGTAAGACAGCCTGAGGTTTAGCAACTTGCAGTATTAATTAACATCATGAAGCATTGTTAATGATAGTGGACAAAGTAAGAATGAAGAATTTTCTGAGCTTGGTAAAATAGGGATGAAAATGGGTCAAAAGAACAAGGCTTTTCATTCAGCATTGCCTTCTTAGCTGTATTGTATTCTTACAGATGGTTGTCTATCTTTTCTGTATCTCCAAGCACGCACAGCAGGATCCTCTCAGAATGGAGGTGTTTAAAAGAAAAGAGAACCCCAGAAGATTCATGAGGATTTCCTAGCAAAGAAAATTCTACCATGTAAGAGCTGAATTCTCCTCAGCAAGTGGAGTCAGCCAGAGCTGTGCTACTGCTCTCACTGAGGAGTGAGATGCAAACCCCATGAGCCGGCATTGTTTGGTTCGTGGCTTGGAGGACAATCACACACAAATTCACTGTGTCAAATCTCAGTGATGGTCTTGTTCTGCCTTTCTGGCATCCAGTCTGTCTTTCTTCCCCTTTTCCCCAGCAGAAAGCACTCAGCCTGAAACTGGACCTTCTGTGAGACGGCTGCGGTTCTGACACATAAGGCGATAATTTATAAAATAAGAGTAAAAAGTGTAAAGATGGACTGGTTGGGAAAAAAAGCCCTCTGGCTGGATATAAGAATGTCTGAATATTTGTTCCAATGTGACTGTCACCTATTATCCATCAGGAAGCTACCAGACACTCAGCTTAAAGAAGAATATATTTTTATCCTCTGCTTTATTTCATGCTTACCTTGAGTTTCTGGAATAACTGCAGCAACTTTAAGCCATGATCCATCGTGCCTTTTGTGCTGCACGATGTTCTCAGCCAGTTCTGAAAGGCTTCATTCACAAACCAGCCCCTGCCATGCCAGAGAGCCTCTGCAGAGGGAGAAGACGCTGTACACTCGGGTTTTGAAGTGCAGCCTACTGAGGAAGAAAACATTATTCTCTTAGGATTTCACTGCATCCTGCAGCCCTTTCAAGTACAAAAAACACAGTGCTTGTGAGCTGTTCTTCTAGTAC
The DNA here is from genome assembly GCA_039654755.1 of Calcarius lapponicus. Lineage (NCBI taxonomy): Eukaryota > Metazoa > Chordata > Aves > Passeriformes > Fringillidae > Calcarius > Calcarius lapponicus. The sequence continues at coordinate 108,426,062 of CM077464.1, read as the reverse complement.
TATATATACTTCACAAACTTAGGCTGGAGCCATAGACAGACCTTGGACCCTACAGAAACTCCTTTGTGCCACTAGAGATGCACAAAAAGTTACTTAAAACTACTCTGCTGGGGAAGGCAATTGTTTCCATGAGCCTGGACCATGGGCAAACATTTGTGAAACATTACCAAGGACTTCAGACATCTTACAGGCTGTTGTCCTTAAACATATGCATGTTTTGGAAAGCAAGTATAAAATCTACCCTGTGATGATTCTCTCCCATTTCATAGCTGTGTTATTTATTTCAGTCAAAAGGCTGAAGGGGATTGCACAACAGCAAAACAGAATAAGGGCTTGTGCACTTGCAGGTCATATACAGTTGTTTAATGAACTGTGCAGTTGCGTAAAGGACCTACAGTTAGGATTTCTTCTGGTGAATTGCCTGTGACATGAAGTGAGGTACTTTTCTTCATTAGCTCGCTCATGACAACCTCATGTTGAATATTTTATACATTCATAAGGGAGTTACACATGCATGTTTTTCTGTCTCATCTGCAAGGCTATTCCATCTTCAAAAATAAACAAGAAAATTGTGATTATTCTGTGGTGATTTACTGTACAATCAGTAAATTACATGGAAAAGGATTTTTTGTTCTTCTTTAAATGAAAATCATAACACAGCTACATAGAGGTCACCAGTGTCTCCATGGCAATTCTCAGATGTGTAAACAGGTAGTCAATGAAAATTTTCAGTGCAATAATTTTCTGAGTTTGTGATTTTCCTTTCCTGTTTAACAGCCCTGTCTGTTGAGCTGCCATCTCACCTGAGCTGTGAGGTCTCTAGGGCAGGCTGTGTGTGTGCACAGTGCCTAGAGGGATGTCCACTTACCAATATCTTCAGCTCTCACTTAGAAGAAATAGGTCAACCAGTATGATAGGTGCATACCAGGATGGTGACCAGTGAAACCAGTGTTACTTTGCTGCTATAATATGATCCTAGGGAAATATTCCTACTCTTAAGTGACATAAAATGTAAGAGGAAAACACCTTTTCTTGCTGGCAAAGAGTGGCAGGAATGAGGTTAGGGCAGACCTCTGGATGGCACTATGTTTTGTAGGCAGAAGAAGCTGGCAGAAATGGATGCATCATTTAACACAAATGTACTTGTGCTAAAAACTGATCAATTTATCTGGAATAAAGGAAGACTCTATTTCTGCTATCAAGATCTGAAGGCATAATTACATGAGCCACAGCACTTGTAAGGATGTTCAGTGCAGACATAAATTTATTAGAAAGCAGAGAAAACACATTTGCATACTGATTTAATATTTCTAGAGAAAGAATTCTATGCACTATGCCAAAAGAAGAATTTAAATTATCTAATATGGAACGGTGAAATTTAATGAATGATTTAATAACATCATTGGCATTAGTACAGATGACTCACCATGCTGGTTCTCGACTCTGTCTGGTATAATGGGAATGGTTGAAAAATGCCACACATTTCTATTACACAGTATTATCCTGGGTGCCTGCATAGTGTTTCACTGCAGAAGTTCTAGTCCCAAAGCATGAAAGTTATCACTTTTGTTTCAAGTGCAGAGGAAAAGCCTTGTGATTTATAGCAATTGCTGAGTGTCTTTGAACAATACAGAAGCAATCTTTGTTCTCTGAGAGTCACACATTGCCCTGGAGTCATATAAAACAAAACAGAAGTTCCTATGGATCATTACTGCTAATAAAATATTTCTTTTGGGGGGGGGGGGGGTGGGAATTAACAGTGAGCTCTAAAGCTGATGGGCTGGTCAGTAGTCTAAGTTTAAAAAGGGAACAGTATTTGAGTGTCTGTAACCTTTAGCCTGACTTTGGTTATCTTTGAAGGATGCCAGAATTTAAAAAAATAGCTGGACATTTTCTAAAATATCTGTAATTTGCACATGCTGGCAATTAATGAGATGAGAACTTACATGTCTTTAAATGGAAGTGAGGCCAAAACTCACTCTGTTTAAATCTCTGATTTGGTTAAATGTGTAGTCTTATGAATTAGCAGAACCTGTGCTTTGGGGAATAGGTAGAAGAAGGAGGAATGGGGGTTGGTCACTGGTGCAAAGCTGTGAAGGCTGGACTGTTACCAAAATAAATGTTTGGCAAATTATACCCTTAAAATCTGATAGATAACAATCTAGGTAAACCAGAGGACCCATTTAAGACCAGTTGTTTTGTTATGAGAATAGCAAATCTTCAGCTGCCTCAGGTTGGTTACTAATTTGTCTTGACAGTGAGAACTGACTCCTTAGCAAATTTAAATGTATCATTTATAGTTAGAATATGAGGGACTTCAGAAAAACTTTTCACAAAATTTGTGAACATGCAGATGACCTTCCTGTTTCATCATGCATTTCAGATTTTCTAAACAAGCAGATAATTGTTATTATTTTAATGTTTTATTCAACAGTGCCTTTTCTGGTTTCATCAGAACAGGAAATTATCATAAAAAGCAAGAGAACAAGGATAAAACTCCGATTCCCCTTAAGTTCTTGACAAAATTTTCATTGATTTAAAGAGAAAGGAGATGTGATTTTTTCCCCCAGTGTTTATCTACATCCTTGCAAAACATAAGTTTATTTTAATTTTGCGCTGGGATGCATCTAGAACTACCAAGCCTCCTTCAAACAGCAATGTCTCAGCTGCTATTTCTCCGTACAAAGGCAATTACAGATTTGCCTCTGACATCTGTGTGTATGTTTCAAGGCTGAACTAGAGTGAGGCTTGGTAAAACACCGTTTGTGGCAGTGGGGTTACCTTGCGTGCGACAGCCCTCACCTCCGCTTTCATCTGCCCCTGAGAGCAGCCCCTTTGATGCCTTCAGTAGAATGACTTATCCCAACACCTTTTCACACAGACTGCACAGTGAACCCCAGAGCAGTGAACCAGAGGGTAAATTTGCTTTCTGTAAGAGTTTGCTTTTGTTGGAGAGCGTGACTGAGACAGTGGGTCAGGAGAAGCTGCTTCCATCTTTAAAGCTCTGTTGCTTGGTAGGGGCTTGTGACTAGTTTGACAAGGCTAGATCAGACATTCAGTATTGAACATCATTGTAGTTAGCAAGTTAACTCTTAGAAGAGGTACTTTAACATAGTTTAAAGACAGCATTTGACCTACCTTCAAAGGCAGTAACTGTTGTCTTTTAGCACACAGGGCCTTTGGAAGTTGCACAACTTTTATCTTGGTGTCATGGACAGTGGTGAAATGTGTTGTCTCTATCTGACAAATGTAAAAAGCAGTAACAGAATTGTGAAGAATTCTCCATGAAGTCTAATGATCTGTTATTCATCACTGTTTATCAGTGCCCCTACTGTATATTTGCTGTGCTGTCATGGAAACAGCCATTCCACCAACTGATTAAGAGAAAATTAAAGTGACACTGTCAAGAAAAGCATATGTTAGAAAATAATTTCTTACCTGCTTCACAAAAAATAAATCCCCCAAATATTTTTAATTTGCAATAATCCTATTTACATTCATGTTTTGTGAAAAAAGTAAAGACAGAAGCTATTTCATAAATTCAGAAACAAAAAAAAAAAAAAAAAGCCAAACAAAAAACCCCACCTGTGTACAATAAGTCACAACTGAATTTGCAAATGAATTAAATAAAATTCACTCATTATACTTTGCTTTGGTTGTTTTCCACTCCTCCCACAAGAGCATGCAACTCTACCCAGTTCCGTATGCCAACTTTTTTATATGGCACAAAAAGGCATGGTAGTGCCATTATGGCACATTGGTACATAAGGGGACCTTCTCCCATACTGGCTCTACACTCTGTCTCAAATAATCAGGATAAAGTTGCTTCTTCAGTGGGGCAGTTACCTAACAGCAGTGGAGGTACTCTGCTTTCCTTGTATTTCTCTCTCTTCCCATCCCAGCTCCAGCTTTGTCCTACATTTTCCTTGCACTGTCATAAGTATGTATTTGATCTTCCTGTAATGGGAATAAATTATGCTTAATGGATTTTTTTTTTCTGAGCCTAGTCAGATGACCATCAATCCCACTGTATAGAAAATGAGGACAGTATGTTACCTAGAATTGCAACTTCAACTTAGGATATGGATCCACAATATAACTGCAAAGACAAGGAGGTCTCCAACATGATGAAGTGTAAGCCTTCTCACCCATCTAACTCTTAAAAACTATAGTATTTCTTTTACTGGGAAATTGTTCCACACCATCAGCCCCAGTGGAGTTCTTCAAGAGTAGCAGCCTCCTCTGCCACATCTCCAGCGTGTCCTCTCTTGCCATTGAAGTCTTTTCTGCCCCCTACTCATGAGGCAAGCAGATATGCAGTGGCAGAGTCAAGCTGTGCAGATTTTCCTGTCCTGGGGGACTCTGCTGGCACTTTGTGTCTCTGTTAGAGCTTCTTGTTGCTGCCTTAGCAGTGCAAAAAGCTATGCTGCACAAGGGAATCTACCCAACAGACCCTTGCTAAAATGTTGCTCACGTGAAGACAACACAAAAGCCATCCCCAAAGTCACTAGAGTCAAACTCTAAAACTAGACAGAAAATAAAAGGAGATCAAAGCCTGGATGGATAACTCTCCCTCTACTATTCTTACATTCAGATGAAGAAGGTGAGGCAATAAGTCAGTGCTAATATGTGTGGAGACCTGGAATGTGCTTCATCATTCTCCAGTAATCTACGGTCAAGAAAAAGGGCTGATGAAAGTAATTATTTATAGCAAGCATAACAACAGTGCTAGTTAAAGCTCAATAGCTGTCACCATGACTTTAACAAAAGGTTGTGAGAGTCATACCAATTTGATAGTGTCTTAAAGGGAGCTGAACTGTAGAGAACTGCAGTTTTGTTTCTGATACCAAGAAAATCATCACGGTAAAAGCAGCAATCAAAATGAATGAACCCGACCGAGATAAAATGAGTATAGAGCTGTCAGCATTTTTTTTCCTCCTGCTCTGGTTGAACCCCAAGAAGGGAGTACTGAATAAGAATCCACTACATCTATCAAGCACAGTGCAATCTGTGTGAGACTTTCACTTGCTCTACTTGCCTGGGAGTACCTAACCTTATCCACAGAAAAAAGAGTCATTAAAAATAAGGGGTTTTTAAATTATTACTTGGGTTTATGACCTATATTTAAAGATGTATTTTAGTTTTGCTTATGCTAAGGCTGAAGTTCAATGTGTAGCACTCAGTCCCACCAAGTGCCTTCACCCATTCAGTACAGACAATGTTGACTTACTGCTGTCTCCATATATGTGAATTCTTTTTTAACTCTCTCAGCAGCAGTCTAGACTAAAATATCACACTTATACAGCAGCATTAATTTACTTCAGGAACAGAACAGTAAAAGTTATGGCCATGCAACAAAGTTCTCCTCTGGTCCCAGGATAATTCTTAGAATCATCTTTGTCCTTTCCTGTTGTGTCCCACAGTCTTCTCCAAATGACCTCCACTGATACTCCCTGCCTTCAGAAGCTTCAGACATCTGTGTCACTTTTTTATCAAACAACACAGATGCTGAATTTATTTCAAAAGGTAATTCGAGACGTCTCTAGTGACTTTGTATGGCTTTCAAAGCACTAAACATATTAGCTTCATCTAATGTAAGACACCAGACCTACAGCTTGCCTCTGATTCAGATGTACTTTGCATCTTTGAAGCCTTGAAGTAATCTAATCATGTACGGATGTATGGGTGTGTGCAACTCTGCAGCAGCCAAAACCAATCTTTAACTTTGGTCTGGATTCTTCTTAGAGAATCAGCCTGTGAGCTTGTCCATTTCTTTACTTTTACAGTAACTTTTTTTTTTTTTAATGAGCCAGTAATGTGCACTTGCAGATGAGAAATCCAGCCATGTCCTGGGCTGCATCTAAAGCAGTGTGGCCAGCAGAGAGAGGGAGGTGATTCTGCCCCTCTACTCTGCACTGGTGAGATCCCACCTGAAGTGCTGGGCTCAGTTCAGGGTCCACAGTACAGGAAAGACATGGATGCAGGAGTGGTCGCAAAGATGACCAGAGGGATGGAGCACCTCTCCTGTGAGGAAAGGCTGAGAGACTTGGGGTTTTTAAGCCTGGAGGAGAGAAAGCTGCAGGGAGATGTTATTGTGGCTTTTAAATATTTAAAGGGAGCACATAAGAAAGATGGGGATAGACTTTTTATTAGGGCTTGCTGAGATAGAAGATGTCCCTGCTCCTTGTGGGGGATGCTGGACTAGATGACCTTTAAAGGTCCCTTTCAACACAAACTCTTCTATGATTCAGTAAATATCAAAAGGGATAAAAATGTCATAAATCTGTATATAGTTCAAACTGATATTCTATTTCTACTGTCAATGTTATAGTATTTTTGCATTAATGATGTCTTGAGATACTTGCAATGATGATTAGTCATTCATATGCTAACTTCTTTAACTGTGTTTCACAACATTAGGCATACATCTATTTTTATACAGTTTATGATCACACAGTCCATTTTATCCTTATTTTTAGAACCAGGAGTTTTAACAAACCAAGCATTAAGAAAAAGCTGCAAGAGCTGCTTGACCGTCAGTATTAATTGTAGGAACATTGAATTTATAAACTCATATGTGATGAATGTGATATCAGTTGTCCTTGGAGTATTCTTCTCTTTTGCCTTGAATCTGGGTGGTGTGTCACCCAGAGATTTGAGCTCCCTACTGTGCTGGAATTTTATTTCGGAATTAATTGCAATCCTGCTCTGAGTTCGGAGAGACTGTCTTTTCTTGTTAAAATTAAACTATAGTATACTACCTCCCATACTGCACCCACTGCAATTTTTGTATGTGTATGCACATGGACAGCTTATCAGTGGCCAGACTTCATTCCAACACTTATAAAACAGTATACCAAGACGGACTATTCTGCCAGTTTATTACATAAGAAGGTGTGCATTACACAGAAAAATGTGGAGGACACAAAGGGCAGACCACAGTGTTTCCATCACCCTGCGAACACCCCTGCAATGCTACTTACTTTCTGCTGAGGGTGATTAACTCTCAAACACACTGCTTGCTGTGAGATCACCTTGCTGCAGGATGACAGCCCAGGTCTCCTTGTCCCCTGCCAAGGGTGCCATGGCTGCTCTGCCTTGCCCCTTGCATCAGGCACCCTGGCAGCACCCACCACTCCAGCTGCAGCAAAGGGTTTTACAAAGCAAACCTAGCGGGTTTTATAGGAATTTTATATTAAACACTAGATGTCACTGGCATACTCTTAACACAGTTTGTTGGAATTGACTGCACAGTGCTTGCTCAGCCCCTCACCCAAATGCAGAAGCTTTTTTCAACGCCTATGCTTCACTGGCAGAGACCCCCAAATCCTCCTCAGGTCAGGTGTGGAGGTGTTTTCAGTGCCCTCACTGCCCAAACAATATGTTTGCTTGGGAAGCAGCAAGTACAAGTGTTTTCAGAATGGTGGGTTTTGCTGCATTTGTGTATTCTCATTGGTCTCAGACAAACACGTAACTACAGGAAAAAACTACAAGTTACCCAGAAAGAAGAGAATTAATTACCCAGTTGCTCTACTATTAAAGAAAAAAACCCTAATCCACAGGGTTCTGTCCCTTCTCTGAAGCAGAATGATTGTCCAGCACAGCAATCGGGTCATACCTGTTTACCTATGCTGTGAATAGCAAAAAAGCAGATTTTCTTTGGAAAAGTCATAAACAAGAATAGCACTTTAACTCCAGTGTAATCAAATTCAAATATTGCCAGAGGCTTTGTTTTAGAAAATTACCTTGATCATGAAATAAGATCTGAATAAATCATCTTGGTATTTTTCTATCCTTTGGGCACATTTTAACAACTTCTTTGTAACAAGGCTTATGTAACACACTCCTGAGTCATGATGAAAGTTCAAACTCTGTGCAGGCTTTTCCTCTCTCTCCAGTGAGTCTGTGACTGGTAACAGCAGCCTGGAACCCTGGCAGGGCCAAGATAAACAAAAGCAGTGCCCAGTGGCAAACTGGAAGGTACATTTCAGCTTGTGTGATAGCCTTTGGAAAGAACGGAGGCATCCTCTTCTCAGGACTTACTGCCAGGCACTGAGAAATGTGCAGAGAGAAGTGCAGGCTGGCAACAGGCAGGACAGCAGCTGTCCCTCAGTGCAAAAGTCAAGGAGAGCTGAAAGTGATCTGGCATGCATGAGAGGGTGTCTAAGAACTGGCAGAAGGCTTTCCCTGCCTATTTTGTTTGGTTTGTTTGTGGGTTTGTTTTTCCTTTTTTCCCCCCTTTTCTTTTGTGACCAGAGAAGTGGGAAATTGTCCCCAGCTTTTCAAATCATAAAAACGGCTATGTAAACATCGGAGCTCAGGCATCTGACCAACTGTGAGCTAGGTATCATACACTGTACTAAGAATGGAATTGTTTAATGACCTCAGAAAGTCTGAAAACAATTATAAATTCTAGGGTTAGAGCTGAGGCGCTCTTTGTGCCTATTCAGAGGTGAGGCACACACCCAGCTTTTATTCAGGACACATCCTGTGTCCATCTCTGAAAGTTCCATTCACCCAGAAAGGAGACCCTGAAGCTTCCCTCCATTCTGACACAAGGTGGTCATTGGAGTGGTCCTCATCATTCAGGATAATTTGGGGCACCTGATGCAAGGCAGGAAATAGATAATTTTATAAGACATCAATTCCCTTATCTTAAGGAGCAAATATAGAGTCTCATTAGATATCAGCCACATGGAGCAGAATTGCAACCATTACAAATTCAGGAATTTCTCCCTTCCAAAAATGAAAATAGACCCTGTTTCCTTCATCTTCACTTCCTTTCCCACACTTCAAATGCTGGATAAGGAATTGGTTTTGTACTGTGCTTTAAAGAGCCACCACCTCTGGCACCAACATAAACAATGGTTACTCCTATAGAGGTCTCTCTATGTTGAAGTAAAAGCAAAACAGGCAGAGCCCAAGCTCTCTTATTCTGGCTAGGCATGAAATGAAAATGAGTAGAAAACAAATTATGCTCTTCAAGATAAAGCCACTGAGGGATGAAATCTGTAATACACCTTTATTTCTGAATTGTTCACTCTTCCTTTATCCTTTCATTGTGCAAAGATTCCCTACAAAAAGCATGATTTACATGGAAATATTTACCAAGTAAAAATGCATATTTAAAATACATTACAAATTTATATAGTAGATTAGTATAGAATTTTCTTTCACAAATTCAATAAATCGTTATTTAAATATGTTACATTTAGAAAGCAAACTGAGCTTTGTTTTTTTTTTTCCAGAACTAACCTGTTATTCTGATCAAAATGAGAATACATAAATATTCAAAATTTCTCCAATCTTTTTGTTCCCCCTTCCTAATGTGGAGATTCTCATTAATGACTTTTCTGACTCTCAAATGCTGATATAGGTAAAAAGTCACACATTTGAAAATTTAATTCAGCTTTCAAGGATGATAATGTTCATATGGTCATACTTCAGAAAATCACTTGTTTACCTGTCTTGAAGAGCATACATATATGGTCCTCATGGCACAGTGCCACACAAAGGGACATTGGTGTCCTCCTGTCTTACTCAAGAAAATTTTCACTAAAACCCTAATGGCAAAGAATTTTCAAAGTGTGAGTATCCTTCCTAATCCATCTCTCCACATTGTTCTAAATTTATTTCAACAACTTTCAAGTGTTCAGTTTCACTAATAGCAAAGTCATAAAAAAGCTATTATCATTGTAATTGTATTAACTCCAGTAAACACACACTTATTTTTTTCCCAAAGTTTTCAACTTTTAAATCTCTGCTGAAGTCCTGATTGACCAGTGGTACACACTTAATTTTTCAGATAAACTTAATCTACTTGCTCAGAAAGTTAACATGACAGATTATGAAAAACAACCAACCATTCCTTTGTTTGATGTATTTCAACATTATCCATGAAACGCTGATGACACTGAAATCACTAGGAACTCTACAATTAATTTGAACAAAGCCATCATTTTATCTCTGTCTCTCTGTGGACTGAGGACGATGTTACTCTTTTAATAAATTTCAGTAATCAATCTTTTTCATTGATTTCTTTGGGAGAGAAGCCTACCCCAAACGTGTTATTCACCAAGTAACTAATCTACACACCTAGCAGGCAAATAAATACTTGCTCTTTTGGCACTGGACAGCTCCAACCCTGTATTCAATAGCAATACCAGCAATTCAGAATGCTCTGAGGAATTCAGAGAGCAATCTGTAGTGTGTGACAATCAATCACTCAGCACCATCTGCAGAGTGCTGCAGCTCTGATGGGGATGCAAAAGGTGGGGTGCCACCTCTTCTCCTCCCCATTGTGCTCCTACCCTCCAGTCCCCGTGTGCCCCCACTCCTGCAGTGCCTGTTTCCTTCCACACCTCAGGGCTATGCTGGCTCTCTGGAATATGCTGCAGCTTCTTTTGTCCTTCCCATCACCTTCTGCACAGTGAATCTTGTAGCCTTGGCATTTATAAAGATCTTAGATGATTTAGCCATGTACCACGTAAGCTATTAGACACAGCCTTTTATTTTCAGTTATCAAACTGCAAAACTTTTTTCATCCTCCCTTACAAGCCTGGGTTATTAGCAGACCCATCTGTGAGGTTCACCAGCCTGTGTGATTAACACACCCATCTGCTTCAAATCTGTTGATAATCCGCAGATCAAAGTCCCACTTGACTGTGGTCATTAACACCTTTCAGCGCAAGAATATAATTCAAATATACTTTTGCTAAGATTTAATTTTTTTTTTTTTTTAATGCTAAGAATCTGTTTCAGATGACTGTTTTCTCAAGGAAATTCCGAGTGCTTAAAGGCTCTTGACAAGCAAGTGAAAAAGAGGTTTTGTGCAATAGAATCTGGGGCACATTTCTTTAGCTATTTATTCTTCAAAGAAACAAAAGGCAGGGACTCACACCTTTCCCCAGTTAGCCTGTACGCCAGCTTCAATATCTGCAGCACAAACAGTATTTTCTTCGCATGAAATGTCTTGTGTTTTGAACCCCCTTCCCATTTTCAGTGCCTCTCAGGACTTCTTGGTAACTGAGCTTCCCTATTTATTAAATGTGACAAAATGCTGCTTTCTCACAAAAGTGCTCATGTTGGCTATCAGCCTCTGCTGCTTTAGTTTGGAAATTATGTAATGCAAATGGTAAAGATTTTTCTGTCCCTTCATGCTCCAGAACAGCCACAAATTAACATTTGTTACAAGCAAGTTAACTATTTTATTGCTTTTTAAAGTCAGATATATTGATTGCATAATTTTCTATTTGAGTCTCCTTGGTACAGCTCCTTTCTATTTGAAGCTCCTTGGTAAAGCAACACTAGATCACAAAAATGTTGGCTGAAGTGAATCCAGGCTCAATATGCAATGCAGAGCAAGGAGATAAATCTTTCTGGGATATCATCTTTTTGTTCTCACATTTCACTGAAATACATTACTTGCTGTGAAGGGGAAAAAAGCCTCAAGGGCTCTTGGTATTTCACAACTGTGAATTTCCAGCTACTTGCTATATTTATGGCTACATTATCAGTCTTCATCAGGATGCAGTAAATACCTTTGCAGAGGTCAGTATCTTGGATTTAGTTCAATTGTTATTTTCAGTCGTGGTAGAAACTTGGCTTAAATCACTTCTGTCGTGTACTTGAGACACTCAGCTTGTTCCACTGTCTCCTGCTCCTTCTGAAATGAAGGACAGTGTTCCTGCATGGGGCCACCGAGAATAAGAAACTCTGCTTTGTTGCCTTCCTGACAACCCTCCTTCCGTCAGTCTTCTTGTTCCTAGCACTGGTCTGATCCTTTAGACTCAACAGAAAAACCAGTAATTTCTACTTTAACACCTCCAGATGGCTTTCAGTTTTTTTGTCTTTATTCCTTTATTCCTTTACTTTATTCCTTTACTTCCTTTATTCAAATCCACCTGTCTGAAAATCCATTCTTTCCCATGTATACCTGCAGTTATTGCAGCTCAGCAAAAAAACATTCCTTTTCCATTGTTCAGTCTACCTCAGGCTTTGATATGGGGCACCATAGCACTCAGCCATGCAGGATTTCTGTAGCATCCAGATTTCCAGATTTTATACTGCCTGGATTCCTGTCACTTTCCTCTAAGTGAAAACTAGTTCTCCCTACAAGGACTTTTCCCCCATCTTTCCAGTCCTACGCCTTCTACCCACCTCCATATACGTCACTCCTGTATTTGACACAGACCTCTAATTAGCCTAATTAAATCAGATCAATATGTCCCCTTTATAGAAATAAATTATGTATAAAAAAATTGATTGAGCTGAAATGTAACCCTCCCTGGAACATTCCTGCTCAGAGCAGATGTCATTTGTAAAATGTGCTAGCAACTTGCCTGCCTGAGACACAAATTTCTCTCTAAGTCTTAACTTGGTTGTTTCTTAGTCACTTGTAATAGTTTTTAACTCAAAGTCATCATTACCTTCCACCTAGGAGAACTACATCCACAACCCACGTTCCCTCAGAGACCTGAGATTCCCTGCTCTTTGTCATATTTCCTCACTTCCACTTGTTCTCAGCTCCTCTCTGTGATCCAGCAGTTTCCACTCAGCCTCAGACAAGGTTTTGCATTATTTGCTCTAAAAATAACAATCTTTTCAAGCTGTAAATAAATCCATCTTTCCTGTTGCCTTCATCTCAAGCATTTTTGAACCTTCAATCTGGTGCAGAGAGAGCAACATAGTGTCCAAAATTCCTCTTCACTGGGGCTTCCCTGCTCTAGAGGTGGTCCCAGGACTCCACACAAGTGTCAGCTCTGGGGGCTCTGCTTGACCTCACAGGACACTGAGTTCTTCTCCTGCTTCTTTCAGGTGGTCAGTCAGCTCTACTCATACCCATTTAAATACTACCCTGGTCTTCCAACATGGAAGCGGCCAAACCTTTCCCTTACCCTTCAGCCTATAGACTCTTGCTTGGTATGCTGTCCTGAGCTGTCAGAATGTCACATCTACTATTCGGTTTTTAGGGTTCAATAACCAGAATTGGATTTATCAAGATTTCCTTTTCTGTGTTCAGTTAAACACTTCACACTGGTACCAAGCATGCGAGCCCCAAAAGTTAGTGTTACTTCTCCATTTACCTCCTATTCTTGTCTGCCTTCTTCAAATCATGTTTCTTCTTCCTTAGCCTGCAAAACCCACTCTTTTCCATTCTTCCAACCAACTCCTTTGGCTGAGTAAAATTCATTCCCTGAAAATGAGGGGTCATGTCTCCCTCTTCTGCTTCTTCAGTCACAGCATGCCCATTACTGAGAAATTGATTTCACCAATTGCAAGAATAAAGGGATCACCATACAAACCTAAGGTGACCTCTCTTACATCAGAGAAAAATGAAATATGCTTCTATTTCAGAGCAGATCCTTTAGAAAAAGCTCCAAGTTTACTTTTTTGTTCTTTCTATTGATACAGTATCCACAAACACTGGTAAACTGGTTCACTGCAACTTGGAAGAGTTTTATTTCCAGCTTTCATCCATTTGACCTTGTTTTTCTTTTTGCTGGAGAGCAAAGAGCCTTCTGTCCTTCAAGTGGAACACTTCCTGTCTTCATCTTTCCTTAGGATAAATCAGCTGAGAACCCTAAGCTATGAGTCATGTTTTCGAGGGCTTTAATAGCCCTCAGAACTCCCATTCTTCAGTAGTGGAAAGCACAATTGGTTGGACACAGATACAATTTTCTACCAGAGGTTGTGCTGTGTCAAATAACAAAACTTTCCCCGTTCACTCTATCTGCATCACTTGTACTTCAATATAAGTACCAGGATCCCAAGACTTTCCAGTATTAAAAAGATAAACTTTTCAAGAGCCCTGTTCCTGTGGACAGAAGCAAAAAAACGTGTTTCAGAATGGGGTTTCTAATAAATTTTCACATAATTTCTCCCTTGGATTGCAGAAATTCACAAAGCCCTTGTCATTGTTTTCTTACTTAATTTCCTCTTCACCTGGATAGTTTTGAAAGCATTGGTTAACATGTTGTCACAAATCTAGGCTCTCCTTTGAGACGTGCATGATTTTTTTGCTAGTTCATAACAAATTCCAAACTCTGCAATCATTGGAAACCACCACTGGAACCAGTGAAGGTCCCATTGACAAACCATCAGCTAATCAAAACTACTTTCCAGTCAATTACTTATTTAGTAGTCTCATGGGTCAAATCAAATTTCTTTTATAGGCATTTCATTAGAATGGTTTCTCAAATGAGGAAAAATGTAATTGTTTTTAGTCTTTTTCACACTGTTCAAATTTTATCAAATTCTTCTAGTAAAGAAATCATGCCATTGTCACAAAGATTCTGAAGAATTACACAGAGGAATTTCCTCTTCATTCCATTGCTACGATTTTGCCATTGGACTTGACATGTTTTCCTCAATACCCCTTTTCTGATGTGTCCATAATACTGCATAAATAGAAATTGAACAATGTTGTATTGTTTTACTTTCTTGTCTTCCCTCTAAACATCATATTTGACTTCCATGTTAACAGGTGTATGTGTTTTCTATAAGTGGTAGAATGAACTCAAATGTTCCCAGAGAATAATCACAGGTGTTTTTTCTGAATGTTTTGTGAGTTTCAATTTAACTTTCATCTTTTATTAAAAGCTTTTGTTTATTACCAGCATGAATTTTATTTTGTTTGTCCATAACAAATGTTAACTAGTTACAGATCACTTTACTATGAAGTTAACACAGAACTATGAAGGTAACACAATTAATAGATTGGTCCAACAATCTATTCCTGTTTATGTTTCAAGATGAAACTTAATATGGACATCCCCCAAGCTGGACAGAAACACTGTTTAGATGTCAGTTTTCTCATCAATTTCCCCATCCAAATTCCTATTCATCCCTCCTCCCGCTCAAGCTCTCATTTAGCATGAGTTATGTCCTGCCCTGCCCCTTCAGCTGCTTTCTCACCAGTAACATTGTCTTTTTCATCTGGATTTCAGACACTTTTGCCTTGTTACCCCTTTCTTCTATTCCCCAACAACTTAATCTTTTATTAATCCTGTTAGAAGCACAATCTCTCAGAAAATGAATTTAGCCAAAGCTTCTGGCCAAGAGCAGCAACTTTGAAGAGGCTGAAGTAGCTGAAAGATTTGCTTGCCTGAAACACAAAGTGGTTTGGAGGCCTTATAGTTTCTCAGGTGTGTGTTAGGTGTTGCATCAAGGTCAGCAGCTTTTCTCCCCAGTGCCTTGCCTATCTGAGATTTTTCTGGGCATCTTGTACTGTAAGCAAAAAGAGGAACATCATCAATTTCAGCCTTAGGCCTGGGTTTGCTTGACCAGTCAAAATAATAAGGAATCCACATTTGCAGCACGGAGGAGAGAGGAGAAAAAAAAAATCTGTTTGTATTTTTTCATTTAGAGAAAAAAAACCAACTCCTTATCATGCTTGAAAATTATTTGTTAATATGCTTAATAACATGTTTGAAAAATTCAGTCCATAAATAGTTTGGTTCAAATGCAACAAATGCAAATACTTTTAATTCCAAGGCAATCAAAAGAATTATGAGACCTTTTCCCCCCCCAGATTATGAAAATTCATTTAGAACTGAATACAAAGTACAGACAGTAAATTCTGCTTTGAGACAAGAAAGAAATATAGCCAGAATCTCCTACAGAATCCCTGATGGCTGAATGTGTGAAATTAATCACTGACAGGTGGAGAGGACAATTCTCCACGCAGTGTTGAGCTTCCTATTCTCTGAATGACAGCCAGTTAGAATAAGAGAGCCAGCACTAATAAGAGGTGCTTTGTTGCATTAACTTTCTGATCACTAGCTGTGCACCTGCAGCAAAAAGAGTTTTGCCCAAAACCTGACCTGGGAGTACGTCTTATATAAGTATTTATTAATCCTGAGCTAGCATTTCCTTTGTCTCTCTTCCAAATTGCTGTCATTCACCATTTTCAAACTCCTCCCTTCCCAGCATTCTTTACACTTAAATGTTTAGTGCAGACTCTGAATTTGTGTTTTGGCTGCCCTTTATTCTGCACAGGCTCCTTGGTCTTCATCCTCAAAGCTTATTTTGGGGAAATGCCCTACCCTATGACACCCCCTTGATTCAGTATTCAAACCTTCTGCATTTTTTTTGTGATTTTTTGCGTGTTCATTCACCATGCCTCCCAAATATATAACTCTTTGGGGTGCCCAGGAAGGGGTGTGAGTGGAAGCATAACAGAGGCATCACATTAAACAAATCCGCATCAGGTTCAAAGGAAACAAAATGAGTCAAACTGTGGAAATTCTTGCCATGGTGTGGTCTGGATGCTAAACAGAACTGCAATGTCTATCAATAAAGTCCCCTCAAACCCCAAAGAAGAGGCAGTCCCTCCAGCACATGTTAAAAACAAGCAGAAGACATTAGGTGAAATCACTGAGTTGCAGACCATTGTCATATTAAGTGTCACTGTGTGCTCTAAAACTTTTTCCTGAGTATCCAATATTGTCGTCTGTCAAAGCAGGACGTTGGGCTAGATCATCTTTCACTCTGACTCAAAATATCTGTGTATTTATGGTAAAACCAGCATGGATTTTGCAGAGAGGCATATAAAACTTTCTGCTTCAAACAATACTTGTAACAAATTTAAAAAGATCAAGAAAATTATAAATATATTTAGGCAAGTGAGTGCTTTTGTTTCTTCACAGAAACCAAATGTGTTCTTTGTTGCAGAGAAAGAAAAAGGATTCCTTTGTTTAAGCTTCCTCCCCACAAAATGGTGGTTAAAAGAGTGATACACCTCAGTCTTTGTCAGGGTGAAAACCTCCCTCTTCAGCTCCAAATCCCTACTAGCTGAACTAAGTCCTCCAGCTAGTGATCAGTTGTCTTCTAACCATCTTACCCTGAAGGAAACACACTAATCAGTCACGGCCACCCTTTTTTCTGCCAGCACTTGCCTCTGATTGGATGATCAACATGAAGGAGGAGCAGATTTAAAATAAGCTGCAAGTTTAATTCCTCACCCTGATCCATACGTGGTTTAAAGGAATAATGCCACGTGAATAAAGGTAGATACTTGTAAGGTGAAATGTGCCAAATCCTGGATGTACATTATCTGTCCTGCAGTTTAGAACAGGAAATGTAGGACAAACATTATAAACAAGCAACTAACAGGCAAAAAAATACCATGATTTTTTTTCCAGACAGGTTTTATATTTTCATACATACTTTTAAATGCTTGAGAAATTTTGGGTTTCATTTTTCTTTGTCATGGGTATACAAACATGCATATAAAAAAATACAATATTTGAAAGTCATTCAGGACACATGACAAATTTAACAAGCTCTTTTCTGCAAGCATTTTTGCCTACTGAATTTCTTATCCAGGTTTTAAAATATGGTTCTATGTTCCCTGACACTCAAATAGCAGTATTTAAAATCACTGCTAAGAAGAAGATAAGCTTGTTTCAGTGCTGTCAGCTAAGTCTCCATACCTTTATCTGGAGTTTTCATATGCTACAAAGTTCAGTGACTGCTTACCTCATATTCACAGAAGTATTTCAACATTTTCTGCAGTTCAATCAGAAAAATCTTTGAGGATCAACATGTGTGCCAGGGCAGGATTAAGCCAGTGCTTGGTAGTACATTAAATTAGTCTTTCTGTTGGCCTGATTACGCTAAGCTCTATTAAAAACAAACCAAAACAACCTCACATTTATTAGGAGTGAAACTTTTTTCTAAATATGAAGCTAATGCCAGGACATGAAGCAATTTACAACCTCTTCTCTAAAGTGCATGGTCTCATCTATTGATCTCAGTAAACCATTCTGAGGTGCAGCTATTCTGGTTACCTTGCTGCTGTTTGTTTGCAAAGCATAACCAGGGTTCACCATTTATGATACAGTGATTAAAGGAACAATTGCAATTCACCCCTTCATCCAGCCTTACTCCTGTACATGCTACTCCTGTCCTAGCTGCGGTGCAATTACTTTTGCTCTCCAGTCACTGAAGGGAGCTTGTGTGGGTGGGAGCACTGCTGCTACCTGCTCCTGCTGCTTTATCAGAAAGACATGCCTGAAGACTAATGCCTTCTAAGAACTGGGAGAAATGCCCCATTTTTCATGTGGGAGCAGAAAAAAGCAGAGGTAGATGACAACTTTACAAATTATTACAATGGCAAATCATAGCAGAAAGAAACTGGAGCGCTAAGTAGGGCCAGTTCTTTGGTTGGTATACATTTATGCTGCTTAATTTACTTTGGTAGAGTCCATTCACTTCAGCTGAAGCTCTGGATCTTTAAAGATTCGAAAAATAATTGCTTATAAATAAGTAGATTTTCTGTGAGATTTTTTTTACTTTTAATGAGGATTATTTTACTAGTATAGACATCAAGAAGGAGCAGCTTTTTAAATCCGTATTATGTGGTACTTTCTTCTCTGTTTGCTTGTTGGTTTGTTCTTCTGTTCAGCAATGTGTCAGTATGACATTTTTGATGCAAGTCAGTTCCTGCCTGCACTTGGAGCTGCTGCACCTTGAGCAGTGACAAATTCTAGACTGATTAATGCTGCACATACTCCACAGAACATCCAGTTCCTACGGACACCGGCGTGACTGCAACAGCAACAGGATCTGATGAGTCTCTATCCTGCCCTGAAAAGTATCACAGCCCACACCAACTGCTTTCATTATGTAATTATTATTTTTTAATCTGGATCCAATAATGAGCTTCTCTGTATGCTGGCTTGACACTGTTAAATGTTAATGCTGCCCACAATACTTGGTGTGTTTTGTTCCATAAACCTAACAAAGTGTCTGTGCTCTCTTGCCAGCCACAGATTTATTGGGGTATGGATTGCACATATTAAACACAGTCATCAGGCCACAAAGGTTCCATCACAAACTGCCTACGAGCTAACATCATTAAGAGGCAGACTTCATATATCTTCGTGACTGATACGCCAATCTTTCCCACTCCATTGACTAATGAATTGACGCACGCGATGTTCCTCTGCATTAGTGTGCATCCCTTTGATTTACAGCACTGTGGCAGGGGGCTGTGAGCACTCACATACTGATGAATTCCAGACAGCACTTGCACCTGCCTGAGCAGGACGCTTCTCTCCAAGGAGAACAGTGCTTGTATCCCATGATTGTGCATAATAAACATGGTGGGCTTCACTGTCTGCATTTTCACCTCTACAATGCCATCAGACTGCTGGCCTTCCTGAGCCAAATTCCCTAGCTTCTAGAAATCATGACACATCCATTTTCATGGTTTGTTCTCTGAGCACTGTGCCTGAGCCTTTTGGTTTGTGTGCTTTAAAGATACACCTGGGAGCCACCAATGTGTGCACCCTCCCAGGGAAGGTGTGCCAGTGCCAGGGAAAAGGGCTCAAGAGGAAGAGAACAGTGGATTTTTGCACACGATGAGTGTCAGCCCTGCTAGTCGGCAGCTGTGGTGAGAAAGCAGCGGTCACTGGCCCAGCACGGCCCCTGTGAAATGAGGGGAAGAATGAGGTTGTGAAAAGATGGAGAGTAATAGGAGATTTGGCCCAGAGCTTTTGTCTATTGAACTAATTTACTGGCTATGGGCTCATGTTTTGATGGCAGCTTTGTATTTATGTTACCCACAACACAGGCTACCCAGTTCTAATGACTGGCATGAAATACAGACTAATTTCAACCCTTTGCAAGTTGCCATCACACAGAACAGTCATCTTCCAGTCTAGTACTAAATCCATCTGATGAAGGAAAAAAGCCATCCCAAATACCATCCATTCCAAGAGCAGGGCAAGGCAGCAGCAATTGCTTAGATGTGTCCTGGATGAAAGACTGAACAAAATTTGCATTGGGAGTTTATGGTGTACTGAGATAAAAAATAGGATGTGAAAACATTCTCAAAGTTAAAATAGGAAATCCTTAATTTATGTAGCAAATAAATCAGAATTTTAAGACATCTGATAACAAATGTACCACTAAATCATGCAGATCCTCCCACAAAGAGATATATTCCAGGCTCTGACACAACATTTCAATGAAGGCTGAAATATATTACTCTTTGTAGATTCTTGGGTTGTTTGTTTATTTTAATTTTGAGCTGCCTCATTTATTTATACAAATTTCATATCAGTGAGATGTCATAGATTTACACCTAGTAAACCACAGAATTTGAAGACACAGGCAAGTTTCTTCCTGATACTCATGGAAGAATAACTAAAAAGAAGACCTGACCACACAGTTTAACATGAGGGCAAAAATACTTCTCTCATTTAGCTCCCTTGCTAAAGTGGCCGCCTTGCTTAAAACCAGCAAACTCATTGCATGACTAATAAATACACCTAGTAACAGTTTTCAAACAAGAAGTGGAATTTTTGTAATTGAAAACAGAAAAAGGTTCCCCTAGCTAGAGAGAGATTAACATTAGGGACAGTAAATTCCATAATCCCCTTTAAATTAACAGATCCAGAATTTCATTGAAAAAACCGGGAAACAAAGCAGAAATTCTTTTAGTTTTCCATGCTCTGACTTTCTGAGAGATTCTAGTGGTAATAGAAACCAGTTGTTAGTTTTTGTAGTTGGCAAAATTTGAGGCTGGAGAATGAAGGGAAAAAAAGCAAAGAAAGAGTTATATCAGAGAGGAGGTTGTTACACGACTTGCAATCAAAATTAGATCATTTTTCAAAGCTGCTAGAAATAATGTAAGCTGTTTCTGGGCATCTTTAATTTATGTGACTGCTACTGGCAAAGCAAATAAGGTATTTTGATACTGTTCTTAATAGCATTATAGGGATAAAATGTGTCACAGAGTGACATTGCCCTACACAGCACTGCAGCACCAGATATACAGAGAGTAAAAAACCCCTTTCCTTTTAATATCTAGCTCATGTTGTACTTTGCTGTAGATAGAGCATAGTTATTATGCTGAACTGAGTAATAGAAAGAAGTGGTTTAAAAATCTAGGTAAATTATAAATTAAATTTCTAATGGGTGCTGAACACACCTTTATTGCAGAAAACAATTGAGGCTGACTTGAGGCTGGAGCTGAATTTCATCATGCAGAACCAGCAGCACAGGAGCTGTCTGGGGAGACACCTGGGAATATATTGTGCTACATGGAATGAGGGGATTAAATGGTGGGTGTGAGAAGAGGAGAAGACACAGAGATGGGTGTGAGGCAGTGGGAGGGAGCACTATGATTTGTTCTGTGCCTGCATCCAGGTGTGATGGGGGATCAACTTCCAGCAAAGTCTGTGGAAGGAAAAAATCACAGGTGCCAAAACAAGCTGGACTATCTGCTCTGAAGGACCTGCTTGAAAGAAAAATAACCCTTCCTTCTCCTGGCTAGCAAGTGCAATGGGGCTCAGCAGAAGAAAAGAAGCAGTGGAGGGAAGAACTGAAGTCCTTCACCAGGACCTCATCTTTATAGTACCAGCCTGTGTACTCCCTTTTATGGCAGGAGTCCAGGTCTGTTTCCTGTGCAGAGGAGGTTGGCTTAGAGAAAAGGACCAGGGAGCCTTGTGGGAAATATTTCCCTAAAGAGCGGAGGGAAGAAATACAGCAAGTGAATGGTTTGCTGAAATAAGAAGTCCTTTCATTTAAATTAATTTCCACCAAACCTCATATGTATTAGTCTCTCTCTTAGTATTCTTACTTGTGAGATCCTTGATGCCTTGGCTTTCAGAAACTTTCTTGTGTTCAAGATGTTGTGAGAAACTACATAATTTTTTACTGAAAACCTTTTGCCTAGATGTCATTAAACTATACTGAATTTACTTTCTTTTTGATGTTCATATTGCCTTGAAAATTACACTCCAAAGTTCTGTTCTGTCCAACTCTTCTTCAGATCTGCTGACTTCTTCACTGCCCTAATTCTCAAGGCATTGCTGAAAAGGATATTGTAAATTTGTCAGTATGGTGTTACAGGGAGCAAAAAGTGGATAAACTCAGTATTGCTCAAACTGCGCTTACTCTCTCACATACACAACTTCCCCATCTCTTTGTAAGATTTAGGAACTCCTTCATGGCAAAAAAACCCCCAACAACTCAAAAGAGCTCACTGGGAGCATGCTGAAACAGAAAGTCTTAAAAAGCTGTTGATAACATGGAACAGAGTTTGTATTTGTTTGTATAAACAAACTTACAGGAAAAAGAAGTGTTTTGGTCAATATGCTGTTCACTGAAAACACTGCAAAAATTTTTAAACTCTCTAAGTTTCCAGTGAAACATGCATTATGCACTAAGAATGCACTTGTTTACATATGACAATATCCTGTATCCAGCATCCAAGCAAAGTCGGGCTGGCCCTTGCCTGCACGTCTCTATAAATCCTGCACAAGTCTTTCTGTATCTCCAGCACCATCAAGCATATACTGTTATTGTGACTGCTGTGACAATGTTCTTCCTTCTCATTAGCTACAATTTAGAGATGGGAAAAGAAGAAAAACTACAAAGTTTGATCTGAGATGACAAGGCTAATTTTGGAAAAAAAATGTCCTTCTACTTCTCCAGTTGTCAGGTCTAATCTAAAGCAAGCACAGTGTGCAGATAGTAAACATAATATCCTCCTAATTATATTAAATTACCTCTCAGGAGCTGCTCTGCCCTCTTGTCAAAGGCCAGGAACTGGCTTTTAATGATGAATATGAACCTCAGTGGGACATTGTATCATCATTTAGTTTACCAAATGTAGCCCAGATCAGTTGTATAGGTGTAATTAGATGCTGAAAAATAATTACTTTGGCCTTACCATTAAAAATTTCTTGCTCGTATCCCCTTGTGATCTATGAACAAATTACTTTATTAGGAAATCATTAGAGCTCAATTTGTCTCTATATACTACAGACATCAATATTCATTTCTCATAATGGAACCACACATTCTTGCCATAAATTTGTAAAACTACATAGCAGATACCAGTTTGGAGTCATTACTGACCTTAACAAAAAGGCTGTTTTTACATAGCCCGATGTTTTTCTTCTGCACCAGCTTCCAGCAGAAAACTGAGCAATGTGAGCTTTATTGTTAGGCCATTAGCTCTGACAATCTTTGTGTTTTTATGCACCGCTGCGCAGGGAGAGTTTTTGTGTGGCTGATCCCTTTGTGCTACTGCTATATCCAAGTTTGGGTCATTAGGAACAAAATAGCTCCCCAAACAAACTATACTGTTATGAGAACACTACTATTATCAAGGCCCTTAGAGCATCCCAGGTGGTTGGTTCCAGCTGTCAGCCTGTGCAAGGCAGTGGGGAGGCATCCCCAGATGCCTACAGGCAGACCCTGGCTATGGCTGACCCATCTCACAGGACCCACAGGAGCTTGTTCTGCCTGACAGTGAGCACAGAACCCCCTTGCAACTTCAGTTTTGTACCTATTTCTCTGCAGATTTCTCTGAGCAATGACAAAGCAGGTGACTCCAATGTCCTTAGTGTGGGGACATGGTATAGTTTCAAGTCATATCTAGCAGTTAACTGATTCATTAACAATTAGGATTTATAAAGCAGATGTGAGGAGGAAAGGAGACCTATCAGTCAGACCCCAGGTCACCTCCTGTTACAAATTGCTTTCACATAGTCCAGCCTTTAGCTTTCACACAAGAGCAAGATAGGCCTGAAATTTATCATTGCATGACTGAGCAAAAACTTCAGAGAATTCTCTGCAGTAGTGGTTGGATAGTCACTGGCTGTTGAAATAAGTCAGCATTAAGCAGCTGCCATCTCAGTACTTCTCTGAACATCACACACCTCCATGTGAGTACTCCTTACACTTCTAAATTTGCATGTTGATGTCTGCAAACTGTCCTGCATTTTATAGCATGATAATTTTTTTCCTGGATTTTGTATGACACAAACATTTGTGAAAAATATTAATAAAAACTATTTCTGTAACCAACAATGTGAGCACAGAATTCATAGTCACTGCAGAAAAAGGCAGCAGTGGGTTTTAAAAAGTATTGCTTGGAACCTGATAAGGACTGAGAACAGTCTCAGACTGTTGATTTTATCTTCCATTTCAACAGGTACATATAAGCATCTGTTTCCAGTTATTAACTTATCTGTCTAGAATCACGTCCTTCACATTGTCCATACATTTGTGGTAACTGCAGTGAAGTTCCCCCTGCCATGGCTCTGGTTCACAAGCTATCAAAGTCCCACCTTCTCCACTCACAACCCTTTTGAACCTCTGTGACAGAGACAGTGTCATAGGTATCAGGACTGTTCAAGCTGCTGAGAAAATGCAACACAAGTCATGGCATTCAGCTAAGAGGAAATTAAATGCCAGACTCTCTGTGCTCTCTTGCAAGTACTTAATCTATGGCACTGAAGTTCTTAGAACTGTGAATAGACAATAAGCAGTTCAAGTGAAATCCTCATACAAAAGGAACACAGTGCATAAGTCATCAATGCAAGTAATATAAATAATCTGAATAGGCAGCTGGAAAATGACAGCTACCTATATTATGAGACTTGAAAAGGGAAGACAAAATATAGGTGGATTTTTATCTTTTGGGTTTATAAGGCTGTCTGATAGACATATGTGTCTGATAGACCATAAGGTCTTGCTAGACTAAATGACTAAAATTACTCCCTGGGTTAACTGTAAGTTTGGTTGCCTCCCATCAGAATGGCTTGGACCAAAAGATTAATGTATGCTACAGCACTAGTTTGAGGTATTTCTCTATTAAGAGCTGCCATGCCCCAAATGGTATATTAATTCCAAGACCAGGAAGCGTATATTCAAAATTAAAAAAAGGAGTAGAAAGAGCAACAAGGCACAGAAACAAGCAGAGAATGAATGCTCTCAGACAGCACAAACTGAATGGTGACTAAAGAGCTCAAATCTTGTCTTGCTGCAAAAGGCATCTTCCAATTATACTAATACTTTTATCTTTACTTTGCTTGTCTGACACCCCCAGCTCCCAGTCAAATCCCGTCAGCATGTCTGGAACAGCCCTCAGGAAAGGATTCTGCTCAGGGGCAAGTGTCTTTAAACATTATTCTGTCTCTCTTTAAGTTGCACAAATTTCCCTTGTTTTCTGATCACCTCCAGCTCCAAGTTCAGTCTGATGGACTGACAGCTATTCTTGAAGCTGGTTATTACTCAACAGTTGCACTCAAGAACTTGAAATGGAAAGAAACAGGTCTCCCTTTCAACCTTGGAGAGAGTAACTCTCAAACTAAGGTACCCTAAAGCATTCCAGCGAAGGTGAGGGCATTCCTGTAAAGTGATTTAAGCCTCTACTAACAGTAGACTTTTCCGGACTTAGAATGCAGGTTGTAAAGATTGCTCTAGAAGGTTCATTGCCTTAAATTTACCTTTTCCTTTTTTGACTCAAAGCAATCAATCAAGAATACAGTTACAAAAGCATTAAATAACACATGGTATGTTCAAGATCACAAATATAGAGTATGTCATTGAAGTTCTTTCTGCAGTTTTACTTTGTTGTGACCATTCTAAGAGGACAGGAAAAGGTTTTGATTGTGGAAAAAAAAAAGACAATTTTGCAGTTGGTGGTTAAAATACAACTTTCTGAGGTACATGCTTTCCTCTGAATTCACTTGTCTTTCTTACCTTGTCTGTTTCAGCTTGTGGGTCAAACCAGTCTGGTACTAGCATTGAGTACAAGCAGACAGTAAGAGAAGAAAAAATAATTTGCCCCCACGTGACATCTATCAGTGACTGTGGATGGGTAAAGAACCACTTTTGTTTCAAACCTGACTCTGACAAGTGCCACTCGTTGGCTGACAGTACAAGAATACAGGAAAATCAGTGAAGAGTCAACACCATCTGTTTCAGGATGTTGTGTGTATATTTTATCTGTTTCCCTAGGCTGCTCAGTCATTCTTTGTTGTTGATTACCCATTTTTACGTACAAGAACCATTTAGCTCTTTTTTTCATGGATCTAACCTGTTCCCAAAACTCTTGCTTTGCACATACTACTGGAGTGGCTCCTTCTTCCCCCAGTGCATTGTTCTATGGTTACATAAACTAAATTTCAGCTCCATTTGTTGTTGTGTACCACTTGTACACAACAAGTGGTACAGCTCAGTAAAACAAGATTTTAAAGTGACCCAATTTTAGAGTGAACCAGTTGGCGCTGGGAATCCAATATTCACAGTATATACATTTTATGTATTGTTGGGGAGGTTACTCAGATCTAGCCTGAGCTCATGGATTGAACAGTATTTTGTATTCAGAGCATATAATCCAGCTTAGTTTCCCTTAGACTGCAATGTAGATTGTGCACTCTAAGACCTTTTGACAATGGGAAATAAAGTGCAGTCATTGAGAATCAAAACACTTGCTTTGAAAGCACATTCCCAATAAAACCTAAAATGCTAATGTGGACACTCCCCCCAATACCTTGTCTCCCTATTACACTTATCAACCTCTTAGAATCAGCAAATTTTATACTTCACTGCTCCCTGTATTTTCCATGTTATTCATAAATACATTGAATTTGAAAATGCACTCTCAAATTCATGTCAAGATAACACATAGCTCCTTCTGAAAAGCCACCCTTTTGATGGATGAGTCAGCTTTATCTCCTAATCATCTTGGAATTAAAAATGTTGGGCCATGAGTCATGTTTGAAAGTGACAGTTTCAGCTGTTAGTCTGGCAACTTTACATTAACCCTCTTGGGCTGGTCTTTTAGTTCTCTCACAGCACGTCAAATCCACAGAACCAAGGGCAAATTGTATTTGTACCTTAAACCTGTCCTACCTTAAAACTCCTGTTTAGCCCTGGTTAGTATCTGCCAACACCCCTACACCCTATCCATCAGATCTCCTCCCCAGCAGTCTGGTCACCAGCCCCTGCTGTTGTAGGGGATGAGTCTGTCCAAGGTGCAGGACCTTGCATTTGCCCTTGTTGAATTTCCTGAGATTCCTGTTGGTCCATTCCTCCTTCCTGGAGGTCTCCTCCTGGAGACTTCCTTCCTGGAGGTCCCTCTGAAAGACAACTCTGCCCCTTGACTGCCCCTGCCCCAGTTTGGTGTCATCTGCAAGCTTACACCTGGTCTCCTCCTCCAGGCCATTGGTAATGATATTGATCAGGAGAGGTTCTAGCACGGAACCTTGAGACTCCCAAGGTGCTCATAACCAGCCTGGAGGCATAGCTCCAACCATGTAGCACTCTGTACTCTAATACTGTGTATTCTGTATAATACTCTGCTTTAAAAAAAATCAAGAGGGTTTTTTTTTTTCCCATCTCCAAATAGATTTATTTGCAATTATGCCAGTATTTATACAAAACATTTAATAGTTTTGGTATCTGAATTTATGGTTGTTGTAAATCAGATGCGTCCTACAGTGAATTTTGTTTAACAGTAAAGGTCATTCAAAAATGCCATCATAAAGCTTACTCAGGAGAGCACTAAATTAGCAATAGTTATTTGTCTTTGTGCCTTTGTATGAAGTCTTATGATGTGAACTATTAAATGAGAAATGTGATAAGAAGGTGATAAATGTAGAATGGCATTGACATCAGTATTAATGAAGCAGCAATAATACAGAAAATCAAGTTATTGTTATTTGAAAAAACATTTAACAGTTGGAAAGGAAAAACAGAGAGGGGGAAAGAAGATGGCTATATCAGGCTGCTGATTTTCAGGAAACATTAGCATTGCAATTATGTAAAGTTTTATAAAGTTACTTTGTGCATGCACTCAACTTTTTGGGTTAGGGTTTTTATTTTTTATACAGTATAATGAGACAGAGATGAGCCAATCTGGAAAAGAAAGCAAGCTGAAAGCTGTATGATCAGCTTGGATCTTCAGACATTCAAGAACAGTTGTTTTTGCTGTTGGTCTTTCATCTTATGTTCCAGCCTTGGGGTGAGGGCAGAAAAAATATAAATACTGTATGAAAGCCTGGGTTGTTCATGAGCTCTTTTTATGACAATCAAAAGTAAGAAACAACAAAAGTTTACAGAGGGAGAGATGCTATGGGAATTCATGCTCAGTGATGATTTTAAGTGTTGCTGGTGAGGTATTAAAGTATGTTTCTAATGGGCTCTGACAGATAACCCTTGACAAATTTTGCTGCACTCTGTAACTCTCTGGTTGTCTGTGTCACCTTTCTGATGAAGGATACCACCGGAGGGCAGAGTCTGGAAGAACAGAACTGCTGCCAACCTCTCAGTTGCTCCCAAAACTACATCTTAGCCAAAATAAACAGTTACATAGATAGGCTTAAATATAACCTGAAATGACAGATTGAAAACCAGAGCAGTGAACAGTGGAGATCAAGAAGGTATTTGCTTTGATGTCTTTGACCATCAGATTAAGATGGTTCTGCCTGTTTGCTTTGGCCTAATGACTTATTTCTGATTGTGCTTCTGCAACTGGTGCTGTAAAATGGTCCTTGCAAGATATGGACTCTTCAAACCATAAGCCAACTCTCTAGTAATTCTGATTCTATACAAGATGAATAGAAGTAATGGACACATACCAGAAAATTGTATGTACTCTTGGCATCACTATATACATATATCACCTTTATAAGGATGCAGCTGATACACAGAAAAAATACTACATTACATTACTGGCAAGAAATTTCATTGTGCGGGTAGGCTGTTTTGAGCTGTATTCTTTCCATAAGAGTTCAGTACAGCTGTGGGGAGGGCTTTCTCATGCCATTAAGGATCTCAGAAATAAGCCTTATTTTGCAGCTGCATTGAAGAAAAATAATGTCTGTTCACTATTAAAGAGATGTTACAAAATTTTATTTTTGCATGCAATTGCAAAAATTTGGTACATTTTAAATTTGCATGAAATAATTGATATAGTTTTAACATTATTTTGTATCAGAAGAGTAGTTTTGAAAGCAAAATATTGAAATCTTTTATTATGAAGCCATGAAAATATGACATTTTGCCTTTGCTGCAATTTACTTCTGTGTTGCAGTTTTGGGAGATTTTTTCTATGTATTTTATTTTTAGAATTGGCTTAACTTAAGAAATGTTTTGTTTTTATGCACAGCCTCTTAAGAACTGCTCAAATCACCTTTTTCTGGAGTAGCATTGACGTATAGCCAGATACAATCCAAAGACAGAAACTTGCAAATATGTACTTACTGACCTAAAGTACAGGATAGGGAGTGAAGTAACTTGGGATCTCTTCTTTACTTAGAACTAAATTCATGTACACAAGATGTCTGACAGACCAAAACTGTCAGGTTGGACTCTATGATCTTAGAGGTCTTTTTCAACTTAATTGGTTCTGTGATTCTGTGCTCTCCTGATAAACAATTTGAAGGAGCTCTTTCAGAAAATGCAGTGAAATACTCTTTCTCAACCACCATGTGTTAATAATAAAAGTACAATGGTGTATCTGATCCTGACTGCTCTTAATGTAGTATGACTACTTCACATGGAAGATAAATTCAACCTACTCAGAATATTTGCTTTCTTCAGGGTTTCAAGTGGTTTTACAGTATTTCAACAGCTCTCTACAAATTATGGAGATAAATCCCATTAGATGAGAATGGTTAAGATTTGAGATGTGATTTCTTCTAAACAAATTATAGCAGGTTTTTTTGTCAAGGTTTCGACTAGAACACTATATTCAATCTGAATGCCACAATTATGAAAGATAGTAAAGGTGCTTGAGAAGAGAACAGAAGACTTAGAAATGTGATGTATTTTTAAAAGATTTGTATTTGGTTAATCTACAGAAGAGAAAGCAAAGGATGTGTAACCAGAAAGAATGGTAATTACCATCATCTGAGTCCACTGCAGGTTGGATAAGAGGTAATAAGTTTAATTTGCAGCAAGTTAATTGCAGTAATTTAATTTAGGAGATTTAATTTAGACATTAGGAAATAAATTTTAATTAGGGAAGTAAAGGTCTAAAGGAATATGAAGATTGAAATAGATTGTTGGGTGCAGAATCTCTAGTACTATCTGAAGAACAGGACAGATTAATAACTCTGCAGCGGTTTTGTCTTTGAAATGAAGAGCTGGAGATGAAGAGCTTCTGAGGCTCCTTCTGGAATGTATTCTATGTTTTATAAGTCTGTCTACAAAATGTGCTGGAGCTGAAGAGACATTGGAAATGCAGATGGACAATTCTCACTCCACACCTCCAATCATCCGCGAAGTAATTCCCTCCCCAAACCTTGATGCTTATAGATGTACATTTATAAAACATTGCTGTGTTGACACTCTTTTCCGTGTTTGATTTGATTTTGACAGATTGCTGTGAACAAATTCTATTAACCACCAGTGCTGAGAAAACACTTTAAAGCTGTTACACAGAAATACACCTTGAAAGTGAATAGAAAAAAAAATCACAAGAAATGCTATTTACACTAGAAGACTGAATTATATGACATATATTATTGTGACATATGTATTATATAGCTCACCTATTCAAAGAAGAAAAAAACCTATGAGACCGCTACTTCTGATTGCAAGGCTTAAACAAGCTTCATAAACAGTTTCTGGGAAGAAAGCAGGGAAGGAACTACAGTCTTTTCATGGGCTGTTTGCACACAAAAACAAACTTGATGGATAGATTTTTAAGGGCTTAATGAGTTAAATTTGTCCACTATTTTGTCTTTTTGGTTTCTCAGTTATCCCTCACTGTTAGTGTCCACTTTAAGAAATTGCTAATTAGAGAAAGTTTTTTGACAGAGTAAATCTGACAGAGGAAAGACAGTTTTATTGTGGCTAGGCAAGTGAGTCTATGGGAAGGAGAGCAAAGAATTCTTTCGCAAAGTCCTGAGTCCAATAAACCCCTCTTTCTTTCTGGTTACCTGTAATAAAAAAGTGAAAGCAATGACTTCATTTATCATGCACTGAAGGACACCCTGGGAAACCCAGCTTGAAAAATATGGGTGATACTGTGGCAGAGGTGATGGGGCCCATATCTGTTGAAAAACCAAACCTAAAAAGAACAACAAAACACCCTGGCTCCAGAAAGCAGTAATCCTGCTGTGGCTGTGGCTACTGCCGGTAGTTTGATGGGGTGGGTGGCTCTTCTCCCACTCTCCCCCATCTGCTCCCCCATCTGTCGGATGTTTTTTCTTTCTTGCCCTTGCCCCAGAACTGATTGGCAGACATTTGGCATTTGACAGACACCAAAGTGAAACTGACTGATGAAAATTCACTGCTTTGCTATTTCTCACTGCCTTTGACAACAGGGAGAGGAGAATGTGCATTTATGAGTATGCATTATTATTTGTAGAACAGAAAGCCTCCATTGGCAACTGCTACTGCCTATGAGCAGGTGCTGATCACTATCCTACTGACAAAGATTTGTAATTCTGCTGTTATTCCAGAGAGCCCTTTATGAACCAGAACTAATTTGCAGTTAGGACAATGTTTGCAGAATGCTTCATATATTGGTTTTGGTTTGCTTTTTACCATATTGAAGGGTTTAGCCTTAATTGTGACTTGTTCTAACATAAATCAAAACAGATTCTAACATAAATCAAAAAGTAATTGAGAATAAGCTTTGTTAACAGGTACTAATCTGAAGGCTCGAACCTTCATTCAGTGACCTAGAAAAACAACAAAAAAAAATAGTCTAGTATGAAAAGACCATCCCTTCATGACCTCAGCAAAATGAGTAAGCCATTTGACTGATATCTGTTGAGAATTCAAGAAAAAATGATTTTTTTTTTGAAAATAATTACTTCAGGTTTCTTGTTGTTATTGAAGAGAAATACTGCCAGAAGACCTTTTCCTGACCACCACTTGTGCTAGAACCCATTTGCTAGGTTTCTCTGGCTGCAGCCATTGCTTTTTGGAGAACACTGATCTCTGCCTTTGTTGAAGAGGAGGAAGAGCACAAGTACTGAGTCAAGGAGAGTTCTATAAAGTAGCAGTGAGGAAATTTCATAGAACGCCTTTATTTGGAAGGAATCCTAAAGATCATCTAGTTCCAATCGCTGGCCATGGACAGGGACAACCTCTACTACACCAGGCTGCTCAAAGCCTCCTCCAACCCATCCTTGAGCACTTCCAGGGACAGGGCATCCACAGCTACTTAGCCTGTTCAAGGAGGTGGGTAGTTTTGTGAGTCCCCCCTTAGAAGTAGATGGGAGAAATTTTTATTTTAAATCTCACCTCGAACAAAATCTCAACTCAATTGCCTCAAAAATAATCCTTTTTTTTCTTTTTTGTAAAGTACTTTGAAATTTCCTGCTCTCAGAAAAAAGAAAAAAATCACATTTGCAAATTTTTTGTGGAATGAAATTTATGTCCTAGACATTGGCAAAATGAATATGGAATGAAGGATATGTACTTCCATGCTTTCTCATCTGTCTCTGACCACATTCATTTTCACCAGGGATTTTCCTAGGTTGTCTTGTCTGGTGCTGCATGCATTACCCTTCCTATCAGCAGTAATTATGTTATAATTATGTTAAAAGGAAAGAGAAAAAAAAAAGGAAAAGGCTTCACAGGAAGAGACAAAATGTTGACAGTGAGAGCCCATCTCCAAAGACCTGGGTGTCTCTTGCTTATTGTTCTTATTAACAGAAAGGGTATGCATGAGCCAAAGAGGAAGGTATAGGGAAATAAATACCTTTTAGTGCTCCAACTTGGGAGTTTTGGTTGGCCTCCAGAGTGCTCAGTGGTAATGGATCTGTCAGACAGAGACACTTAAAATTCAGCGTACATCACAACCTCAAAAGTCTTTGAGAAGCCTTTCCCCACAGCAACTCTCACTCATTTTATGGCATAGAGTGGCCATGTGTGATTCTGGACAGGAAGGAAGCAGACTTATGGAAGGGGACAGCCCTTAGCTCAACCTGAACTTCACACCTTTCAGGAGACCATTTTAAAGCAAGACTTGATCTCCACATAAGATACCTTTACAATACAGATTTTTGTGTACATAACAGCCCCAGAGGCTGTTCAAAATCTGTGTGGAGACCACAGTCAGTGCAAACTCTGAATTATTATTCTCTTTGTTTTGCTTATTAAGATTACACTTTAGTGACTAAACTCATCATTATACAGTGAAGGCAAAACAGCTTGTGCTGTGTCAAATCAGTGAGCACTTCCCTCAATATAAAAAGAAAATTAGTTTTGCAACACTGACCAAGACAAGTAATGAACAACTCTTCTGCAATATTTGCAATTTGCAGAACCACAAGCTAGCACTGTTCCATGTAATGATCATTTGCTACACAGTATACATTAGGAAAAAATTGCAGAAGCACTAAGTCTTCACTTTCTCCACAGGTGATGAAAGATGGAAAAAGAAATCAGGTGAATTCTCAATGATCCTTACGTTCATGTTTGTTTAGAATGACATTGGTGAAATATGAGTTGTTAGCATTGTCTAAGAAAACACACAGCTAAGATAAAGCACAGCATTTTTTTTAATCTTCTGATGAAACAAAGCCCCATCTCTTCTTTTAGAGTTGCCATCAAAATATTTCCTCTGAACATGACTACTCTAGTTTTGGTTCCCTGTGCCGTTACCTGAAATGCTGATGGGTGCCATAGAAAGCATAAAAAAGCATACCACACATCATCCTAACAAGCTGACAAAAGATATACAAGTGTTAGATGAAGGACCTTTTCAAACCTGATGCTTCCCAAGGTACCCCTTAACAGCTGAGACAGCAGAGATTTAACGTGATCTAAAGCAATTGGACAGGAACTGACTTGTATCTGTGTGTCCGTGTGTGCATGTGCAGCCCTATGAGATGCCCCAAACTTCTATTTTATAACTCAGCCATAAACATTTGCTCCAGGCAAAACACAGTGTGCCATCTAGGGAGCAAATTTTGTTTAAGCAAATTAAAAAATATCAGTTTGCTCTTTTTAGCTTCATGAGAACCAATATTTCCTGTCCCCCTCTTCTACCGTACAAGCACATCATTCTGCATATCATTTAGTAGGGATTTGATTTATTGGAATCAATTTGCCTAATTATTAGTTCAGAAAGCAGAATAATGTTTTTGCAATTCTTTTTTGGTGGAAGTTTAGTTAGAACAGAGAAATACATAGTGTGAGGTCAGGGTACCTGCCTGTGACTGTGCAGAGTTTTCTTAGACATGTGTGATCTCCTCTTTGCTTGTCCCTGTACTGATAGGCACAGCTTAATTACTGCTGTAGAAATTCTCCCCTGGTCCTGGAAATTTCATGTTAGCAAATTGACCCCAACAACATTTTACTTTCATCTCCTCACATTACAAGCTTTTCTGGATTTGCTATGCCAGCATATTTGGATTTGCTAACTCTGGAGGAGCAGGATTACCTCATTAAGTTTACTTTTTATTGCCTTTTCTTCAAATGTTTGATACAAAACAAACTGCGTTCCAGCAAGAAAAGAGGGAAGCTCTCTATTGCAAACGTGGAAATGGAATGATGACAGAAGCTCACTAAACACAGAAAACTAAACACAGAAAATACAGGCCTGGGAACCCCCTGATGCTGGTCCCCTGGTCCTTGTGGGTAGCAGAGGTGAGGCAGTAGAAAGCAGAAAGTTCTGTCCTACAGAACTCCCCAATCCTGACTCCCAAAATGGGATGCTGAGGCTCCACCGGAGCTGGCAATCCAGATCATTAATGCTTAGCTTCCTATGTGAGGTGAGCAACAGTAGTAAGGACAAGTAGATGAGCAATTAGCAGCGTGCTAATGAGTAATTGACACTTCTGATTTGATTTGACTAACGTGGGATAGGGTGGGAAGCCAGATGCAAAAAAAAGGATGAGATTTTCCTGCTTCAAAAGGAGAGAGGAGAGCAAGACTCACTGACAGTATGGTCCTGTATCCTTGGAGGGGGCCACTGAGGTTCTTTTCCTTTTCAGTGGAGAGCTCTGTGGTTCATTGAGGGATGTGGGTGTTCTCTGGGTTGTTGTATTTGTGGGATATTCAGAATACTTCAGCAATAATTTTCACCTCAGGAAGGATGGTGGTTCATGCAGATTTCTGAACATACAGCTCTCTAAAGTTGATCATTTGAAACCCCTTGAATCTCAGTCACAGAGACACTAAAACATTCTGCCACTTACTTTTATTCTCTTCCATTTTCTAGTTTGAAATATCTTCAAAATGTGTTGGGGAAAATATAATTTGTGAGCCTCATACATGTATTAAAACCAAGGATGCCCCTTGGGCAGTTTGTGAAACTCTGAAAGGCATTTCTTGTTGAGTGGTGAGACATCATTCCTGGGAAAGGACCTGCAAATAAACCCAGCACAAGGAACAGTTCCTATCTGCATGCACACCTTCACATGTGAAAGGCAACTTTTTGTGCCCTTCTCTTCATCTTACCCTTCTCTACCTTGCATTGTGTGGGAAGGTGAGCATGAGGAATAGTGTTGCTGTTGGACCTCACGAACACAGCATTGCTAAATAAACCATAAATTGCTGTGAAGCCTGCAAATGCTGATACAGATGATGGACAGGAAACTTCAGTGAAATTTCCTTTGTTTGTTATAGTATTTGAATTTTTGCTGATCTTAATCAGTTTCATAGTCTGACTGAAACCAGAAGGGATTATTTCTTTTGCTCTGGAATTTAAGGATGAACATATTTGTTCAGAGGCTAGACGAGACTAAATTAGAACATGCTACTGGGGCGTAATAAATTCACAGTAATTGCAAGCTAGTGTTCCTTAATTCTTCAGACACTATCACCTCTAAATATTCTGATCCTTTTCATAGCCAGCTCATTTGTGCTTTTGTCCTTATTGAATCAACTGTTGTCTTTTCTTTCATGCTGTCTCCTGAGGGAAACCCCTTTTAAATCTTTTTGCTTTAATTCCATTAATTGGCATATTGTCTGGTCTTATGCTTCCCCTCCTGGGCCTCGAACTTATGCTCCTTCAGTTCTTAAACTCCTTAGCTATATTTCTGCAGCTTTGACTGACAACTTGGTTGATCTGAGTACAAAGCATGTGCTTTCTTATCTTTTACTTCCAGGCTAATGTTGAACAATGTAGTCAGTTTATCAGTGAATTTATTAAGCTGGGGTGAGAGTTCTCTGTTCTGAAGTCATCACAAAAATCAATAATAATCAATTCACTTATTCTAGGATACATTAAAATATTATTAACTATAATAATTAAAAATAAATAATTTAAAGGTCCTCAAGCCTTTAATGATTTATGGATAGTTCTTCTTTTGCCCTTTGCTGGAATCTTGCACATTTTGAACCCTTTTTCAGGGACATTAATGACTACAGCAACTAAATCATAAAGCCTTTTCAGTATGAAAGACCAGAAGGTGAAAATTGTGCTTTCAGCATCATAACTTCCCCCCTTTTATTAGCAGAAGAATGAGTGCGCAGGAAGTATGCAACATGAAAGAGAACAAAATAGTTTTGCTGAAGCGTTATTCCAGTAGCAAAGAAATGGGTTGAAAAACACAGACCTAATATTACTCCTACTCAATACATTTTATGGTTATAATAAACTGAATTAATGATACACTGGAAACTTTTTCTTTTTTTTTTCTTTCTTTTTTTTTTTTTTACCTACACACAAACCCCATGTAATATCTTTACTGCAAGTTACTCACAGAAATGATATGAGAACATAGTCTTGAGTAGCTCTTCCATGCATCAACCAAATTGAAAGAAAAGCAGGACAAAAAAGACGTCTAAGGTAGTGATGAGTTTAAGTAAAAGCAGAACGGTTGTACCATTCAAAAATTTGTAAAAGCTGGTCTCTCTTATATACCATGTCCCTGATCTTTACCATAATATAAGATGCTGTTTTCAAGGGGGAGAAGAAATAGTTTCATAAAAGCTGTTCTTAGGGCCCAGGAAGATCCTGATGTGAAAACCAGCAGTGTCCTAAGCATCATGAAGCTTTGCTTTGTATCTACTCCTTGCTGTAGGGCAAGAGTGTGACAAGTGCTTATTTATATCTATGTATGTATATAAGTATGTTGTGAGGCAACAGCTGTGTAGGTTTTAAAGAAGCCAGCCAGTGAGAACTGGCCACTTCATGACTCATAGCAATACTGACCTCTCTTTCAGTCAACAAAGACCATATTCAGATTTCCTTCTCAGGCAAGTTCTCATTCAACACAAATCCTGAGGAAAGGATGACTTGAAATCCAAGAAAACTGCTGACAATGTAAATTGCTGGACAACAGATCAACTTCGAAGAGGATTTTGCTGTTATAAGAATTCAGAGCATGGCCCATGCACTCAAACTGAATGAAAAAGAAATTGTATACTTCACTGTGTTACACCTCAGAGGTATTTAGTAGCTAGAAGGGGCATAGGACCCACCTGACTTAGCTTGTGCATTTGTTTATTCATAGTGCCCAGATGGTAACAGCAGATTAGAAGGACCAGAATCCTGGGAAGCATATGAGCCACTCAACTTTGTCAAAAGTTCTGCATTTAACTTGGATCCCATAATGACACAACCTAAATAAATGATCACAAGCTGTGTTGCTTAGCCTTACACAAGGAGGAAAGGACTACAACCTGTTCTTTTCAGCTGTCACTCTGCTTACCTAGTCTTCTGAAAATATTGCTTCTTAACTTTTTATCTATGCCTCTGGCCAATATTAAATGAGAGAGCCCACCAAGCTGCAGAAATTAATCTAGTCTGCTCCAGAACTACTTCAAGGTGGGAGTACATACTAAAAATGTAGTTTGAAAATTTTAAGGGTGTTCTTGTTAACATGGACAACATTTGCCTTAAACACATCTTATGAGACTCATCATAAAACTTATTCAAGTTTTTGATCTGCACTGCCCCTCCTGAAATCTGTCTGAATTTCAGTGCTCTGCTCTATAAAGAGCTTCTCATTTCCAGTCTGAATACATTCCTTGTCAGTTTATTATTGTGCTTGTGACAATGTATTATGTTAAGCAGATTCTTTTTGATTTTGATTTTAAAGAGCTTTTCATATGAGTATTTGTATATGATGAACTGAAAGACCAGCTGAGTGAGAAACTTGAACTGAGGTTTACTGTAAACATTCCCATGAAATCTGTACTTATATAGAATTTTAAGGGAGACTAAATGTTCCCTTACTGTCAAAGCCAAAATTTTGTCTTATAATAAGGTGTTTGTGAATTTTCAGTTCTCAGCTTTGTGAGATATCCATCTCCATGAGAACAAGTTTCAGATACCAGTCCAAGCAATGCTGGTTGCAAAGGGTTGTGTGGTTTCAGTGTCTTAAGGTTTGAATTTTATTTTATCCAAATTTATGTGCTTTCTCCATATTTCCCCTGCTGTATTTTAAACCAGCAGGTCACCAGGGGAGCCACAAGATCTTAGCAGAGAATGGTGTGTAGGTGAGCAGTGACATTCCAGAGGGCAGATTTTCAGGAGGCCAAGAAAAACAACACACAGCTTGCAACCATAGCCAAGCATAACACAATTCCACACATCTATGGGTATAGGCAATACACAGCTCCTGCAACAAATCTTTTAAGATCGAGAGCCATTTCAAGACTTCTTACACTACTGTGCCAGGATTTTAGCATGAATGTGCTGCCTGAAAGGCAAACAGAGGTATCATGCATGCAAATCCCTTGGTTTTCCTAAATGTCAGCCCTGTCCCCAGTCAGTTACACTCATATTTGTGGCATATTTCAGCAAACAAGAAATCCTCATATTGACATGATCCACTAGATTGTACCTGTCTTGGATTTGGCTATCTCTAATTTTTTTGGTCATCTCTAACACCATTGGTTTGGGGAAATATTCTGTTATTAATATAGCCAATATATACATAGCACCTTTGAATGGCCCACTTGCATTCCCTGGGAACTGGAGCTTTCAGTCAGTGTGGTGGCGTCCATGAAAATAGATCCTTAAGTCGGTTAAACAAATTCCACAGTGCAATTCATACCTAAAGATCAAACAAGAACAGAAACCATAGATGATGCAGATATCAGACACAAGGCTGCATCTACTTAAATAGAAAAATCAAAATATCTACTGCTCAGAAATAAGCCTCAGCTTTTCTGGCTTCATGTTTATTCACATCCCTATTAGGACAAATTTAGGTTTGTCTTCCTTTTTCCATTGCCCAACTTCCCTTTGCATGAAGACTGAACTTGATTAAGGCAATTCAAATAATTAGTTTCATGTATACTTATGCTTCAAACACAGATGCCTGGAAAATGTATGTAACAATATTTGCAAAAATGGATTAATTTCTTCTTATCTAAACCTTAATAATTCTAATAACATTTCAAAATTTGGAGCGCTAGTTCATATTTTGTGAGTTTGGAGTTATATATGACTAACTTCTAAATATGCAATGTATCATGCCGTTGGAGAACACCCTTAGATTCTGAAGGAAAAAAATTGGAGGAGAGGGAAAATAGAGAAAAAGAGGACTAATAAAAAAAATCAAGTTTAGAAGGCATCCTAAACCACAGTTCCCTACTTGTTAAACTTAACATCTGAAACAGGTGAAAGATATTGCAATCTATATGTTCTTTCCACAGAAGAAATATTGGTCTTATTTAGAGGGTACCCAAAGCTTCAATCAAACTGAAATCTTTTTCTGAGCTACTGTTGTTGTTACTGCAGCTTTTATGCTCTTCTTTCAACTGAAGGTGCTCACGACGATTTTTAGGCTCCCCATGCGGAATAGCAGTGACACGAGCAAATAAAAAATCTGAAGCCTTCTTGAGAAAGACCTCCAAACTCAAAAGTCTGAACAGGCCAATACATGATAGATTATAATTGCTTTTAAGCAGACAGTGTTATGGCCTCACATCAAGCAACAGCTAATTACTAAGGGCAAGAAAAGGGTGCTCTAGCACTAAGGTATATTAATCACATAAAGACTAATGTACACATTCCTAGATAAAAATGATATAACAGTAAATTAGATTAATTCCCTTTTCATTGGCTGGTCAGGCAGTCTAGTTCTATGAAACTCTAATATATATTTATCTGCTGGAACATAATGCTATTTTACTATTTTATTAGTTATTGCCCTTACTGCATAAAGTCATCCTCCCTTTTAAAATGCCAGACTATAACAGATAATGTGTGATGTTGATAATAAAACCAATGAATACAAATAGGGGGTTGAAATTAATCTATTCTAGAAGTGTTACATTTTTGCTGCCCATTTTGGTCATTAATGTTAAGGAAGTAAGAAGTATTGAATGAGAATGTCATAACCTTTACCAGTGTGTAGCAAAACCAAGGCAAAAAAAGGTTCTTTGATCATCCTGTGGGGGCTGACAGACCCTGGATGATGATAAATAACTATGAGACATTTAGAGGTAATTTTTCAAATTCTATCTAATTTAGCATAATCCATAATACATTAGATTTAGAGCTAGTTCAGGCTGGTGCTTTCAGTGAAAGATGAATCTTTTAGAGAAAATATTTTAGATAAACTAGGATCAATGCCCTTTGAGTAGAACAAAGACTGATGAGCAGTTAGCAACTGGGTGACCACCCATCGATCCAGGGACAGCAGGGCCAAAAGTTCCTGTTGGAAACAAGGAGTGAGCTGTCAGGAGTGACCATGAGCCATGGTCACCAGGAGAACAAACCCCAGCCACCATGTGTGGATGTTCACTGGTGGAGTGTCCATTTGAGCACAGAGGTGGCTCAGCAGGTATTTGACCTTCCCCAAGACGTGTTCAGGAAACAGGGCAACTCCTCACCCTTCCTGAAAAGGGTAATGTCATGTAGGGGCTCCAGGTGCAGACCACAGCCCCAGTCATTTCTAAGAGTGAAGTTCTCAAGAATGGTTACAGATTTCCCTCTGCATTTTTCTGATGAGATTCTAAGGACTTTGAAAATTCATGGCTTCCACAGCCCAAATTGGCAGAGACCAGAAAACCAGGACTTTTTATGGTCATGATTAAATATCCAACCCATAATAATTGCAGCATTAGTGATGCCTAAAGGTAATATTAGTTGTGCTGAGGGACTTGAAATATAAGAGACCAGCCCTGTAAGGTGCTGTAAACATTGGAAGTGTGGAATAGTTTGCATTTCTCTTGCTTAGGATGCTGCAGGTTCAGGCCTTACCTGTCCCACAGACCTCAGGGAGAATCCACACTATGTACTGTAGTGAACTTGTGTCTGCTGACCAGATCTGTTCCAGAAGCCAATCCAAAACAATAATGTCAACAGAGCATTAGTAGAATAAAGTCACTTCAAAGCCCAGGTGAGCATCCACAGTACTGTTCTGCTTGTGCTGGGTGCTGGGACCAGTTCTTGTTGACAGTGACTTGAGAGTGCTGCAGCATTTCATCAGAAGTTGTCAACAAGCCCACAAGTCCTGAAACTGTGCAAACTAAAATTCGGTGGAAAGTAAAGAGAAATTAACATGGTCCTGAAATTGTAAGAATAGTTACTCCCAATCTGAAATTGTTCTGCTCTGCGACAGAGCATTCCATCTTCTCCATCATGGAAGAATTGGAGACCCTTTTAAAATCTACATTTAGAGCTATTTACACCGGCTGAGTTTCAGAATGTGTGCCTCCACTTTACAACTAAGGAATAGCTTTCACAGTTAAGGAATAACTAGGGAATAATACCCACTGTGAAGGTAAGCAAGTTAACCTCAGTTTTAATGATCCAGGGACAGAGTTCTCTGGGAAGGCATATGCTCTAAAGCAAATGCTGATTTATGTATTTCTCTTTTATCTTTCCCTCTTGCCAAGCAATTTCAAATCATACTGTGTAAAGAATCCTGGGTAAATGAACCTTTTTGACAGGGAAGGTTAATAAATATTTTTTAAGTAATGAAAGATGGTGGAAAAAAACGGTGAATTAAACTCAGATCTTTCAAAAAGTGTCTTGGTATGTGTATATAAAGAAAAATATTGTAGCTGTTCTCTCAATATATAGGAACCTTGTCACTAAGATGGAGATTAAAAAAATCCCTATTTAATAAGTGCCATTTATAATTCAGAGAGAATTGATTTACTGATTTAAAAGCATTCTGCCAATCGAGAAGTTCCTGTAATATTGAAATCAATTTCTTTCAAGTCTATGCAAGTAAAACAAAGCTCTATCAGTTGAACAGCAAAACAACTTTTCATATTAATCAGTAGGAACTTGATAAATCCCACTGATGTAGAAAATTAGCACCTTTGCATGTTTCCCAGATTTTGATTTCATTTTGGACACTTGGTCATGCATTATAAGTGCTGCCTGGCTGGCTGCAACTATTTCAGTTGAAATCCATTATTTCTGGGAGAATTATGTGCCTTGTTAGTGAAATGCGAGCTATTTCCACTCCAGCATCTGCACTGCAGTTGATCTATTATTAACATTGAGCTCATTAAAAAAATGAAAGAATCTGATTTGTGTCTTTAGGGTGGGGGCTACTGAGGCTTTTGCTGAAGCAAATAAGCTGGCTGTGCCGATTCCAGTTGACACAGCTGTCAGGAAAGCGTTGGCTGTCGCCGCACCGCGCAGGGACGCTCAGTTACGAGGGCCTTGTAGCCATATGTAAACAATACCAGGCTGATGACAGGTTTATGACACTGGAGACAACATGTGCAGCTGTTAGCCACTGGGTTTTATGGCGCAAAACAAATGTTTTTCAATGCGCGGGCGTTTGGCACGGAGCCGCTGTAGCGGCAGCGGGAATGGGAGGATGGGCGGCTGACGGAAGATTTATCCCTGCCCGGCAGTGCTGTGCTGAGGAAGGGGCTGGTGGGCTCCTTCTCCTCACCTCCTCAAGGGGGGTTCTTCAGAGGAAGCTGCGTTCCTGTCATCCATACATGCGGATTTGTAGTTTAAAATACTGAAGGATTTCCCACAGGGAAAGAGAGAACCATCACTCTAGGACAGGGATGCTCTGGTAGCAGCTGATTTGGGCCATGTCATATAGTAGGCACACTGAAAGGAGAGCATTTGAAACAGGAAGACTAAAACAGCTGTGTTACGCTTTAGAAATAGTGACCAAAAGGTCTTGAATGGGAGGGTGTAGAGGCCTGAAAGAGAGAGCTGAGTAGCAACGATGCCTTGGAGCAAGGCATCATCCTGCACCACTTTTGTGTTATCAGCCCTGAGCACTGATTTCTTTCTGATCCAGAGTGCATGTTAGAACAGGTGGGAAAAATTAAGTGAAAGAATTTGGAAAAAAATGTAATTTCCTTTAATAAGCATCAGTGACTCATCAGCTACATCCCCAAACAGTAACAATATTTTACAAGTCTTGGAGTTTTCAAACCTGGTACTTGTTCTACCTTAACCTTGGGCACCTCAGCTAGCCAAGCCATTTCAACTACAACTTTCTCAGCAACTTAAGTTTAAACATGTTCATCAAAACCTGTGGGCCTTTTGTGACAGGAAGATCCCAGCACAAACTGGTTAGTATGTTGTTAGGGACTAAGTCATGGTAAGTCTGTAAGGAGCACTAGTAAAGGAAATGGTCTGGGACCTGTTCCCCAGCCTTGCAGGCAGTGCCACTCAGTAGCTAAATTCTCTTCCAGGA
This sequence comes from Calcarius lapponicus, assembly GCA_039654755.1. NCBI lineage: Eukaryota > Metazoa > Chordata > Aves > Passeriformes > Fringillidae > Calcarius > Calcarius lapponicus. Next base: position 108,382,758 of record CM077464.1, on the reverse strand, counting down.
CACTGCTTGGACCTCATTGACATCCAAGAGAAAAGTCCCTGGCCTATGCTATTCTCTCACCCTAGACTGGCATTGACAAGGAAAGTGCTGGTTATCACTGGTCAAAAATATGCATAAGAAGTACACAAACAAGTCAAGGGCACCATGGGCCAGGGCCTGCAGTTACATCCTTGATGTATTTAGTACAAACCCATTTTCATTAACTCTTAATTATATAGGACAAAGACCTGCTATGGGATACTGGAGTTCTGCTTTACAGTGAGGCAGACACTATCCCTTGAATCTCAGGATGCTTCATTTTAAGACTTTCAAGATAAATGGGAATGGTTACTTGCTCACTAAAAAAAACCAACCAACCAAACAAACAAAAAAAGAACAATCAAAAAAAAAACAAAAACCCACAAACAAAATATCGAACCCCAAAACCAAACAAAAAAGCAAACAAAAACAAAACAAAAAAACTCTGGAAAATAAAGTATCCAGGGAACCTATTGCAGGTTCCCATCCAGAAATATTCTGGAAATGTGAAAATTAATCGTCAAACCTGCAGAACTAACTATTTGTGAAAATTTTCCCCTTCTTCTTTGAGTGCTGTCTTCCTCACTACAACTTTGTCCTTCACATTTTTAAAAAGAAGCCATGTTTCTGAATGAAAGGCGTAAAAAAATTGAAGGAAATTCAGGAAATGTGTTTTCTTACTTTGAATTTTCAAGAGTCTGCTGAATTCAGAATGATATTACCTCTTTCATTTAAAGTATTATCTTCTCCCAGATAAATTCAACTTTCAGCCCATGTTTTTTGATAAAAAATATTTTTGTTTATGCTGCAGAAGCAAAGGAAAACAAACAAGCATGCAAACTTATTTAAAAGTCATTTTTTTACCTCCTGAATTATTTTAAAGAGAAGATTAAATCTCAGCATTTGACTTTAAATAGTTGCAGTGTGAGAAATGCAATATTCAGCAAGAAATATTAATATAGCAAAATAATTGCATTGCTGTATGGCTGGGGGGAAATTGTAAAGGGAATTATCTTGATTTGAGAGCTAAAGATCAGTAATTGTGCTGTATTTTATACTTAGCAGCATGTCCAGATGACTGGGTAACACATTTGAGAGAATTATTCTATCATACAGCTTTTGGAAGAGCTGTTAGTTATTGCCTTCTAAGATTCTCATCATCTAACTTTAATTTTTGAAGTTGTTCACATTCTTGTCAATATTGGTATTTTTGTAGTGAGTGCTGGAAGTAATGACTGTTTATGACACATCCCACTTACAAAATGCTCCTTTTTCTAACAAGATCATAGCATAGTCATCTACAAAAACTGCGTGTTCTTGCCACAAAAAGCAGATGCAGCTGGAAAGAGAATTTCAATTTTGAGCGACTATTTGTATGTATGGTGCAGGGTTGCATGAACAGCTTCCAGCCTTCCATAAGTGCTCTGCCTTTTAGCTCTGGGAGAAGGTTTATAGCCATCATAATCTTCACCCTCTAATAAAAAACCCCAGCAAACACAGATGGATGATGAGATTGATGATGGTGCTCTCCTAAATCCTCCCTCTCTTCCTTTCTCTACAAATACTGGGAGAAGACAGACCATGCCCACACAAGGCATATGAGAGGTTTGCTCCTGTTTTAACTCCATCTGCTACATGGATGGATGGTGTAGGATCCATGGGCAGTCCTGGTGCTGGATGACACAGATAATATGAGGTCAGAGTGATGGGACCTAAATTGTACCATTCCTGTAGTATTAGTGACTGATGATCAGTAGAAACAACAACAACAACAAAAAAATCAGAGCAAAAGCATGAGTCAGGAACTATCAACATTCACATCCATCTGAAATCATAGCTGGAAAGTCTGTGCCTAAATACACATAAAATATTATATAAGTCCCTTTAACTTTTCTTCTGCCTATATGTTGACATTATCCACTATCTTAAGCCTTTTTCTCATATGTCTTATGCTTGTGGATTTGTTCACAGCAGCACCATTTCTGTCACATTACTTCTGAGAGTCATATCTTCCTATACCATAAGCCAAAATTTTTAATCATGTCTTTATCATTTCTTGACTATTATTTGTATCTTTTCAACCTTCTTGGAGCTGCCTCACCAAGGAAAACTGTAGGCTCTTTTCAACTGAGAGGGGGGTGACCAGCACCTCTTTTCACTGGAACGCAAAACCTTGGCTATGCCAGGAAAACTTGCCAAATATTTTGGAAAGAAAAAATGGAGCAATGCAATTAGTTAGGCAGTATATACAGCCTTTTGGTGGGTCACCTATAAGGTTACAATAGAAGAAGCTATCCAAAAGTTGCAGGAGAACTCAGAACATTTCCTGTTAACCTGCAGCAGGCACTGCTCCAGCTGTATGTGTTCCTGTCTTCGTCCTGGTTGGGGTTTAGAGCCCATTCCAAATGTTAAGTTGTGAAATTTAGTACATGCCCAGAAAAATCCCAAAAGAAATTTCTGACAAAGAAAGAGTACTCCGGGGAAAAAAAAAAAAAAAGGTGTTAGCTGTATTTCAGCGAAATTGAAGAGAATGCAGGTTAGATAGGGTGAGCATGAAAAGACTAGAAGACACATGGCTTCAGACAACCCCAGGACAAGCTAAGTTTCCAAATCAAAAGAGGGCTGATTGTGCTGTCTGTCTCCAACATGGAAGGTCTGGAACAGGGAAATTAGTTTTGCAGGCTTAAAAATTCTAGGAAGCTAGTGGTCTGAAATCTCCCTTTGTAATCCTCTCACAGTATGTGAGGAGTGTAAGAAAGCATTAGCACCACTTTGAAAGAGGAAAAGAAGCTCTTGAACTTCCAGAAATCAAAGTTAGAGTGAGTTTTTTTGTCTTGTATATGGCATGAAGATTATTTTAACAACACGGCTGACAAACATCCAAAGAACTTTTTCCACAGTGTCGTGAAAATCTATACAGTTTGCTGAAGACAATCAAGAGTTTAGTAAAAGCCAGTCCCAACTCCTGAACATTTTGTGAATGCTTAATTCTAGCAATTTCCCTTACTTGGCACTGGCTTGATACTGGAGAGGAGAAAGATCTCTGCAGTTGCAGGTTAGTGTTCCACCTCACCAGCAACTGGCTCTTCCTTCTACCAAACTAACAGAGAGACGTCCGTGTCCCTCAGGATGAAAGCCTATATTTGCATGCCTTAAGGAATGTGAGGATATAAATCTGTGATTCCCAAGACAGCCTATCTAATTTATAGCCCTATCTAATTTACAGCCTTATCTAATTACAGATATGGCTTTCTTCATACATAGTAACAGGAGCTTTTGTGCAATCATAGTGAGAAACTATATGCAATTCATATTATATTTTTGTTCTTATATATCTGTGTCTGATTTTTGAAAATTTCTTCCCCAGAAAGAAAGGGTTTGCAAATTTTTTTTGATAGCCTTATACAGAAGATTGTCTTTTCCCATGGAAACATTGTATGTCTTTTAAATAAGATGTGTTGTCAATACGGTTGTATTATTGCTAGGTTCTTGAAATATAGAAAACCTTTTATTAGGGAGAAGAGGCATCTTGAAATGAATTAAAGCTGAGAAGTCCAAAGTATTTGCAGAGCTCTAGTAATCTGCCAGTTTTTCTCTAAGAGGTTTGATAGCTGAAGGTTATGAAATCAACAGTGCAGACAAGGAGATTTTCACCATGGCCTGGCTTGCAATTTGCACTTCTCAAAAAGCAATATCCTCTTCTTTTTTGTTTTTTTTTTTTTTTTTGATTCCTTTTAATCAGCATGTCTCATTTCCCTTCATGGCTGGCACTTCTGCAAGAATTTTCATTCAAATGTGCTAAAGTAACATGACCTGCTAACGAACCTCTGCACACAGACACACAGACAGAAACACAATTCTCTGGAATCAACAATCTCAAATTAATTTGTTCTTTACTTGAGAATGGACTGGTTTGCTGACCTAAACATGAAGGTACAGATAATTTCTGACTACTGACACAGTTACTTGCTAGTGCACTGGTTAAAGCAGAAAGATTTAAATATCATTATTTTAAATCAGCAAGCTGAAACCCACAATTTAAGTAGCTGATTTTTATCTCATTTTGCATATACCTTTTTGCAAAAAAAAAAAAAAAGTTGATTCCTTTTGCTATCATACATTGTAACATCCTCACATTTTTTTAAACAAATGATATAGAGCAGGCCTCAGACCTTCTTCTAGAGTCAGAGGAAGACTGGACAATTAATATGTGACTGTCAATGCAGGATGGCCCACAGTCAGGAAATAATGTTCACTGACTCCACAATTCAGAAGGCTGAACAATTGCTTCATTAAGCTATACTATATTACATTACACACTAAACTATACTATACTATACTATACAATACTATACTATAACTATCTTACACTAATAAAAACCTGTGACCCTTACCAGTCATGACACAGCTTTGACCTAATTGATCAATCAGTCCAAAAACCATCAGCAGAGTCCAATTAACAAATCCCTTTTGGTAAACAATCTCTATAACACATTCCACATGTGCCAAACAACAGGAGTAGCAAGTAGAGATAAGAATTGTTTTCTCTTTTCTCTCTGAGCTTTCTCACTGCCTTCCCCAGGAAAGACTCTGGGGAGAGAGAATTATGTCCCACTCTGTTCAAAGAGTATGTGAATACCACATGTAACCACACTTGTGATGCACGGGCAGTAGAGAATCTGTGAGTTCCTTCACTCCCTATTTTGTGCACCCACCATGGCAGCATCCCTAGGAAAGCAGGGTTCTTGGACAAGGTTACTGCTGGCAGTGTGTTTCATTTGCCTTCCATGTTGTTCCTGAGAAATCAGTAGGAAACAGGGCAAAGAGGAAAGGGCTGTGAGCCAGTGGAGCTGTCTTGGCAGGCTGCACAAAACCTGTGGATCACAAGTCAAACTCTCCTGACATGAACAATGAAACAATAAATGGTGTTTATTCTTACTGTCTGTCCCCATTATTTCTATCACATATGCCGACACCTCACTGCTTAATTACCAAGTGCTAGATTCTTTCCTATGATTTGGACCAAGCTGCATATGGATATCAATTGGACATTTAGCTTTCACATAAAGAAAGAAAAAACTACCTAAAATGTGCTTAGAACCTTTTTTTAAATGGGGGAAAAGAGCCTTACATTAAAACCAGCCAACTTTTTAAAGGGAACAATATCTACCAGTGAATTGAACAGCAGTGGTTCTTTCTGGTCACGATCTCACTAAGCTTTCAGAAGTGGTGGTAGATCTCCTCCTCCTCCCCTCCCATACTTTTTGAAAGCTCTGAGAGGAATATCAGCCTCTCTGCTTTTTCAACTCCCAGCTGGTTTCTCAGGTTTGAATTAAATAGTCACTGAATGGAACTAAGAGAATGCAGTGAAATGAAAAAAAATCATCCTCTGTCCTGCAAGATGCTAGTGCTGTCAAAAGCCAGTTTAGCACTTCAGCACACTCTGGTTCCAGGTTCTTAACTGTACAAGCCATGTGTATAATGTTTGGACTGTTTTTGACAGCAAGTTGAGATTTCTGCAGGGTTTTATTTCCTATAGATATTATCAGCTGAGACACTGTCATTTCTTGCCATGTTTTCACAGTTCATTGTACATAGCCTTGCTTTCAACACAGGCAAAACTAAACCTTCAAAAATATGAATTTTATTTTACATAGCTTCTCTTCTTTTCCAAAGCTGCCCTTCAAGCTGTTGACACTTGCTAAACGTAAAGACCAGCACCTAAGCTGGAACTGCAGGGGACTGTAAAAATGCGACACACAAAAAACCTGCAGACACACAGTTTGCATCTGAAAGCAAGACCGGTTGCATCTGTAGGCTGCTTTTCCTCACCTAATTAATGCCTTCATTGGCAGGACTAAGTAACTTGTGTACAGCTCCATGATAAAGTATCTATGTAATGCCGGATGGCTGTTAGAAAATCAGTATGATCTCTTACCACATTTTGCATATTTAGTGACTTTAGTCCCTGCTCACTGCAGATAGGCAGTAAATATGCCCTCAGCCTGCTGCCAAGCATCTGTATAGACTTAAACATCTGTAGGGCAGGAGCTGAAATGGATTGTCTAATGTGAACAGCAGGCTACATAATTACCCTTTATTTACTTGTAACAAATCAGTTACTACAAAGAATTGTATTTTCTCTGCTGAAAAAATGCTGCATCAATTAAATTGGAAACTGCACTTGTATTAATTCTGTCAATGAGCAGTATAATTTCAAAGTGGACAGGGTGAGTATAAGGGCACAGAAAATAGATTTTTTTCTTTTGAAGGGTTGGCAGTAGTACACCAAGTCTTTGCAGTAATTCCAAAGAGTTATTGATTTTTGGATCCGAGAAGAACCTTTGCTTTCATTTGGCTTGACCTCTCATACAACAGAGGGTTTAGCACAGCAAATTCTCCAATAAGCCCCCTACCTTTTGTACTCTGTTTTTTAAAGACATTTAAAAAAAAGTCCTGAAGTAATGAGGGAACTGCAATCTGCAAGTTCAACTCATGCTGTAAAATAGATGTGAACAGAGTGAATTTAGTACTCCTGGCACAGATTTATCTGAGTCCCACATTTAGGGTCTGCCATATTTTCACACAGCTTCTGACCTTTATTCTGTCAGTCAGAGGAATACGTTCGCTTTCCATCAGCACTGGAGTAAAGAAACAGTGCCACATTTAAGGCTCATTTATTCTTGGGCAGAGTGTATGAAAAGTGCCAGATGAGGCATGCAGAATGTAACTTCCACAGTGAGGCTCTGGAGTGATCTAGATTGATCCAACAATCCGCGCTTGTGTTAGAAAAGAGAACAAAGGAGAATTAGAAAATGTGACTAATGCACTGTAGCACTGCCACTCACCTGAATTCACAGAGAACATGAAGCAATAGCTCTAAGGAATAAAATGTCTTGCATACAATTCTGTTAAAATATGTGACTTTTTTCTCCTTTGTTTAGATTGGGCCTTCCAATTCTGCCCCTACCCTTGCCATTCAAGGTAGGAAGAGAACACAGAGATATTTTGTGTCAAGGTTTGTCTGCCTTGCCTTCATTCACATCTGGATTTTTTTAAACTGAGGAAATGTGAAGCTTATGAAGCAAAATTAACCAAAGAAATATTATTCACAGGTTCCTTCACCCATCTGCTCAGCTCAGAAATTATCTTATTTTTCCATGAAATATTAAAATTTGGAGTGACTGAACTTGGCAGGAGGGGACTACCTAACTCTGCTGCAACCTGTCCTACCCTAAGGGACTCCAGGGTGATGCTGAGGGCTCTGCACCACCTGGGGTTTGCCTGAGCTTTCCTATTGCTGAAGAGAACCAAAAAGACCACCTGTAGTCAGAAGTGTTTTTCCTTTATCCCTTTGACATGTATCCCCAATGGTGTTCTAACAAACAGCCAGAAACTCTTAACAATAGAATGAAAAAATCCTACACTGACACTCTGAAGGCGCTTTTAGGTCTAATACTGAAAAATGTACTTTCTCACTCATTACAGAAGATTGTATTATGTGTATTATAGCTCTCTAGAATAGCCAACTGTCCAAAGACTTTTAAAAATCATTAAAAGTATTATCATACAAAATAGCTTTGTATTTACCTTTCAAGTAAAGTGGCTGTGTCAACTGAACTCATGTTGAGACAAACAACTTCTTTTACAGGATATACATGGACCTCCAGAGAGTATTTACAGCACTGGAAACTGCATGATGATATTTCAGTGCCCCACAACATTTGATATCCTTGATCCTTTGATCTGTTTTGTATCTATTGCAGAAGAGATGCCAAATTATTGAAAGCATGAGGTCTTAGGCACGTCTGTAGAATCTGACTGTGTGCACCTGTCATACATAAAATACATCTTTTTGGGTTCCACTTGGCATTTGAACATGAAAAATGGGCATCTTTGCATTCTGAGCAGCTTGTGAACCCAGTTGTAGTTATCAATTTTGCATGCACGTAGGCTCTTTAAGTACTAAATGAAACATGCTATTCAATAGGGATGAGCAGTTAAATGTCTATACTTCTGAGACAAACTAATAAATAATGTGTCTTGTGCTCAGAAGAAGTCAGGAAAATGTTTAATTCCAGAAATATAATTTGGTATTCAGCAACAATATTTTTATACTAAATTGCATATGTCTCAAAAATAGCGTTACTAAATCATAATTTAATTCCTATGTTCTAACTATGACTAGTAAAGTGTCCATATGTCACCTGTCATACTGGATTTTTAATTCCTGTTCTTTTCTTGATCCTTAAATTATATGGCTTTTACATTCTCCATCTCCCAAATGCAGTCCTTCTGTTCAAGCTACAGAGAATCATATTTTTAGGGCCGGAAATGAGTGGTTCACTTCTTCCCAGCAGTTAAGATGGCAGTTCCTATACATGTATATGTCTTAAACCAGTAAGTGCATGGTCACATCACTGCAACACTTACACCTCCTCAACTACTGGCTCCAGATGTCAAAAGTACATGCCATATTTTAAAATGTAACATGAGTGGGGATGGCTATTAATGCTGCTGAACAACTTCTGCATCATACTTCTCTACTGATGCGGTAAACCTTCTGCCACCAGCAATTAGATTAGAAAAATGCAGCTCATTTTTTAAAGTCCACCTTTCTTCCTTCTTCTGGCCTTGTCAGAAGACAAATACTGGGTAAGATAGGCCTACTGCAATTGTTGTGATTTAATGATTTTGAAAATCTTAGCAATTGAAAATAGGCAAGCAAATAGAGAAAGACTTCTTTATGCTCTTTTTAGGTGCCATTTTGAATAGAATGTCAGCAATTTTAGGGACAACAATTCTGTGACATCTGATACCAATCTCATGAGAATAATGAGAAAATCTCATTATTCTGCTGCTTTAAGTCCCCCAAGTACAGGTCCATTCCCTGACAATATTCCTGTTCAAAACAGTGGCAGCAGAATGTGACAAAAACCTAATGTTTTCATTATTAAAAATCTCCTTTTAAAAAACAAAAATAATTTATTGTGATATGCTATGGTGAAATGAGAAGAGAGATAAATGGACATGATAGATTTAATATTTTCCAGTGTACATTTTTTTGTACGTAAGACACTCTGCCACCTAAGAGGAAGATAATTTTTAGTAATCATCTCTGCAAACCTTGCTCATGTCATTGCTGTTGCTCTGTGTTAGCAGATGAAGAAACAGTAAAGAAACAGCACTTTCAGTTTAGCAGATGTGTACTTATCTTGCAGGATAGAAGCATATTACACACTTATGCAGGCATACCTGAATGCACACACATACACACACATAAGTAACCCTTATTTACTGTATGAAGAAATAGTTGTATGAAATGTAGCATTCACAGCCATCCTGTGTATCCACCTCCTTAGCCAGAGGAATGGGTTGCACCAGCTCCATGCATGCACTGGGCCAAGGTGAGCAGAGGTTACCAGCAGCAGAGGCTCTGCAGAAGTACAGAAGTGATATGGGCCAGGTAAATTCCTTACTCATGTATCAGGAGATTTACTGTTTAAATATAGAGCTGTATTTTATGCTTTATTGCAATTTTCCATGTTTTTAACAGTCACTGTTTTATCAAACCCTGCTGTCCTTAGGGCTCCTGATGATGTCAGTAAGAGTTTTGTGTAGACAGAGATTTTGGGACATGGCTCATAACAGAAAAGATGATTGATGTAAGTAAGAATACAGAAGCATTGATCGGTTGATCTGTCCAAAAACAGTCTGACACAGGTCCAGTTTGCAGAGAACAGCACAAGGAAAAAAAATATGGGCATTTATCTCCTGGGACTTACAAGCTTGCCACTTGAACCAACAAACTGCATAACATCCTAATGCTCTTGGCCAGCACAGCAGCCAGCAAGATTACCCTTCATAGACTTTGAAATGAAACACCCTTCACCCTGTTTATTCTTCATGCATGATTAAGTGCAAAGAGAGCAAGCCATATTGGTACGACAATCTGTCAGGGAGAGGAACCTCTTGCACATTGATAAAACAAACATCTAAACACATTTTCAGTGTAGAACCTCTTGTGTGGTTCATAGAGAATTACACGAAAACTGTGTTAAAAGGACATTAAGGCTGAAAAGTCAAGCTTCTCAAAGTCAGGAAATAATGGAATTCAGACTGCTTGTGAAACTAACATTTTATGCTTTTGGTAATATTCATTATTACCCAGTAATTAGATACCTGCATGCTGTATCTTTGCATAGGACCCAGGCCTTTCTCAAAGCAGAGCATCAATAGTGCTCTGGGGATTAGTGGCTATTCAGTATTTGGGTTTAGCCTCATTATTCAGTGAATTTTTATTTATTTAGTCACATACCTATGTACCATGTACTCACATACTTATGCTATTCAATACCACTTCAGTCTCTAGCATTCCATATGTCATATGGAAAAAGCTAGATTGGAAGGAATCTCAGAAAATCTCCTGTCCAACTGAAAAAAAGGGTCAGCTGTAAGACAAGATGTGGCTGCTCACAACCTCTCTGGGCAGCCTCGTTCATTGCCTCTTTTTAAGAAAAGGATCTCCTTAAATCCAGTCACAAGCTTTCCTGATTCCATTCTCCCCACTGCCTTTAGCAACCTCCCCAGAGGTGCCTGTTGGGTGGGGGGGGGATTGTTTTAGGTGCTCCCAAAGTTGCCTCTTCTGCAAGTCTGAGCCAGTCCTGCTCCCTCAACTCCTCTTCACAGGGTGAGGGCTGAACTCCCAGTTGGTGATCTCTGCTGAACTCCCTTCACTTTATCAACGCCTTTTCTTCACTGGGCAGGGCAGGGCAGGGCAGGGCAGAGAAGGTCACAGTTCTCTAAATAGTAGTGCAATGAGTGTTGAGTAGAAATGCATAATCACTTTCCTGAACCTTGGAAGCACTGTTTGTGCTCTTGTTAATATAACCCAAGGTATTTTGGGCCTTTTCTGCAAGCAGTGCACATGGCTGGCTCATCCTCAGCCTGATGCTCTGCAAAATCCCCAGGTCCCTTCGTGCAGAGATGTTCCCCAGGCAGTCAGTCCCCAGACTATGATTTATGGCAGGGTTTTGATTCACAGGTGCAGAGCTTGCATTTGTCCTTGCTGAATTTCATAAGATTCCTGTCAGTTTGTTGAGGTCCCTGTGGATGGTCATTCTGCCCTCAAGTGTATCAAGCAGTCCTTTCCAATCTTCTGTGACCTGCAAACGCGATAAGAGTACACGCCATCATCTAGTAGATAACAGGATGGTCCCCAGGATAAATCCCTACTCTAGAAGGTAGTTACAGGTACACCAGTAGAGTGAATCAGTTAGAGCCTGCCTCATGTGACCCATCATCTAACCATTTTTTTAATCCATCTAGTTGTGAACCCAGCCGGACCACAATGTCCCGTGAATGCTGCCATCCCCACCTTCAAAGCTGATGGATTCTGGGTGAGGGCATCTGCCACTGTTAGAAGAGGCTCCCTCTATTCTGCACCCCTTCTTACAAGACTACAAGCCCACCAGAATGCCTCCTGCCTGTGGCTCACTTGTCTCATGAACACTGGTGCTGCTGCACACTCCTGCCCCAGGGCCTGTCTCATAGCAATATTCCTTTTTCCTTTTAATTGTGCAGTGTGTGGCCCTGTGACTCATGTACTGCACGCTCCTCAGTTCTCCTGATTAGAGATGTGGGTATTTCAGCACAGGCTTTTCTGTGGAGCTCACTTCTGTCACATGCAAGTAGCAATGCTTTAATCTCTGTAGCCCCCGGGAGAGGTAAGGCGGTGGATGTGGAATTGTTCGGATGTGGAATTGTCTCTGCTGATTTCAAGTTATATTTAAAATGTGTAAGTCTGGTTTTTCACAGAATTTAGCTTTCTGTAGCACATTTTACATTCATATAGCAACTAACAGTAGTTTTTAGCTGGGCCCAGGAATAGCCTTAGAGGCTAAATTTGTGCACCCAGGAAGTAAGAAACACATACTGAGAATTATTCATACATGCAGACATCTGTCTTTGGAGCTGTCTGTCAGACAGCACCTCTCTCTACTGAATGCACAGAGAATTTGGGCTCTGAATTTCGGACAGTTTTTGAAAGTTTAGCTTCAGAGCCCCTGGTAGATTATAGCTCTCCAGGGGAGCACTGAAAGCTACACAGCTGGGTAACCGGAGCCCCATCTTCCCTCAAGAGAGGCCACCTTCCTTCTGCCGTACATCAGTAGGCAGGTATCTTACAGGTAACAGCTGTATTCAGAAGTGTTCCTGCCTAATTCCTTGAACATAATTCACCCATTCATTGACCACAGCAGAAACCTCAGATTATAGAGTTTACTGATTACACATATCATCTGGCAGTTGAAGACATTCATGCATTCAGAGACTTTCTGACTTTTCATCAAATCTGATGTTTCCTCAAAGTATTTGACTTCGGAAACCTCAGTAAAAATCCTGTCAACAAACTCAAACACTTGTTTCTTTTCTAAGGTAACTATGTATGAAACACCTAGACTTAAATTGCTCTACACTTTTACTCTGTGCACGTCTGTGTGTGTGTGTGTGTGTGTGTGTGTGTGTGTGTGTGCAGATGTAACACAATTTAGGCTCCTCTACATGCTGAACTTAAAGTCAAATAACACCACTTCAAGATGGCTTTCAGCATAATAGTTCATCTGATGTGAGGCAACCAGATGACAGAAGACTCAGATCTTTCTCAAAGCCTAAATTATACAACAAAAAAAGGCACAGATCTGAGGTCAACACAAAGGGTATCAATTATACAGAAAGCTAAAGGAGGGAGTTATGAGTTGGATAGAGAGAAATAAGGAAATAAAAATTGATTCAGAGATTCAGAGTTTTCAGACAAAGGGGAAATGAAAAAGCAGCATCACTAGATTTAATTATATGCTTCAAGATTGACTAGGAACACGGGTCTCAAATGAGCCGTATTCCAGGATGACCTTCTATGTGCCTGAAGGTGGTAGGTTCAGAATTAAGTGCTTGCATTGAGAAAATCTGAGTGAGAATTCAGGCAGAATTCCTGAATTTCACCAATAACAAATATCCGTCTTAATAACAGTGCTATTCTAAATAACAATTTAGAAATATTTTCATTGGCCTGGCTAGCCTGTGTTCATCACTGAAGAAAAATTTACATGCTTGAAGCAGATAGGAATTTATTGAGAAAGCCAGACAGTGATAAGCATGTAAGGGCAGAATTAAATTAGGACTGTGAAAGTGTAAGCTTCTTCTGACTACAGGCTAAAGAATGTTGCAGGAAATTTTTATATTTTTATGCTTATAGATTTCTTTTAAGAATGGCTCGTGATGGATCTTGTCTTGAAAAAAAAATAAATTGAGCCAATCTACAACTCTCTAAAAGCTGGCAACATGGTTAGCTTAACATATCCCCCACTCTTTTCTAAAATGAGCAGCTGTTAAGTTACAGAACAGAGCTGAAAGCAACCTATCTGTACTAAGCACTCCTGCTACCAGTGAAACAGGAGGAAAAACAAATCACACATTACTAACAGCAGACTAAATTAATTGAACTCTAGTGACAAGTGGCATATAAAAAAAGGTTTATGAACTGAAAAGAGGCCAAGAATTCTCTGTTGTTACAGATTGTTGCAGACTGGCCATGTCAGCAGTGTGAACAGACAGAAACGTCAGCAGCATCAACCCACTAACAATACTGTATTTAGAAAAGATGAAGTGTGCACTCATAATTTAGTTCTGTGCTCTGACTGCAGTACTACAGAGACTGGAGTGGTTTGGGTTTTCAGGCTTACAGTATCCTCAGATCACCTCTTCCACACAAATTACCATATTTATCAATTGTTCCATCCTAAGCAGTAGCTTTCAGGACTCCTGTCACATTGCCTTTGAAACAGCAGATACTCACCACCAAGGAATAGGACTGGCTGTGAAAACTCTGATGGCACATTTCTATCCCTGCAATTCTGGCAAAAGAAAAGTGCTTGGTGGAAATGGTTCAATTTTGACTATGATTGCGTAGCTAAGTGATTGTGAAAGTATGATTTAAACTGGGGGGGGGGGAGGGGGTAGAATAAAGAGGTTTCATAAAATTTTTATTATTACTTGGAATTCCAAATATGAAAGAGCCCTTTGGCTCCCATTGTGACTGGTTGCAGTCTCTGTAGAGGAAGAGTACTTCCTCGCCCCTTCACACTATGCAGGAAGGATCAGCTAAACAGAGTCACTCCTACATTTGGTAGGTATCACCTGAAGGTTAGTTTACCACATCTAAATTTAATCTCTCTTTCTGGCCTCAATCATTCACAAGATATATGTGAGAGCACCCTGGAGTCCTATGAATATGAAAAGATAGAAAATTCTCCTGGAGAAGCTGAAAAGCAAGAAAGATTAAACTATGGCTGATGCAGGAAAGCAGAAAACTTCTCTGTATTTCTTTCTTTTTTACTCCGGAGATAGGGGCTGTATGTGTGTGCTTGTGCATTTTTTGCAGCTTTTTTTTTGGTGAACATACCAAAAGCCTGACAGCGTGGTGTATTATTCATTTGCACTCTGTGAGTCATTGTCTGCTCCCTTAATCAAAGAAAATTATTGTGAGTAAGGGCAAAGGTGAAAAATAGTCCAAGCCAGAACTATAGGTGTCTCTGTACCATATTATGTTAACAAATTTACAAGCAGCCTTGTGCCGGGACAAACAAGGAGCTGACCCCTAGGACAGCATAAAACTAGGGATGGTGGTTTTGGCCCTCGGTTGCCTACATACTTAAGGTCCTTATTTCTTCTCTCCAGAGCCCTAAGCCCCATACATCAAAAGCTTCTAAGTACAATGCAAAAATTTGCCTTCCTAAATATGTTGTACTACTAAAACCAATAAAAGCTGGGACTAGTTTTGAGCAAATTCGCTGCTCCTTTATAACATTTCAACAATAGGACTCAAAGCATTGTTACCCAGAAAAATGCCATGGAAATCCTAATTCTCTCTGGGTCCTGTACAAAGCCAGTACATGGCTAATCAGGGAGCAGGGACCTGATGTCCAAATGACCCAAAATTGTCCCAAAACTTACAGCATCTCCATTTTTTACTCACTGATTTTGCTTTTACTGCATCAAAATGTGGATTGTTAAAATGTGCAGCCAGATACAACTCTTACAGGAAATAAAATGCTCTGTGCTAGGCCAGCTGTGTTGCAATCCTGAAATTTGTATTTCTCCCCTAAATAATCTGTGTGATGCTTAAATAAACCTCTGTGTTTTTTAGTTTATGTATAATGGGGCTATAAATATTATTTAGCTCTCAGACCTTCACAGCCTGTGAAGTACTGAGATGATTTGCAGACAAAAGTGTTGCTTAGAAACAAAAATAAAAAAAAACAGGGGTCTCTAATTTTGTATCTCAAGGGGACTTAAAAACCAAAGTAAGTTTTTGAGACCACGTTTCTCCTGAATTGCACAAGGGAAATCAGCTCAGAGGCAGAAAATTGTGCTGTGTTTTTGAAGAAGCCAGACCACCCAGCAGCGAGCACCACGTCCTGAGGTGCTGGCTGCCATCAGCTCTGCCATCTCCCCACATCCCACTGCTCCTGGCCTTCCAGGTGCTCAGAGCTCCAGAGGTGCCTCTGAACTTTCCAGCCCTCCCAGGTCTTTGGCAAGCTGAATATGAAATAGTTGTTACCCACAGCTGCTGCACTGAGTGGAACTCTGGTTTAAGTAATTCATTTTGATAACAATGGGGAGGTTAATTGATCAGTCATTAATTTTCTTGCTTCGCAGTTTTTCCTAATTATCTCCATTACACAGAAGGTCCGCAAGGCATGTTCCTTGGTGAGCATGCCTACTTTTTATTGCTTTGTGTAAAAGTACAACATATGTGTAATTATTCAATGCCATTTCAGCTCTCAGCATCCCGCTTGGCACAGCATACTCCATTCCTGAACTCCTCTGGACAATAGTTAACCTCTCTTTCCATGGAAAACGCTGGTTATAAATGCTGCAGCAGGAATTCATGTGTTGACAGAAATGTCAGGAAACAAATACCTTTTTCCAGACTTGACAGCTTTTCCTCTGAAAATTCAGTTATGGACTTGTGGAGACAATCAGGAGCAACTGAAATTCCCCTGTTCCTTTATTAAATCTGAAACAAAAACTAGTGGAGAGAACATTTTTCAGGCACAAACATTTATTGCTAAGCTGTGCAGCGGCAGCAGGAGTCACATGGCCCATCCAGGTATCACTCTGTTCTAATGCTTTGTAAATGGGCCTCTTTTCTTATTCCACTGCATATTTCTGCCATGTATCCTGTGTGCTGTCTCATTCTGGAGGCTGTCAGGTGCAGGAGATTTGTCCAAGTCTCTAGGCAAGTTTAAGCTGGAGTGTAAGGGGACAGAGGGACAGAGTGTCTGTGTGCCTGACAGAGCAGGCTTCCCCCTGGAAGGTGTGTATGCACACTGTGCAGTCACAGGGCAAGGATCATGCCTTACAAGAGGAGATTTCTGATTTAACTGTTGGAACAGCTGCTTCAGCTGAACAAAATCAAGTTCCTGCAGCACATGTTTGAATTGAGCTGGAAGGAAGGCAAGGCAGGCAGGCACTAGGAGCATATTCATCTTTAAATAGCAAAGCTGCATCAGCAGAAGCCTGAAACCGTACAAAGTCACAGGGGCACGACTACAGTGCAGGGTTCATTCACTCTCTGTTACATCTATCCCATGAGACATGTGATTTCTGCTGGCCACATGCTGTCCCTGTGTCAGGAAGAATCCCAGGTGTTCCTTGTTTTCCTTGTCCTGATTTCCCTGGGGAGGAACATAGCAGCTGGGAGGGACCTGTGTTGCACTCCTCTCTCATGCACTGCTGGAAGGCTGGGGCGTATGGGATGAGCTGAATAAAACACCTGCTCTGCAATCCAGATGTAGGTGCAAGGTTTTCACTTTTAACAGCAGAAAATGTGTGCACATCATGCTTCTTCTTAGAACCTGGAAAATATGACCCCACTGACCCCACTGAGCTGTGCAAGATTGCTTAGCAGAGAGGAAATGTAAGTAGTTCATGACTATTTTTAAATTTCATTGTAAGAAAGGCAGCTTCACCTTGAAAAAGAAATCCATAAGACCCTAGGCACAATAGCCTATGACAGAAGGATTAAGGCATACATGGGCTGTAAGGAGATAAATATCTCTGTACTCTTCTTGTACCTTCCAATAGGTCATTCATCAAGAAACAGTGAGAGTCAAAGAGCAACACCTCTCTGACCTTGTGTGCCATTTTTAATTAAAATGCAGGACACTTTTTCTTAGTATTAGGCGTGGATGCTCACCACAGTATAAGCTCAGGTGTATGTAACAAAATATTGTATTTTCCTTTACGTCTCCCTAAATTCTCCACCAAATTCCCATGCCTCACCCTTCATGATTTCATTCTGGTGAAATTTGCTGCCTTTCCTCAGTCTCCACTTCCCACATAGTCCTTTGTTTCTCTGCATTACTCACACCAACCTGCTCTTAAAACCCATGACCAAAAATTCTTATGAAACTATTGGGGTTACCTCACAGGAAACCTCCAAATGAGATATTCTCTTGGACCTAACACCTCTAGAAGTCAAGTCACACTATAAAAGGTTTGGTGGGATCTGTGTGCCCAGACCCATTGCAAAGGTCCTTCTCCGCTGACTCCCCCATCTGCAAAGGGAGGACCAGGTATTTCTCCAAAATGGGAAAACCACAAAAGTTAGCTGTGTTTAGTTCTTCTAATTGAAAAGGATGGAGAACTGATTTCCTTCTCTGGACAAATATTGTTCTTTTTCTGCAATGCAGTTACAAGAGCAAAATAGAGCTTTAAATGGGCTTATATTTGGAGAGAGGAGCAGACAAACAATTGCATTGCAACAGTACCCCAACATCATTGGCATCTCTTTGTTATCATCATCATTACCCTGTTTTTCTGTCCTTGACTCTTAATTACTCATGGTTCATCTGAAGAGGATGATAGCACCTATGGAAATGCCATAGTTCACTTAGAAACACCAAAAGTGCTTATCCTGAAAGATTCACACAACTGTGTGCTCAGTCTCAGAGGTGAAGCATCTGAGATATTTCAGCTCTGTGATCTGCTCAGAAAACCTTGTAGCACCTTCTGTGCATCCCACCCTCACCCCCTGCAATTATATTAATTCTTATGGGAAATATTCCTCCCCTAGCCATTGCCTTTTTCAGGAACAAATTCAGGAAGATAATAGCAACTGGGACAGTTAGATGAGCCAGACCTGAAGCAATGATGCTGAACATCCATGCCTGTGGAGGAGCTCTAGGAATGGGTTTAGCTTGAGCTGACTGCTTAAATCTTTCTATTGGAACTACCTGAAATACATCAAAACTTTAGGAAAACATAGATAAGTTTTGTGCCTCTCTTCCAGTAAAACAGTGTTTGAGTTTTAAGGGGAAACTAAATAATGGTTCAAACTTATTTTACAGGGATTATTAAGAAAGGAAAATACTGGAATCTCACATATTTGCAGACTTAACTGCCATTGTTATGTACTGTGTTTGTAATACCATACTTCTATTTGATACTTTGAGTTTCTAATACTTTGTTTGCACTCTCTTTAGCAAGTTCTTTCAAGCACAATGTAAACTTCTGCCTCTATGGTTTTGAGGTATTTCAGAGTATCAAGCTGCACTACTTTTATCATAAAACATGATCTTATTCTTGCAGACAGCCTAGTAAAGAGGAGGACTGCCATCTACTCTATGTCAATATGGAAATTCAGTTCTACAGCAATTGAACATTCTTCTGTCAGTAGCAGTTACTACCCATTTAGTTACCTTTTTTTTTTAATTTTTAAATTAACTTTACCTTTCCTAGACATGTAGAATACTTTGCTCTCTGAACTAACTCCAGCTTTCTAATTAAAACTGGCACATGCTCTGACACAAGTCAAAATGATAGGTCGTCCTTTCTCTTTAGAAAAAAACACTTTACCATACGGCTTCTAAAATTAGCAAAGGTAACTGGATATTAAATCAGTGGCTAAGCAGATGGATAGATAAAATTTAAACAAGTTATATTCTATTAAATAAGGAAATATGAGTGCTGAAACTGTAAACATGGTTAGATCCAGAGTAGTTCTTCAATGCCGCTGACAAGTGAATAAGTCAAGGGCAGTGGTCTCTTGCAGACTCATCCATAAGGTTTGTTCCTCCTCTTCAGCTATTCCTTTGTGGGTTTGCCTGTAGTTTGTTCCTGCCTTTTCTGTTTGATTTGAAAAACCTTTTCTAGCTTTCAGCGTAGCTCTCCCACGCACTGATGACCTTTTAAATAATTAAAATGCTAACAGTTCGTTCAAGCTATTATGCAACTCACTCTTCAAAGTAGCAGGCAAAGGATCAAAACGGGGAGAAAGAAGACCTTTTTGTGCTGCTTAGTTTTGACTTGTTTTGTTTCCCTGACAGGGTCTGTTTGAGGAGAACTGAGAAGTGTGCTCTGTTACTGATTCAATAATCAGAAATTCTCAGGGTTGTGTCATTATTCATCTTTTCTGTTTTGATCATTTAAGCAATTTTTCATATTGTTTTCCTCCTGGATTTATTATCTGACACTCAACAGCCAGAGCTTTCATAAAGCTTTTTGGTGCCCATGGGTACACACGTAGCTGATGCCTGTTTGAATGGCAGTTTCACAATTTTCAGAGTTGTGCTGCATCACCCAAAAGAACAATTGTTGCACTAGGAAGCTCAAGACACTCCTAAAATCATCTACTCAAAACAATGACATAATGTGGGAGGAGAGGTGGAATCTAGACAAAGCATTGTGTTAAATTAAATATCTTGGACTTACTTCCAAAAATGCACAATTTACTTTATTTTACACCAAATCAACAGGAACATAGAAAGCAGAAAAAAAATGAAATTAAGAAAAGAACTTGGTAGATTTAAAAAGCAAGAGTTACAGAAACCTCTTCATCTGGGCTAAACAAATGAAAGTGAAAAGAAAGCTAAGATAGGTTCTCAAAAATGGACAAAGTTTTAAAATGGTAGTACAGCTGCTCCTTTAAAATTAATGGGAAGTGTCAGTGCTGGCTTGCCACAGTTCTGCTACAGTAAGAAGTGGTATATGAGCCCTAAAAATGCACAGGACTGGACAAATAAACAAAGATTGTCTAAAGGATTATAGAAACAAAACAAAAATGTGTGTTGATGTGACTGGCACCCCCTGCTCCTGACAGTTACTTTTATAAACTTTGATAGCTGTACATGCATTTGTGTCCCTATAGAATCACACATATCAAGATAAAGAGATTGGGATTAAATATAGAATGAAAATTTTCTCAGAAGCAGGAATTCCTGCAGCACATCTCCAGGGTGTCAGGTAAAAATCCCAGATAATAAAACCCAGACAGCAGTGATTTCTGTGATTTTTGCGTGTTATATTTCAGGTAAGTGTGTTTAAATACATTTCCAGCCATATTTCCTCACTGATTTTTACATTTTAAATTTTAGTTGCACCTCAAATTCTCAGCTGTGAGAATGCCAAGCCTTTGATATTTGTAAAGTTTGTATAGACATTATCCTGCTCCAATATAGCATCAGCAAAAGAGGCAGACATCATTACCCGCATTTTGCAAGAGGAATATCACATGCAAAGCAATGAAGTTGTTTAACCAAGTATATTCACAAAACCAGTGGCAGCTCAGGATGGAATTGGGAGTATTGAAACATTTTTGAAGAGTCAACACTAAGTCATAATTGCATCATTATTTTAGTAACATTAGGGGAAGTCAACATGAGAATATATGCTACACACAAAGAAAAACAATGTAATGACACCAATATACAAATGTAGTCTTTTGACGTGGGAATGGTAAGAATTTAAATCAAAGAAAAAAAAAAGAAAAAAAAAAGAATCTTTAACTAATGACAATTTCCTAATATTTTCTCTTTCTTTGTAGCAAGAAATTTGAGACCACTGAAACATAAACATTTTGATAAGCATGATATTGATTCCATCAGTATTTTCTTGGGTGAGAAGACTGATCTTCAGGGCATTTTAGTGTAATATCAGAAGAGTCATTGCAATGTAGGAAACAACAGAAAACTAGTTCAAGTACCTCAGTGGACAAGGTCACAGCATATTCTGTTCTGTTTTATAACATCTGCTGCATGAAAGGTTAGCCAGCAAAAAGAGATGTGGCATCAGGGTCAAGCTTTCCTATAAGATGCATTCCCTGAAGTGGCTGTAAACATCTCTTGCTTTTTAAAGTAGTGGCAAGGTTGTCATTCAAATTACAAGGGCACCTCTTTCTAGATAGCCAGCCTGCATTCTGAAGGTCAGCACCACACTCTGACTGTCATAAAATAAAATAAAATTTTTTAAGTGATTGTATTTTAGATAGACACTAATTTGTGCAATATGTGAACCATTGTATCTTTTATTCTGAAGACAACAAAATAAGAATAAGTTCCTTCTGAGCTGTATTTCCTAAAATTTATTCTAAAAAATCTAATTTATGTTTTGCTTCAGTTTCTGGTTTTCTTAGATCTCCGGGGAACAATGCCACCTGCTTTGCTTCAGAGTTTCCAGTAGAAAAAAAATCAGCCAAAATTAAAATTTATAAAATTAAAGAATTCCCTTCTATGCCACAATGTTCATTGAAAGAAGCAAAAAATAATCTCTAAGTAAAAAATGAACCAAATAAGCTCCTAAACCTTTCTATCAAAGTTAGTCTGAATAGGCTGGTGGTGTGCACCATGTGAATTTGAGCTGATATTTCAGTATAAAAGCACTACATCAACCTCTTATATCAGTCAAAGAATCACTCTCCCAAATTATAACCAGCATGACTAAAGACATTTTATCATAACTCTGAAATGTCTGTGATTTAGCTGCTTCAACATAATATTGAAAAAATACGCACCGTGTGATCCTATGCATTTTAGTTCCAATCCATATTTTTGCCTAACAACTCTGATTTTTTTAATAGGAGTTATTAATCTACATTTTCAATACTTGAGGTTGTTAGATGGACAAGGATTTTCACATCATATATCTATTTAAAAGAGATTAACATGGATCCCTGAATCTCTGCCAATACCATATTTTTTACCACATTATTCTGTCCAGTCCAGTCCAATCTCAAAAGCACAGGTTTTTTCACTTTGCTCTCCAGCAGGTATTGCATTACCTGCAGTTTTTCACTAGTTATTCCAAGTTGAGTTACAGCAACTTGACCTTTCCTGCAACTCCCTAAAAATTATTTTCTGCCTATCTTGAGGTTCTCCAATCACTTCTTCATACATTTTACTCCATTCAATCCCTCTAAACACTCAATGCTTCTTGAATTTAGCAACTAGTTTGAGCTGTAATTTTGTTTCCCACTTAATTGGGAATTTTGTAAACCTCAGCAGCCTGCTATTGGTTAGCATTTCTCCATGTACCATATTTTGTCAGACAAGAAAAAAGTGTCAGGACTCACAAAGGCCAGCCTGGTCTGTGACAAGCACCAAATGCTTTGTGGTTTCTCTGCTTGCTATTCTTTTCAGACCACAAAACCTAGAAACAGTCCAAAGGACCCAAGCTTTGATGAAAACTAAAAGAAATAAAACATTTTGGACAGGCTTAATTCCTGTAATTGGTAATGGCAGATGTCTAATATGCCTCTGTAAATGTTGCATTGTGTGGTGGATGGCTAAAAAAGCAAAATTTTAGAAAGTATTTTTTCTTTTCTTTTTGAGGTAGGAACACAGACAAAAACAATTTCAAGAGTAACACTGTATTAGTAAGTTCTTCAGCAAGAACTGACTTTCATTTAGAAAACAAGTCAATACACTGACAAACTGATACACTCTTTAAATCATTCAATAGCATATTGAACTGTGCATGCAAAAAGGCATTTGAAACCAATTTATCAAAGGTCTTACTATGAAGACCCTTGCACTGATTAGGTGGGCTTCCAATTTAACCCTGCGGCTCTATGATATTTTTTTGTGATAAGCCACTGCTTTAATTCTTCCACAGGAAAAAAAAAAATGTTATTAAATCCCTAAACCTATTTGCTGAGTTTTTCTCCAGTAGCAAAGTTTAAACTCAGGATAAAATTTTGCATTTTGGAGGCAGCCTCTTCTTGCATTTTGGAGGCAGCCTCTTGAAGTTCTCAGCCCTATAACACTGACAGGCCTTATGATACAGGCAGGAACAACAAGGTAATTGCTTTTGTTGGTGTCATTGCCTGACACCAGATAGAGTAGGAAGGATTGTAGACACCAGCTGATTTCCTTTCCATACACATCTTGTTAATTATTTTTTTCTGGAGGAAAGGTAATTTACACTGGTTGTATTGTCAGTCGTCAGTGGGCTGCTGCAGTGTGTAGTCAAGCTTCTAAGCAGTGTTTTGTTTTGTTTTCTATTCTTGCCTGGATTCCCCCTTTAACCTTATCAAAGCAGTTAAATTTCTTCAACCTATCAAGCTGAGCCATGTCAGCATCTTTAGATAGTCGCTGTTGACACGGCTGAGCAAAGCTGAATTGATCTCACAGCCCTCAGGACATCCTGAACAGCGTGCATGCTCTATACTACTGCCACATGCCTGATTTAAAGTCCAGACATTTCTAACTCATTGCTGGAAAGTTAAAATGGTTTGTATCACTAACGCTATTTAAGATCATTCTGTTGCCACAAATGCTGTCCCAGTAATCTTAGACTGTGCACTAGAGATGGAAAAAGGACAGCAATGACATGCTTGTTTGCACTAAAAGAAAAACCACAAAACCGCTGCAATCTGAAGCAAGAACAACAACAACAAAAAACCAAACCACGATTCAAGTTGAGCTGTACCTGTCTATCTGAGAAAGCAGCAATAAAACAAGCTTAGGTACATTAGAGAACAAAGTGCGGCTGACAAGGCTTCCAGCTACTCTCCATGAAGAACTTGACAAGTGAATGGCTGTTTTCCAAGCTGTTAGGCACCCGAGTTACTGCACATTTCCTTGTATCCTATATGTTTTCCATTAGCAGGCATGCACAGTGACAGTAGCCCATGAATCATAAGAATCCTGTCCTTAGCACTGTGAGCACAAAACCACCTGGATTTTGAAAAATATGGGACTTGATAACCAGGTCATCCAGATCATCAGGAGAGCTCAGCCTCAGGACAACAAATGATCTTAATTACTCATTCTGTTTGCTTCATTCATAACTTAATTATATTTGTATCTCCTAACTTTCAAATAGAGAAGCAGAAGAAAATTCTCGTGGAGAAAAGAATCACTTTTTTTTTTCAAAGGGTCTTTGTTTATGTATTTACATGCCTACCTGCTTGTGTGCATTTTAGTTAATGGCTGTTTACAGAGTGCCCCCCAGAGAGGTGAAAGACACTTACATGTCATCTAATTTCCATGCAACATCTAGATCAGTGAAAAATGAATAAGCTTGTACAGCAGTGGCCTATGAAGCAAGGGCCATTGATAATAGGGAAAAAAGGTTATCTTTTAGAAATAAAGGATCAAATCCTGGGGCTCTGTGTGTAATGAACATCTATGGGGTACAGAAAAAGTACTGGTCATACCACTTATTAAGCAGGAAAGTATGTCCATTTTGCAGACCCTAAGTAATCATTAGAGAAATGAAAACTAGCAGAGTTACAGAAAACATCATACACATTGAAGTCCTCTTTGTATAACCACAGGCAAGGGTCTCTCCTTATGAGTTGTAATTCCTAAGGTCTTAGGGGTTCTTCTTAATTCATTGTTAAAATGGAGTACTGCAGAAGTGGTGTTTATCAGCAGAGATGTGTGCAAATTCTCCACACAGCATTTAATTGCCCAGAGAAATAGACCCCTAAAGTTCTTAAGTTACATGGGAAATAGGTGCAAAAACCCTGGGGTTTTTTTGTGGTAGAACAAACAACTATGGCTTGGGAAAGAGAGACCTGTGAACCTGGCAAGCAGAATTCTACGTGTTCCCCGACTCAATGGAAAGACATCATCTAAACTCTCAAGACAATGTGGTTAATAGAAGTGAAAATCTGTCCTTTAACACAAACAAGAAAACAAATAATGATCAACAGAATAAGAATTAACATAGATTTGAAGATTTCTTCTGAAATGGGAATTTTCAGCTTGTGGTGACAAGATGATTAATACCAAAGTAAAATTGTGGACAATAGACACTATAATGTCAATTATCTCATCAGCAATAAATAGGCTGGTGGTATGGAACAATCTCTTCGTCTTTCAAATTATGACTTATTGGACATTCTCATCTCAGAACTTGATTTCAAAAGCATTTCAGACCTCATTTTTCTTAAGAGCAAGAGGGATTTTCATTTATATATTCTTCTCTTTCACGTAAAACTCACTGTTCAATCATCTTTCATTGTGCTTTTATTCAGAGTCAAGGAACACATTTTACCTCTTTCACGGAGCATTCACAGAGCATTCACAAAAAAAGGCTCAACTAGAACTCTATTAACTTTTATGCATGCAGATGGTTTGGAAAGTAATTTTATTTGTATTTACATCATGATTCACAGATTGTGAGTATTCTGGAACCCACCTGTTGGAGAATTTATACTAAATAAAAAAAACACATTGAAATAATATTTTGTTCCCCCCCCCATTTCTTTACCACAGCAAGAAGCCAAATAGAAGCGGTGATGGTTTAAAATTTTACCTCTGACTGCAAAGGCAGTGATTTCCTCAGGAGTCACTTTCTGGGTGTTTAGATTAGAGACAATAATAACATACGTGCTATTCCTCCTTCATTTGTCAGCCGAAATGCTGAGCTATAAAATGCCCTGCAATCTAAAATAACTGCCAATGCATTCTGTGATGGGATTTTCTGTGTGGTGCAGAAGTGAATCTAAACAGCTGGAATGAACACACACACACAAAATCACAGTCATAGCATTAAAATTTTCAGTCCATAATTTACCTATAATTTGTAGAAAATTAATAATGTGATAGGTTCTTGCATGTGAGTAACTCACAAAATAGACTTGCAAGTTTTTGGGAATTTTTAAAATCTGTAATTACAGGAGTAACCAGTTGTGTGTTACCTTTTTTCCTCAAAAAGGTAAAGGAAACCTCAGGGCAGCTGAATGTGTGTGGCCTGCACAGAGGCTGCACAGGAGCATCAATAACCAAAGGAATTTGGAGGAACAGAATATCTCAAGTAGAACTGCTCATTGATGTTTCCTGGGATTACAGTAAAACGTATTTTGGAGACAAAATCTTTGGGTTTGGTCATCTGCAAGGCTAATGTTTGCTGCCAGTAATGGTGCTTCCTACCTAGAGATTTTAGCAGGAGGCAGGTATTTGGAAGTGCTAACATTGGTACAACTGCTAACAGAAGCCAAAACCAAATCTTGCTCCCACACAGCCTCTGTTCTATTCAGCTACCGAGAGCTAGTGAAAAGCAACACCTCAGTCATTACGTATCTAATCTCTCATGGATAATAAAAGTAAATGAGCTGCTGTGGTCTGAGCTAAATATGCTCTTCTTCTGAAATATCAGCTCAGGTGTCTCCACATCAGCTTCCAACAAGAGTTAAATGGGAGGATTTGTCAAATAGAAACACAGTCTGTCATGTATGGAATTTTACTGCTACCCCACATACAAACAATTGAAAATAGGCTTACATATCTTGAGGACTAGAAATAAAAACTATGTCTGGTGCTTTTCAGTTTAAAGGGGTTAATAATTGCTGCTTGTGGAGTGGTTTGGCTGTTTCATAAGGTTTTACCAGTTTTCCTCTTGCATGTATTTAGGAAGTTTTATTATGGTATTTTCCTAGCTTGCTGGAATGGGTGAAGAGATCAAAGGAGGACAGTATATAGTAGCCTTGTGTCCTGAAGTGAAATTATGATTCAGTTATTAGCTCTGCTACTCAGAAGCATACATGAACTAATGCAGCATCTATCCACTTTGCCTTATCTATTGTGACAAGCCTCCGGGGGCTGATCCACATGAAATTCATTTCACATCTCATTCATTGAGTGCCTGGGATTTGAAATACCTTTCTGCTCTTCTAGGTTTCAATAAGCTAGACTGCACAGACTCATTGCCAGCACAAAGTAAGAAAGTAAATGTCTCTGTAGAGATGGTGCTTTCAAATTTCCTGTGATGACACTGGAGATGCGCTGACATTAATTTCAGGAATGGTGCACATGTGTAGGACAAGGATGACTTAGAGAATAATCATACTTTTCAGATCAATGGAAATATGTTTTTATATATTACAGCTAATAATGAAGTTTGTATCATATTAAATAAGAAATATAAAAGATTATATTCAATCTGAAATATATGACAAAGAAAGTTTCTCTTTTCCCCTAAAATTGACTAAAAAATCCTCATGATCCCCTTTAAGAAAGTTGAACTATTAAATATTTGGCAGTTTGTACTCAGTTTCTGTACAAATTTGACTGACAAAAACAGGGAAACAAGAGCCCACTGTTTTTCCAGAACATTGCATTTCATATTTCTAAGCAATAACCTAGGAGAGAAATAATATTGTTAGAAATATTACAGGAATTTCCTTCAATATAAAGAAGCATAATCGACAAAGCAAATTCCTTTCCACTTTTCATTGCTCCTCAAAGTGACCAAAACTGTCATGATGCTGGGACACACAAACCAACATCTCCAGCAGCCTGTAGACCTAAAGAAAACAGGGAAATAACAGTCTTTCTTGCTGCAGAAACTTATGATTATTGGAAGCCCAAGTGTGAGCTACTATTTTTTATGCAGTAATATTAAATCCTTGTATCAACTAGGACAAGACATAGTCCTAGGGACCTCACCTAAGAAAGGATATACATCCAGAAAATGGCTGAGACGAACATTATTTGCCTTCGTGCAAGAAGCCAATGTATTTTTCAGATTGCCTTTGTGTTTCCTCCACCAGAATTGCCATCAGGAGGGGGCTAGAGCCTAAATCACCCTATGCTGGGGCTCACATTACAAGCCTAAAGAATCAGATTTACACTTGGCTTTGCTAGCTCAATGAATCTTTCAAAATTAATTCACTTATTGGGTCCAGTTATCTTATCAGAAACCAACATCAAAAATGCAAAAGGGATTACTGAGAGTCTGTAGCCTCCCATGCCAAGAGCACCAGCAAAGTCTCAGTGTAGTCAGTGGAGGGGGGCCTACATGATCCAGCTGAGTTACATGGAATAAGGAAGGGAATTTAATACAGCTGGATTGTGAGACTATTAAGGGATTGCAATGGCAGTCACTGTGAAGAAGAAAGCAGATTTGATTCTCTGCTACCAGGTTTTTCTTTTACACCCTCGTCCCCATTCATCCTGAATATTTGTTCATGGGATGAGAAAAGGAGGAGGTTTCATGGTTCAATGTGCAACCATCTGCAGCCCATGAGAAGGACACACACATGCAAAAACGTGTGTAGCCAAGCCCTGAACTGTGACTACTTCTCATACAAACTCCTCTAAAGTGATGCCATCCTTCTTCCTTTGTCTGCTGGGCAAAGGGAAGCCCCTGTAGGGGCAGGCTGTGAGTACGTGTGCAGCAGCCGGGAGAGGCAGCTCCTCAGGGAGAGCCGAGCCTGCTCCATGATCCTCACTTGGGTCTGTCCCCTTGTCCCTTGGAATTATTCTGGGTGCTCAAACTGACACCTGAGGAGAGGTGTGGAGGGAAATCAAGACCAGAGCCCTTCTTCCCTTAGTAAACCAGACCACAAGAAATCCTTAAGGCACCATACAGTACCATAAGTAAATTCCTTTCAGTGAAGTAATTTTCTTCAGCTGGATTATCAGTGCTCAGACTAAACCTACAGATAATAGTACCACAGCTGGAGAAATCAGTGAATTCACTGATGAGGTATTCTAGAATCATAAAAATAAAACATATTCTGAACATTTTCTAAATTCTCATGAAACAAAATTGGGAAACAAATTTTTACTTAATTCTTCCTTAATTTCAATACCAATAATTAATTAATTCCTCCTAGGAAGCTCTCTAGGCAATATGCTGTAATATATTTAATTTTAGCATTCACAATATCTCTAATATTGTGATATCTCTAATAATGTGTCTGATTGTTAATACATGTTATCAAAATAATTTTACCAAATTATTTACCAAAATAATAATAACAAAATCAAACAGAAAATACCAATTTACAACTTCTGTCTAAATCAGCAGGCACACTCAAGTTCTTGACAGATTTTTCTCATTTAGTGATGTGCACTTTCTTCACTAGTTCCTAAATTACAAAACATGCAGCACTGGGGAATCTACAAATAAAGAAAGGAATTTAACAAAACCATGGGATTCTCTTTGGATAATGGCTGCCCCACAAGTATAATTTTCTTCTTAAAGCAGCTTTGCATTTCTCAGTTCTGATGTTTGTTCACCCACACACATTCTGTGTGATTTTATAAATTAGTGGTAGGTCTTGACAGCACTCTATTCCTTTTAGGCACTTGTACCAAGGCATTATAGCCTATATCCCTATATCTTGCAGTTGTTTTGCTTGAACTGTTTCTTCTAGTTGCTATCATGCATACACAGGGTAATATGCAAATCATTACATGCAACAATTTTTCTTTGATGCTGAGCTTATGAACTAATTTAAATATTGGTTGCCCTTATAATAAAACACAAGCCTTGCTTCCAGTGCAGTCACTCTATCCTCATGAAATGGAATTGAATTAACATGAGAGTACATTGTAATCTTTCAAAAAGCTACAGTTAGCAAACTTGGTTTTGAGATGTTGACTGACAAAATACACACCACCTAAAAATTTTAAATAAATTAAATTAACAGTTAATGAATTATTATTAAAAGTTCTGTATTGCTATTGAATTGTTTTATGCATGTACAACAAAGATATGATTCTTAAAACACTGTTCTGAAATACTGTGACATTTTCTTCAGAATGGGACACAAATAATACTCTCTTGCAACACTTTGAATTAAGGAATATCCAGTAACTGGGAATCTTCAGCTGTCAGTACAAATTGTGTAAAAACATATGCCAATACTGCTTTAAACATCTTGCTAAGAAGATGTGCTGTATCACTTTACTATAAATTTAGATTCTACATAGATTTTTATGCAAGCCAGATAAGCATGGCCATTTCTCTACATACTGCATATTTACCTTCTGAGATTGTGCTCTGCACCAAATTAGTGGGGCCTTGTTCTGACAAAGACATGCAGTATTAGAGAGCACTTTTTATTGTGTAAGTAGGAATAATTTACACTATCCTGAACTTTTCAGTTCCACAATTTTGTTCTTGTGATTTTCTTATGAAAAATGTGTCAGATAAGTCACATCAGTTCTTAGAGTTTTTTTTAATCTCACAGTTTTGTATTTTAGCATTTTGGGTTTTTTAAAATCCTTTTAATTGTAAATTTTTGATGAAATATAATGAAGTTAAAACAATGTAATGTTTATTTGGAAATACACTGCATAGGGAATAAAAAGGAAAAAAAAATTGTCATGCATCTGTAAATTCAATATTGCAGCCATTTTACAAACCTCTGATTCATAATTTCTGAAGAGCATGAACTTTTCCCTTCATGGAGGAGTGAAAGATATGGAGTTTTTTCCTCCATCTTGTTAAAAGTATGTTACCTGTCAACACAGGAAATAATGTTTATCCACATTTTTCACCAGGATAAACTGCTTTATTTAAGCCCTCCATAAAAATGGAGGCAATCCACTTCCAAATCACCTGTTATGTCTGTATACACAGACAAAACTGTGGATACACCAGGTGCACTAAAGCAAATTAAGCTGAGAGATGAGCTCATCCCAAGCACAAAGGCAGTCCGGGCAGTGAATGGAGAGAGACCAGCTCTGAAGATTTGGGGTGTTGGTTGATGAGAAGCTCATAAACCTGCCATGTGTGTTTGTAGCTCTGAAAGACAACTGTGACCTGGGCTACACCAAGAGGAACATGGCCAGCAGGCTGAGGGAGGTCATTCCTCTCCTCTCCTCTGCTGTTAAAGGCCATAACTGGAGTGTTGCATCCAGCTCTGGGACCTCCAGCTCAAGAAGATCATGGACCTGCTGGAGCGACTACAGAGGAAAACATCAAGATTACCACAGAGCTTATCCTATAAAGACAGTTTGAGCTGAGGCTACTCAGCCTGGAGAAGGCTCCAAGGAGATCTTAGACCATCCTTATAGTACTTAAAGGGGGCTTGCAGGAGAGCTGGAGAAGTTTTTGCAATGGCATGTAGTGACAGGACAAGACAGATTGGCTTTAATCTGGGTAGGTTTAGACTGGACATTAGGAAGAAATTTCTCACTATGAGGATGGTCAGATTCTGGAACAAGCAGCCCAGAGAGGTGATAGATGCCACTTCCCTGGAAACATTCAGAATCAGGTTGGATAGGTCTCTGAGTAACTTGATTTAGTTTAAGATGTCCCTGATTATTGAAGGGGAGTTGGACTAGGTGATCTTTAAAGGCCTTTTTTAAGTGATCCTATGATTCTATGATTTTGTCCCTCACTATCAAGTATTAGTAAGGGATTTTCTGATGATGCACTTGAGAGTTCAAAAATATGCCGCTGAGGCTGGCAAAGGAGGAGCCTGCACCAACACGAGGTGAAATGGATAGTGAAACAGCACCTGCCTGGACTGCCAGAATTCTTCTCATGCTGTGCCTGCAGTGCAGGCACCACTTTAAAGTCTGTCAATTTGACCAAAACGCAGAGTGGAGAAGGAAACTAGCCACTGGGGAACACATTCCGAATCAATAAGAGAACTGCCTCAATCTATCGCAAAGATCTTGTTAGGGGGCTAAAAGGACGATTAGAACTAGGGACCACCTTTTGTGTGGAGTGTCACAAATGGCTACCAGGCTGTCATTCCCAGGGCCTCACTTTGTACTCTGCAGGCTGCTGTGTCACCGGCGCAGCTGTAGCCGCCACCAGCCAGTTGCGCTGAGCACTGCGGCTCTCCTCCCTCCTTGCGGCAGCACACTGCTCTCAGCATGGGCTCTGTGCACTGACCCGACTCTCACTTGGAGACTTGAAAGCAGGTAAAACAAGACCTAAGACTCATATTAGCAGAAGGAGGCAGCATGATCCAAATGACTGTAATACTTTAACACACGCTGTCATCCCTAGTCTAAGCAGCAAAGACAAAAAAGCAGACAGTCCTGAACCAAAACGTATGTTCCCTGCTGTATTAGAGCTGCAGCAGAGATGTGGATGTGTTTGTCTTCAACTTAACAATACCCCAGAGGACAGTTTTGTATTCAACACTACAAAGTATCAGCATAACCAATGCTTTTCCCCTTTAGCATTACAGAATTCCTTTAAAGTCTGCTCTGCTTCCCAAATTTCCAGTGTGGTCAGCTGCTCAGAGTCAGCGCCTTGAAAAAATATGTTCCAATATTATTGATATTCTGCCCTTTTATTCCTTTTTTTGCAGATTTGAATATACTCAAGGAATAGTTTGGCCAGGGAAGCTTAATTAGCTAAGACCACAAATTAACTGTTCAGATTAAATTCCTTGTATATATCTAGCACTGTGATATTTATTTATAGAGTAATTATTATTGAATTTCTGAGATAAAAGCATTTAGACTAAAAGCACTACTATAGTTCAAATGCATATTTATGTATTTCAAACCCCAAACCTCCAACTATGCTGAGAAAATGTTCAAGCTCACAGTAGGACTCAAAACAAAGGAAATAAATAAAACATTAAGGTTGAATATGCAGTCATGAGATTGTGAGCTTCTTGCAGCTAAGGCTTTCCTCCTTATGAAGAATCTACTGAAGTGTATAACAGACAGTGGATATTACTCAACATAATTATTATCCTCTTAATGTAAAACTTTCACATCACGTTTTCTGTGGGTTTGTTTCTTGTATTTCTTACTGAATCACGCTTTTGGAAAGATTTCTGTCAGGTACTGTGAAGGAGCCCAGGAGCAATTCAAATTTTTAAATATTTGGGGAGGTTTTGATGCAAAGCCACTGAAATACATGTCTAGAAAATGCTAAACAAGGTTTTCTTTGATCTGTATAACTTATGGCACAAATATCACTGGCCTTTGCTCATAAAATAATACTCCTTGGAATTTTATTACTGCACTTTACATTTTCTGAACTTACTCACCTTGCCTTGAGGATGCCCTGTATATTTTTTCCTGACTGCTACAAAATATGAAAAGTTTTCATTTGCATGGATTAGTGTTCTACAGGTCTCCTCTATCCTTCTCAAAAATTGTGACTGTATAAAGGCTAAGTATTTGGGAATCTGTCTCCCAAAGAATTATAGACAAGTTAGGTATGTATATATTTTGAGAATCTTGGTGCAATTGACGGTGTTTTCCAAGATGCTTTTCAATGCTGACTTCAAGTAAAGGCGGAGAAGAAGCCTCATTTCAATATGACGGAAGTTCTCAAAGACAAAACACAACTCAGGAAATTCCCAAGAAGTGTAGATATGTGAGATTTTTTTTTTCCTTGGTGTATAACTCTCCACATTCATAGCTACAGAACGTCTGAGTTGAGATGCTCTTGAGCTTCAGCAGATGCTTCTGTCTTTCTGATATTTCTTGATCATTTCTCATTTAATGCAATCTTCTCTTTGCACTCAGAACTCCAGCTGGGTGACAGAAATCCATATATTCAGTTATATATTTCAGTATACCTAAAAATGTCATGCCACTGATATTAGATTGGAAAGAAGTAATTTACTTAATAAGCAGTATTAAGTCTGCAGATAGTCAAGACTGTAATCTTTGCCCTAGGTTTCATCCA
Organism: Calcarius lapponicus; assembly: GCA_039654755.1. Lineage (NCBI taxonomy): Eukaryota > Metazoa > Chordata > Aves > Passeriformes > Fringillidae > Calcarius > Calcarius lapponicus. Next base: position 108,349,050 of record CM077464.1, on the reverse strand, counting down.
GTGTCTCAGCTTCCTCTGTGGAAATAGCTGGAGACCATCAACCCTCTTAATATTTGACTCAAATTTCATTTACATATCCATGTATTTCATCATCTCAAGTGTGAGCCTTGCAAAAGCTGGAAACCAACTGGCTGCAAATCACATTGATGCTAAAAAGAAAGGAAAATCTCATTCCCTGCCTTCACAGTAAGGTACAGGAAGAAAAAACAAACAAAGTAAAATGTTGGCCACAGCTGTAGTTTTTTGGGTTTTTTGTTTGAAAAACCCTACATCTAGTGGATATGCATTCTTTATTCTAGGTTTTCAAACTGAGGACATTTGCAGTCAGTGTTAATACCCTGTCCAAGGAACCTTTAAACCATAGAAAAAGAAGAGGCCAGGCTACAGATAATGCTGAAAAGTCACTCCTGTTATTAACCTTGCCTTCATAGACAAGTGCAAGCAATATTGTGCTCCTTGCAAACTCAAATTCTTCCTCCTAAAAGCAGCGGTGACAGGTAGAGGTATGTAAGAGGCAACCGTGAAAAAGCTAGCAAGACTTAGTTTTGCAAAGACCATAGCTATATTTTAGATTTCTGGAAACATGAATTCTGAAAAAATATCTTGGCCATGACAGTTAGAATTATATTTTAAATTTCATTAAATTTCATTATCTGCTAGTAAACACATTGGAAGATGCAAGAATGCACTGGGAATTACTCCCAATGCCTTCACCAAAGTTATTTCATGGGAGTCCAGAATACCCCATTAGCAAAATCAGGTCAGTGAGCATCAGTTTCTCCTCTATGACATTTCTGACCAGAAACAATTTATGGTGTAGTAGTCGTGACTTTAGTATCTGACCTTTCAGGCCATGCAGAGGAAAATCGGTGGACAGATTATACCACCAAATAGGAAATCCTGCTGAAAACCTAAAACGGGAAAAACTTAACACCTTTTCTCCTCAAAGAACTTGCCCACATGCTGTCTTAAAGAATTTAGCTTTTCTTTTGAAAAGGAGAATCCTGCAGAGAAATCTCTATGTCATATTGTCAACATGCCAACATGACCGAAATACCAGTGACTTTACAAGAGTGCAAAAGGATGGGATATCCTGCATTATTAGCTCAAGCAGTTTCTAGAACAATCAAACATTACACATGATTTGTGGGGAAAGCATGAAAATTTCCAAAAAAGAATGTCAGTTTGACCCCCAGTCACTCTTACACTTCAGAAAAGCTTAGCATGATGATAAACACTCAAATTGAGAACTGCTGCACACAGTGTCTGCCTTAAGCTGTTGATAATCTTGGATTACTTTTCAGATCTTCCCTGCTTTAGCAGCTTCTGTCAAGATGTAAATAAAGGAGATCATGTGGCATTCCGTCAACCAGTCATGAAGAAGTCACTTGTTCACTGACTAGCTGGCAGGTTTTCAGGGCAAATCTGTTCAGACACTGGCATTTGTGCCGGTTGCCTAAGTGACCAGTAATCCACTCAAAGAATGACAAAGTTACTGAGGTGCCAAGGGACAGTGTCTAGGAATGAGAAATATTTGACAGTGGAAAAATATGTGGTTTTAGTGATGTTTGGTTCATTTTTCCAAAGAGAGCTGAAATTGCAGAAGGCAGACGGAGAAGACTAAAACTCTTTTGCACGTGGATTAACTTGTAATTCACTTACTCATATGCATGTGGGAATACAGCTTCTCAGACCAACTTCCTTCAGCAATAATGCGGTTTACGCTTCTGCTCTTGTGTTTCAATAAAAGTCATGAGATTAAAAATTTTCCCTAGTGACTGCCATCCAGAGCTGCAATGTAAGAAAATGGATCATATACGGTACCTAGAAACTGCATTTTTATAAAAAAAAGTAAGAGATCAGTTGTAATGTGACGTGGTTTCTCATGGGATATACTAATCCTGCTCAGAAGAATTAGCTCACTTGGCTCAATTGCTCCTTCAGGGCTTACAAATAATGCGCATTCAAGTAATACATATTTGCATGGTATCAAGAAAAGTGTCATTTATGCTTTAAGGTGCTCCATAATGTAAACTCTAGTTATGGGGAAAATTCTAGTCACATTAACAGAGCCTTAGAATAAAGCAGTAAATGTTTTACAGGAGAAGCAGTAAACTTTTTTTTTTTTTTTAATGTTTACACACTTTTTGGCCCTGGCCCATAAGAACAAATATGGGCATTGAAGTTAGATAAACAAGTCTTAAGATACAGAGGCTACCGCAAATCCCTGCTTGTCAAGGTGCTTAGGCTTTGTTCTCTTTGCCCTGACTAACCAGGTAATTCATATTAATTATGCAGGCCTGTATTGTTTTTGCATGGCCTGGTTTTGTTAGCAGGGGTGGCCACAAAGATGGCTCCTGTGAGGAGCTTCCACTACATCCACCAGAGCCAGCCCCTGATGGCACTGAAGATGGACATGCTGCTGGCCAAAGCTGGGCCAATGAGAGGTTGTTGTTAGATCTCTCTGATAACACATTTAAGAAGAAAGTCAAAACAAAGTCATGAGATTTTTCCTCTAGTCAGAGAAGAAGAGAAGGTGAGAATATGTGAAGGAAACAACATGGAGACACCAAGGGCAGTGGAGAAGGAGGAGGAGAAGCTGCTCCAGGCATCGGAACTGACATTCCTCTGCAGGCTGTGGTGAGACCATGGTGAGGCAGCTGTGTCCCTGCAGCCCTTGGGGATCCATGGGGGATGCAGAGATCCACCCTCAGCCCATGGGGGTCCATGGGGGATGCAGAGATCCTCCCTCCCACAGCCCATGGGGATCCATGGGGATGCAGAGATCCACCCACAGCCCATGGGGGAGGTGCCCATGCTGGAGCCGGAGGATGCCTGGAGGAGGCCGTGATCCAGTGGGAGACTCGGCGGAGAAAGAAGGCCCCTGCTCCCAGGCTGGAGCAGCCTGTCCCTGGAGGACTGCACCCTGTGGGAAGAGAGCCACATCATGGCAGTTTTGGGAGGACTGTCTGCCCATGGGGGGAGTTCACGTTGCAGCAGGTGCAGTATGGCTGCTGCTTGTGAGTGGACCCACACCAGAGAACTGTCTGATGTGTGAGGGACTCCACGGCCTCACAGGGGGAGGACTCCTCTACCAGAGCAGTGGAAGAAAATCACAGTGATGAGCTAAGCAAACCCCCTGCCCTGTCTCCCTGCTCTGTTAGTGGGAAACATGGAGAGGCTGGGAGTAAATAAGGTGTTTCAAGGGCTTATTTTACTTCTCATTTTCCTCCTCTGATTCTGTTATTAATAAATTCACTTTGCAGCTTTAAGTTGAACATGTTTTGCCCTTGAAGTGTTTTCTCCCAGTCCTTATCTCACTCATGAAGCCTTTAATTTTTTCCTCTCTTCTACCCAGCTGTGGCGTGGGAGGGTGAGCAAACGAGACTCATGGGTGCCTGGTGTTGGGCCAGTGTTAAACCACAAGATCTTTGCCCTCTCACTTTTAGGGCAGCATCCTACTCATGTCTCAGTGCCTCCACTGCTCCTACTTGTTGAGAAGTGGTTGCCAGGTGAGCAGTCCCATAATTCCCAATAAGAAGAGAAACTAACCTGTGTGAGCAAGAGTGGCAGAGCAGGCCCTGAGAAAGGGGAAAATATCATTATCTCTCTCTGTTCTGCTGCTGCTCTGACAGCTGAGCATTACTATGGGAGGCCACATGAAAAACAGAATGAAGGACACACACACAGAATGTATTTCATGAGAGACCGAGAGGAACAAGACAGAGGAGATAATCTTACTCTTTAGGGAAGATAAGACAGGCTGTTTAAAACAATGTAGTGTTATCTACTTTAAGTAACGAGTACTAACACACAATTTAACAAGCATTGCCTACTCTAGGAAGCTTAATTACTCTTCAAAATGCATTCAATACAAAATTTCTCAAGCTGATTGCTTCTGCTTAATGTCAATGCATTACGTCCTAGCCACTTCAGTAGAAACTGCTATGTAGCAGCCAAATTTACTTCTGCTCCATAAGTGACTTGTCATGAAAAATTATTTAATGAGCTGCTGTATTCTGCATTTGTGTAAATAACTTTCATGTAAACATGCATTAGGGATGATCAATGTGGCTTCCCCAGTGCTGAGAACAGTCAGCAGTTATGACTGCATGAAGTGCTTCAGGGTGTTGTGGGAAGATGGAGATTTAGAGCAGATTATGCAGCAGTTTCTATTGATTAAAGCTTGGCTTGCCACAGACCTTCTCTCCCTATCCTTCAAGATGTCCTTTCGTATCTCCTGCTCTCTTCAGCCACCAGTGAGGCTTTGATCCCTCTCCCACCTCTCATGACAGCATTTTTCCTGGCACCAGTGGTTCAGGGATCTGCAGCTTCCAAGTAACTCACACCACAGAGGAGACATCACCATGTGTAGGAATGGTCAGGGAAGCACAGTAGGGACAAGGTAGAATAGGCAAAAACCAGGTAAAGAAATACAGAGAAATATTAAGAAAGATGATTCTAGGAGAGATGGCTGAGGCTGGTTGAACTGCCAGCAAAATGTCTCAGGTACCAGTCTAGAGCACTGGGAGATGTTTCTGTGAAGCTTCCAGGGCACTGGTAGGAGGATTTGTGTGATACCTGGAGCAGGTGGCAGGGTGTGGCAGGGAGGTGGCACAGAGGAACAGTGGGTACCTTCTACCAAGGGTGGCAAACAGGGGGCAGAAAGCAACATGCAAGAGAGAAGGTATTTCTGATCCCCGTCTGCCCTGCTTTATCACAGTCCAATGTATGTTTTGCAATGTTTGCAATTTTTTCTAAGTCTTGTCTCTCATTTCTAGTTGGCCATATAACTGACATATATGCCATGTATAATATTTTATTTTACACAGTATATATTTATATTCTTTTAGGAATGTAAATCCATCCTCAGATTTTACTTTGGCATGATATGCAGGAACAGTTTTCCCGCATAAATCTGCATCCAACTTTCACAGTGCATGTACTTTTGATGTTGCTGCTGGTAAAAAATAACTAAATTCAATTTATTCATGTCCAGTTTGGTCTTATAAACACACTTGCTTCTCAATATTGGAAAAACCAAACAATGGGGTTCACCTTCATATTAAATAATCAAGTCCCAACAGCCATTGCTGGAAATTCTGACCACTGGCACTGTATCACTATGTTTGCCAATGTTATGCATACTGCATCTAATTGTGTGTACCATCAAGACATTTAAGATGCAGGATTATCAATACTGCCATAAATTGAGCTGCCCCAGATTATGTTCTGATGACTGTTGAGAGAAAATAGAAGATTAAAGAATTTTTGGAAGGCAATGGATTACTTTCAAGGCATTAGCTGTTGAGCACAGATTTTCACTGTAGACAGACACATTAACAATCTTTTAAAGAAGGCTTAATTGGCTTTTGAACTATGGTATGACCACATGAAAAGGCCTGTATTTTAAAGAGGAGTTTGCTAAAATGAAAACATTTAGGTTTTGCAGAGGTCATTGTTGTAACTGCTTTCAGCTGGGACTCATGGTTTTTGGGCATTAATCAGCAGTGAAAGCAAGCAAGACATAACATGCTACTCCTTTGAGCTTTCTCAGCTAAATCAAATAGAGAAATCTGAGCATGAGACACTTGGAAAATCTTTGCCTATTCTTGGGGAGAAAAAAAAAGACCTCAACCAAAATAGTATCTTGAGTCATGCTACTGTACCACTGATATTAAGAAACAAAATTGGTCCTGTTTGTTCTAGTTTGCAGTGAGAGTGCCTCACTACTGGCTAAGGTGGCTGTCAAGATGTATTTTGAGGTGTGGGCTTTCAAACCTCTACATTCCCCGCTTGTCTCCCTGCAAGAAGTATATTTTAGTCTCTAAATTGCTAAAGAGCAAATGCATGCGGGAACCATCAGTATGACAGGCAACATGTAGGTCAGACAAAGCAATAGGCTGCTGGCTTTGGAATCTGACCTCATGTTAAACTTCCCTAGAAAGAAGAAAACAGCCCAACAAATTGTGTTTTGCCCAGGGCTCTGCTCCCAAGTTCCAGGTGATGTCCTCTCAGAGGGGACTTGCCATATGATGAAAACCCCCTGTAAGAAGATAATGGTTAGCAGGCAGTTTGCTCCCCAGGTCTATCATCTGCCCAGCAAAGTTTGCAGTAATTGCAAAATATGTTTCTGAAAGGGTTTCTTCAATTGTGCTTGTCACAACTCTTGACATGTTAAGTAGGACAAAGACCAGGACAAACATGATGTATACCCTAAAGACAAATAGCTGTCCGATTTTCCTCCAGCTGGCTACAATCCCAAATTCTCAGCAGATGACACATGCACCACACATCCTCCAGTATCACAAACCCCAATGAGTCTGTCATTCATGCAGCAATTACAATGTTAGCTTAAGCAAAAAGAAGGGATCTAGGACTGTGAGGCATGAACAAATGACAAACTGAAGAAATCTGGAGTTGGATAACATGCCAAGCACTCAGTTCAGAAATCAAAACAAAATTAATTTCTATGTCTTCATTACTTGTGACAGCAGCCTCGCTACAGCTCGACTCACCGGCTGGAAACCCGCTGCTGCCACCCGGTGTCACTCTGCCAGCATCGGCCTGCATTTACTGGGAGCAAGGAGCAGACCCGGCCTGCAACACTGGGAATCCCAAGGCATGTGCTTATGGCTTCTGGAAGAAGAGAATAGAGGAAATGGCAATGTATGGACATATTTGTGTGTGTACATACTAATCCCAGCTATCTAAGGCAATGTGTCGGCATGAACTTAAGAAAAATAAAAAAATGTCGGAAACAAGAAGAAATAACTCTGGTTGTTCAGTTATTGTCTGTATGAAGCAATCAGTAGATTGTTTTATTTGATTTGGAATCGCATGCGAGCATATTAAATTCCCAGGAAATGAGTGAGGAGCAGGTGACTAGCAATATCATACCTCTTTTCATTTAAGTAATCCACTTTCTTTCAAGTTTCATTTCATGAATTTTCTTCAGTCGTGCTGCTTTGCTAAGCAAAACCTAATGCATTTGTTACAGCCCAGGGAATGAGCTGCAGGTTGAAAGGTAGATTGAGAAGAAAAGCATCCATTCATTGTGATTTTCCAGGTGATCAGTAATATTCAGGAGTCTAACTTGCCTTGCACTCCAAATTGATTGTTTTACCCAAGATAATTAAAACCTACATTCTCTGAGTGCAGCAGCTGCTTGTGAATGTCAATGTTTTGGCCAGAAGCTTTTTCTCAAGACAATTCACAGTGCAGTATTGCTAATATGCTGTCCTGTGGGGAGCATGTTGTGATTGAAAGACTTCTGCTCATCAGACCATACTCATTATATTCAGTTTTGCACTGAGTTATTCTTCTGTGACAGGTAGGGTTTCATTTTGTTCAGAGGAAATCGAGCTAAACATTGTTTTGTATCACAGCCTCTTGAGAAGGAGCAATGTAGGAATGTAAAAATAGGGAGGAGAAATTTAGCTCTGGAGGGTTACTAGGCTTTTCTTGCATGAAATAATAGAACCTAAGGCAGGTTCCAGCAGAAACCTCCATTGTCCTTAGGAATGACACAGTATGTAGAATGGGAAAAAAAATTAAAAACAAATAGCAAAATAATTTATTCTGTGTAAGATACCTCCAATCCCTGGACTTTCCAAAGCCTGGCATGAAATTTGCCAAAACCACAGCCAAAAAAGTAGAAACTACTTGGGTGAAATTCCTCCAGCTGGCTAAACCAAACTGTTGCCTTCTAGCTCTTCCATCAGAGTTGGTGAGTGCTTCCCTTGCACTGACCCCAGTGACTGGTCCATTCTCTGCAGGGTCAATTCAGCCTGCTAGAATGGCAAAAATCCACTCACTGCTCTGTCATGTTGTCTTTAGCTAGATGCACTGGCTCACAGCAGGGCTAGATAAGCCTTGCAGATGGCAGAAAGAAGACAAGGGGAGTAGGAAGATTGGAGGCAAGGATCAAGTACCCCTGCTACAGAACGCCAGTCATGCAACTCATCACTATCAGTGCTTTGCTTGCAAACAGCCTTATTAATTGTTAGGTAAAATTTTTGAGACTGCATCTTTAATAAGGATGTCTTCATTAAACAGCAACAAGACCCCTATTCTGGGGAGAAAGTTACAGAAGAGTAGGCTGTCAGCACAAACTTACATTTGGCTCTGGAATCTGAGCAAAGATTGACAGCCACACCAAAGAAATGGGGACATATTCACTAATGTTGGTGTGATTGGAGGTGATTATCAGCTCTCACAGCAGGGAGTGTGTTTAATTTTTCAGGAGGTATTTTGACCTTGCCAGTTAAGAAATAAATTAAGGAACATATCTGCTTATGAAAGCTTACATAAGCATATCCACCCTTCCAGCTCCTGTATGGTAACAAGGCATTTCCAGCTGCACATCCTTCTCCTGTCTTGACAGGAAGCAAAGGATAACCAGCCCTTGGTGAACACTGATTTTATCTTTTTTAAGCTGTTGACTAGTGAATTCAAATAATCATCTTGAGACACAGAATCACAGAATGTCTCATGCTTGACAGACACCTGGACTCATTTTCTTCTACCTTCTTCTCTCAGCAAAGCTAATATGAATCCTGATTTCCTAGGATAGTATTAGGTGAGATGGAGCAAAACAAGGACTAGGCCCTAGGAAAAGAGATACTGACACAGAAAGATCCAATAGTTTGTAAAACCAGCATTCAGGTCACCAGAGTTCTGTCTAAGCAACATCCAGACATGGATGCCAAAGAAGACCCCAGGTTATTCAAGGGTTCACCTAGGTGTCCTACTAGCCTAAAAGAGGGGAGAGTTCACACAGTGATTGAGAAGAAGGGTGACCTTTCTCCTTCTTCATCTCATATTGTAGCCAACCCTGACAGTGAGTCCTGCGTCCAGTTCTGGGCCCCTCACTTCAAGAAAGACATTGAGGTGCTGGAGTGTGTCCAGAGAAGGGCAGCAGAGCTGGGAAAGGGTCTGGAGCACAAGTCCTATGAGGAGTGCCTGAGGGAGCTGTGCTTGTTTAGCCTAGAGAAAAAGGGGCTCAGGGGAGATCTTATTGCTCTCTACAACTGCCTGGAAGAAGGATGCGGCCTCTTCTCTCAGTCAACAAGTGGTAGGAGATGGCCTCAAGCTACATCAGGGAGGTTTGGATTAGACATCAGGAGGAATTTCTTCATGGAAAGCATTGTGCAACATTGGAAACAGGGAGGTGGTGAAATCACCAAACCAGGACGTGGTCCAGAAACAGCTGGATGTGACACTTGGTGCTATGGTTTAGTTGACATGATGGTGCTTGGTCAAAGGTTGGACACAATCTTGGAAGTCTTTCCAACCTTAATGATTCTATGATCAAATCCATTAATGGGATTCGGACAATGACCTGTAGAACTTAAATCAGAGATCCCATATACCCAGGAAGTTCCTATGAAGAAATGGGTGAGGCTCAATGTTCCTGTTAACCTTTCAGCGACAAACAAGTCAAATCTTCCTTTGTGCTTCTCCTTCCTCTCAAAACTCTGAAAAGTTAATGTTTGAATTGAGGCTCCATTATTTCTGTAGAGAAGGGAGCTTCAAAGCAACATGAATACAGCATGCAAGTCAATAAACACGCGTGATAGAAAGTGAAAGCACTGATAACACACACACAGGAGAAGAGCAATAAGAAGAGACACTTATAAGTCCAAACGTAGATGGTTAAATATGGCTCCATTTTCATGTAAAAAATGATTGGAATTATGTCAGAATGGTATTCATAAATATCAAAATGTTTTACAAAGAACTGTTTATTATCAGTTCCTTCTTTTGTTTTACATAAGAAAACTGAAACCTAGCTCTCTGTATCCTTCCTGGTACCCCAGTGATTAATGCTAACAGAGTGTGAATTCTGAAATCTGAGCACTTGAAACACTGAATGAAATGTCTTAGAAAACTCCTTTACTTCAACCAGTTCTGCAAGAGTACATCATGGAGTTAACAAGCTCCAGTTCTGTTTCCCTGTCTCATGTCCCAGCCTTCATTCATTTTGCAAGCCCTTTGGTAATGCTATTTCTATAGAAGCTTTGGCTCTTCTGAAAGAAAATGAAAAGCTGCTTCTTCATGGCAAGTTAGTTCTATCAGAGAAGAAAAAATCAACAGCTTATTTAAGCTTTCATTATTTAATTGAAATTAAATGTGGATATCTAATTACAGTTATGACTGAACGTCTATTGCATTACAGTGATATCTCTGTGAAGATGTAGCAAATTGATTAACAATGAAGGAGCAAATAATGTTAGCAGAGTTTGAGCACAAGCAGTAACCTCCTCTTAACTGCCCATTAACTATTGCTACGTTGATAATAAATTATGATAGACCATGTAAGAACTACCTTAATATTAAATGATCTTAGAAGGGGTGCACAGATAAGAGGTACAAAATTAATTAATACTAACTGGACACAAAGTCTTTGCAATGAAAGAATGATTCATAGAACAGTCTGAAATAATTTTTCATTGCATTATCTTCATGATCCATCAAAAGACATAAAAATACAACAGGACAAATTATGGCATCCTCTGCTAAGCATGGCCATGTCAGATGTGATCAACAATAATTGAAGGAGATTACTGCCTTTCTCACCAACAAGAGAGAATGTATCAATTTAGCAACCTTCATATCAAGTTGAGAAGAGGAAAGCCCTTGGACTAAAAGACATAATCTAATAGATTACTTCATTTACATTACAGCAGAAATAAAAACCAGGACAGGATCCCAAACTGGCTGGTAGGTGCATATCGAACATCTCTTGTGTTTATCCACAGTTCTTCAGAATTCTGAGACGGCACAAATATCCATGTAACGTTTCAATGTACCAGTAGAGGCCACCACACACTTCACAAAACTACCAGACTGTTTGGTCAATCAGTTCACTCATTTCCAAGTCGAGTGAGAGCTCCGGGCTGGATCACACCAGGGGAAGGCTGTTGCTCACACATTCCACAAAGTGTCTGCTTCTTCAGAGGCCAATTTATTCTCAAGTATTTTCCCCCTAGTTTGTCTCCTTTCTCCTGCAACCCAGAATTCAATCCCATGCCAGTTCAAATTCATTCTGAAGATCCCATCTTTGTCATATGTTCTCAAATATGCCACTGAGATTAGTTCAGTTGGTTAGAGGATGGTGTTAATAATGCCAGGGTTGTGGGGTTTGAGGCCCTTATGGGCCATTCACTTAAAAGCTGTACTCAATGATCCTTGTGAGTTCCTACTAACTTAGACTATTCAGTGGTTCTGTGAAATTCACGGAAGAGTTTCCCTCAGCTTACAAAGCCACTGTGGGTGCAATATGGCAGGGCTTATCTGTATGGAATACTAGTATTCAGTGAGAAAGATGGCAATGCTCTCTCTTCAGACAGTGATCTACTACAAAAACCCAGTACCAAAACCATGGCTAATGTACTACCTCACTCAGCCTGAAGTTTTTAAGGTTTGGTGATAGAAAACTCTGTTTTCTATTTATGCTCATCACACAACCTCCTAAAAGATATTAACAGTGTTTCTTGGTACCCAAGTTTTCCAAATATACACACGGGCTAGAAGTCATATTTGCAATCTATTCATCAATACATACCAAGGATTATTTTCACTGTTCACATTGCAGAGATAATTTGCAATTGTAGAAAGACTCTCCTTTCAAGGTTTATATTGGTACTAAATAAAGACACACTAAAGGAAAGGAAATGGCATTTTCAGGATGAATATGACCAAGGTATTTTAAATTTTCATTTCCTGTTCAAATTCATGCATTGAACTGCAGCAAAACAGCCAGTTAATAAACACACAAAAAGGAAGGATTTTTTCTGCTGTCTCTGAGGTTCATCCCTCCCAGGCCACTGTCTAAATCCAGGACATATTTGGGATTTCTTACTGATGAATATTGCACTGCTAACACACTCAGATGTTTCTGTTGAATGTAAAATGTAAAAATCTAGATGTGTCCAAAAGTCCAGTAGATAGTGAAGATGGCCTTTGATTCATTAAAAGATGCTTTCAGGACTCTGTAACTTTGAAAGATTTTCTGTAATCTATTAAAATGCTCTTTCAAGAGGAAGGTGTAAGTGTCTTGTTATCTGAAGTACACAACACACATAAAGTTGTGCAAGCAGTATTATAAAGAGCAAAATATGTCTATGGAAATGAAATGCCAGACAGGTAGAGAATTGAGTGGGAGACAGATTAACAATGAGTGATAAAGATGGCAGACAGTTCATTAATGCTGTTTCTGAGCAGAATTATTCAGAAGATGAAGCTAAGACCATTTTATAATGTACATCCCCACAGTGAAATGCATTTAGTATTAGGCTTTCTGAGCCAATGTACAAAACATGAGGAATGCCTTTTCAATAGGCAAAGAGCAGCATTATGGAGTCTTGTTCAGAATGCCATTTCAGTTATGCCATTTCAGTTATGCTTTGAGAAAAATACAAAACAGGAAGAATAAATTAGAATTTTAAAAGCTTACTTTAAAATTCAAAACTAGCTTGGTTTCCATGTAGAATGAATCCCCCAAATCTAGAGTAAAAGTCTGAATGAGTCTGAAATCTAAAAGCAAATATAGCATGTATGTACCCATAGATGTGGGATTTTTTCACTTTTTCTGTTCGGTAAATATTGTCTGTTCTCAAAAAAGGGAAAGAGCTAGGAACCTTCTGCTCCTGAAAACAAATCTTTAAACCATCTGTAACAATTCCTGAGGGTTAGCTCTGCAAAATACTGATTACTGTGTGTAAAACATCTGTATCTTAATTTCAAGTACAATTACACTTTGCACTTAGCATGAGTGCAGATGTAAATGAGTCCGCTGATTGTATTCAAGAACTAAAATAACTTGCATGAGTGTAAGGAACTTCTATGGGTACAGAAAATGGGTTTGAACAGATGTAGTTTTTAAAGTCTAATTCTCTGCTGTCCTGGAAAATATGATCATATATTTTTCTTAAAACTAGTAAAAACTATTTTCAGAACAGTTCTGCTGCCTTTTTTTTCCCCTCCCCTAGTCCCTATTCTTAACAGAAGATCATACCAGACCTCATTTCTCTTACCAGAAGTCAGTTAATTCTAATTTCTATTCTGAATTATTTCCCTGGAAACTGTGCCAAAGTTTTCTGCTACCTTAAATAACTTTTCTTTCTTTGAGTTTACGTCTGTGGTGCATGAATAGTGACCTCCCTTCTCAGCTTGTCTATATCTGATGTGGTCCTCTAGCAAAACAGGATTTTGTGAAATATGATCTAGATGTTAGGTCATGCTCATAGCTCTTTTCTGAACGTGTCCCTTTTCACACTTCATGTAGGAAACCACTACTGTGTTCAGCCTTTCTGATGAACTGTGCCAGTGTCTTGCACAACAACATTATGGTTTTTATTGACTCTGCCAGAAATAATGTGTCCAAATATTTGCTTCACTCCCTACAGAAGATCCTGATTGCTTATCTCTAATTGTTAAGACTTTGAGCTTAGATGTTACTGCAACAATTATTGATGCATTCCTGTTATCTATGATCTCATTCTTCATAGCTAATTTTCAAGGTTTTTTTGGCTTTTGTGCATGTGATTTTGGCTCCATCACCCAGTGCTGCTTATGCCTGTACCTCCCTTCATTGTGTCATCCACACTTGTACTCACTGCCAATGCATTTACCCCTTCCTGCTTTGAGCTTCTAAAACATAGCTTTGAGGTAGACCACAAAAAACTTCTTTGTGACAACTTCCCTTTCAGAGTGTCTACCAGCTTAACTGTACAAGTTAAAAAGCTGTCACACATCTAGTTACCCTGATGGCCGCTCCTGTACAGAAAAGGGTGTCACCACATCAGTGTCAGGATGAACTGAGGTACTTAAATGTAAATAAAAATTAAGGGACTGCTATATTTCTGTCAATGGCATCAGTTGGAAAGACTATTTATTCACTTGAACACCTTCTCCCAGCACCCTATTTGGCCTTAAACTTTCAGTGGGCTTCACAAAAAAAACCAAACCAAAAAACCAAAAAAACAACAACAATAACAAAAAAAAAAAACCAAAAAAACCCAAAAAAACAAAAAACAACCAAAAAAAACCCCACCACCAAACCAAAAAAAAAAAAAAAGGTATATGATACTTTCTATCTTTCGATCTTTAATAAATTAAAATAATGGAAAAAAACTTGAACTCTTCTAGAATCAAATTCTAGCATATGAGGTACAGAAGTTCAGGGATTTGGGAAGGAGGTGAACACAAATAAACATGCTGTGAATCTCAACAAAGCCAACTGTATGTGTTTATAAATCATTAGCAAGGTCTACAACACCCTTGGTCCCCTATGACTTGAGTTTAAAGGCCATTTTAATTCAGTCCCAAAAAACCTAGGGAAATAAGAGATTATGAAAGAGGCAAAAATACAGTACTAAAAACATTCTTATGTGTTGCCTGACTATAAAGAATGCATGTAATATGAACACTTCATCTGGTCTGTCCTGCTGTTGGATCTAGCTATGAATGATGTCTGTGCAATCAGAGGAGCAGAGAAGGAGGCCAGGGAGGTCCAGCAACCAGCCACAATGCCAAATGATTTTATGTCCTGCCTGCTGGAGTCCTCCATTTCTCCATTCTGAGAAATTCAGTTGATGGGCCCCAGGGTGTCACTGTCATATTTTCCGAAAAATCCCTTTGCCAGGATTTCTTCTCTTGGGAAGCTGAGAAGCCTAGGAGAAAAATGAAAATAATAATTATCTGATTGCTTCTCCTGTGTTTTGCTGCTTTGGAATGTGGTTGGAGATTGTTTAATCCAACAGGTGGTTGTTTGATTGTTTCAAGTGAATTGTTTTGACTTAATGACCAATCACCATCCAGCTGTGTCAGGACTCTGGAAGCAGTCACGAGTTTCCATTATCATTCTTTGTAGCCTTCTGTCTGTATCCTTTCTCTATTCTTTAGTATAGTTTTAGATAGCATTCTATGTTGTAATATAATATCATAAAATAATAAAATAGCCTTCTAAGAACATGGAGTCAGATTCTCAGTTCCTCTTTCATCCTGAGCACCCAGCAAATCCCACACCTGGGTGTGAGGGGAATTCCTGGGTTACACAGACACAAGTAGACTTTCCCTGTAACAGTCTTGCACCCAGGAACTACACAGAACTACACTCTGATTGCCACCAAGTGCAGGAAGACAGTTTCTACTTTGCACCTCTCCCTGCCTTGAGGCTGTTACTATTTCCATATGCAAGAAGAGTGAAATGGCAGATTTTTACCTCCAGAGACGGGGAACAATTCTGGAAGCTTTAATATGCTAGTGTGATATATATTATGTAAATAATCTCAGGGACATAATTCAAGGATGCACAGAGAATAGAGAGTCACTGCTGGAGACCAGACATAAAAATGGTCCCTCATAACTTCTTGGGATTGATCTGGGCTCGTACGTCAAAGGGCAAATAGAATGGAAGTACCAATTTCATTACTGCGTCTGTCAAAAGAATGTATTAATTGGTCCAAATTCTTTACTGTCTTTAATGGATTGAGCTGCCAGAGAGAATTACTGTCTCACAAATTTGGGTGAATTATAGGTTAGGATGCTCACAAGCTTGTCAGAAGAAAAATGGTCTCTCTACAACGAAACTGATGGCTAAGCTGAGCTTCTCCAAGGGCTAAGAAGAAACTGTGCTAAATTAACATGTTTAAAATATGTTTTGAAAATAAAACAAAAGGAGCAAATCAAAGAAGCTTTCTGCTATCCAGTCTTATATTAAATATCTTGATTTCAAATTTAGCAGTCCTTTGCATAAAGATCTGAACAGCACCACTGCAGATTAATATTTAAAAGAAAGGTGCCTTTGGGGTGGACTAGAAGAAAAAAATTACCATTACTCTCATGCAGGGAATTCTCACTATTTTTTTACAGAATAAGAAAATTCTGTGCATAGAAATAGTATCCCTCTATGGACTAATTAGGTAGAAGCTGAAAACAATGTTCATAGTGAAAAACAACACTGACAGACCCTGCATGTGGACGTAGGACTTGCTTTCTGCGTGAAATTCAAGGTCTGAGCTTTTGACAACTTTACATCACTCAGTGCTCGAGGACAGGCAGGGATTGTGGCTGATTTACTGAGGAATGCATGGATACAGTGACTGAATCTTTCATAAGGAATGGTATTTTCTCTAGCACAGTTATAGCCAGTCTCTGCAACTCTCTCCTTATAAAGGCTTTGTTTGATAGCTTTTCTTTCTCCGTTATCCCATGTTTTGGCCAGTGATGCTTTTTTTTTTCTCTATTTTGAACAGAGAGAAAGAGAGGAAAAAAAAAAGCCAGAAGGAATGGGAACTGAAATGAAAATAGTCTTTTGATGTGTAGTGCTATTTGTCACTCTTCACCCAAAACAGCAGAGGTCTGGAAAATGTTAACTGTCTGGAAAATGTTTTCCTACCTTTTAACAAAAAAGTCCTTATGATGCATGTTCTGCCAGCAAGTGGGATTCTGGTATAAAAAAGGTCGTACAGAACTCAGATACTATTATTCAGAAGTCTTGCAATGGAGCTTCATAGCTAGAGCCAGGCAGGAGCTTTCCTTTACACAATCAACTTCTTATTGGAACTACAGTGATGATCATATGTCATCTTTTCCTCAGTGAAATCCCTGCCCATGTGGAGTAGGAACAGAGGATGTACAGCTGGGATTTCCGAACCACAGAGGAAAATGCAAGCACACTATAATAGGGAAAAAAATATAAAAGCAAAAAAAAGTTATCTGAATCTTATTCTTTGGATTTACAAAAAAAGCAAACACTTCAGCCAGTTTATTATCAATTTTTCAGGCTGTAGTCAGTATTTTCACACATTCATTTCAATTAATTGTGATTACCACTATAGGAAATGTTATTAAACATTATGTAGAGCTGATACAAAGCCTCTGTTAATCTCTCCATTTGACAGAGAATCCTGGTTCTATAGACATACCCTGAGTTGACAGGTTCTTGCCATCTCCCTGCAGTCTTTCTAAAGGCACTGAGAAGCAGTAGGGTAGAGAAGCACCATCAGTGGTTTCTGGGTAAGAAAACCATGCTCTCCCCCTGAAATCCTGCAGTGCAGGCTTCCCAGGATCCATTTCATATCTCCCCAGGATGGGAAGAGCTGGGATGATGCAGGTGACCTGCTGATCATTAGTGATTTGCCTCCTTCATAACTGGAAGTCTGTCCGGCAGCTCCTGGACAAAACCTGCTTGTTGCTTGGCACAGGACAAGGCAAACAGGCTGCATTTGAGCTGCTCAAGCATAACACACAAACTGGCTACTCTTGCCCTAAATTTAGAAGCTCATTGAATCCTTCTTGTTATTTCATACTGCCTTTACAGGATATGAAATAAGTGGAAATTTTGATTTATAACCACTGGCTCATATGTCGTCAATCTGTTAAAGAAACTGGCATAAAGAGATGGATGCTGCATCTTGCCTGTAGCATTCCCAGGGTGAGCTTCAGCCTTTAAAGACAAACTCAGTTTTGCCCACAGACACAGAAAACCAGTGAATCCAGTCTGGTAGCTGGTCACTGCCACCACAACCCAGAGGCAAACAGGTGGACACTGACATAACCAGGACCTTTCTCTTCAAGGATTTAAAACTGAAGCAAAACACTTTCAGTACGAGCAAAACTGCATATAGTTCCAAGACAAGCAAAGGACAGCTGGGCTCATAGCTGTCTTAGCAGTCTGGTTTAGAAGAGGTGCAGCTGCATCATAGAGCAGCTAAGCTTTCACAAAGATTGTTTTGGTACATCCAAAGAGAAAGGATTGCAATCATCCATATCATAAAAACCCAAAACTTGAATTACAGAGACTTGGTTCCCCTCCAAAGCTGGATTTCCTTGCCATCCACAGACATTCCTTTCAGTGTTGGTCATAAGCACTCAAGAGTGGAGGAAAGCCTGAGTAGCTGAATCCAGTGCTGTAACGTAAACAAGGGATGGCAGCAGTCCACCTGTGAGGCTTTTCATGTAGCTCTTTCCTCTCATCAAAGTGATGTCCCCTTTTAAAGAAGTTACAACTCTCATTTCTTTGCCTTGAGCCAGGTCCTTTTCATCTCAAATCCCATTTTTCAGTGAATTAGGATATCATTCATGTTTGACATTTAAGGCACTATAAATGGACATTATCTTCTGTGACACAGTATTACAGGTAAACTCACCAAAACTAGGAAAAGTGGCATTCAAGACATGTTTTCCAAGTGAGAACTGTTGGGGAAGGAGGTAGGGGAAGTCCCTAACAAATAGTCTCAGACTTTTCAGAGAGGAATAGAAAAAAGGTATTTTAAAAGGGAAATTTCCCAAATTTCTCAGGCAAGTCAGCTGCATCAAATGCCAAGTAAGCTAAAACAGGACTAGAACTTGCTAGAGCAGCAAGGGCTTACCTGCTGGTAGCCCTAAGCAGATCATCTATCAGTGGCAAAGGATTCTCTGTCTCTGCACATAGACCAGCATGAAACTTCCCTGGCAGTCAGAGAAGCAAAATTTGGCCTGGCACCAGCTCCTCAGTGCTGATGTGAAACAGGATGTGCCTGGGGGGGGGGGAGCTGTGGAGGGCACTGATGTCAGTGATGACTTCTTAGCCAGAAGAAGGGGATATAATTTAAGAACTGGGCAAATCAACAAGGCAAAAAAGAAAACAAGAAAGCCCATGGATGGTTTCAAGGCTCCTACCTGATCTGCAGGATCCTAACTACTGGTTCAAAATAATTTTTCTGTGAAGCTGAGAAGGCCTGAGGCTAAATTCAATCCCTGAAAATCCTAAAAGGGTAGCAAAAACCAACCAAACAAACAAACAAACAAAACCAGTGGAATACAGTCTTGTCAGAGTAGTAGATGTCCAAGTTTTCAAAGTCAAAGTGAGAGTTCATGAGCTCAAGAAGAGAATGTATTCCCTGGACACTGAATTATGGTATCTTTATTTCTAGCATTTCTAATTACCATCTCTGTGCAGAGTTTGAAACTAAACCACAAAGCTTAAAGCAGTAGCTACATCTCAGTCCTTCATTTCTTGAAAACTCTTCGTGTGTTAGAATTGCAAGCATAAACATTTTTATTGAAAGACAAAGCCTGGATATCTTAACAGTGATTTTGTACATTTGACTCCTGCAAAACTAGCAGGCCTGTGTCAGACAGTAATTTTCAACTTTTGTGTTTTGAAAAGTGCTAAAACCATAGTAGCACTAATGCTTTTCCAAGGTTTGTTAACCTTGCCGGCTAAACAGCTGCTCTCTGTCATTTTAGGGTTGAAAAGGAGTTAGAATGGCCTTGGCATTGCCAGAATTTGGGAAGCTGTGCTCTAAAGCTTGAGACCAATTTCCCTCTTAGTGAAGGATGATTGGCAAATGTTGACAGGCTGAGGACATTTACGTTGTGTGATGATGAATGTCACAGACATTAAGTAGGGCCGCAGCAAAATTTAATGGCTGCTTTAGTTGCCTCATTTCTTATTAGAAAAGGTCACTTATTGTCCTAGCTTACTTGATTAATGTGAGCTCCTGTATCTTTATGGGGTATATTTACAGTATGGGCTTTGTTTGTTCTTCTTTTCAGACTATACCAAGGTTTATTACTCAATGCGAATTGAGATTTGTTGTTGAATACAGGCATTTTTCCAGAAAGCTTGTGTAAGCTATCCTGCTGGGAAAAGGCTTATGCCTGGGGCCTTAACAACACTTGTAGCCCACTTTAGTACAATTTACTCTGGTGGGATGGCTAAAAATTCTTGCCTGCAGTGCCATTTTAAATAAACAAATTACTAAATCCATGCAGCTCTTCTCTACCCACATTCTCTGAATTTGAAATGGGATTTTTTTTTTAATCATTGTTACTTTGCTGAGGTCTGGGCAGGTTAATGCCATTCATACAAAGGAAAAGCATTAACAAGTCATAGTTTCCTCATTCAAAGGATTTTCACCGTATATTGATGAGCTTAGCTCCTTCCAATAAGTCTCATTGCTGGGATATTGATAAATGAAAAACACTTTTCTTCTAAGAGGAAGGGACAAGTGACTTTGAGTAAGACCTGGGACAGATTGGTAGGCAAGGTTACATTTGATATAGGAATCCTCATTTGATTTAGGAACCCTCAGTCAACTACTGTAAAGTAAAGTTTGTACTTAACCTCAAACATTTAGGCTTAATATCTTTTACTCAGAAGTCGATCACCAGATAGCCAAATGCAGCTGTACATCAGCCAAAAATTGAAGACAGTAGTGAAACTAAAAGCCATGAGATCTTTATACTGACTACACTTCCCAATTCAACCATATTACTTAATTATTCCACAGTCGATTTACAATTCAGATAAGACCTATCCTACCCACAGTCCCTCAGTCTGTTCTTATTATCAGTGCTTTCCACTTTGCTTCACAGGCTTTTACAGAGGCAAGGCACTAAGCAAAGAAGTTTAAATAGCTGAGCTAAATATCTGCCACAGAAGTCAAATTGTGCATATGAGGTGTATGTAATACAGCCATATCCATTGGATAAAATGTAGGAATTTTATGACAAGCTAATGTCATAGACAGGCCATGCTTCCAAACTCATGAATTATTAATAGGTATGCTAAACCTGTGAGGAATTCTAAAAGGTTGGCATTTATACAACAACTTCCCGGTTATTAGGAAATAAAAATAGAAATAGAGATGAGATATTTCATATATATTGTGTCTCAACCTAAAAATCTGCAGCTTGATTTTGCTTCTGAGTTTTGAGCCCCAAGCTTTGTTTAGGCTCCATTTATTGCTGTAGCTACCCCTACAGCCTGTTCAGCACAAGCTTTCAAGCAAAAGAGACGGCTGAAGGCTTTTACCTGATATTCTTCAAGGTTTCACAGATATGTCTCCCATTAGAGCAAGATCATCTTAAGTTGGTGCACTAAACTGCTGAATATGGATAGCAATTATTTACCACAATTCAAAGACATTAAGAACTTGTCAGAATCAAATCAATTCTTGGTTAAGTAAGGTACATTAATAATTGCCAGTTGATGAAACTAATATGGATTTTATTTTAAACTGAGAGAGAAAAAAATATTCATCATCCTTGCCATTTTTATGGAGTTATTCAGAGAATGAATTATTGATTATAGGCACAGGACAAGTGAGTAGACTCTAGATATTTAGGTACTTGTCAGACTAAGAAGTATGATTACATTCAAATGCAGAATTGTGACAAAATGGGTGCAGTGGCTGACAGTCCATTGCCAATGGAGAACAGCTACACATGGCTTGAATTAATTGTACAAAATCAAGCAAAATAAGAAAGAATTTGGTTCTGGATAATGCACAACACAGGAACAAAGCGCTAATGTCAAAACAACACCAAAAAATGCCCCTCCCCTATCTTCCACATTTCTGGGAAGGCCCCATTCACAGCTAGTCCCCAAAGTGGCAGCTCTGTGCCAGTACAGAGGTTCTTGTGTTCCCCTCCAAAGCTGGAACTTTGATCATCACTTTAGTTCCAGCAAGTCTGCAAGGCACAGGAGAAGAAGAGCTTGGATAGTCACCTGCTCCGAAGCTTTTGGCACTGCAATTGCTCCCATGAGTAGGTCAGGTGCAATTGCATAGCTGTAGGCCAGTGTACACTGGTCAGGGATCAACCATTAATTTTTGTGCAAATGCTTTTCTTGGATTTTTTTATTATATTTGAAGGAATTATAGTATTAGAAATAATTTGCCTTCAACTGTTTCCTTGCTCTCAAAGGTCATGCTCTGCATTTTGAGCTGCATGAAGGCAGTCATGATCTTTCTTTGTGAGATAACCTCTCCACTAATTCTATTTTTCAGCTATGCTTATTAATAGTCACACAAGGGTGTGATTTAGGGAGCAGCATAATGATAAAATAAATTCTTACATTTGTTTAATGTTATAATTTGTTGGTGCAGCTACACATGTGTGGCTGGGGTCACCACCTTCATGGAACTGTGTAGGAGGAATAACCTTTGATGCTAAGAGCGATCCCGCTGTTGACATTTTAACTGGAACGTTTTCATGGGGCTACTGAGAATGACATACAGACTGCTCTTTGAAAGGTCATACATATGTGTCTATTGATTTAATATTTAGAGATGCTTTCAGCAATCAAGAGGTACAGGTTTCTGCAAACATCTGTTAAAAGCTCCACATGGGTTTCTTTTAGGACTGCAAGTAGAGTATTCACAAAGCTAAATTAAAACTAGGATTCAATTCTAATTATTTATTTGCCCTTTAAGAAATACTGAGCATTGAGAAGAAATTCAAGCTCATTTTTGTTTGGAAAACTGAATCTCAATAGTTAGACTCCAGTTATATTTCCTCTTTTGGTCACTGACCCCCTGAGAGAGTTAAGTGAATAATATTTTACTGTAAAGCATTTGTACCACCTGTAATGTGTTATATTCCGATATATTTCAGGCCACTGAACTGAGATTTTTTTTAAAGCTGACTGTACAGATGCATATATTTGAGAATTTAAGAAGCTGGTTTTGTAGGAATTTACCATATAATGGGGAAGACTTTAAATTTTCATTTGCACAAATACCATTAAAATGAGATAGTAGATGCTTGTCTTTCATGAGTAAATAAATCCTAATCTGTAAGGGGAAAATGGGCATTGGATTACCCAGTGCAATAGCTCACTTGTCAGTCCTTTGGATAAACTGATGATTAAGGAAAAGCACTTTGTATTGTGTGAATTAACCTTGCTGATTTCATTATTTTCATTATAATGATCTGAATGAGACATGCATGATGAAGTAATTTAAAATACATTAATTTCTCGACTGTAAAAGGAAAAAGAAATCTGTGAAAGTCACAATATGCAACTCACACAAACAATTTCAGACCCTGCTGATCCTTCATATGTTTGTTGTGGAGGAAAACACAAAGGTCTGGAGTTAGAAGAGTACTTCATTTCCACGGCGCTGGTGTTACATCATTTAACTTCAGTGCTTGGTCCTCCAAGCATGGTCCACAACACCCCCTAGACTGACAACACTGTCAGTGTTGTGTAGGAAATGTGTAGGAAAACAAAGAGCCTCCCAATCAGCTCAATCGTCCTGTACAAAATCCCCCCTCTAAAAAAAACTCAGGAGAAAACCATGTTATTTCATTTCATTAATTTTGGTGAAGTAGCTGTTACAGAAGTGTACCAGGCTCTGTCCAAGCTTCTCAGAAAATGAAGAAAACATTGATCCTAATCAGATTTATTCATGAACTGGGTTCTGGTCTTACCACTTCTTAACCACATCTTCTTTGTATTCTGGTCATGCTCCAAAGCAGGTCCTGATTTGGGGGAACCTGCAATAGCCCAAATAGAGTGGAGCTGGGCAGCAACACAGCTGCAACCCTGAGGATCAAAATTTTTCATTGAGAACCATGAAATATACTTAAGTCACTTTTGGGATCTGTGCCCAAGTTTCTTTCTGGTGTTTTCTCTCCAGCTTCTGCAGTGGTTTTTAAGGGCCCTGTAAAAAGGATGTTGTAGGGGCTGGAAAGCAAAGTCTGATAGGGGATGGAAACATGGATGAAGTCAGTGGCATATCTGGTGGGTATTTACAGTGGAATGTCCCCCAAGGCTGCAATGACACTGTTTCCACTTGCCAGTGTTCCTGCACTGGTTGCTTAGCTGTCACAGTCTTTTTCTTTGTAAGCTCTGCAGAGGCCAATCTATAGAAGGTGTGATAGTAAATGTCTTTCCTGAGTCCAACCCACTGATCCCACAGCCCATTCCTGTCTCAACAGCCATGGGTGTAAGCTATCATCTCTCACAGGGTGTTCATCTTCCTGAGGCAGATTTTTAATAACTGGAGAAGCCAATTTGCATGTGCATTGGTGTTTTTAGGCATATAACCTGTAGGCATATAATCCAGTTCAAAAATGTCTTATTCCTTTTCTTTATATGCCTTTTTAGTAATTTCAAATCTGTACACCTCAACTACTTTTTATGGCTGTTTTTCATACAACTTTTAATTAACAATAACTTTTCACATTAAAATTTAATTAATTTTTCCCCCATAGTGAATCATTGGTCAACAATTCACAGCAAGTCTTATTAAAATCCGATGTAATTACTCTCTGCATGTACTGAGAACATTACAAACACTTGGTTCTTATGGTCACAATGATTAAGGAATTGAATTTGCTGAATATTATTGTTAGAGCTTACACATCCACCAAATCAAATGTATTGGTCCTTTGTGTTAGACTTGTAAAAACTCCACTTCACCCAGCCAAGCTACTCAGCTAAATCCTTTCTATCAGATTGGAATTGGAAAGGACTGTGGCATTGGTAGGAAAATTTGTAAGTGCCATTCTTCTTTTTGTTCTTATTGCTTGGATTGCTGATTGCATTCTCCCCTGTCTGCCTCACTGGATTTTCCACTGGGGATTTACAACAGCTCACCATATAAAGAAGGAAAGAACAGAATGACCCATTGATGCCTGCCAATTCTGAAGAGGTTATTTACCTGGGGCTTTCAAGTATTTCATAATTATTTGACGCTACTGATGGCTTTTGCCAAGTCCACATATTTCTGGACTCCTGCTGCAAGCTGCACAAATACATTCCAGGGTTCCAATTATGCACCAGCTCAGCCCAACACGTAGCTCTTCCACTCAATTTACGATGCTAACAGGTGTTCCTTAGGATTTATTATGTGACGTGCCACTCATCACATACCTGCCATCACTTTTTAGGTGTCAAAGACTCATTTTGCCTTCTTTGTCCCTCCTCACTCTCTGTACTTGCACGTAAATCACCTTTACTCTAGCAAACTGCAAGGTTCTTTCCATGATGCTTCATAGAGGCCACTTCACAATGACTGTAGAAAGTAAACAGACAGAAAATTGATTATTTAAAATGCAAAAGACCTCTGATCTACATTTCTAAGACCTGGCCTACATTTTCAAAGCAAAATTCCTAGTTAACAGGACTGGATTAAATGTGCAAAAGAACTTTTCTGGCATTTTGTTTTCTCAGAAGCTTTTAAGACACAAAGATCACCCACACTGCAGAGTAAGGATCAGTGCCCTCACAAGTCTGAAGGCAGGGTGCATTTCTCTTGCTTTCCTTATAATCAAAAGTGTTGCAGACCCTTCACATCCATGCACTGCTCTGCAGGTATTGACATTAAACCCTGTTCCCATTCCAGGTGTGCTTGACTTTGATTGACAGTGACCTAATCTATGCTAGTAAAGCTGTCCCTTTGGGTGTCAGTGCAGGTGATGAGGATCTAGAAACCTGGATTTACAGAAATGCAGATACACAATCTGACTCCTTTCTCAAACCAGTAGTGATTTTCAGATCTGTTCACAGTATCTCACACTGATGATAACAACATATTGTATTTCAAAAAGTAATCAGTTTGGGAAAAAGCAAACACATCCAATCTGTCAAAACAAAAGGAATGGAGAATAAGAAGATGTTTCCTTTGCAGGACTACTCACCAATTTCGAAATGCAACTTCAAGGCATTTGGGTGCAAAGATCTATTTGCTTCTTCAAATGATTCAACTAATTGGCCCAACTAACTTGAAACTGTAGCCCTTTAGTGGATGAATCATACCAGAATGGCTGGTGAGCCCCTGTATATGTACAGCTCCCCAAGAGCCCCTTTATATGTACAGCTCCCTATGAGCTAGGTGTTCCTTTTAAAAAGAGGAAAGATAATTTCCCAGATTTTTGTCTAGCTGCCATTATCAACAGACATGGTTCCTAGGAAAAAATGAGAAGGAAAAAGCCACAAAACACGATGAGGAGCTGCTAAGTCACGCTGTTATGAACCTTTCTTAAAGTGAAGGTATTGAAGAGGAAAATGCATGAAACAAGCTATCAGGGGAAACCATTGCAGTGGGCCTGTCTGCTTTTTTGCTGGTGTTGTTTTTCCTTCACACCTGAGCCTTGGATATCACTTATTAGACCATTCTTGATGGAGCAGCATAACCAGGAGATGTATCTGGACAGAGGTAGAAATACAACAGGGAAGGCCAATAACAGTTCATGATACAAGGACAACTTTGTGTATTGATTCTCTTCAGATCAAGTAAGTAAAGCCTGTAGGGAAGACAAGGGACTGAAGAGGGGGATTACATCAAGTATCACATGAAAAATTAAGTTCCTACTAGAGCTCTAAAATTCCTAGCTTCCTTCTCTTTCTTTTATTACCTTCCAGTATTAAATATTTCCTCTAATTCCATAAATTTACTTTCGTATTGGCAGAAATTTTTTGCTCTCAAGAAGAACAGAGAGTTTTCTAAATCGCAGCTAAGATCTAGCATCTACAGTTGCTGAATAAAAGAACCAAAACTTACACTTTCTTTGATGACAGACAGAAAAGTGTGATGACAAAAGCTGTGTGAAACTTGGTGATAACAACAGGACCAGTCTGCATGGCTGATGCAAGGGTTTTAAATAGCTTTTCTGTCTGTGTGAGCTCACAGCAATGTTAGTTTTTAGTTTTGAAAGTTACAAAGGAATAATTACATCCTTTAGCTGGGAATGAAAATGAAGAAAGGCATTGTGGGACCACAGTAAACTTTCTGATGGAGGAATTCTAGGCTTTCAAACCTGCAGTGCTAGGTTAGACTTGCACATCATAAGCAAAACACATTCCAGCTGATTAGGTTCTCCATCATGTGCTTTATAGCACATGAATGCTTGCTTCTTTAAAAATACTTCCATGGTTAACTTTAATGCCTAATGCATAAACTATTAGTGCCAGGACTCCAAGATGGTGCCAACACAACCAGTTGTAAGCTGCAGTATTTTATGGCTAAATGCTAAGTGTAAATATGAAAATGAGATTGGAACAGGCCTTGCTCAACACTGTTTAACATTGAGTTTGGACTCTTCCCTTTAGGGCACATATAACTTTCCACATCAGCCTTCCCCTATGTGTGTTTGATAGGTGTTTGAGTGCATCCCTCAGCCCTGATGAAACAAGTGCTCCTATAGTACCCTCAGAAGACCCACCTTTCATGGAGAAATAAATGACTGCAGTGGCAACTGCAGAACAAACACAAGTTGGCTACTGCATATTGTCACAGCAAGGATTAGTCCTTATGAGAATTTTATTACACTTTGTCATATTTGTGACTAGGCAGCTGTGAAAACATGTAAGAATCCTACACAGATTTTCCATTTCCTGCCAGCTCACTAAAAACAAAGCAGTGTGGCAGAGAGAAGCAGGGTATATGCAATGTAAATGGTGAGATAAAACTTAGCAAGCCCATTCAACTTCATGGCATGCTGCAGGATGGAGAAGCTCATGAGGTTTTTAGCTATCCAGCCCTCCAAGGCAGCTGGATTGAACAGCTGAGGGAGTTCTTGTTTTAGCATTTGTGAGCGTGGAGCTTGAGTGATTTCAGCACACAAACTCCCCAGAACACGCCTTTCTCCATCTAAAAACTTGGAGACAGCAGCTACTTCTCATTCCAGATTCCAAACATATCCCAGGCCCACCTCTCCCTCCTTGATTCTTGGGCTGGGAATGCTGGTTTTGTACAGCTGGCAGAGAGTGCCTTCAGCACCTGGTTATTCTCATTTCCCATTTGCCCCTTCCCCACTCTTCTCACTACTCCTCTGATTTCCTAGTATGGCTGCAGAAGAAAATTAGCAAAAGACAAGCTAAACGAGTCTACCTTAGGGAAAATTTGAGCTCTTCACTGCAGTGTCATCATCTCTGCCTTTAGGCCTGAGGTAGCAGCAGCCTCAGAAGAAAAGCACAAGGAGTATTAAGCATAAGGGAGAAAGTGGCCACTGCTGCATTACAAGCTCCCTTCACAACCCAACCTCCACAAAACTCTGCAGCTCTCTCCCTCCATTCCCAGGGAATGGGTGTAGGAGATACCCACCTGCCCCCAAAAGTATAAGGCTTCTATTAATGCAGCTTGATAAAACATACAACAGCAATTCTTAGTGGTTTTGGGGGAGGGTGTGCACGTGTGTGCGAGTGTGTGTGTGTGTGTGTGTGTGTGTGTTCTTCAATGAACAGAACTTTTTCAGAACCCTACAAAAATAGGTTTTCCAATGAACTACAGACAATCATGAATCCTAGCACTTTCATTTTCCCCTAGGAATTTTATAGTAGCTTGCATGTAAAAAATGAATCAAAAATCCTTTTGAAACCAAACATAAAGAAGAGACACCACTGTCCATGCTTCTCTGCAGAAGAACAAAAGAATTAGATGAAAGATGGTAGACATGTTGCTTAGGCAATATGGAAAAATGCTCAGAGGTTATGCTTGTGAATGAAATATAAGACTCTGTGGAACAGAAAATAGAAATAGAGGTAGAAGATTTATATGGGGTGCTTGTTTTTGTGTGTTTTTATTTTTCAGGAAATTGGTTTCATGTTCCCAGTACTGAATGTATTGTGTGTCTTCATTTCCCCTTTAGTTTTCTTGACTACATACCTGAAGCTCTATTGTGGTGGCATTATTTTGAATTTCCTGATTTCAGGACAGGTGCTTGAAATCTAAACTAAATAGCTGAGATGATTAGAACATGTCCTTAAGTAGCACTGGGCTGCTGCGTATTTGCCACTTTAATGAAGTGACTGCAACAAGATATTCTGTCATCCAGAGCAGCAAAAGCCTCACTGCCTGCTGCAACAATTTAAGCTCAGCTATTCTTTTTTTAGATTTAATATCTTTCCTCATTTTTTGCTTCATCTCTTTGGTCATGGTGTCTACATTAGGAATTTCAGCTGTTTCACTCCACAGCTCTTTTCCTATTGAGCTTCATGTCCTGGTGTATCATCAGTACCCATTAACAGCTGCTAGATTTGTCCCAGCTGTTTTATGGAGCTCACCCTGACACATTGTGGCAAATTGGTATTTTACAGTGCATTGTCTATTTATTTTTCCTATGTATCACAGAACTTGCCTACCTTGCTGTTGTAGGAGGTCCTATCATTAGTGGTATTGCTTTACATATTATTCCCACATATGTTACAAAGTATGAAGCATTCACAACAAATATGCCAGTAAAAGCTGTTCTCTAGTCAGCCTTTCTTTTTCTACTAAAGAACTTTCTTTTTCTGAACAAGAAAAAGTCATTAAGGATGTTTTTACTCAAGTAAGAAAACAAATGAGCAAAAGGTTGGATCAGAAAAAATAAACATCAGATGAAGTGAGGCTGTGGACTACAGATAAATTGCAAAATAATTACTGTCAATAACTTTGTTATTCATTTTACCATTGCCAATCTCCTGTTTTTTCATAGTATAATATTTAGATAAGAGCTTACCATTGGGAATTACAAGAAGGAAGACAGGAAGAATAATATCCAGCTATCCAGGCTCTAGATAATCTCACAGTCAGGCTGACTTTACAAAAAACCTGACGGTGGCATTAGACTATACTAAGATTACCCTGAATCAATCCTATGTATCTGTCTGCCCAACTAGAGGCTAAACAGTGACAGATGTAGGGCAAACACACATCAGTCTCCCTCACGCATTCCCCAAGCTGCAAGCAGCCCTACCCCTACCACAAAGTGCAAATGAGGTGTTTCCAAGCTGGAAAACTGCTTAGGAGAGGGTCTGCCTCCAAATCCTCCACAAGCACGTTGTAAAACTTTGAGGTAGTGAGGAGAGAAGAAAGCTGTGTAAGCTCCCTGTGGGCACAGGGAGGAGTGGGTTTTGGACAGTCTCACAGGTGGCCATCGCCAGAGACTGACAGACCAGCAGACTTGCAGTCTTTGCTCAGTCCATGACCCTTTGTGTTGTGTCAAGCCTGATCATGTGTCATGCACACACAAGAGAGGACCCAGAGCGCTCCAGATTCAAGCAAGTCTTTCTGACCTTCAGGGAGTACATGAACTTTAATGCAGCTCTGCCATGAAAAAATAAACAGAACCACTCTACTGTCTCTTCTTTTAACAAGCAAGGGGGCACACAAACCTCTGTGTCCTTCACATCTGTGAAGTGGTTTTCTGTATGTGGCAGGTTGAGATTATGTTCTACACCTGTGAGCTGACAGAAATCCCAGTGGTGTCTCTCCCCTCACAGACCACAGGCTTTTATGGTAGATGAAGCCCATTCTAGCTGGGCCCTTCTTCCCAGAAGTCCATCACAAACCACCCCAGGCAGAGGAGGCATGTATTCAGAGATGTAGATGCACACATGGAAAATTGTAACCACAGGACCTTGGGATACTGACAGAAGCTGGATTAAAACTCCTTGACTAAACCTCAGACTTCCATGAAAACTACTAGCACTTGACCTCCTCTTGTGACAGATCTGTAAGTGTTAATTCAGAAGGGGTAGCTGGTGACATCTACCTGATTTCCCCAGTCACTATCTGCATTAACTGGACTGCAGACTTGATGGTTGGCATCAAAAGGTGGACTTGATGCTTTTGGGAGCCTTTCCAACCTTAATGACTCTCTGACTAATTCATACAGCTGCAATAGTAGTACAGTCCATCTGTTAGAGGAGATTCCAATCCCAGCTTCAGACTGGGGTCCATGTTGTACACCCACAGAAGATAACCAGCAGGTTGAGACATAGGTAAAAAACCATTAGGAGCAGATAAAGCTGCAAATAAGACAGTGAGCACAAAACAGGCTGAACTAAATGCAGGAGAGTTACTAATTGCACCAATATGGTGTTCTGTAAGGATCCATCTTGTGTCCACTATCTTTCCATGTGGTTATTAAAGGGCTGGGTGGTGGAAAGGATAATTATTCCTAAATATACAGGGTACACCAACATGGAAAGAGAGAAAGGGAAGAAAGAACAAAAATTCTGACTAATTGGAAACACAAACAGACAAAATGGTCTTAGGGACACACAGAAGCACTGACTTGCGTGAATACACCTGGCAACTTCTGGAAAGATGGGAGTTTTGCAGAAAAGAACCTGGAAATATGTTTTGTTTGAGTGAATAATATAATATCTGCTGACCAAAGAAAAAGCAAACAAAAAATAATGCTTATTGCACTGTATGAAGAGGAGCAAAATCTGCAAGAAAATGGCAATTTTCTTTCAATTGTAAAAGTTCTGATGAAACACTCTATACATTTTTAGGTAGTGTGTAACAAAAAGGGTGCAGGGTAGAAAAAAAAATGAAAGTGTATATTAATAGACCCAGCTTGCAACACAAGGGATTAAGCATAGATGTCAGGGAAAAACTTTCTAGTGGTAAATATAGCAGTGCGCAGGGATAGATTTCCTGGGAAGCCTCCCAAAATAGATTGGCATCTGTCAGCTAATGTACAGTTGACTACTGTGGGTAAAAGGATAGATGGGATGATCTCTTGATTCTCTAATTTTCGACAAAATGTTTAGGCAAAAGCAAAAAATGCTACTGAGTTCAAATGATCATGTTACATTGCACAGCTTAAAATGCAGCTAAAAAGGCATGAAGCAGTTTATGTTTTATTATTTTTATTGAAAAAAATAATAATGAGTTATACACAAGTTCTTAATAATAAGAAGATACCGTTTAAATGACTCCAATAGTGCACTAAAGCTCATATCTTCCAGGAAATAAGCAATGTCCCCTCTTTGACTAACCAATATTTGCATGGAGACTAATTATCTGTACACATGGCTGCAGCCTCACAATGAAAGATAGTCAATTTAATATGAAGAATAATGAAGATCAGAGTGCTGAAGGAATTTAAATTTAATTTTTTCCTTTAATAGAGGAAGGGTGTGCTTGTGCATTTGTGGTTGTGTGTACGTGCACACACACACATGTTGTGTTTCTATGAATATACACATTAATGTCTAAATTCACATTGTATCAAAGTAATGTTTTATTTTGTTGGTTTGTTGTTTTTTGGTTTTGGGGTTTTTTTGGGGGGGATTTGGTTTTTTGTTTTTTTTTTTGGGGGGGGGGTCATTTGTTTCTTTTTCCTTTAAATGATATTGAAGGACTCTGGCTTTACATCTTCATAGTGTTTATTCGTTGCTAATGGCAATTTGAGCATGGTGGTCTCAGTACCAGCCTCTTATCCACACAGGCAGAGGAAATTTTTATAGAGCGGGTTGCAAATGGTGCTTTGCACAGTGTTACAATCTAAGCAAAACACTCATTGAGCACACACAGAGGTGGTCTTATTTTAAACCTTCTTCCTTCATCTCCAGCCAAAGAAATCCTTAGCAATTTCTATATACAGGCCAAGCTTTTATCTTCAACTAGTTGTGCTATATTATTCTACTAGAAAAACACTGGGAGAATATTTGGATAATGGATTATACTTTTCAGCCTGAGGTAATTCAAAAGGTTGAAGGGATTTTGCTCAGTGTTATATCCAGTAAACAGAGTATCACCTTTCAGCACAGCCAAGAATGGAAATGTTCAGCTGAAAATGTAAACATGTTGGTAAGTTATGAATGTGAAGAAAGGAAATGATATTGTTTTGCTATGAAAGTTCAAAATAACCACTGAAATGGCTCTAAGCAAACCTCAAATCTTCCAGTCGCATGCAATTCTCAGCACTTCTTATTTACCTTGCTGTTAAGATTAAAAAAAAAAAAAGAAACTGATTTTTATATTAAACTGCTTTTCTCTTCTAGAGAGAGATATTCCAAAATATTATAAGTGCTCATATACAGAAATCAAATGCAGCTATGGAATGAAGCCACAGTTTTAGAAGTATACAAACTGTATGTGCCAATTTTTCTAAATGCCTAACTGAAAACTGAGGTTGCAAACCCACTAATGGCGCAGATTATCCCTGGGGTGCCTGGAAGAACAATCTGTTACTGTACGTGGAGCTATGGGCTCCAGGATCATGGCAGGTCAGGTTCTCAACTCAAGTCAAGGATCCCTTGATTAGAAAAATAGTCTGGCTAAGAGATGATTTAAATTTCCTCCAGCACTTCTGGAGTCTACAATTTCACACAACACAAACCTGAGCTAGGGTGTAGGTCTTTCAAATCTTGTTGCTGAAACTGTCTACAGTCACTAAATGATGAAAACTTTTTAAATGGTGACACTCTGGTGCTCTTTTGGTGGAAGTTTACTTCACCCTATGCTGGCAGTCATGTCCTGCACCTATCCTCACTGCCACATCTGCTCAGCTGGGTTCCTCCCATGTGCTTGCACAGACCCAGGGATGTGTTGGTTGGCAGGAGCTGCTGGAAAGGGTGTTGCTGCCTGCTCAAAACAGTCCTTGTCCAGCCCTTTGTCAAGGTCAGCTCTAGGTGTTTTAGCCATGTGCCGTAATCTTCTTTATCTCTCCCCCTCTTTGTCTTGGCTAGTCTTTTTAAGGTTTTCAGGAACTTCATGAGCACTCAGACACACAAAAACATAGTTTTCTGTACCACACAATGCATTCTACAAAGAGATTTATCCGAGAGCGATTTGCATGAAGAGCCAAAATAGTGATAATGCACCTGGTTACTAAATATGTATGAATGGCTGCTCAGGTATGCAGGAGAAAATGGAAACTCTCACATCTGGACCTCCAGGGCTGTCAAAGTGACCTCTTAATAGACTGGCAGGCTCTATAAATATAATTCATTCATTTTATCAGCTTATTTGTTAGAGCTTGAATTTCTTCTGATGTATTTGCCTACTCCCAATTTCAAAGGTCAGTTTGGCTAGTATGAATCGTGTTCATGACTCACAGAATTGCATTCTGTAATGCTGCCAAGAAAACAAGCTGAAACACAGTAAAACAGCCCTAGGAATAACATTCACTCTCTACCAGGTATCCTGAGGGTTGTCTCTTATGCTGCAGGAAGAAACCACTTCTGTTGCTACCAGGAGCAGAAAGAGCATTCAAATTCTGGTGAGCAAGCTCTCTTTAAGCTTGAATGGCTGCTGTTGTTCATCCATTAACTGTAGATCTTACTCATACTGTCCCTTCATGGTTACTGAGTTTTGATTGCTTTGGCTGGGTGCAACAGAAAGACTGTGGTTGTTATCAACAAACACTGTCAATCAGCTTATTTGTTGACTTTGGTGCAGAAATTCACTGGCTTGGCTTCCTACTCTGTACACAGCTCTGGAGTGCATTTCCCCGTAAAACAAATGTGCTCCTCCATAATCTTCCTTTTTGTTGCCAAATCTCATAGATTCTGAAACAGTGTCCTGCTATATGGTGATAGAAGGCAGCACATAAGCACCACATTTCATCCACAGTATTTTGTTTCTCTATTTTCAGTTTGCAACTGGCTATTTCCAAATGATGGATCTATCAGTGTTTACCTTAAAATTAAAAGCTATAACTGCCTGGAATTTCACCGCTAGATATGAAAGCTCTGTAGTAAACCTACTGCCTTTGGATATGAAGTTTAATAAGGTTAGTGTTATTGCTCTGTACCAGTGGGATTAACTTGAATTCTACCACATTTCTAGATACAGAAATGTTTGTCTATTAATTGTCTGTATAATATTATGTATTGAAGACATTTACTGCAACCTCGTAGTAAGGTAAGTAAATACTATTTTGCTCTATTCAAAGCAGTTCCAAAGGAGTGTTTCGTTTGCCTCCTATGGAGAGCCTGCCTACACCCCATGGCTCTCTGCCTCTGCCCCTCAGTTGCCCGCCTGTGCCCCACAGCTGCCTGCCTGCCTGCTGGGCACCCCACAGCCCTGTGTAAGTGATAGGCACCAAAGAGGTGGGGGTCTGATGCTGAGTGTCTTCTCAGGTCACACCCTAATCACAGCGGTTCCTGCTTGGGATTGCTTGCTCTATTTAATAATTTCTATTCTTCCTTACCATTGCAAGGAAATGCTGCAGAGTGCTGCAGAACTTCAGTTTCCTAAGTGTCTCCCCCCTTTCCAGGCACTCTGCATGCCTGGCTGCCTGCAGATACCTTCCTCATGAGTGTGAAGTGCCAGAAAAATGTTCCTCAGAGAGGTTTTTTGTTCCTAATGGCCTTCTGAGACAGGCCACAGTGGAATTAGGAATCAGTGTGGTGATTTAATTGGACAGCTTGCTTTATTTTCTACACACTAGAGATTTTCCCTCCATCTGCTTTCATGGGAATAAAAACTACAGCCCTTAAATGGAGGAACTGAACTGAAATTAGTGTATTTTCCAAGCAGGATGGATGAGTAGAAATGAAAAAAGACCCCATATTCTGAAGAAAAAATATTTCCGGATGATTCCCAGTGAATCAAAGCTGCTAACTTGTTTTTCTTACCTTGCTACAGGTCAGGAATACCTCTTCTTCAGCCACATTGCACATGGTGTCATCTAAGCCTGGGTATGAAATACCCTCACCTGACTTTGAAGAAGCTTTTGAACCCTTTCACTCTATCAGTGTTACTCCTTCAGGCTGCCTTTCCACATTTGCAGTGCCCCAGTGCCTCATGGTTTGCCAGCAATTTGCAGGTCTAATATTGAGCAATCACTTCAGCAATAAGAAAGTATATAATTATGCTAGATCTCTTCCCAGCTATGTCTAATGACAGGTTAGTCTGCCTTTCAATACTCAAAGTGCATTTTAACAACAAGCTGTGTCAGGACTAAGGGCAGAAATTGGCTTAATTGAACACTTTATATGAAGGCAAGGGCTAATGTTACTTTGACAAAGTTAAGATAGCATAAAATCAGAGATGCTGTCTTCATGGCGAGCTACTCAGACCTATTAATATCCTGCTTTATATAAATTAACTTTTTCCATAGGAAAATGTCCGCTGTTAGACTAGTTCTATTTTATTCTCCAGTCAGGAGAAAAACATGCCCCTGGAGTGATCGAAAACATTTCTAGTTTGAACCACATTACTTAGCAGACATTGATTTTATTAGTCACATGGTGCTGTTCCTATTACCCAGATGAGTGCATATTTAAGCTCCTTGAGCAACAGTGCTTACCTTGGCAAAATATAGTATTTGGTTTCCAAGGGCACTTTAAAATAAATTGCTAAAATTGTTTTTCTACAAACATGGAGGACAAAATACTTTTCACTTGAATGTTCATAGAAAGAGAAAACAAAAGGAGAAGAGGCACATATTGCTGCTTTCAAATCACTCTATTGAGTAAACAGAAAATGTTTTTACTGCCTCAAATTAAAGGTTTCAAATATCTCCCCTTTCTCAGTTAGGGGAGAAAGAAAACTTTTCAAACTGGGATGAAAAAGAGGCCTCAATAACTGGCAATGAGGGTCTCCACTTATGGGGGATCAGGTTGAGTCTCAGTCTAACTCTACAAAACAGAACTGCTGCAGGAAGACCTGAGTTGACACTGTCACAACACAGCTGGTTGCAGAGGTTTGTGTTACTGATTCAAACTGAGAAGTCAAACCCTGAAAATTTAAATCCCTGGTCCTTGTTCTAGTGTAGGGTTATTTCTTATCCAAAGATAAGAATCCTTATCCTTGTTCTTTCTGGAAACACCTTCTTGTTCCCTTGAAAAATTTTAATGTTAAAGAATTAAAAATTCGCAGCAAAACCCATTTTTTTTCAGAGAGGTGCTATTTTGAAGGGAGAAGATGGTGAGCTATGTAAACATCATCTCCTTACACCCAGACTGAGGTTTACCTGTGGATTTTCACATCCAGCCCTGAATGGATGCAAGCGTGGAAGGGCTTGTTCCTTCTCAGAAGAAGATGAACAGCATTTCAAAATTGTATTGCATACAGATGGATCACTTTTATCCAAATGGTTCTTTGCCTTAGAGACTACATAAACTCAGCCTCCAAGAGTCACACTTTTCACTCATCCCAAGGCAAAGGATCACTACTGGTATGCATTAGGAGTGAGTCCCCAGCACAGCAACCACACTGGAAATATTTTCCTGTTTAACTGAATATTTCTAAGCTTTACTAATTTATAGATGAATCCTCTTCTGATGTAAAGCTTTATACACATATCAGGCACCATTAATAAATTGTTCTGTGACAT
Organism: Calcarius lapponicus; assembly: GCA_039654755.1. Classification (NCBI taxonomy): domain Eukaryota; kingdom Metazoa; phylum Chordata; class Aves; order Passeriformes; family Fringillidae; genus Calcarius; species Calcarius lapponicus. The sequence goes on along the minus strand of CM077464.1, from coordinate 108,312,261 downwards.
TTGGCTAATCAGAAAACTTCTGGCTACATTAATCAATGGGAAGCAATCACTTCAGAAAGTCTGCATTCCTGATGAAATGCATGCATGTTGAAATTAATGTAAATGGATGATAACAAAATCTTTTCACACATTACTGACAAGTAATGGTAGAAATCATTATCCTAATGGTTTATGAACTTTTTACACTAGAGTGATGTACAGTGGAAATATAATGACTTTCTATTCTGCACTTGACATAGTAAATTAATGGAAATTATTAATGCAGAGGATTTCATTTCTGTGTATGTTTTCTGTTAACTACAGAGACAATGCAAGTGGTGTTCTGTCCCTCAGCATGTCTTAACATCAAGTCTTCATCTACACTAGTATAACAGGCTCTTTAGTTATAATGGACTAAAACCAGCACAGTTTCTCCAATCTGAATGCAGTCAAATCTTTCATACCAATAGAGCAGTTCCCTTATGGGCAAGAAAGTAAATCAGTTATAAATCTTTCCCTATCTGCACCTGTGCCATTGACAACAGAGACCTCTTTAATTTATTTATATTTCTTTTATTTATAATTGCAATGTGATTGGTATTTCCAGCATATAGGAATAACTTCTGTATTTGGATTCAACTTCAATTATAAATTGACATCAGTATTTCTCCGACTCCACATGCTCTCATTAACTTCATGCTGTGGCTGAGGTTATCATCACTGATATTTCAGGTAAGCATTGCTGTGCTCTTGGGAACAACCAACAGTGTCCTCATGGAAGGTGGAATTGCTGCAGCACATCAAACCTGTCATTCTACAGAGCTCAGAGCTGCAGCAGCCTTGAGTTCTGTGTTTTGCTGGAATTGCTCAAGGCAAAGCACTCTATATCACCATAACTTTCATATCCTGTATTTAAGGTGGTTCTGCTAGCAAAATCCCAACAGGACAGTTATAACCTTGATATCCTTGCCCTATCCCTTAGGCCTTTCTGCTGCTACCACCACAAACTACTTAATACAGGATTCATCTGTAGTTAGATATGCCACTAGAGATACATTCAAAACTTGTGTAGGACCTTTATCTCATACATCTATGTCCACATTCTTGGGAAAGGGAGATCTTACACCAGCAGAGTAAAAGCAGAATAAACAAATAAGGCTCTAGAATCTGTAAAACAAAAGATTTGGAGCCAACTGCCTGAAAGAAAGAAAAAGAAGGGTGTTGAATTTTGGGCCACTGTCCTAATGTAACTTGAGGGTAAGAAGAACACAACCAGCTTTCCCTTGAAGAAAAGAAAAAAGAAGGAAGAAAAACAAAGAAAAAGGATAAAAGAAAAAAGAAGAAAAAATAGGAAAGAAAAAAGGCCAAAAGGAGAAAGAAAAACAAAAAGAAAGAAAAACGGAAAATGAAGTAAAGGGAAAAAATCAAAATGAAAAAAGAAAAAAAATGCAAAAGAAAAAAAGTGCAGCTTGTGATAAGTTCAGAAAAATGTAGTGATGTTTGCAAAATCTGTAATAATTATAGGTCTTCAGTTAGATTGAGCCGTTACCAAAAAGAAGAAAAAGTTTGACAGTTTAGAATCTCTCTTCTGAAGAGCTTCCCCATCAGCATGTCCTCCCAAGCAGGTAGCCAGCTTGACATGTTGAGGAAGCTCTTGCGCTTCCCGTGATGATGACGTGCTCTCAGTAGCCCATGCATCCCCAGCCAGGAGCAGACAGAGGAGATGTCACCTCTGGGGACAGTGGTAGAAATAGCCATTTGTGCGTAATGTTTTGTTCTTATCGGCAGGAGAAGGCCTTTGAGGAGTAAAGCCCAGGTTACACAAAAGCATAAAAGCAGAACTCCTTTTTTCTTGTCTGCAGGCACATCCATTATGAAAGTTAGGGCCTGCTGCTCACGGAGGTTTCTGTGTAAATGAAGGTCTGCCCTTGCACCGCTGCGGCGGAAGAAAGGAGTCTCAAAGCTGAAGCTGGCACACACCGGTGTTACAGCTCCTCACAAAGGCCACGTGGAAGCAAAGGACATGTGCAAGGCCCTGGTTCTTCCCATGCACGGCCCCCCACACACACAAGGGGTGCTGAGCTTTGCCCTGGAGCCGTGGCCATGTTCCCATTGGGAAGGCACACAGCAGTGCCAGTCGTGTGATGATGGTGCAGTCAGAGTAACAAATGTGTGATGAATTGTGTGGCTCTCATACAATTCATCACACATTTGACTCACAGCCAGCCTACCCCCAGCATAGTGCCCTTCCTGTGCTCAGCTCTGCCAGAGCACCCCCAGGACACTGCAGACTGCTATTGCAAACAAGTAAATACAGACACAGAACTTCCTTTTGTAAGCTTCTGTCTCTTCCCTCATTTCAGGGCTTTCCTACCCACCAATAGCTGATGTCTTGCTGTGTATTTCTCAAAAGCCAGGAAAGAGTAAATTTAGATTCTCTCAGGGATAGACTTAGAATGAGAACATGCACAGTACTTCAGGGGAAAGAAGAAAAAGTCTTTTCTGGCTCACATAAAATTGGACTTCTTAGTTAAATACAAATTCTCTGCAGTTATTATTGTCTGGTATTTCAGCTGACTCAGCTACTGTCTACAAACACAACTGTTACCAAAGGATGCTCAGTCTCCAGAATAGTCAATTAAAAAAAAAAAAAAGTTTGATTCCTGCAAAACCATGATCAGAAACAGCAGCACTTTTCAGAATCTAGGGAAGGAAGCAGAGACTTACTGCCAAAAGACTTCACAGACAGGCAATAAGCTACCAAGTACTGCTTCATGCACTGAAAGAAGGAAACCTAATGCATATCAGTCAGCCTGAAGAACAGGACAATAGGCAAGTGTTCCTCAGCTAATACTGAGCAAACTCCAAGGTGTCTCTTCAGGGTACAAATCAAAAGGTAAAGGGCATCCATTAATCTACATGAATTAGAGACACAGGGGAGACGAATCCCCTTGGCTCTTGCTTTCTACTTGTGCCAGAGCTGTTTGATGGTTGTGACACTAGGATAGAAAAAGCAGGAGGGAACTAAAAAATCCATCCATAACCTTTGAAAATGAGCTCAGGAGTCTTTGAGTGAGTGGGTATCGTTCAACTCATGCCAAAGGATGAGGTGCACCTGGAAGGAAAAATTAACTATCCATCTCTTCTTTATGACTGCGTGTCACCAGGATCTTTTTGAAGGTCATTTGAGACATGAATCTGACTTCTCAGGTGCAATTTTTTTTTCTTCTTTAGTTGTAAAACAATATTGGACAGCTCAGCGACGTGATCGATATATTTCAGATGTTTCCTGAAGTTGAATCACCTGACTTATGTAGGAGAGCAGTATATAATGATGCTGTTTTGCTTTACAGCTCAAAAGGACAGACTAGGATGATACAATGTCTTCAGGAATCTTGACATGATTGATACCTACCCATATTCCCGAATAATAGTACGAAATAAAACCACAAGGAAGCAAACTCTGATCAGGGTGTGCCATAAGCACAGTGGGAGAGCCAGTTGCACCCCTGCTTTGCCAATGCAGGAAAGACTGGCTAGCACACTAGTGGGCACACTGCTACTTAGCTAACATAAATGAACCTTGCTAAGCTGCCATTAAATAAAAGAGAAAAAAAAACCCCACAACTAAACAATCTGTCAAAGTACTCTCAGGAGAAGAGGAATACTGAGGCAATGTCAGCCTGGTTGCCATCAGGCATGGCTTGATGTTTGTGGAGAGTGACATTGTGAAATGCTCCTGAGAAATCTCCCTTTGGCATGGGGGAGAGTTTTCACGTTTACCCTAGAACCACTTACTGAGCTATTTGCACTCATTGCCACAAGAGTTTCTGTCAGGAGGACAGCTGGGAGCTCTGGCAGGAAAATGTTTCTTAGGGTGCCATTCACTAAGAAATACATGATACAAGCAATCCAACTTTTCTGTGTTGTTTTAACTGTAATGCAAACATTACCCAGCTTGAAAACACAGAGATGCTCTGGAAGAAAAAAGGAATGTTAATGAGACCACAGAGGAGCCAAAAACTGTGAGTGTCAGGAGAAATATGGACTCCTTTTGCCCTGCATGGCAAGGATGAGTAAGTGCTTCATGAAGTTTTCCCTCTTCTGCAGTTCCATATTTCAACAAAAAGAGAGATAGAAATATTTTGGTGCTGTTAAGGAGGAAAAAATATTTTGGTGAGGATGAGGAGGAAAGAGGTAGGTGGGTTGGTTTCTTGTTTGCTGTTAAAAAAGAACAAAATAATTTTTCAAATAAAAATCTTGGAAACAAGATGAAAGGTACATTTCCAGAAACATCAGCGTTTTAGAGATAAATCATCTAAAGCTTGATTTACATATATTTTAATGCTCACAAAGTAGAACAACATTATTAATAATAAGTAGTCATGGTAGCTATTGAATGGTGCTTGACAAGATGAACTGATCAATCCTATCACACTGATGAAAAGATACCTGTGCCTTGATTTCCTAGACTTGTAGGTAGCTCTTTTTTTCAAAAATGGATGCTTCTAATACCATATGTTTAAAGAATCATAGCCTAGCTGATGAGCTACTTAAATGTTTCTGTTTCACTAGGTCATGCTGGATTGTTACTTGTCTGCACAAAGTTCCATTCTCCAAGTGACAAAACTTCTCATTTCATTGGATGCAGAGTTGGGGTTTCAGATCAAATTGCCTGTTTTCTGCAAAATTGTTTTGATAAAGGGGGAGGAACATGGCTGCGCATGTTAGATAAAACCTTGCATTTCCATGCTCTCTCTCCTTCATTGTTCTTTTTCTTTAAGCAAAAAAATCATCTACAAAGTATGCTTTCTGTTAATTAAGACAAGGATTTTGGCCTTGCTGCCCTCCTTGCTTCATTTACATGATCTGTTGAAAGTTGCCCTGCTGACACTAATCACATACTGCCTTGTTGACAATGTGATTTCTGCTCAATTAATGCACTTAAATTGCAAAAACTCTAGGTCTCAGTTGTCTAGCAAAAAATTCAACTCTACCTGCAAGTAGACCAGACTCTACCACTGACCAGAATGCTTCATCAACACAAAGCATTAGGTAACTTCTTACTTACTGCCCTAGTGCAGAGGCATCAGGTGATTGCTATTTTGAAGCACTCATCGAAAACTCTGGCTGCACAAATCACACGCCCACTGCACATGCAGTCTGGATTTTAAAAGGTAAAAGCAATGGGGTATATTTGCAGCTCTATAATGGTGGGAATTAAAAGCATAAATCCTCTCAGGGTGTACAGGAGGTTTTTACCATAGTTGCTGTTAAGTGTGTGAAAAATTTGGACTAATCAGGCCATCACCAAGAGGTACAATTTGCAGGGGGGCCACTCAGTACAAAACATTTTAGGACTTTTCAGGTTCATTCTCTCTTCTATGAGTTTTTTGCCTTACTTTGACCCTATCAAGCTATTTAAAGGATGTTAAGTGCTTTGTTCCCTGCAATTCACAGTCCATGGCTCCCATCCTCTCTTTCATCTCTGAAAAAAAGGACAAGAAAAAAGGAAAAAGGTGGGAAAAAAAGCCTCTCCATTCTCGTTACAATCATATGGCCAATGTTAATGCTTTTTACAGAAGAGCCTCACCTGGGATGTTTTACTCATTCCCCTTCGACTGATTGTTATTAAAGGTCTTTGGAGATACTTTTGTTTCATCCTTCTGTTCTAGTTTAGCAAGGGTGATGACATACCAACTGAAATGTCTGGAGGCTTGTTAGCAAAAACCCTGTCACTGGGAGGGATCAAAGTGTTTTTGTGCTGAGTCCCTGGGGCACTGATCCTGGCAATACAGATGGACTCAGATGCAGCCTCCACATGGTTTAACATGACAAGCAGCTGGATCCCCAAGCCAACAGACAGATAGTTGTTTTCTCAGGATGAATAGTGTTTCTCAAAACCAAGAGGTGAAATGAGCACCACTGCCAGAAAACCTTAATTTATTTTGGGATATAGGGGAAAAAATAATACTTCTTTCATCTTACTGAGAAGAAACTGATTCTTGTATCTGCAAAAACCACAGAATGAGGATCTGAGCAAACTCATCAGTGCGCATCAAATTTTTTTAACAGCAGGGAAGTTGAGAACAATTCACTTTCATGAGGCCAGCCTTCTGTGTTAATAAGTAATGGTTTTAAGCTGAAAATAAGACTACATTGGCTGTCAAATATATATATGTAATCTTTTCAGTCTAGCTGGAAGATGATCTACAAACACAAGCTGGCTGTACATCCATAATCAAATAATTGACTGGCTGACAACTGAGACCAGTATTTGGCTTGATGCCCCTGACTAGACAGGAAATGGCATTTCCTGCATCTTGATAAAGCAGATGTCACTTGGTCCCTCCAGCAAAATACATGGCACCAGGGGCATCTTTAGTAAAGGTTTCTTCCAACGCATGCAGTAGTGGTCAGTTAAAAAATATCCTCCTGCAGTTTCATTAAGCAATAGCTCTTAACAAGTTAAACATTTAGGGGAAAAATTATGTAACAGATATATCTTCATAGCTGGCTGCATCTGTTGCACTGCTTATTTCCCAAACTAGCACTCCTGCTCTTATTTAGGTTGTGTCCCTCCCTGAGGACACCCTCCCTCCTGCACAGGAACACAGCACTTTCTCAGGAAAGCAGGGATATGGCAAATGCTCATGAGTTCAGGGTGACTCTTGAGCTAAGTACAGCTTGGTAGTTCTGAGCTAGTTGTTTTGCTGTCTGTCTTGGTTTCCATTAATTTAACCCACAAGGTTTCATTCTCTTTGTGGTTTGCCGGTACAGAAATAGTAACTGTGACTGTAGTTAGTAAATAGTATATGATTGATGTTTTCCAGTTTGAATATGTGCCTTTCTTCGGCAGTTTACTCCACAGACATGGATTAAGCTTAAATCCCTAGGTCACCTCACATGCTGTTTATTTTTTGCCCAGCACTTCAGAAAGTTTTGTGGAAGGTAGTCAGCTTCCCTGGGGATAGCCAGAAATGTGGAGGAAGCAATGTGCAATATGTGCAAGCACCAGTCTCTTCTCTTTCTACCACTGCTTTTCAATTGGTTTAATTCCCTGGACCAGCTCACCTCAAAATCACACAAATACTATCGAAGAAGAAAGAGAGAAGATGAAGAAGGGACAGGGGGTCAACTGCAGTCCCAGATGGCAGCTGCCTCTGTGAATGTGAGATCAGGATCCCAGCAGACCTCTATTTATAGTCTTTCCCAGAGGGGAGGGGAGGTAGTTTAGTTCTTGCCTTCTGGAAGAAATAAGAGCATTGCCATCTTGCCAGAGATCAGTGCTGCCAGTCTGTTTTGCCAAGAAGCATTTGGGACTGCAGAGTAAATGCTCCCTTGATGAAATATGAAGAATTTGCATTATCAGATTACTCCACCAATCTAATGCATGTTCTGTTCCTGACAGCAGCCAGCACAGGTTCTTCAGAGACTAAAGTCCTTATAATAAACAATTTTACAGCCAACAGAATTGTGAAAGCCTGTATGCAGACAAATCCCTGCAGCTTTCACATTCAGTTTGCACAAGTTAAAACTGAGAGTTGACCATCGGATTCGGCCTAGAAGAAAATGTCGAGTCCCTGTTACCCTCAGAGCTTATGAAACTAACAGTGAAAACACAAGCAGTCCTAGAGTTATCTGCACAGTAACAAAGCGCTGCCCTTAAAGGACACAGCCTTTAGTTTATATTTACAGGAAAGACGGGTACATGTTCCTGTGACTGCTTTTCTTCTTCCCACTCCAAGTGCTGATGTCTGAAAGCATCTCTCCAGGATGAGTGCTGCAGGATTCCAGATGTAAAACATAACCCCAGTGTGATCCATCAGGCTGGTTATGGCACTTGGTATGCGGCAAGGATAGCTGAGCTGAACTTAAGGAAGCAAAAATCAATTCATAAACAACGTTTAGATTTGAAAACTGTCCAAATGTTTGCCGCTTGGGTGAAGATAATTGTACTTGTATGCATTTTTGAAATCTATGGCCAGGGTGAAAACAGGTATCATTCAATAACTCATCTCTCAACAGTAGCTGTAAATATACTGGTTGATCTATAAAGATGGCTTGGATTAATTTTTTGTGTTCTTTCCTCCACTAGTTCTTCATTGCCTCCTTTTTCTTGTACTCTCCCAACCTCCTGGAATTAGTTTTAATTTGCACAATCCCTGTAGTACAAGCACACCATACACTTATACTGCAGCCTCTCCTTTTTACATGAGGAGTAGAAAAGGCTCAAATTTTTTATAAGCATTAACACTTGCAAGAAACAACAAATGCTGCAAGGACTGCTTTGGAAGTTGGAGGCAAGATCTAAGGGGTTTTTCATTCTGGATCCATGGGAATGATAGAGTTTTCAAGGCATGTCATTGGACTAGACAATTTTTTAGGCATAGTCTGTAATCAAGGGCTATATATAGCTCACTTCTGCCAGGCCTGAAACAACATTAAACACAGAATATTTAACAAAGATGTGATTCCTTAGTAAATGAGGTTGATCCAAGTCAGCTGTGCCCCAGCCCAGCACCACATCCAGCAACTCTGCCCCCAGCAGTGATCTTGCCCTCTCCCTTGCACCAGGATAGATACCCACACTGCTGCATGAAGAGCTTGTTTGGGGAGGGGAAACTAACTGTATAAAACTAAAGAAAACAGATTCTGAAGTATTCAGTTTTCCGATCTCATGCCATGACCTTACAACAAAAAAAGGAAGGGAGGGAATATACAGCTGGGGTCAGAAGAGATGGCAGAATCAGAGCAGTTCTGTTTTGGAATGTTTTATGCTGCATAACATTACATTCTTGCTCTTTTCAGGGCCTACTCTTACACTGGTTTTGGGGGGCAGAGAGACTTCAACATACATCAAAGTCCTCACACGTCAACATATTAGGGTCTCCTCATGTCTCCAAATGCAAACAAATGTGCACCTTGAGGAAGGGTCTGACTCAGACTCTAAAACCAGGCTTCTGATAACGTTGAGAAGACTGTAGGGTTTTGTGCTGGTTTTTGCCCCCAGTCCTGGAGGAGAGGTGTATTGGGAGATACAGAAGGGCAACTGCACTGGTTTTGCCTGTGCACCCCTAATCCAGCAGTTCTCCTTACTTGCATTTACCTAATACCCTGGGGATATTTCATTAATGTATAAATTTATTTATAAATTCTCTTCATTAGTGTTTCTGACCCATCCGTTGGAGCAATTTTCATCCCATGATCTGTAGAGACTTGGTGGTTTATATCACTTAATGATAGTCCACAAAGCAAATGAAGCTCTGGGGCTTAAATCATCATAAACTTGTCTTGCTCCCAGGAAATTACTAGGGCAGAAGATCTGTCTTCCCACTTGGGCTTTTCATTTCAACCCCCATGTAATTTTATCTTTTGATGGGATGCAAGAAAGAAGGTAATGCAGAGGCAGGACCAGAAGGCTGAGCATGGCACAGCTTCATCTGGCTGTGGCACTAGTCTTACACTGCCTGAAAGAAAACATAAAATAATTGACTGAGAAACTGGGGATATTGCTGTAGGCTAAAATTTGCCAAGGATCTCCTGCTCCTCTAAAACATTTTCTGTGGGTTCACAGAATAGAAGAGGCTCTAACACCACAGTATTACAATATCCTGTGTGTATCAGGACTGCTTCAAAGAGGAGAACAACTGCCATCTGACACAATGCAATCAGACCTCTGGCTTCTTCTCCATGCCTTTGGGATTTAAAGTCTTTCTCTTTTTTTTAACCTTCAGTCCTCCTGCAAACCTAATCTATCTCTTATTCTACACAAGCATGTAAAGGTTAAACTTGAGTTACACAAAGTTCATAGTGAGGTGAGCATCTATTATTGCTTCTAAGCACCAAAAGTCAACTTGTTTCTTTACTATCCTCATGTTAACATTTCACCCTTGTCTAACACAAAAAGGGTGCTGCAAGAGAGCACAAAGCACATGGTGGAAGCTGAAGTCAGCGTATACCCTGCTTGCCTCTTTGAACAGTGTGTTGAGGTACAAGCAAAATGTTTCACCTTCATGTATGAACCTGATTTGCAGTGGCCCAACTGGTACAATGAGAGAAAAACAGTTATCTGGGAGAGGAGGGGAAATATAGGGATGCAGTCCTGAACTGCTCCTGTCTAATCTGCAAGCTGATGAACATAGATTGTGCAGTGTTGGACTACTGCCTGCAGACTGCCCAAATCCTGGATTAAACAATCATGCACTGAACTGCTGACTCCACTACATTCCTGTGCAGCCCAGCGCCACAGATCCTGTTGTCACTTCTGTTTAATAGTAAAAGCCCTTACTGCTTTGTATTGTGCTGCGTGCAAAACCAACAACAGTGAAAGAACATTGTGGGTGCAAAGTCAACTGTTTAAAGATTAGGAAATGGCAGGTTTAAGATTTTGTAGTCCCCTTCCACTTACAACAAAGCCTTTCATTATAAGACCATATATTATTTTTTCTGATGAAACCCTGTGCCTCACTCAGTGCAATAGATGGTGCCAATGCACAGCTGTGCAGTGTATTGTTTCATTCCTTCACCTACCATCTAGTTCCAGCCTCTGCTTAACTGTACAGTAACCAAATCCCTTCCCTCTGCATAAAATAATTTATCTCTTCATGGACTCTCCTGTGGTGCTTCTCAATATGCCACTTGAATGCTTCAGAAGCAAAAGTTAATTTATCTTTAAATTAGAGAGGAGTTTATATTCCCTCCATTTTAAAGATGGGAAGCTGATGAAGTGAGGCTGTACTTACTAAGCACAGCAACTCACCAAAATGTACCCTTGCACCCCATTTCCTCCACTCATCCATTCACGACACCCAGCTTGTGCACACACCTCTCTCGGGGTGGGCAGGCAGATGTGGGTGTCCGCCCCAGAAAGGGGGGTGTGAGAAGAGAGTCAGGCACCTCCACTTCACCCCTCTGATGTGGGGCTGCCACACAGCACATGCAGCCACCACTGCCATGCACCCCTGGCTTATATATTAGCTAGTGAGATTAATTGGAAAAGCCATCAGCTGTTTCTCAGGAATCACACAAACAGGCTCCAGATTTTCAGATTTTTACTTCAGCACTGTCAAATTCAACTGCTCTTGATCTTATGTACAACCATAGCTCAGTATTTTGGCGTGGGGTTGTAAAATCTCCAAGATCTCCAGTCGGGGAATTAAGGAGCACAGTCCAAGCCTGTCTGCTGCTATATTTAGTCCTGCATTTTTTCCAAATGGAGGAGTGTCTCCATACAAAATACAGGATCTTTAGATTGGACCAGACACTTCTCAGTGACTTGAAGCCTACAACACAGATATTAAGAACAATAGGTCCATTATTCCTACAATGGAGAAGGAGCTTGTGCAGAAGAGACATGCAGCCACATCACAGCAAGACGTAAATTCCCTCAAGCAGCTCCCTGGCCTCAACAGCACAGGTTATTGGTGCTCTGGAGCCAGAACCACTATCACCAGCACCTCAGCTCACAGCAAACAGGTCTCAGTAATGCCCTGTCTATTTTGTGACGAAATCAGCAGTAAAAACCACACACTTCCTCTGGAGGAGGAGTCATAGATGTTTCCTTGCCTCTGAGACACAGAATTGTGGATGCCCTCCCAGGCAAGGATGCCCTTACCATGTGTCCTGACAGCCATGCACACTCCTTCTTTGCCCTCCGGGGCTCACCCCTTTTAATGCTATCCTGTCCATCCAAGCCTGAGCCTGAGCCTTCTCCATGCTGTCAGTTTTTTCTAGCAGGCCATAAATAAAAAGCATCTGTTTAGCTATTTGTAGTGGAACTTTTTTCACACATTTCCCGGGCCTTTCATTAGTATGCCTGTTTCACAATGATTACTTCATTCACCCCAAGGACATGGAAAACCCTTCTTCCCTTTCAGATCTTTGATTATCTTTTATTCTTTTTTTTGTTTTGTTTTGTCTGCCTGCATCTTCTCCCTGAAACTGCTGACCAGCTGCTTTGTCACATTAGTTTTTCTAGACCCAGTATTCTTCCGGCGACAGTCTTTTTTGTTTCACTCTCACATCTCAGAGCAGTCTCTTACAGCCTTACTGACTGCTTTGTATCCTCTGAATTTTTCATGTTCAGTGAAATTGTTTTCAACAACACTGTAATTATTGTTGCATTTATAATCTAACCTGCTTTCACCTTCCGGCACAGCAGTCTGGGCGCTGTTTTTGCTGGCCACCGGGATTCATTCCCGGGGTAGCTGAGTTTATCGGAACATTTTGCTTCAGCCATCACATTGCTTCCTTGAAACAGTCAGAGAGAGACTTTAGGGAGAATGCCTTTCACTGAACAACAGTCACCTTTCATTTTCAAGCCAATTCAAGAGATTTCAGGGACTCCTGTACAGCCAGGAGACATTGCTATACTTAAAGCAATCATCTCTTAAGCAGCACTGGATTAAAACAGCTTGTGCTTGTTATACCCATAGCCCTTTCCACTCTCAATCAAAAGGCCAAAAGTACTTTTCTAAGATCTGCTCCTTTTCCTGAGAGCCTGTTGGGTGATGTTTATGCTAGAACAAGGATTCACTAATAATCTTTCTTTGGCCGCATTTACCGCACAACTTGACAGGTTCCTACCCCAACAATGTGTGTGATCTGACAGCTCTTTTCTTCCTACTGCTTCTCCCCCATCTCTAAGGAGCTTTGTCCTCTCAGTCCTTGCAATCTGATCTCAAGACTTCCACTCATTTCCACTTCCTTTTTCCCAGGTCTCTTTGCTTGGTTGTGAACATCAGAGGAATAAAGGGGCATCTGCCAACTCCCTCTCCATGGAAGTGGTGCTCCGCAGGTCTTTTTGTCCTGGACCTGATGAATTTGTCGTTTAGTGTTGTTTTTCCTTTTAACTTCCTGTATTTCTAGCACAAATGTTGGTGCATATTTTTATATTTGTCAATTTTGAATCTGTTTTCTTCTCCAAATGAAAAAAAATCCACTTCATGTACTGCTTAAGTGAGACTCCCCCCTGCAACGCATCACACAATAAATCACAAAATAACAAAACATGCAGCTATTGAGCTTTCCAAAATAAGCCAGAATCCCCAGTGAGGAAATTACCTCCCCTTTTGCTCACTGCCCTTTTGTCGCTCACAAACCAGACTGTTCCCTCCAGGTCCCAGCTGCTCCCAGGACAGCTGCAGCAGCGCATGGCAGGACCTGTGGCGCATTTCTGGGAGTGTGGTTTGCCATGCAGCCGGCAGCTGGGAATGCAGCTCAGTGCAGGTGGGACACCAGGGCCCTGCTTGCCTGCAGGCAAAGGGAGAAGAGGACTAAGTGTGGCTGATAAGGGCATAAGAGGAGAGGAGAAGAGGGAGAGAAAGCAACCTCTGTACAGAGGAAAAAGGAGGAAGGGTTGAAGAGCAAGAAGCAGTTTTGGAAGGAAATAAAAAATAAAGCCCATTCTGAATTTCTAGACGGTGTCATTTCCATCTCTCTCCACTTATCACCTATCATAGCAACTAATAATTTCATCATATCTCTCAGAAGGGGGAAAGGATAGAAAACTAGGAAAGAAGCAGCTTGAATCCTGAGAAAAATATCTGCTTATAACCTGGCAGTTCTCTCACATTGCAGCTGCCTGACACCAGTGCTTTCAGAGAGTAATAACCTTCCCCACATCTGTTTATGTGGAAACTGTCTAATCCAGTCAATTCATCGCAAGGAACAGGCTCTGGCACCCCCACCCACTCCAGCATGAGTCTTTCTTTTTCCTTCCTCATTCACATGGCAGCAGAAGGATCTCAAAGTATTCACTTAGTCCTCAGTTCTTTACCCAGGTCTCAAAAGCCATATTTCACTATATCAAATACTAAACATGGGATGACATTTAATTTTCAGCTCAGGTTTTATACTATTCCAGAGTAGTGCTCTACAGATCCAATGCCCTGATGTGTGCTCTGTATCTTTTCAGCTTATAACTACACATTTAGAGAAATATCATTGCCTCACCATTCAGCTATTTTAAATTAATTAAAAGGAGACTCAATTTTCACATCCAATCCCAAATCTCTTTGCAAATTTTCAACCTCTGCTTTCTTTAGACACTTCCCCCCCCCCCTTTCTCACAGATATCACCTCTCTTGGACTATAAGACATGCAAGATAAAAAATTAAAACTGATTATTCAGGAAGGAGCTGTGTGAGTGGTCATTCTCACATATACCTAGGGCAGGCTGGCCTTCCTTTTGACTCATTCTCACAGTATTGTTGGGAGCTCATCTCTCTGCATCTGGTACTTTTTAAGCCTTCAGAGTCCAAATAGAAACCAAACCTCAATTTAGGTTAAAAAATATAACCCCATTCCAGGGCTGCAGTTCATCTGCAGCTTCAAGTCTTTCTGTGAATATGCCCTCCCCTCCTCCTCCAGGAACTAATCCTTAATTCTAACTTTTCTGGAACTGGACTCCCAAACTCTGTCAATTTACAGAGACGTCTGAGGAACTTGTGACAGTCACCCTTTATGTTTTTGTTTTCTTCTCCTGAGTGGCTGCACTAATGGTTTGAGCCCTTACAAACACCAGAGCAGCTGTACTTGGGTCACATCAAAGGTCCAGCAAGTCCAATACCTCATCTTTAACAGGAGGCAATAGCAGATGCTCATTATAAGCTGCTATCAGTTTACATTAATATGCCAGGCTGCACAAATCACAGCTGAAGCCTCTGACTCATCATCTATCTTGGATTTAGCTGCCCTTGTTACAACCCTCACTCCTGCTTTTGGGGGTGGATGTGGTGGGGAGAAGGTAATCAGTTTAGCTGCAGCAATATGAAAGGAAAAGTGAGCCAAAGCCTTTAGACTTTTCCCAGTGGTTTAAATGTGACCTGTTTCTGTTCAGTCAGAAATTGAGCTGAGGCTCCAAATTGCTAGAACTATCTGCCTAGCTTCATTCTCCTGCCCCTGACCCCCAGAATGAAAGCATTTCTTCTAAAGATTTATGTATGGTGAACTCACCTGAAAAAAAGAAGAAGTGTTTGAATGTGTAAAATAAACAACAGAATTAAAAAAGAGGGTTGCTTTACCTTTGCTGGTCTGAGCATGTAGATACTACTTACAGTAATGAAAGCTGCAAATTTTTTAGATTAAGGTGACATTTAAATTGGAAGATGTCCTTCTTTAGCATAGAGTTTTGCACATTTGACAGGGTGTTAAATCCCAATAGAAATCCTCATGGATTGTCACCACTGGGAAAGGCTGTGAATGTACAGCTTTTTGTTGAAATGGTCATTGTCATTTGGAAATGTAGCTAGAGAGAAAAAGGTTGGACCAGTGTTGTCTGATAAATTAGATCACCTGGTAAGTTTTCTTTGTTTAATGGGCTTGTATGTGCTCAAATAATTTATAAACTGTGCTGTTGCTTCATGAAGCATTGGCAAGTACTGAGTCACTGAAGTAAGAGGAGTTACTTTTTCCATAAAAAGGGATGTGTAGGAAGAAAAATGCACAAAGTCTGTAATATTGGTATGGTGTTAGAATAGCTTGGCTACTAGCAGATGGCAAGACAGGTTAATATTTTGAATTTGAACTCAGTAATTTTATGAACAACTGTTTAATTTTAACACTAGGCCTGAAATCATCACTGCTTTACCACCCTCCTCTGGACTTTGGAAGAACACAGGGAAACAATCTTAGCCAAATTATAAGTGCAGTACTAGAAGGAAAAAATGAGCTTTAGGCTGAAGGGATGTTTTTGCAGAAAGTACTCCTCCTCTTGCAATTTTCTTTGCCATTGTCAAAATAACTAAATTCTTGGATAGCACCAGAGCTCTCTCAATTTATGTCTGAAAACTCTTCCTTGGCCTTCCCTCTCCTAGAGAGAAAGACCTATAATTTTCCTTCCATGGAACCTAGTTTTCTAGCCAAGGACACTAGTAAATCAATATTTTTTACTGATTTTACATGTGTGTAAATAGCTATGCAATATGATGAAGAAAGGGGCTGTGGGATTTCCATGTACTCAGATTTTTTTTTTAATCCATTATGCTCCATGGTTACAGTGGGTTGGTTTTTTTTTTCCTCTTTAGTCCTGACGCCTTCTTTTTGCTAAACAGTAAACATTAAAAAAATCCCAAAACTTGAAGGCAAAATTCATAACAACAGCAGGTTGGAACAACTGGCAGCTTTCAGAAACCATTGTTTAATTGAAAAGTTATAAAGTAAAAGCAAGTACATGAATTGTAGAAATTGTCTGCATGAAACATTTATTGTGAAAAACTCCATTTCGTAAAGATAGATGGAAGGACATCTTTTATGCAGAAATAAAACAATTTATCTGCCTGCAAAGCTGACATCTCATAAGTGTGCCTCTGAAGAACAAACTGGAGCACTGAGCTGCAGAAAAATGCAAACTCTACTTGCCAAAGCATTCCTGCATCCACATGAGTGACCTAGGGAGGGAACCAAAGGTGGCACTGAGATGAAATGAATTAACCTGCCTCCTCCCGTGTGAAGAAGTGTAAATAAAAATCAAAGGGTTCTTTATCCCACTGACAATATGGTATGCAAGGTCACGTGGCCTAATATTTTAAGAGGATTAAAGCTAAATCTCTGCAAACTTTGAAATGGCCCAACCGACCCTGTAAGCTTTTCAATTTAAATGGGTGCACAGCATGACTCTTATGATCAGTTAGAATCTGGTAGGATGAGATGTTAGTGAAGTGGACTCTGAAACAATTCAGTCCTGCAGTGATAGGTTTTACACATTGTCTGTTAATTTGGAGCTGTGCAGGAGGTGGAAACAAAACAGATCACCAAAAATAAAGCCCATTATGAAGAAAGTTTGTGTGAAAAGGAAAAAAATCTTTCATATTTATTATTCATCAAATTAGGAACATCATTTCTGTACTTCTGCTTTATTTCTAGGAGAATTGAAAACACCAGGGTCTAACTGGAGCACATAAACCACTTAAACCACACTTCCATCACTCTTAAAAGCCATAGTTCTCTGAAAACGTGGGCAGCATAGAGCAGAAAGCCCTACTCTAGATAGGGAAGAGCAGACTTTCACCAAAGCATCTCTGTTTGAACCTCAGATATTATCACATGCAAGGTGCACGTGGAGTAAATCCATTCACCAGATGGGGAAAATTGCTAATTGTCCAGCAGAATGTAGCCACCAGCTGGCAGGCAGCTACTGACATGCAAACAAGAACCAATCCCAATAACCACACATAAAAATAGCATAACAACACGCATTCAACCTGAACCATCAATTTTGTGAGGGGCACAGCTGACAGAAAAAAAAAAAAAAAGAAAAAAGAAAAAAAACATCTGCTCTGAAAGCAGCATGTGAATTTATGTGCTCATGTTTAACTTGTGTTTTGAGAGCACTGCAAAATGTTTCCACGTTAGAAGCAGTGGTAGTAAAGCAGTTGGGAGATACATTCCCTCTAATGCTGCTGGCTGCCCTTTGGAGCTCAAACTTGAACCCTCACATATGGAAAGATGTGAATATTTGCTTTCCAGAGTACTGTCCCAGACAAGTAGTTTTGAAATAATTGTGCCAACATGGTACCTGCAATTGCCTAGGAAATGAAACTGCTGCTGATCTCCTAGAAAGTCTGGGAAGACTCAACAATTTTGGCATGAGTGCAGATCTTAAGAAATTTGCTCTTTTCTAAAAAAAATTAGAACAATTTAAATTATTTATGGAAAGGGGGTCACTGATGAATTCTGATTAACTCTTTACCTTTTATCCTTCCATGAGGAAATGCTGATGTGGAGACACAGCATTTCCTTTCCTTTGCCACTGCCACTGCTTCTTTTGCAGCTCTTTCTTGTCCATTTTCTTCCAGCTTTCCTGTGGCTTCTATTAAAAAAATTCATGAGCTAGCCAAGAGACCCTTGGGTGAAATGGGAAGCTACTAGAGAGACAGCATATTTTCAGGAAAAATTGTAAGGAGTATTTAACCAATCAAGCTTTTAACTCAGGCTCACTTAGGAGGTGGCGTTCAGAACGCACGGACTGAGACTCTCTCAGTGACCCTTAAGATAACAACAAGTGGCTTTCAAAGTATTTTTTCTCTCAGTGTTATTCAGTGCCAATGTGTTCCCAGAGGCTTCCTCCAGTAAAATACAACAGAGGCAGCGAGGACCAAGAAACCACAGTGTGGGCTGAGCATTCTCCAGCTAGAGTTCACCAGTTCAGAATTGCCCCGTACACCTCTGTGTCCCCTGAGAGGTCAAAACCGGGTGGGAGGGATGTTAAGTTAAAGAAAACAACAACAAAAATACTCAAGAAAACAGTACCCTTAAAAGGCACATTCAAGTAAGCAACATTCTACATAATACCCAGTTTTAAGCACCTATCTGAAGATCTTAATTAGCCCATTCTGCTGTTAATTTCACATATCCCCTCTTTGCCTTCAGTATCTTTATAGAATAATTTTCAAGCAACTGTATCTATGTTTAAATCCATATCCATCCTAGGCAGGATATGATTATGATTATTTATGATTAGTCCTCCAAGCATTCCCTCTTGATCAGTGTAAGAAGACTGAGAAATTAACCTGCTGCACTCTGTCCCCTAAGTAACCCCTGCACTCCACTAAAATAATAGATGCTCTTTTCTCAACAAACTTTTTATGGGTATTTTTTCTTTACTGATACACTGTTGTTAGTTCTGCAGAACAAGCTAAATGTTTTCCCTTGAAAGGAGATTACTATCTTTTTTATTCATAGATATTCTTGGGACAAAATGTCAGTTTGCAATTTGGGGCCAGCAGGTTCATCCTGTTACAGTCCCAGGTAATGTCCCCAAGGACTGTCCCTGACAGTGTTAGCTGTCTGAAGTGACAGCTGCCAGTGCTCTTGAGACTGGGAACGGGCATGGGCAAGCACAGGGACATTGGGAGGCCACTCTGGGTCACCCAGCCATCCCCTTATGGATCAGAAGAGCACACCATCCCCCAGCCTGGAACTCACAGCCACAGCTTTGGCTCCCGTGACACAGTCAGAAGAACAGGTTTATCTTACTGAGCAGGGCTGGCCATCAAGTGTCCCCCAGACAGCTCACAGGGGTCTGTGCACCTTGTTATCCCTTTTCCCTCCTTTCTGCCATGCTCACACCTCCCCTTGCCTACTGCAGCCTCTTCCCAAATAAACAGCAGCCTTTTTTGTTTTCCCATGGCTGCCAGTTTTGTTGCATCTACACCCAGATAATATGTTACTAATGCAGTTATACTCTTTAGCCACCTGCAAAACCCATCCATGCATCCATCCATCCATCCATCCATCCATCCATCCATCCATCCATCCATCCATCCATCCTTCTTGGTGCTACTTCTAACTTCTGCCAGCTCTTCACATGGTTATCTGTTACATCTAGCAATTTCCTATGCCATGCCCCACTCTTTTCCACTGAACATCCCACTTATTTGGATTAATGGCAGGG